>JAVRXN010000007.1:52403964-53603964 GCA_033556935.1 Timema podura | reverse complement strand
ATTTATAGTAAGTGCACCTGCATTCACGTGGAGGGAGAGTGGAAAACCATTATGGATAAACGTACCCTCAATACACACGACCGAGATTCGAACCTCAATCTCCCCATAATCGGCAGTATAGTCTACTGTGAGAGTGACGTCTTAGACCATGCGGCCACCAAAGCGTGTTACACTGAATCTTGTTTTCGTGTAGTCAATTTTCTCTTAAAAATAAAATAAGTTCGGCAACGTTGGTTTGTAGATGTTGCCAGTTCTTACCCCAGCACACCACTTTCCGACATAGCTGAAAGTAGGGAGATTTGGCGACAGTTAACCGAGAGAAAGAATAGAAATATATTCTCCCTAAGACCTGCAGTTCCCTCAGAGATGATATTGGGTGTGGTGTATATATTTTCATGTTTTCTCAAGACTAAATTGTGTCCATTAAGCGACGCATATGCTTATTAACTCCTCCAGTTTACCAAGATATTTGATTATCTGTTATTTTATTGCTAACCACTGAGCGTATTTATGACAATCGTGTGATCTGATGTTGATATTACAGGAATACATTTGACTTATTGTAATTGATTATTCACTAACAAAAATGTACAGCGCTAGGTGCTTGCTAATGGGCTTGACTGCTTTCCAGGAATCTGGATCTTGCTTTATGACTGGATTAATTGAGTGTATATGGATGAGGTGGGGAGTTAAATGGGATATTTCTAACTTCCAGTCAAAATTAGTTGTATTTACCTCAAATTCCCTCTTAAATAGTCGAAGTCAACAATAGACAAATTGAACTACCGCCTATTAATAAAAGCAATAAACTTAAAATATATAGTTATATTATTTTTAAATCATCCTCTATTTTGTATTACCGATGATATAAATAGGCCAAAGAAGTGAAGTCCAGTGGTAGGCATGCTCATTGATAAATAGAAAAATATTGTCTACAATATTTCATAATTATGTTTATTAGTATATAGTTCTATTTGCTTAGAAAATATTTGTTTATTGCTGTTCCAACTGCTCAACCATAACTAAACCAATCGTTAAATGATCCTCAAAAATACAAATAAATTAAAATCAGTTAATAAATATTATGTTGAACGTATCAATACAAAATAGCTTTGCTAATTATAATTGCCCTTGGGCTAGATATGTTATTTTAAAAATTCAACAAATCGTTATTCACTAATGAGTTAAACATTTTAGTAATTAAAAGTCATTAGGTTTATATTTAAAATACATTCGGTTGGACATTAAAGTAAATAAAAAGTATTGTATAAAACGTTAATAACCTTCGAGTTCAAGTTTTACTAAATCGACAGTTTATAACCCTAAATAAAATAATTAATAAATTAATGGTATGACACAATCGTACAAACTTACTCATGTTGAATATTTTAACTTCAAAGATAAATTTCAAAAATATATTTTGAATCAACTACCCTTACGTAAGTTTTCCTCATAAAAACAAACACATCATATAGTTACAATAATCATCCTTTATATATATATATAAATTTTACATCAAATGATTCAAAGATATTAACTAAAATTCAAATTTTCAAAAATAAATTATTCGAAAACTACCCTAAAATTATTCGTTATTTATAAAAAGAAAAAATATTCTAATTTATAGTAAAAACTATTCCCAGAATCCCATTTTAAATTCAATATTCAAGGTTAGTTTCCAAAACATTCAAATATTATATGATTTGTTGTAAACAAACAACCCTTAAAATAATTTTATATAAATCAAGATATATTAATATCAATATATAAAATAGTTCCCCGATACCAATTTTGAACCAATTCGGTAAATACAATTTTTAAGTATTCAAAATAAAAAAGCAGCTATCAATAAATTACCCATATCCAAATCCCTCCTCCCAAAAAACAAGTATATAGCTTTATTTGTCATAATCATGTCAAAAACTACCCGAATATACATTTCAAGCAAAATCGTTTTATTTATTTTCAAAATAATTCGAATTTTCAAAAATCACTCACCAGTGAACAATTATTTATAGAAATATTTCCCAAAAACAATTATTATGCAGAGTTATTTGTCATGTCATACACTCCCAAAATACCCATTTGGAACCAAATCGTTAGGGCCATTCAAAAATATTTATATACCCATTTGAAACCAAATCGCAAGGGCAATTTTTTTTTATATTTATTTTCAGACTTTTGAAAAAACCAGTCATCAGTAAACTACTTGTAAATTTTTTTTTACCCCGAAAACATGTAAATGGTGTTATTTGTTATGTACAATACCCCCACGATACCCATTTGTATCAAAAACATTAGATATTTTTTTTAAATATTTCAAGTTTTGAAAAATCAGTGATCAGTAATCTAGCCTACTCATAAATGAGTTTTTACCCTAAAAACAATTAAGCTTTGTTATTTATCATACCACACATTCTCAGATATACATTTGAACAACTCACTAGAGCTATTCACGAAATATTTAGAATTAAAAAAAAATTATCGGTAAACTTCACTTTAACGAATTTTTGCTCAAAAACCAATTATAATGGTCATGTCAAACAAATTATAATATGTATGTTAAACAAAATCGTTAGAGCCATTTTCAAAATATTTGCAATTCAAAAAATTCACCCATCAATAAGCTACCCATAATTTGAGGGATAGGCTCAAAATTTTAAAAAAATTTGCAAAAACGTTTTGCAAAATCTAAATATCAAATTTGAACAAAATACATTAAACCGTTTAGTATTCGTTGACAGAGACAGACAGACAGACGTGGGGACAGACAGACAGACAAACATGGGGACGAAGAGAATTATAAAATCCACTTTTTTGGCTTCATAATCATATGAAACAAACATATTTGTCGTAATCTCAATATAAATTTTTTTCACGAACACAATAGTTTCCCTTCCTATGTGAAAATAAAAAAACACTAAGTAAATCGTTAATCCTCTCTAATAAACATACCTATAAAAAGTCGCAAAATTAATCGTTAGTAACAGTAGGATAAAGTATCAATATAAAGCCACTTTATTCATCGTTAATAACCCTCAAACCAACGTAGAAATAATAAATGGTATGTAGCTACGCACGAACTTTCTCACTCCATTGTTTAAAAATTGAGATATTTAATCAAAACTCGTAATACAGTAGGCCTATATATGAAACTAAATAATAGTCATACCCTAGCAAACCCAAGGAAAAATTTCACTACACTTACGTAAAATATTTTTTGACTTGGTTTTAAATTTTATAATTTTACTTTTAAAGAATTAGAGTCCTCATTAATATATTTGGGTCAGTAAAAAATATCGATATTGGGTCTCCAAAAGTCAACACTTCGTATTATAATTTAGATTTCTGGTTAAAATTTTTGACATTTGATTAGGGGTTGCACATCTTTTGGTTATCGAATATCTATTAAATTCCTCATTTTTATATTTTAACTGATAAAATATGTCAATATTGACTATTGAGTCTAAAATGATAGATATAGATTATTGCCGTTCAAACATTTTCTCAAGAGGTCAAAGGAAAAAGAACATTAACTTTTTGAGAGACTTACTAATATTTACTTACTCTTTAGCATTAATCAAAATCTATAGAGCCGATTTTGAGAAAATCAATTTTTTCTCTTTTCGCCCTTGGTTAATTTTAGGGTTAGACAGACACACAGACAGACTTCAGTGCAAAAACTACTTTTTAAGTGTTCGGGGGGGTCATGAAACGTCAACATCTATCAACATCTCGAGTTAGATTATTTTTAAGGTCGTAGTACTTAAATTTTAGTGTTCGAAAAGTTTAAAAATATTGGTTTCATAAATATATGTTTCATATAAAATATGTTTATTATAATTAGCCCTACATACTTTCAATGATAAGTAATTTCATATCTCAAATAGTTACGGAGATATGATAAAAAATGAGAATTTATGCATCTGACCGGAACCCTTAAAGTCATTTTGACGAAAAATTGAAACTATCCATTTTGTTTTTAATATTGATCAATGCTTGGAAATGAAATTTAATCAAAATCGTTTGAGCCAATTTTGATAAGATCAATTTTTTTTTCTTAAGGAAATTGACCTTAATTTTAGGGTTGGATACCCAATTCCAAAAACCCCTTACGGCAACCCTATTAAAACCCTAGATACCAATTTTTAGACCAATCTATAAAATAGTTTAGGCTCTAGTCCAAGGTACAGACAGACGGACCGACAGACAAATCGAAATGCAAAAAACACTTTTTCGGATTTGGGGTCCATGAAACGTCGAAATTAATCAAAATCTCGAGTTCAATTTTTTGACGATCACAATACTTTCTCTCCTCGTAACATAGCGAGAAAGTAAAAAAGTTGCTTAGCCAATTGTTAATAGCCCTGGAATAAATATATAAAATCACCAAATCCTTCGTTAATAACCCTCGAATAAACATTTCAATAAAAATGTCACAAAGCCAAATAAATGTTAATAACCCTCAAATAAATTTATCAACAAAAAAAATTCAATTTGTATATCGTTAATAGCTACTGAATAAACGTGTTATTTAAAATAAATCCTTCTGTGCTGGGGGTCCGGGGCTCAATCCTCGGTCCTGGCACAGATTTATCTAATTGCCAAACCCTTCCTTCACCTCTGACAAGACGTGTATTAATCACAACTTGTGAATGTGAGGAATGCCAGGCCTCCACCGTGGTTCGGATTCCACGTTAAACTGTAGGTCCTCCATTTCATCTCACAATCACCCTACCATTTCACATTAGCGTAAGTGTGTATAACCCGAACGGGTAGTAAGACGAGGTGGCAATAATAATAATAATAATAATAATAATAATAATAATAATAATAATAATAATAATAATAATAGAATAAATCAGTAAGTCAATGTTAATAACCGTAAAAAAAAGTGTAAATCAAAAAGACACTAAGTAAATCGTCAATAACCCTCGAATAAACATATAAATAAAACAGTTCCAAACCCCTGTTATAAGCTAGGAATGTTCCAAACTTCAGTGACGTCACATTGATAAGCCTGGCAACCGTACATCACCAGCCAGTACGTCTATTTGTCATTAATTGGATATTTCATACAAAACCCACTCTAGTGGAGGTTTTACTAACGTTGGTATGATAGGTCGGTTATGAAAGGGGGGGCATTGGACAGGGAACAACAAACACGTCAGGGAAAGCTGATAGCGAGTCAAAATAAACCGTTTCATCACTTAAGCACTTTATTTATTCAAATCTCTTCTAGTACAATCCAGAGTGTTTTTTTTTTTTTTTTTTTTTTTGCTCTTCATTTGATGTAGAGCTATTTGAGCTCTATTAAAAGCTATATCTTACCATTCCAGGAATATCATGACGAAAAACTAATTTCCGTAAACATTTAATTCAATTGATTCGAGCTTATTATTTATATGAAACTATTTTTTTTATAATAGATACTAGATCGTATTTTACTTCATAAGTAATTTAAATGTGTTTTTTCTATTGTTATTCTTTTTATTATTATGGCCATTTTTAATATAATTGATATTAACAAGATTATTGTAAATCAACAATATTAATAATCTTATTAATACAATATTTACTAGAATTTTCCATCGGCTTTGTTCTATTTTAATTATAAATTGTGCATTGTACATTATGCATTGTTAACTATTAGCTATGCGCTAAGCATGAATATAAACCTAGCCTTATCTACGTAATTAAAAATTCGAACAACAGGTGACCGTTTATGTATGTGTATTTTTTGTGTGAGAAAGACTATTTACCTTCTAGTGTGAATTCATAAACTGACTGAAAACATAACTCTAAAACACTCGTTGCAAAGGAGACTTAAAAAGAAGATTTTGGACATTAAAAGTTAATATATTTGAATTATTACAAATTTAAAACGCAAATGTAACCATAGTAACAATCTTATTTTCAACATTGCCTCACTCGCTGATGAGATAGCGTGATGGTTTATAGCTTACTCTATTAGTCTTAAATAAGGAATCCAAGAGAAGTCTCATATCTATTCGATGAGTACTTTTTAAGTTAACTGGAAGCAAAAGGACAGACAATCGAATGTACTGACAGGTTTAGAGTTTTATTACATCTATAAATCACGATATCTCTAATATTGATTATATCATTCTGTTGGAGATTATTGTTTCACTGTCCGATTCCGTAGCTCGACTGGTAGCTCATCTATTTTTTGAGCTAAGGGCTCCGAATTCAATTACAGGCTTGGTCAAAATCAGTAGGTTTAGAAATCACATGTTAAATACAAATTAATAGCCATAATAATAAATATTGTGCCAATAAAAATCAAGAATATCAATACATATGTGAAAAAAGATCTTAATAAATGTATTTTAGTTTATGAAAAATAAATGTTCTATAATTAAAACTGTAATTAAAATGTTTATTCATCTTTCTCAGAATAAATATTGTGTATGATCAAAAAAATTATGAAGTAATATTAGGCTCATGCTTTGTTTACATTATGAAAAATATGAGCCATTTTATTTGAAAATATTTAACTTATTCAAAAGAGAAATCAACAGCATTCACATGGCGTAAGATTAATGATCAAAGATTTTCCACTCGATTAAGTTTGGTGAATTCCAACAAAAAGAGTTCGTTGTGTTTTTTATTGTGCAATCTTTTTTCATTTTGGTTTGCTTTTTTATATCGTTACGTCACATTTCCATAAGCAGAGTGCCATGAATAGCTGGGAGCGTGGTCTGGCAGTCCACGCCACCCCTTTTTCAGATGCCGGGACATCAAGTGCGACGATGCAGACAAACTTTGGTTTGTGCGGTGGAATGGCTCGCTGCCCCTGCGGATACTGGTTTATGTAACAAGCCTCACAGTGTCATTAATACAAACTGAAGAGAAGAAAAATTAAAAATTGAATAGAATGTGAAGAAGTAAATAAGGAAGGCTAGTTTTTACTGACATTGACTTTGAAAGCTTAGTTCAAACCCAGCCACGGGAAATAAATTTGTCTCAATCAATAAGTGGTTTTTTATCAACATTACAAGTGAATTTTATAAAATTTCCTCTTAACCTTCTTCAATATTATCCGAGTATTTAAGACTTCGCCTTTAAATATTTTATCACTTACACATTTTTTACCTTTTTGAAAGAAAACTTTGGGACTTTAGTTTCCTAGTTAGAAAATAAATATTGTCGAGTACGTTTCACAATGTTGATACAAACTACGTTAGTAGATCTATTTTTAAATTTTTATTATAAAAACCTTAACTTAGCACTTTGATATACAAATATCGCACATGTGGGCACGCAGACTAAGCCGTAAAGATAGTCTAGTATGTTTTTCCAGTATTGGTGAGATCGGGATTATAATGCTGAGTGTACTGAAGAGATTTATACTCATTTATTTTCCCCACCATATTTCACGCAAATGTGAGTACATTTCCCATAAATTCTACTTTCCCTCTCCCTTACAGTATTATTGTAAATTAAAATTTTATAAAAAATCAGTCATCAGCAGGTCCAGGATTTTGATGACCTAATTATTATCAAAAATTAACCTATATAATGATCTAAAAGTTCTAAAAAAGTTACTTTAATCGTCAAGAATGGCCTAAAAAATATGAATAAAAAGTCATGAATAATGCACATGACTAAATCAAACAAGCTATTTGCAAATGTAAACTAAAAATTACTCATGCAATGAAGCCTTGAATGATTTAACTCTCGTTTTATGCTAAATATAATATTTATTTACAAAGTTATCCCTCCATCTTAGTTGCAGTTTCACTCCAGGAACGCGTATTTTACAACCAAATAAAGAGGATACAAAGTTAATGGCCTGCACAATCCTCTCATTCAGACAACCGGCCGGCGTTAGAAAATGTATGCATTTATAAAACATCTATAGTATTTAAATATAAAATTATTCAACATGTATGCATTAAAATGACTCAAATATGATTGAAATTGACTTAAAAATCCTATAAATGCCTACAAAATGACTCTAAAAAGACTAAAATCAGGAAAATATGCCCTAAAATTCAATTATGACAAAAAATGACCTAAAAATATACAAAAAGGGGGTCATGAACAAAGTTTATGTACCTACAAGCATTGTATATACAAGCCAAAAATATATAAAATGTCATTAAATCCAGGTCCTGATCATCAGTAAACTACTATAACATTATTTGTTTTTAGAAAACCAAATATATATAGACTATAATTATTTATAATGTAAAATATTTAGCAGATACCCATTTTGAAACAAATCGCTAGTCATCTTTTTAAATATTCTAATTAAATTATAACAGTTATCCATACGCTATCCTTAAACAAATTTTTTCTCTCAAAAAAAATCTTATTGTTTTATTTGCCATGCCAAATACTCCGCATACACCAATTTTAAACAAAATCGTTAAAGCCATTTTCGAAAAATATGGAATTTAAAAAAATCACTCATCAAGTAGTAAACGGCCCTTAATTTGAGGGCTAAGATCAAAATGAAATAAAAGTCCTGAAAAACCCATCTCTATAAAATTTATTATTTTTACTATTATTATTATCACCGCGTCTTACTACCCGTTCGCCCTATATGCACTTACGCTAATGTGTGATGGTAGGGTGATTGTGAGATAAAATGGAGGACCTACAGTTTAAAGTGGGATCCGAACCACGGTGGAGGCCTGGCATTCCACACATTCACCTATATATATTGTGTTTGAACAAAATCCCTCAAATCGTTTAAGATCTATAGCCAGGAATAGACAGACAGAGAGACATGAGGACAGACAGAATTATAAAATAAACTCAGGGCTCGGACGCACATAAAACGTTAATATTAATCATAATCTTGAAGTCAAAAATGTCCACGATTACAATACTTTCTCTTGGTATGACTCGCTTGAAAACAATTTTTTACATTATCATGAATCATTTTTTTCTGAAAATTTAATTTGAAAGAATGAAATGTTCATACACGACATGTTACAACATACATTGTTTTCGCTCCGTAATAAAGTAACATTATTTCCCTGCAGGTGATCCTATTATTAAAACCACATAGTTTAGGTCAGCGGTGTCCCATAGAAACTCGATACGAGTCCTAGTTGTGGGTTTTAGATTTTTCATAATACCACAATATAAAAACAAAAGCTTAAAACATACCACAGATGACATTTTACATTGTTTATTATTAATGTTACAATTAATACTACTAAAATCCATATTTTACATAATTATAAAGATTAATTAATTTTGATACTCTTTATTCCTTTTATTTTATCATAATATTGGAATGAGGGTCATAATCCATTTTCCGCACACATCCTGACAGCTCCTTCACATAGATATCCATAAACCTGGATTTGACTTTTGGTTTGGTAAAATGGATTGTGGATAAAGTGTATTACCAGACTAGCGTGGCTATAAAAATAAAAATTATTATAGATAATTGATAATTTGAGAACCCCAACTTATTACAAGAGAGTTTACATCATCAATATTTAACCAACCTTGACCCAAGTGCCAAAACTACATGTTCACCCGCGTATAACCCGAACGGGTAGTAAGACGCGGTGCTAATAATAATAATAATACATGTTCACCCCTCGTAACAACACTACATGTTCACCCCTCGTAACAACACTACATGTTCACCCCTCGTAACAACACTACATGTTCACCCCTCGTAACAACACTACATGTTCACCCCTATAACAACACTACATTCTCACCCATCGTAATAACACTACATGTTCACCCCTCGTAACAACACTACATGTTCACCCCTCGTAACAACACTACATGTTCACCCCTCGTAACAACACTACATGTTCACCCCTAGTAACAACACTACATGTTCACCCCTAGTAACAACACAACATGTTCACCCCTAGTAACAACACTACATGTTTACCCCTAGTAACAACACTACATGTTCCCCCTTAGTAATAACACTACATGTTCACCCCAAGTACCAGCACCATCTGTTCACCCCTAGTAACAACATTACATGTTCACCCCTTGTACCAGCACCATCTGTTCACCCTTCGTAACAACACAACATGTTCACCCCTAGTATAAACACTACATGTTCACCCCTAGTAACAACACTACATGTTCCCCCTTAGTAATAACACTACATGTTCACCCCTAGTACCAGCACCATCTGTTCACCCCTAGTAACAACACTACATGTTCACCCCTAGTACCAGCACCATCTGTTCACCCCTCGTAACAACACAACATGTTCACCCCTAGTAACAACACTACATTCTCACCCCTCGTAACAACACTACATGTTCACCCCTCGTAACAACACTACATGTTTACCCCTAGTAACAACACTACATGTTCACCCCTCGTAACAACACTACATGTTCACCCCTCGTAAAAACACTACATGTTCACCCATAGTAACAACACTACATTCTCACCCCTCGTAACAACACTACATGTTCACCCCTAGTAACAACACTACATGTTCACCCCTCGTAACAACACTACATGTTCACCCCTCGTAACAACACTACATGTTCACCCCTCGTAACAACACTACATGTTCACCCTAGTAACAACACTACATTCTCACCCCTCGTAACAACACTACATGTTCACCCCTATTAACAACACTACATGTTCACCCCACGTAACAACACTACATGTTCACCCCTCGTAACAACACTACATGTTCACCCCTCGTAACAACACTACATGTTCACCCCTCGTAACAACACTACATGTTCACCCCTCGTAACAACACTACATGTTCACCCCTCGTAACAACACTACATGTTCACCCCTCGTAACAACACTACATGTTCACCCCTAGTAACAACACTACATGTTCACCCCTCGTAACAACCCTACATGTTCACTCCTAGTACCAGCACCATCTGTTCACCCCTCGTAACAACACTACATGTTCACCCCTAGTAACAACACTACATTCTCACCCCTCGTAACAACACTACATGTTCACCCCTCGTAACAACACTACATGTTCACCCCTCGTAACAACACTACATGTTCACCCCTAGTAACAACACAACATGTTCACCCCTCGTAACAACACTACATGTTCACCCCTCGTAACAACACTACATGTTCACCCCTAGTAACAACACTACATTCTCACCCCTCGTAACAACACTACATGTTCACCCCTAGTAACAACACTACATGTTCACCCCTCGTAACAACACTACATGTTCACCCCTCGTAACAACACTACATGTTCACCCCTCGTAACAACACTACATGTTCACCCCTCGTAACAACACTACATGTTCACCCCTAGTAACAACACTACATTCTCACCCCTCGTAACAACACTACATGTTCACCCCTAGTAACAACACTACATGTTCACCCCTCGTAACAACACTACATGTTCACCCCTCGTAACAACACTACATGTTCACCCCTCGTAACAACACTACATGTTCGCCCCTCGTAACAACACTACATGTTCACCCCTCGTAACAACACTACATGTTCACCCCTCGTAACAACACTACATGTTCACCCCTCATAACAACACTACATGTTCACCCCTCGTAAACACACTACATTTTCTCTCCTAGTAACAACACTACATTCTCACCCTCGTAACAACACTACATGGTCAAAGATTCATAAGCACCATATTCGTCTAAGAAACTGTGCTCATCACCACCAAATGTAGGCACATTTTCTCACTACTTGTGGAACATTTTCTCACTACTTGCAGCAAGGAGTCATCCATAGACTACGTAACGCTGTTCAGAGGGGTAGGGGGAATCTCTCATTTCTACATGATGTTACATGAATGGAGGGTGGGTACATTATAGTGTTACGTAACACATTCTAATGTTGAGAAATAATATTATTGTTCTTGTTTACACCATTAGTTGGATAACTTCTGATGGCCGAATATTATTAAATCTGAGTCCCTCTTTTAGTGTCACAAAATCTTCAATATAAAATAACTACATTCACACCCACTTTGTTGGCCACATGGTCTAAGGCACAACGCCCGTATCTATCTCGTGATAGACTTTCGATGACGTTGAGATCGAAGTTCATTTCCGGTTGGGTGTACTGAAGTATGTTTCCTTAAAAAATAATTCCACTCTCTCTACACAAATGCGGGTACAATTCCTTAAATATAGCTTTCCTACTCACTAAAACAACAATTGTGATTAGTATATATGCGTATAATTTGAACGGGTAATTAAACGGGGTGCTAAAAAAAAGTTATATTCACTATTGATGTGGAATGTTATGTAACATATGTTGGAGGGCTAAGGCTAAATGTCTACTTGGTGTTAAATGTCGGGGTAGGTCAAAAAAAGTTTAAAAAAAAAGATAAGTGACGCAACTGGCCACACGTGAATGGTCCAGAGTTCCTTTTAACACCATGAAATTTCCGAGAATAGGGTGCGAGCAGAATC
The DNA here is from genome assembly GCA_033556935.1 of Timema podura. NCBI lineage: Eukaryota > Metazoa > Arthropoda > Insecta > Phasmatodea > Timematidae > Timema > Timema podura. Next base: position 53,591,551 of record JAVRXN010000007.1, on the reverse strand, counting down.
ACTTGACTTTACTTTCTCACTATCTTCCAGGTAGAGAAAGTATTGTGATCGTCAAAAGAATTAAACTCGATATTTGATTAATTTCGACGTTTCATGAACCCCCGAGTTCGAAAAAGTGTTTTTTGAATGTCCTGTCTGTCTGTCTGTCTGTCTATACCTCGGACTAGAGCCTAAAATATTTTACATATTGGGCTAAAACTTGGTATCTAGGATTTTCATAGGGTTGACCCGAAGGGTTTTTGGAATTGGATATCTAACCGTAAAATTAAGGGTAGTTTACTGAAGGGCAAAAAGAAAAAATCTATTTTCTCAAACAGGGCTCTAACTATTTTGATTAAATTTCATTTCTAAGCATTTTTCAATATTACAAAGAAGATGGCTATTCTCATATTTCTGACAAAATAACTTTAAGGGTTCCAGTCTGATGCGTAAATTATCATTTTTTATCACATCTCCGAAACTATTTGAGACATGAAATTACTAATCGTTGCAAATATTTAGGTCTATTTATAATACAAATATTTTATTTTAAACATATTTTAATAAAACCAATCATTTTCAAGTTAAACCCAAATGTATATATTTTTTAACTTTACGAACACTTAAGGTCAAGTTGGCCTATTGAGATCGTAAAAAAATCTAACCCGAGACGTTGATGTATGTCAACGTTTCCTGAACCCCCAAACCCCAAAAAGTGGTTTTTATAATGCCGTCTGTCTGTGTGTCTGTTTAACCCTAAAATTAAGAGTATTTTAACTAAGGGCGAAAAGAGAAAAGAACGTTCTTCTCAAAATCGGCTCTAACGATTTTGATAAAAATTCGTCTTTAGGCATTGATTAAGGTTATAAACAAAAAGGCTACTTTCATTTTCCCATTAAATGACTTTTAGGGTACTTTACAGAAGCGGATATTTCCTTATCTCCGCAACTATTTGAGATACTAAATAACTTATCATTGTAAAATTGTAGCACTATTAAAAATATAAAACTTCTATTTTAAATATATTTTTGTATAACCAATAGTTTCTGAGATATTGGCGAATATATTAATAAAATTTTGTGAGCTTTAGTTGTACAGAAATACTACTTAATTTTTAACGCAATAATTCTCTAATTTCATAGAGTGATTAGATATTAGTAAGTTTCTCTAAAAGTTTATGTTCGTTTTCCTTTAACCTCTTTGGGGAAATATTTGTACAGCAATGATTTAGCTCTATCATTTTAGATTCATTAGTCAATATTTACATTTTTTATTGATTGAAATATATAAATAAGGAACTTAATAACAATGTGATGACCTGAAGAAGTTCAACATCTAATAAAATGTCAAAAATGTTATCCGGAAGTTGAAATTTGAATACGAAGTGTTGACCCTTGTGGACCCAATATCGATCTTTTCCATTGGTCCAAATATACAAATGAGGACATTAATACTTTAAATATAAAATTATAAAATTTAAAACCGGGAGTCAAATGTTTTACGTAAATTTAGCGCAATTTATGCTTGGGTTTGCTGGTGTATATTATTTTGTTTCACATATATTACGAGTTTTGAGTAAATATCCCCATTTTTAAACAAAAGAGCGATAAAGTCCGTGCGGAGTTTCATACCATTTATTTTTAAAGTTATCTTAAGGAACAAATGTTTCATAACAAGCTCTTTTACTTTAATAAACTCAATAGTACCGAGCAAAACTTTGAAATATGGAAATCTTAGATCTAGCCACGTTCTCTACGACTTCTACAACTACAATAAGCATCGCCATTTTAAACATTTTGAAGAAAAAACTTCTGCATATTATAAACATATTTTAGTTAAATATGACATATTTCAACATAATATATAAATGTTTAGAACACCGACACCAGTATTTTAACACTAGCTAATGATTTAATTACATCTATAACGTAAGCATAGATAAATTTAGAAATGTCAGCATAAAAATTATGGCGTGCTTTGTTTATATCTCTAATCCTTTATCTTTACCTAAATGCAATTACTGTATGGTTTAAAAAAATAAAAGTAGTGTTAGTGATAGTAATGTGATAGTAACAAAAACATTATATTCGACTTTAACTTCGACTTTGAACCACATTTTTCAAGCTTCGCGTTGACTTCTCTTTGCCTTTATAAAGTGACCTTCACACACCCCTAAAAATGTACACACAATTTTTTGGAGTTAACATTGATAACATTTTATTATGTTGTGAGTGTTATCATTTATTATTTATATTATTAATAGGGATAGCTACATGTCATACGACCTTATATTAACTTTGTATATTTTTTAACAGTTAAAAAATGTGTTGGTATGTGAATCTGACTGCAAGACAAAGGTTTTGTTCAGCTTTAAACAAGTTGTGAGTCCATTCAACAGTATTACATTTCGTTAACCTAGCAAATTCCCTTCAGTTGAAACTCTCCTCAAAGTAGTATGATAGAAAGAGACTTCACCTTGAGAAAGAGTTTTAACTTAAACAGTCTTAGTTTGTCATGTACCTTTAATTGCCCTGGAAGTTATAAAGGATACCGTGCTTGTTTCTACTATGGAGTAACTTGTAAGATAGGGTAGTAGTGTAATCAGTCAAGGTAAGACTGCTACCTTGATTGTTTCCACTATGATGTAGCTTCTAAGATAGGGTAATAATGGAGTCAGTCAAGGTAAGACTGCTAACTTTCAGGGTAGACGGAATGTAAATGTCCAATGTTGACACAAATTTTGAGAGTGCTTTATTTGAATAAAACTAGTAGTATTGGAAACATTAGACCTCACTCCCACCATTCAAAAAAAATACTATAAGTACCATGCTAAGAATTAAATAATGTTTTTATCCTTTCTACAATCTTCATATTTTTATTTATATTTAAAGTTGAAGTATCTCCCATAATATATCCTTGGATTTGAAGTTGATATTTTTCCTTGATTCTCAAGTTAGTTAGAAAAAAAGTAAAAACTATATTTATAGAGAATAATCGCTGTTCACGTGTATTAAGACGTCAGTCTCGTAATACATATAAAAATTAACCAAAAGTTCGACTTAGGTACTCGATCGATCACTTGGATTTATTAATTCAAATCACTTTGAGATGAGCCACTAAACGAATATTATTTCGAGTGGTTGCCATATTTAAATGGATAAACAGATTTAAAAATAATGTATACACGTTGTTTGGCCTAGGCTAAAATAAAATCTCTTTCAAATTTTGTTAAAATTGGTCCAAGAATTTGACAGTTACAAAGATATATACAGACAAATAAAAATGTTAAATGCTCAATTTAAAATAGAAACTCAAATCACTCAGTCAAATAAAACCATCCCGTTCTCTATGATGTATTATGGTTATATTTATTTAGTTTTAAACTAAATAATAGTAAACAATACTTTCAAATTCCAGATTAAGGTACGCGTCATTTATTTAAGTTGAAAAGCCAACATTGCTTAAAATGTGTTTGTGGAAAGCAGAGCAAATCCTCCTTAAGAAAGCCCCATGTAGAGCACCCTCTTAAAGAGTCAAACTAGAGCCACGTGTGGGTAGTGACTCGCTACTGGCGCCAGTGTGAGGCTGTAAACGTCAAAAGCGTGCTCCCGCCTGAAACAGAGTCACGCAAGCATTTTGACGCGCCAGGTTGGCAATGACCCTGTTTTTAATGGCGTCGACCACCGCATCGTAGACACACAATAATTGCCACAAAGAAGGGGGGTGAGGGGTATTTCCGTAGCCCCCTAGCAATAAAAAAGAAAGTTCTCACTGGCTTGTTAAAGTTAGTATTATTTTTAATTCGTTTTCTCTTTTTAACACTTTCTTTTTTTTTAGCTCATAAATATATATATATATATATTATTTTTTAGTTCAGTATACATATACCTCCCTTGTCGTCATCAATGCTTGTCTTCATGAAGTAGCTCTATTTACTTGCTCTTTTTGAACAACTCATTCACACACTCGTGCTAGGTTCCACATGTGTGGACACACATGATGACATTCCTTTAGTCCACTTCCTGGCTTCACTTGTCACGATGGTCTCATCAGCGTTGTGTTCTACATGTGTGGACACAAATGATGGCATTCCTTTAGTCCACTTCCTGGCTACACTCGTCACGATGGTCTCATCAGCGTTGTGTTCCACATGTGTGGACACACATGATGACATTCCTTTAGTCCACTTCCTGGCTTCACTCATCACGATGGTCTCATCAGCGTTGTGTTCTACATGTGTGGACACACATGATGACATTCCTTTAGTCCACTTCCTGGCTACACTCGTCACGATGGTCTCATCAGCGTTGTGTTCTACATGTGTGGACACACATGATGACATTCCTTTAGTCCACTTCCTGGCTTCACTTGTCACGATGGTCTCATCAGCGTTGTGTTCTACATGTGTGGACACACATGATGGCATTCCTTTAGTCCACTTCCTGGCTTCACTCGCCACCCTGGTCTCATCAGCGTTGTGTTCTACATGTGTGGACACACATGATGACATTCCTTTAGTCCACTTCCTGGCTTCACTCGCCACCCTGGTCTCATCAGCGTTGTGTTCTACATGTGTGGACACACATGATGACATTCCTTTAGTCCACTTCCTGGCTACACTTGTCACGATGGTCTCATCAGCGTTGTGTTCTACATGTGTGGACACACATGATGACATTCCTTTAGTCCACTTCCTGGCTTCACTCATCACGATGGTCTCATCAGCGTTGTGTTCTACATGTGTGGACACACATGATGGCATTCCTTTAGTCCACTTCCTGGCTACACTTGTCACGATGGTCTCATCAGCGTTGTGTTCTACATGTGTGGACACACATGATGACATTCCTTTAGTCCACTTCCTGGCTTCACTCATCACGATGGTCTCATCAGCGTTGTGTTCTACATGTGTGGACACACATGATGACATTCCTTTAGTCCACTTCCTGGCTTCACTCATCACGATGGTCTCATCAGCGTTGTGTTCTACATGTGTGGACACACATGATGACATTCCTTTAGTCCACTTCCTGGCTTCACTCATCACGATGGTCTCATCAGCGTTGTGTTCTACATGTGTGGACACACATGATGACATTCCTTTAGTCCACTTCCTGGCTTCACTCATCACGATGGTCTCATCAGCGTTGTGTTCTACATGTGTGGACACACATGATGACATTCCTTTAGTCCACTTCCTGGCTACACTTGTCACGATGGTCTCATCAGCGTTGTGTTCTGCATGTGTGGACACACATGATGGCATTCCTTTAGTCCACTTCCTGGCTTCACTTGTCACGATGGTCTCATCAGCGTTGTGTTCTACATGTGTGGACACACATGATGGCATTCCTTTAGTCCACTTCCTGGCTTCACTTGTCACGATGGTCTCATCAGCGTTGTGTTCTACATGTGTGGACACACATGATGGCATTCCTTTAGTCCACTTCCTGGCTTCACTCATCACGATGGTCTCATCAGCGTTGTGTTCTACATGTGTGGACACACATGATGACATTCCTTTAGTCCACTTCCTGGCTTCACTCATCACGATGGTCTCATCAGCGTTGTGTTCTACATGTGTGGACACACATGATGACATTCCTTTAGTCCACTTCCTGGCTTCACTTGTCACGATGGTCTCATCAGCGTTGTGTTCTACATGTGTGGACACACATGATGGCATTCCTTTAGTCCACTTCCTGGCTTCACTTGTCACGATGGTCTCATCAGCGTTGTGTTCTACATGTGTGGACACACATGATGGCATTCCTTTAGTCCACTTCCTGGCTACACTTGTCACGATGGTCTCATCAGCGTTGTGTTCTACATGTGTGGACACACATGATGACATTCCTTTAGTCCACTTCCTGGCGTCACTCATCACGATGGTCTCATCAGCGTTGTGTTCTACATGTGTGGACACACATGATGACATTCCTTTAGTCCACTTCCTGGCTACACTCTTCACCCTGGTCTTATCAGCGTTGTGTTCAATACTCCCCACAGGTAGGAGGCCCGGGCTCGATACCAAAAGTTTCTGAAATAGTTCAACATTTAAATGTAATCTGTCCTCTCCGTGATAGTGACTTGTAATGGCACTAGGTGAATGCTATCGGACGTTTATGGTTCGGATCCTGACTGGCTCAATGTACGCCTCATTAGTTATCTTACTTCTTCGTGGGTGCTAGACTATACTGTCTTACGATCGGGTGCCAGCTAGTTACGTCTATTAACAACGTTTATGATTAGATTATTATTGCATATGATTGAATATTTTTATGAAATGATAATTACAGTTATTAATAAGTTTATTTATTGGTTTTTTTATTGATATACGCAAATGTAATTAACACGTTAACGACGATGCCTACTTGAAGATTTTGAAGCTTTTTTTTTTCAAATCAGGTTACAACTTAACATGACACATCCAAGCAGACTAGGTACTGTTACACTTGGGACACCAATTTATGAACGAGAAGGAAGGAAATAATTAGTTCCCCCTGCGAAACCTCTTGTTTATCTATTGATAACACTTTCCCTCTTCCTCTGACGAGTCTATACAGCCACTACAGTATTTGCGCCTTAAAAACATAAACTTGATTTTTTAAATTACCTTTTTCGTTTTTCCTATTCTAGATAGACATAAGCTACTATTTTAATCTACATTCTGACAGGCCACTTTTTTGACTAAGACAAATAGTCTAGGTTGTAGATGTTTTAAAAGATATACGTTTACAAAAAAAGCCTATTAATAACTTTGTGACACTGTAGGACTATTCTTAGAATTATTTAATAGTTTATGATTTTTGTTTAAATGTTTTATCTTTAAAACTCGTTGAATTAAATGTAAATTCATTAACATGGGAAGTTCCATCTAGACTTGCCATGGAATGGGCCAGTTTCATAGTCAGCCTCAAGTGTAGTGCTATACTAAATACAAGACGACACCTTCCTGGACCAGAATGGAATGGGCCAGTTTCATAGTCAGACTTAGTACCCCTCAAGTGTAGTGCTATACTAAATACAAGACACCTTCCTGGAATAGACTGGAATGGGCCAGTTTCATAGTCAGACTTAGTACCCCTCAAGTGTAGTGCTATACTAAATACAAGACACCTTCCTGGACCAGAATGGAATGGGCCAGTTTCATAGTCAGACTTAGTACCCCTCAAGTGTAGTGCTATACTAAATACAAGACACCTTCCTGGACCAGAATGGAATGGGCCAGTTTCATAGTTAGACTTAGTACGCCTCAAGTGCCGTGCTATATTAAATACAAGACACCTTCCTGGACCAGAATGGAATGGGCCAGTCTCATAGTCAGACTTAGTACCCCTCAAGTGTAGTGCTATACTAAATACAAGACACCTTCCTGGACCAGAATGGAATGGGCCAGTTTCATAGTTAGACTTAGTACGCCTCAAGTGCCGTGCTATATTAAATACAAGACACCTTCCTGGACCAGAATGGAATGGGCCAGTTTCATAGTTAGACTTAGTACCCCTCAAGTGCCGTGCTATATTAAATACAAGACACCTTCCTGGACCAGAATGGAATGGGCCAGTTTCATAGTCAGACTTAGTACCCCTCAAGTGCCGTGCTATATTAAATACAAGACACCTTCCTGGACCAGAATGGAATGGGCCAGTCTCATAGTCAGACTTAGTACCCCTCAAGTGTAGTGCTATACTAAATACAAGACACCTTCCTGGAATAGACTGGAATGGGCCAGTTTCACATATAAAACCAGCCCATTCCATACTGTTCTAGGTAGGTGTGGTATTCTATTTATTATAGCACCGAACTTGAGGCGTATTCAAGCTATGAAACTGGCCCATTTGACTACGACAAAGTGCATAGTAGTGAATATGTGTGATAAGACGCGTATCACTTAAATAAAACTTAGATTAAAATGAATCTGGAATACTATACAGCAAGGGTACAGTGTTGAAGAAAAATTATAAATAGGGGTACGCGAATAAAAAAGGTTGAATACCACTGTTCTAAGACATAATTTGGGTTGTAGCCATTGTATACTTTACAGAAAACTACATGCCTAAACATTAAACAGGGATACAAAAATGCATTACTAACAATACTTTAGAGTGAAGATGTGTTTAAATAACCCATTTTCACTTTACATAAGATAAAATATAATAAATATATACAATCTGAATAACAAATATGTGTTATGATAACTGATTTAGTTTATTTTATGTTATTACAAGTGTTCTATTTGATCAGATTATTATGGGGGTTGTCCACACATAAAACGACGCTCGTGTCACCACACCGTTGTATAACTGATGATGTGTCACTTAATGATACCGGGTACACAAATGATATACTCGTGACATGAGGATGATACATAAGAAATGGGTCAAACCGTTGGGACGAAGCTGCAACAGAAATATCACAGAGTCACGAGTAATGGTGAGTTTGAGCTCAAGATAGTGAATGGATGGGTAGTAGGGAATTAACAATTTGGTTTTCCTTGGGACCTGGGATAGTGCTTTGTGAGGGATTTTCTTTTTCTGTTATCAAAGATGTATAAGGATTTTTTTATTTCCTGGGAGCAATGTTTAAGGCTTAATATTGCTTTGTTCATTTTCCGTGTTTGAGGCCTAATCATGGCACCAGTATTGCATCGACTGGTTTGTGGGGGGACAATCAAACACATGTGAATAATGAAACATGCTCTCAAGTGGGAGTCCGCCTTACTACCGAGTCAGGTGCGCGTCTGCTTACATATGAACCCATTTTCATAGGAAGGGCCTTTGCGGTCAACATTGGTAACATGTTACTATAAAATAGTAGTGTTATTTTATAGTTATTAATGATAATTATCGAAAATGTCAGTTAGAGATCACACGACTTGACTTATGAACACCTGAAAGTAGATTTACTATTGATTCTAGCTGTCAGATAAAGCCCTTCCTATGAAAGTTGGAATGTAACTAGAACTGTTTGCTATTTCTTATCCTGGGTGAATAGTTGACTCCATAATCAACGCTATAAATAGAGTCCCAAAGGTCTCGGATTCAAGTCCCGTCATGGTCAAAAAGTGTGTCATTGGTCGAATTTGAATTTTCTTGTCACATTGGTGGACAAGCGAATCGGTGATCCCGCGGACTAAGGTGTCAACCTTATCTGATCTGGTTTGTCGATGAATGGAAGGTCAAGGCTAGAATCCTAGTGGGTGGATACGCAGTCTAGATGTCAGGTTCATTTAGTCTGGATCTCCGGTTATCAGGAAGCTGAGATTAGAATCCTGGCTGGGTGTACGTACAGTAAGTAGGTGGTTTTTCCTATAAGGGTTTAGATTCTCCCTTCACGAAAATGGAATTGCATATCTTCTCAAATTCAACCCTCCTCCCGAATTGATTGTAAGATGTGAAGCACGGAATAAATTGGTGAAAAGTTGGCTTATGAATTAGGAAAACAAAATTAACGAAATGGCGATACTTTTCAAATTTAAAATGGTAAGAAAATAAACTAATCTCTTAGGCTTAAAAGTTTGTGAATATTAATTTATATCTGGTTTATATATCTTGGAAGAGAATATAAACCAAATTTGCCTTTTAAATTTTTTTTATAAATTTTATTAGAGCTATATTATAAAATAGCCAAAATGATTACTTAAAAAACAGGTAAAATAACAGTTCTATGCATATAATTTAAATACAATGGTTTTGAATAAAATTTAACTCTTCGAAACACGCAAAACTATTTATTTATGAATGTATAAATTATGTTAGAACCATACTATATAAGAGATGTAGTAATGAAAACATATTATTTCTTATGGTATTATTTGACAGCATCAGAAGTTTTACGAGTGTTGAAGAGAAACGATAAATATTTCAAGACGTCATAAAAGAGTGTTCGTATCTGTGGAGGTGCAGCGCCGCGGAGGATTTGCGGGATATTTATAGGGGGAGCGCTAGCACAAGGGGATATTAGGGCAAGAAGGGGTCAAGCATAACCTCTCGCACCGGTAGGCAAGTGGAAAAAGCACCAGACTCACCTGGTCGAATTTGTAAGTGACGGGAAAGTTGAGGTTCGAATCTCGTTCGGGTGTGGTAAGATTGTATTTCATAAACAACTGTGTTCTCTCACTCAATGAAAATGTGGGTACACTTACTCGGAATTTTACCTTCCTTCTCATCCCCACCCCATTAGTCGGGATATGGCAATATCATAAACTTTTTACTAATAATAATATTATTATTTGGATAAGATATTAAGTTGTAATTTCAAGTTATGCTATTTTTTTATTTTGCTGTAGTATAAAATTATTTTATTTTAAGCTTTCAGAAAGAACACATTTAGTTTAATGATGAACACACCAGAAATTCTCAAATAAAATAATTTTATTTTTAATTCGTCCAACTAGAAAAAATTTTATAACAATAATTATTTACGATTTCATTTCTTATAAAAATAATATAATATAAGTAGTCCTTACAATTTTTGTAATATCACAAAATATAGATGATAAAGGTTTAATTTAGAGGGACAGAAACTGCGCTAGAGTGGAAGACCATTCAGCAAACCCACTTCGGTGGCCACATGGTCTAAGGCGCTGCTCTCACAGTAAAGTATACTGCTGGTGACGGGGAGATTGTGGTTCGATCCCGGTCGGGTGTACTGAGAGGCTATTTTCCTAATTGATTTACCGTTCTATCTACACGTAAATGCAGTTACACTTTCTCTAAATTCAACCTTCTTCATCTCTGACCCATTATCGTATTTAGTACATAAGCGTATAACCCAAATGTGTATTAAGACGCTGTGCTAAAAAAAAATCAGTAAAATAAATACCCTTAGATACCCCTGGGATACGCACCAAGACATCCCCACCTAAAATAACAGTAACATATTTATATATACCCACAAAATTCGATAAATATTGGTTTTATCACCCCAAAATTCGCTAAAAATCAAATAAAAAAATGCTATACAAACAACAACTCCGATGATTGTTCCCTAAACAATCAGGAAGAAAATGTTTGACTTAGCTCCTTCTTTTCAGATTTAAGCCCTTTTATCCTAGCTGTGGAATATTTACGGCCTTATCTCCTGACGGGGTAGTGAATGTGTGGATGTATTTGTCCGCGTGTCTAGATCCACCAGAAAAAGAATACTACGTGCTCAATATATAGCAAAGAGAGATTGGCTGAGGATGAAACGAAAGAGAGCATAAAATGACCAAACTAAATATTGTTTCTCCGCCCAAGAAGTAGAGAATAACATGCACACGTTTCGTCGTTGTTTGTTTATTTGTTTTTTTGCCATTTTTTGTTCGCAGATAATATCGTGGCTCTTGAGATGCGGCTGTCTATCTCTGGCGTGATGGGTTGGTAGGGAAAGCAAGTTAGACTCCATATTTTGGAAGTTTTTATAGCAAACCATTATCTCGGACAAAATAAATCAAATTTTGCTTCAGTTCTTGAGTATCTGCTCATGAGCATATTGGTATTTGATGATAAACTTTATATATTAAAAGAAAAGCTGTCATCAAAGTGCGTAGTGCCGATGACAAATATTCAAGAAATGTTAAGATATATATTTGTATAAAATTAAACTAAGCGCATCTATTGGAGCACTACTGGATTTATTGTTTTACAAAAATCTATAAAAAAGAATCTGCTAAGCTGCCCCAAGTCACGTATCCTTATACCCAAACTTTATATGTACTAACTGTAGTTAACCGCAGTGGTCTGATGAGTTAAAACTCACATTATATGAAATTAATTGATGAGAAGGCTGGGTTTCGAGTCCCCTTTAAGTGCTCTATGGGTGGATTTCCGCATGTAATCTTCACTGTAATTTTCCCACGATATAAAATTCCTTTTATTCCTTTCTTTTAGCACCCCGTCATACTACTCGCTCGGGCTATACGCTTAAGTACTAATCACTCTAATGGTTTCAGTTATCAGGAAGTTTATATTTAGAGGATATGTACCCGCATTTGCGTGGAGAGAGATTGAAAAACCATTTTAGATATTTAAAAAAACTCTTTTCACCCTGCTGAAATCTGAACCTTGATCTCCCCATCATCAGCAGTCTGGTCTACTGCCTTAGACCATGTGGCCACTGAAGCGAGCTTCCTCTTCTTCTCCATCCCTTTGTGTACGCTTTTTGTTGAACGGTGAGGATTAAACAAAATTATATTACATAAGACCATAGCTCGGTTTGGAAATATGCACATTAAGAATAACTCATATCCATATCGGTGGACATGCGGACAAATACGTAAAGCCCATCTAGCCTGATTTGCCAGTGACGAGAAGGTCGATGTTCGAATCCCTGTAGGATGAACAATGTTGTGCGTGTGTTTTTAACTAATTGGTACCCCACTCTCCTAGCCAATATGAGTATATTTATCCTGACATCTAGTTTCTCCCCAAACTCATTAGTGTAGGGTAGTTAAATTTGAAACACGTACAGGGGGATGCAAAGAACCTAATTATAACTCATATTGAAATTATAATAACATTTTTTTAATCTACTTAAGTAATTGTGTAAACTCTAACTGTATGGTACTAATACTTTTTTCAATTAAAAACTATCTGAACTAATAGGATTACTGGCTTAAATTTTAAGTAAATGGAATATGCATACAGCCTGAACTGGTTTATATATGTGTATATATATATATATATATATATATATATATATATATATATATATATATATATATGTATATATATATATATATATATATATATATATATATATATATATATATATATAGACAGACAGATTCATCTTGCAACACTGCACAACAAGCTGCCTAACTCCAAGGCACCAACAACCTGTAATTAAACAACTAAATAAGTGGTTTTCTCAGAAAAGGTGAACCTGAGAGAGTTGCGACAAGACCACTTTTTTTGTTAATTTAGACATGATGATTAATTATTCATCATTAAAAATAAATTACAGCTTAATGTTACAAAATTAAATTAGAAAAGAGGGTGGCAAACCCCAATTTATCAACAAAGTTTCGGAACTTTAACATCTTAGTTCAACAAAACATTATCCAGGGATTGGTTGTCTTATCTTGTTTCTGATATTGCTACATATAATAATTTTAAAACGCGATTTTCAAGGGCTTATGACTCCTTGAGTAATCACTTTTGGGAAAAAGTTGTCCATATACAATAACAACTTACCGTGTGTTTACATACATAAATATTATATATGTATTTATATATGTACGTATATACAATAAAGACTCACCTGTGTATATATATATACATATACAACAACGACTCACCTATGTATGTATATACAATAACGATTCAACCTTTATATATAATTAGTAACGACTCACTATATATATATATATATATATATATATATATAATAGTGACTCACCCTGTGTATATATATACATACATATACAATAACAACTCACCACATATATATATATAACGACTCACCCTATGTATTTATGTGCATATACAATAACGACTCACCACATATATATGCAGTAACGACTCACCCTGTGTATGTATATACATTTACAACAATGACTCACCCTATATATATTAATGACTCACCCTATATATATAAAATGACGACTCACTCTGTATATTATATATATATATATATACATACATACACAGGATGAGTCATTTTATATGGACCACTTTTTCCTGACTTACTGACTAAGTGACTCACTGACTCACCCCCGTATCTCCCGAGCCCATGGACCCGGAATCTTGAAATTCGTCAGGAAGGCTTCTTTCAGCTCTTAGGTTTCCGATAAGAAGCTTTTCTTTTTTTCTAAGTCAATTCAAAATGGGTTGAAGCCAAGAGGAGAAGGTTTTTCCGTATTTTCCAAACCACTTGAGCTGGAAATATGTAACTTGGCAAGAAGGTATATTCGTGGGCTTGCTGGAGAAACTCATTAAGTCAAAATTCATAATTTGTGAGAAATGCAATTTTTAGTTGATGAGTGAATGATACTTTTACTTTTTGGCGTTTTTTTCGAAAATTATAAATCCAACTTAAACCATTATTTTCATAATATTAGGAACATACTTTAAAACATTAAGTGTCAACAATGTTTTTCATAATCTATTGAGTTAATTAAATTTAATTAATTAATTACTTTCATTTGACTTAGTGAAGAGAAGAAAGTATACTATTAAAGGTTGACTTAGTGATTTTATTATGGCTTAGTGAGATTTTCCTGATTAAAAATATGTGTTGTAGAAAGTTAATTGAGTGACAGTCATTATTTTAAAATCTTGATAGCTACTAGTTAAACTATTTAGTTTAATAATCATTCAAATGCATTTGTTTTTAAAGGTTTTGGATCATAGCTCAAGATGCATTACTGATTTGAACAAATTATAACAGCTTAAAAAATACGTTTTAATGTTTACTTATTCAAATGTCAAATAAATGAAACTAAAATTGGAGTACAATTAGAAAACCAACAAGAGGAACACGATTTTTCTCGTGTTCATTACATAAAATTTGTTTGTTGAGTTTTAAAAATAAAAAGGCACTTTGATAATCATTCATTTAGAAAATAAATAATACAATATTAATTAATCACTTTAAAAAACACTGTCATGGTATATGACAGACAATGCCTACTATTTTAAATATCAAAATAGGAAAGAAATTAATTTGACTTACAGTTAAAACTTGAATAGATTAAAAAATTTACATTGGAAATCCATAAACAACAGATTGAGGCTACAAAGTGCATGTTTAAAGGCTAAACTTATCTAAGTATCTTCTTCATTATCAGACTCTATAATCCCTGGTTCTGGGACCCTTTAATTCATTTTGCAATCTGGGATGGAACAATACCAAACATGGTATATTTCTGGAATAACTCTTTTTCGGCCCAGAGAATAGGTTTTGTTTCTTCTCCTTGCTTGTAGGAAGTTGTTTTTATAAAGATTTTGCAAAGTGCATTCAGTATTTAGTTGATTTCTACCACGTTTCCCAACATAATTTTCTTGTTATTGTCCAAAGTAGTCATACCTGTATTTTACTATATTTGGGCAGTCTTTTGAGAAAGGAAAGCCTTTTACCTTTAACCAACAAACTTTATTACTAGCACTATCAACAGTAGTATTCCTAACATTATTTGTTGCCAGATTCTTGAGGTCAAAAAAAAGGGTGAATTTCAATTCCTTGACTCTATAAGGCCCACTCTTTTTGTTTCTGTTCCTCATTAATCTCGCTGTTCTAAAAATTGTCAGCCAATCAAGAGGTGAATATACTGGAACATACTTTTTGTCTTTTTCTATTTCACTATGAACTGAGTCCACCTCCATGTATGAGTGACCACTCTCCATAAAGTTATGCTCAATTATGTCTATATATGTGTTCTGTTCAATGTATAGCATTAAGGCACATATATATTTATTGCGATTTTGACCGCCACATGTATCAGAGAACAGTGATAATTATTTCACATTATAGGGAAGTTGATATATCCACTGTAGCAAAGCATGAACCTATTTCTGAGCTTCCTCTTTTTCCATCTAGTTCTGTCCATGCATAACAGTATGTATTATTAGGGGAAGCCGATTCATAGATGGTTAAATTATACATGTGAGAAATAAAACAAAACAAAATAGCATAAGGAGTAAGAAAATATTATTTCATAACGATTGTTGTCGTTGATAATGTCGAATGCGCAAGTGTTTACAGGATAGATTTAACTATCAAACTGTGCATTTAGTAAGATTTGTTTACCATATTTTAAATTATTGATCAAAATAATGCTAAGGAAAGCTCACTAAATCAGTTGACATGACTTAGTGAGATCTTCTTGACAATAAAATGTTTCTGTCGACTTGGTGATATAAACAAAATATTTCATTGTTGGTTCAAATGACAACAAATGACTTAGTGAGTTGTTCCAAAATAAAGAGCAATAATTTACGTTTATAATGGTAACAAAATCTAAAAACATGAAAAAAATGACTTAGTGAGTTTTTACAGCAAGCCCACGTATTTTAGGTTACAAATTATAAATGTTTCTAGGAATTTTTGAAATTCAACCCTTAAAAGGATGAAATGGGAGGGGGTAGTATTTGAATAATTTAAAAATGTCAAAAAACATTAAACCTTCACGAAGCACGGGATAAATGTAATTAGTCCAATAGTTGTTTATAGAAAGAGCCTGTCAGAAAAAAAATCGTGGCCAGAATTTTACTATATTATTAATGTTATTTTATATGTATCAATATTATCTACCAAAAGTTAAAGTTGATTATTGAAGGGCTTGATGCATTAATTATACTATTTATGCCTAAAGGTAAAGACTAGAATATTATTTTATTTAATCACCTGCCAATTTAGTTTATGCTTTAGAATATTAGCACGTTTGAATGTTTTAAATTGAAAATTATACAATAGATGGTATTATTTTAAATTATTTGTGTTAAAAGGAGTAGTTTAATATCTGTACTTTTCAAGGCCAAGGAATCCCAGAATATATCTTTGTACTAAGAAATACAACAAACTTTAAGGTAATTTGAAAATAAAGAATTTACTCCACAATATAAATAGTGATTCAATCATTTCAAATCATTACAGTTCATGACCTATATGGGGTTAAATTTGCTATTTTATTATTCTCGCGCACTGTTGTTAAGGTAAAGTAATTAATGCATGGGGCTTAAACTTAGCTATAACTGGACATGCACTATGAGATGTACCATGTACACAAATAAATACTTATTAAATCTTAAAGAAAAATAATTTTTAATGTATAAGCAGTTTAAAATAAGCAAAATTACACCATTTTGTAACTGTATTTAAATACTGTTCTTTTCACACATCCATAATAATTGTTTATACAAATTAATAAATCTATTTCCTGTGTTTTAGTTAGTAGATCCTACCCACCACACCTATTAATTATAAACCTCTTCGAGCTTATAAACATAAAACAGTGTGGAAAATGCATATTTAAATAGTGTTCGTAGGGAAATCATTTAATATGTTTTTTCAAAGTGAAAACTGTACCTGGTTCATGAGGAAGAAAATAATATTGTATTTTGTCCCACTTCTGTGGAGTTGGCCCTAAGAGAATCTATACAGAAACCAAATCAAAGTTTACCATAATATATTCGCTAGGACTACTATTTGCTTAAATAAACCATTGAAACAAGGTATACTCGAGAGTCTATACTAGTATTGAATTTTCAGGATGTTACCTTTGTAAAATATTAAATGAAAGCCCACATATGTTAATACAATTTGTTTTACCTTTCATCTTTTAGAATATTATTTAAATTTTTAAATAAAATAAGACTGCGTATTTTCCTTTACTAGATAAATAAAATCAATAGGTTTTACTTGTTCAACTATATTTCATCAATGTTTGACTTTTTAAATAATTTTATAACAAGCGGATGAATGGAATTATTTGATTGTAACTGGGGAAGAAACATCAATCAACCCAAAAAATGGGCTTAAATCTTCAATATTCAACCGACTTAGTCTTGATAAATTGAGAGGAGGTTGGGTTGTCCAAATAGTATAATTGCTAAAGATTGAATATACATCTTCCAAATATAATATTGTATTAAACTCAAAGTCGATGTTGGTATTCCAAGAAGTGGACATCATCATGGAAACCCATTTAAAGTCCAAAAAGAAGTATTCCTAGCTGTTGTTACATTGAACAAAGTGGCACTTAAGTAACCATTTCACTCCACAAATAAAACCTGACCTAGGTAAACAATACATCTCAAACGAGACGTCGGATCATGGGGTGGGTTTTTAATCTTACTATAGAGAACATTGAAATTGAGAACATTTAAACGGTTATATCATATTTTAAATAAAATGTGGTGTTCTCCACACAGACTTTCTCACTCTTTTATTTAAATTATACTAATTATACTTATAATAAGTAAGAGGCGAAACAAAAATATAATATACTATTATTGATGAAGATATAATTCAAAGTTGTAAAAATGGAAAAAGTTAGTTATAATAATAGATGTAGACTGATGAGAAGATTTTATAAAAATAATAACAAATTGAATAGGTGATCTATATTATAATAACAATTTATAAAATTTCATTAGACTTTATACATAATGAACATCTAAAAAAATACATAACACATTAAAAATTTAAACTTTGAGTCATTTACTGTTGAAGACAAGTTAAAATACATTGTTGAGTAAATATAACGGCAAGAAGAACATTACATACCACCAAAGCTCATACACGAAATAATATACATTGTTACAGAAATATATTGGTAACAAATAAAAAAAAAACATATTTTTTCACCAAATAGCTTACTTAATAATCATCCGTAGAAATAATAATAATAATAATAATAACCCGATAGTAATAATGACCCGATAGTAATAATAACCCGATAGTAATAATGACCCGTTTTAAGAAATGTATTGGCTAATAGTTAAGAAACTATTGGTTTTATAAAAAGTATTTTAATTTTTAATATGACTCAACTTTTCGTTGATAAGTTATTTCATATCTCAAAGAGATTCAAAGATGATCAAAATAATTGGAGAAATCCACTTTTTTAAATTACCCTCTAAGTCATTTTTCCGGAAAAATGAGATAGGCCATTTTGTTTATAACGTTAATCAGTGCCTAGGTACAAAGTTTAATCAAAATCGTTAGCGCATATTTAAAGAAAATCGATTTTTTCTCTTTTTGACATTCAGTAATCTTCCCTTAATTTTAGTATTAGATATCTAGTTCCGAAAATTCCTTGGGGTTAGGGGGGCCATATGAAAACCCTATTTACCAAGTTTCAGCCCGATCAGTCTAATAGTTTCGGATCTAGTCTGAGATACAGACAGACGGACAGACAGAACTGATGGCATCGCCAAAACAACTTTTTCTGTTTCAGGTCGTTACGAAACGACAATAAAATATCATAATATTGAATTGGATTATTTTGAATATCACAACACTTTCTCTACCCGAGGGCGATACAGTGGAATACAATAAAATTCAAAAATAATTATTTAAAATATTAAAAATAAAAAACTTATCTCAATTACTTAAGCTGTTTTCAAATGAATGCATAAAACCGCACATCGATAGGTTTTCCAGTTGTAGCGTAATCTTGTAGGACCTGTATACATTCCCGGTTAATCAGCCGCGATATGATTCCATTTTAAGACCGATTAACCGGGAAACCAGATATAGGATTATGCTCGAATTATAAAGCTTATTGAAGGATGCTTTTCTGCATTCATTTGTCAAAAGTTAGGTTTGGATCAGTTAAACTTGTGTTTACTTTCTCTTGACTACTTGGAGAGAGAAGTATTGTGACTGTTAAACAAATCGAACTCGAGAGTTGGATAAACAACATAGATCCCCCCTCCCCCTTATTCTCAGTCAAGTTCTATAGTCATAATTTCATTTTAACGCCCTTATTTTTTAAGAAAGAAAATTTAATAAATCTAATTTCACGTTTTCATACGTCAAGTCTTGTGAACGGCAGATCTTACTTTGATAGATATCATCCTAACTAATCCCACCGTTCCCTTACGGGTAGGCACGAAACTGTGTATGTAGCTCAAAAACCAACAACGTCGTACTTAATCCATCTTCACTAACTTTCTCCACACTTCCCTATTCTTGTATACTCCCTTCGCTTCGACAACATCCATACAATGAGCCATACACGCTCTGTTATTCTTGAAACTCTTAATATTTCTCTTATTTACACATTTGTCTAGAACAATTAACTACGTCTTACATGGTCTACCCCTTCTTTTTGATCCACACACTCTACCTTCATATATTATCTTCACCACATGATCCACACTCATCCTCTCAACATTACCAAACCAACGTAGCACGCTTCTTTCACAATGACCTAGCTAAAATGTTATCAACTTTGCCTGAAACAAATATATAAGTATTTTCTAAAATACCTTTTCTATGAAATTTGGTCTGAAGAAATATTGGCTAATATTCGGTAAGTTGAAGATAAATATATACCCTCTTGTATGGTGAAAGGAAAAGAAAGGAGAAGGACGTATAGTGGCTTTTCATCCTCCTTACAGGCGAATACTGAACATTTCCAAACAAAATCTTTACGTTTCATAATAAAGTATATATAGCCCTCTGGTATAAAATAAATGGTGGTTCTTGCATTTGTGCAATGCTTTTTTTACTAAGCCACTTCTAAGAGTTATTCTTACGCAGAAATATTCGTTGATTAAATTGGAAAAACTTCCAAACAAAATAAGATGAAAACGAAGACCTTCAGGGAGTAAGGAAGGTTTTCAAAAAAATCTTCTTCAAACAAATTAATTTTTTTTTAAATAAGAAATATGAATATGGAGAAACCTTTGCAATGGCATTGCCCTGTAAATCAAATAAAGTAAAAATAGAAAAAGCAGCCCCAGCCATTTGGTTTGAGAAGACCCTAGAATGGATATATGTATGATTATATATTTCATCTTCTTTTACAATAATATTTTTGAAAATGTTAACAAAAAAAATTGATAGCGTTATTTAATTTGTAGAAATGTTGTAGCACAGCGAGGGTATTCTAGTGTTTGGAATTAGTCTGT
Organism: Timema podura; assembly: GCA_033556935.1. Classification (NCBI taxonomy): domain Eukaryota; kingdom Metazoa; phylum Arthropoda; class Insecta; order Phasmatodea; family Timematidae; genus Timema; species Timema podura. The sequence goes on along the minus strand of JAVRXN010000007.1, from coordinate 53,571,005 downwards.
GATTACATTTTAATTAATCCTGCGCTCGTTCACGTACTTTTAGCCACAATATTAATTTCAATTAATTCCTCTCTTTCAGCCCTGACAACCAGTATCACATTTGTTTGATTTATCAAATATTTGAAGTATTATTGTGATAATAAGAATATCTAAATTAAGCTTTTGATATAATACAGTTTTTAATGTGCCCCTGATTCTACAAAAATTGTTTTCGGTATGTTTGAGTACAAGTGTTCATTAGAGCTCAAACGTATGAGATTGGTCATTTCAAATAATTTTGTATTTAATATCTCAAAATATAATCTTGGTAGAGGAAGAAAATAATTGCAAATATATAAGCACCAAAGGAATTTAACATGATCATCACACATGGCTGATCAATTTGGTCGAAGATTTTGATTCAATTTCACTCATATATGTAAGGTAGGGTGAATCTTGTAATAATATACATTAGTCTGTACTGCGTGGGAAGGAGACAAGGAGGTGGTATTCTAGGGGGAGTAAAGAAGAGAAAGTAGAACAAATTTATTGATATCTATTTTTGAAGATTTTCTTCACTAATACAAAAGAAAAACATCTCAGTTATTATACCCCCAAACACCGCTTCCATTTTATCTCAAATAAGAACCAATTAAACTGCAAAGTAAATTTATTTGTAGAAACATAAGCTACCATGTGCTCAGTCATGAATATTAACGTAACTATATATTGATTATCTCATACAATTAGTTGGTGCTTGCGTACGTGATGTTTTGCACCTGAGTAATCTTGAAAGTTTCATGTCTAATATCACCACCGATATAAAAGTGATATAATAATTATTTATGACTCCAAATATAACAAGATTGTACCCAGATTATTTTTTCTTAAAACGTGCACTGTTCTAGTATTTATAGTTAAGGGTATTGTTCATTTTCTTCTAATTTGTTATTTTAGAATGTGTTGATGGTGACGTAAAGGTCATTGCTAGCCTCCCAGCCAGATGTGCCAAAATTTGTTATCCTGAATAGATCTTCACTATCCATACACGCAAATACGAGTACATTTATTTTAAATGGTAGCTTCCTCCACCCAACCTTTTCTGTGCAAACATGTAAATATCATAAATGGTTAGTAGAATGTTATGCACACAAAGTAAATGAAAAGTTCATCATGATAGCGCCTTTTAAAGAATTTGAATGTATTCTTTCTTTTCCTTTTTTTTAACACGGAATCTTACTCCGTCTGGACACTTGCGCATTTTAATTTCTATAATTGGGGGCTCGGATGAGGCTCTAATTTCTGGGAATTAACCCACATTTTCATGGAGGGAGATGGAAGAAAACATTAAAACAATTTCAGAACACTAATTTGGGGGTTCAAGCCCTGCCATCGGAAACCAGACTAGAAAACTTAACATTTCACGTGAGTAGATGAAAAGAACTGGGTGGTACCTAGATACTGTTAAGTATATTCTTGAATACATCAAATCGTGGGTTGGGGAATGAATGGAGTGAGGAGGGAATTTGTTAGCAAATACTTAAGCCAAATTTAAAATTATTTTATTGATGATATACTGAAAATATAAACAAACAAAATAACGGCAATCAAAGATCAAAACTTTCCGGTGAATATTTCAGATCGTTGAATTCCAAGGAAATGGATGTTTTTGTAAGGAATTTGATTATATTCTGGAATATTTTACAGAACAAAATAATTGAGAACTTTTCCAAAACGGAAAGAATTAAGGGGAAACGTATTATCTCACATCTCTAGTGCCATTGATACGTTCATATGTTACGGGTAAAGTCCAAACTTGTATAAGGTCAATATTATCCAGTCCAGATAATGTTACGTGAGAGGTAATTGAATATGGTTTATTGATGTTCATCCGAATAATATTGACAATGTCCACCCGAATTTGGATTATGTCAAATTCTAGGATTGAGATTAGGCTATTTAGGTTAGATTAGGCTAGACTAGGTTAGTTTAAATTAGGTTAGGGGTTATTAGGCTATATTTGGATAGGCTAGGTTAGGTTAGTTTTGGTTAGTTTAAACTAGGTTAGGCTAGGCTAGGTTAGTTTAATCTAGGTTAGGCTAAGTTTGGTTAGTTTAATCTAGTTTAGGCTAGGTTAGAGTAGGTTAGGTGAGTTTAGTCTGGGTTAGGTAAATTTAGTTTAGGTTAAGTTAGCTTTAAATTGAGGCATTTTGGATGCTAGTAGATTTTTATGATCCAATTTAAGTTCCCGCATAGAAATAAAGTTCCAAAATATAATCCATAATATTGAAACGTGATTGGTTTTACAAATAATATTTAGCTTTATCCAAGTCTTGATGGCTAGTGTCGAGATTATCCGGATAGAATCTAACACGAGACAAATAACTTGTTATTTCTGACTGTATCCGCTGCATTGGGATAATGTTGACTTCTCCAGGCTAATATCGACATCTGGATTTCGCACATTACCCGTAACATATGTAGCAGCAAAATTACGATGATTTTTTTTATTTATTTTTAACGCCAAAGATGGTTGAAAATCCTCGCAGGACCACGCAGAGGGGAAACATTTTCCAAGAAACGAAGAGGAAGTGGACTAAAGTAGAATTGTGTCAATGTCATCTTCATTGAAATGAACTAAACAATGCGAGTGTGTGACTCTCAAGGCGAATTGTTCAATCACTTGACAGTTCCTTGCTAGGGTTGTTTGGCGACCTACCCCCGGGTACAACCCTCAGAGGATCCCCTCGAACCAAGCTTGGTTTAGGGGGGGAAACAACACAGCCGTTGCTATAATAAATCAGGAGGGTTTTCCCCCCCTACTTTCTCTTTTACCTTCTCTCGTTTTCCCTCGGGTCAGCGCGGATACTCTTGTACGATTATAACCAGCTCTGGTTCCGACACCGTAACTCACTCGGTAGAGCCTCTGTCCACAGATCTAAGGGTCGTGGGATCAGTTCTACAAATTTACCCATGCATTCAACGCTATGAAACACTCGTGTTTTCCGGGTGGTAGATAGACGCGCTTGCAAGGGGTTAGTCCCGTCTATCCTTCAATTAACCTGTAATTAACACATAATAGACCATACAAGGTGTAAAGTCCTTTGATAACAAAGAGCATTCACCAATGGTTGAATGGTTAGGGATGATAATAACAGGATTATATCTCTGCTCTATCTTAGGTTAGAGCTATACATTTAGTGTTTCAGGTTATCCTTTACTTCGTAATAACTACTGGCACTAGTTTTGGTTATCTGTTTTTAGATTTGAGATTCGTACTGATGGGCATACGGAGAAATAGCTCAGCCTCGTCTAGCTTGGTTTGCTGATGAGAGATCGATCGAAGTTTGAACTCCAAATCAGTGCATTTTGGTGTTGTTGTTTTTTCTGAGTGGTATTCTGGTCTCCCCCCAAGCAAATGTAGGTGCATCTTCTTTAAAGTTTTACCTTCCTTCTTTCATCTACATTAGTGTAATTACCTGAGAATAGTCACTAGGAATAGTAAGACACGAATGACTATTGTTTGTATTATTATTTACAAGAGTTTGTTTTGAAAAGGCTAGAAACAAATATACACCCGATTTAAAATTGTATTTCCAAACTAGCTTTATGAATAACAACTCGCTATAGGATATTTCAATACAAATAAATTCAAACAAATGTACAGTTATCATCATAAGACCCGCTCAACATCTAACAAATCAGTGTAAGTTGTACAATCGGCAAACATTCAGATTCTTCCGGTAAAAAAAATAACTGAGATGTAACTTCCTCAAATTATTTAATCAACCACCGGAAAAAATCCCGTTCTACAAATAGTTGTAGCGAGAAATAAAATTAAAGATTGGATACTTCAAGAACTTCTCAGCAAAAATATGTAAAATCTTTTATAGAAATCTTTATGTTGTGTGTGGTATATTTTAGTTTTTATATTTAAATACTTAACTGCAAGACCTGAAGATGTACATCTCGGAACTTCGTGATTGTAATATATAATCAAGTAAGTAGTTTTCTTTTAAATCTTACGTAAAAATTATAATTACAATTATTATTACTATTACCTTACTATCACCATGTCTTTCTACCCGTTCGGGATATACACATGTGTATACAAATGTAAATGCTAGTAGTTTAGTGATGAGAAAGGTTTAAATTAGAGGAAGCGTATCTGCATTTGCGTGGAGAAAGGCTGAAAACACATTTAATAACAACCACCTTAAGTTGACTTGACCTGGATTTGAACCTTGATCTACCCATCAAGGGCAGTTCAATATATTTCGGGAGTGATGCCTTAGCCCATTCAACCACATAGGTATGTTAATATATATTATTATCATTATTATTGAGAGATTTCTTAGAGTATGACAGCACGTATAAAAGAGCATTTAGGTCTGCGCTACATTGGAGAGATTAATTTCTTTTTTTCAAGCTCATTTGACCAAAGAGCAAAATTTGAATTTAAATGTTTGCTTGTGTCAATAAATGGTGAAATTAAAACACGTATTTGTGTTTATCAAGGGGGAGAGGGGGTGGGAGAGGAATCTATAGTTGTCTTGTAGTTTGTTTGATATTTATCCACCTCCTTCTATCTCGGTGCTCATTTTAATCAATATAATGGGTTATGAACTAGCAAGGTTGAATTTAAAGGGAATGTACCCGCATTTGAGTGTAAGTAGAGCGGAGTAAATTATTAATAAATAGCAAACTTCAGCAAACCCAGCCTGCAATTCAAGCTCTGTTCTATCAGTAATTGGCAAACCGGGCAAGACGGTCACCATCCGCAAACAAGGGGGTCATGAGGAGCTAGTAAGTCACTTTTTTGGAGGAAAAAAACTCAACTCGGCTGGCCGGGACCAAACCCTCCTCTCATAAGTTAGCAGGATCCACCCCCGAGCACCCCTCAACCGATAAGTTATTAGTTTGTTCGAGAGTTTATGAATGCGCCCGGAAAATTACAAAAGGAAAACTGCGCATATAAGTTATTTTAGTGCCGGGAAAGCTCACTATCCCCTGAAATGTAATTTTGGTCTAACAGTTGACTAGGGATGAGGGGAGTGAGGGGGTGTAGGGGTTGTGGAATCCTTAGGGAAGTGGTTACCATGGAAACTGCGAACGAAACGTCGCTTGTCGAGCCTCCCCCCCCCTCCCCCCAAATAACCATCGCCTGCCAAAATAACTTCTTCTCCTTCTATTTTTATTGAGAGTAGAACATAACCGTTAGGAAGCCTCTAAAACTGTTTATTACGCATTCATGTCCATTTTTTATTGACTTGAGACGTTGGCTTAAGAAACATCTTGCTGTTTCAGAAAATACTGTGCAAGTTTAGGAAATATTGTTTTGGTTCAGGAAACATGTGGGTTCAAGAAACATTGTGTGTGTTCAAGAAACATTGTGTGGGCTCAGGTAACATTGTGTTGGTTCAAGAAACATCGTGTGGGCTCAGGTAACATTGTGTTGGTTCAAGAAACATCGTGTGGCTTCAAGAAACATTATGTTGGCTCAGGAAATATTGTTTTGGTTCAGGAAACATGTGGGTTCAAGAAACATTGTGTGCGTTCAAGAAACATTGTGTGGGCTCAGGTAACATTGTGTTGGTTCAAGAAACATCGTGTGGGCTCAGGTAACATTGTGTTGGTTCAAGAAACATCGTGTGGCTTCAAGAAACATTATGTTGGCTCAGGAAATATTGTGTGGGCTCAGGTAACATTGTGTTGGTTCAAGAAACATTGTGTATGTTCAAGAAAAATTGTGCTAAGGAAACATTGTTTGGATACGGGAAAATCTATGAGTTCAGGAAACCTTGTGTGGGCTCAAGAAACATTGTGTGGGCTCAAGAAACATTGTGTGTGTTCAAGAAACATTGTACTGATTCAGAAAACATTGTGCTGGTTCAGAAAACTTTGTTGTAGTTCAAGAAAAATCTTATAGTTTCAGAAAATATCGCAGATGTTCACGAAATACCTTACAATTTCAGAAAACATCATTGTGCTAGTTCAGGAAACACCATAACACATCTGCGATAGTTTGAAATTGTAAAATAACGTAGATAATTTCAACCATGTTACATGACATCACTTTATATCCCTACATGGAGTAGCTCAAAGTTGTAACACAATACTTGCCTTTATCTTAGCAAACCAAAGCATAGAACTTCACATAGTATTAAATATAAACATAGTAATCTACTAGTAAATATGATTCAAACTTTAATATCAATATCCATATAACATGCATGATTGGGCCTGTGGGCTGATGCGTTAGGCTCGTCTGGCCTGTTTTGCCGGTGACCAGGAGGTCGGGGCCCAAATCCCGGTTTGGGGGGTATAAAGGTATTTTAGTTCATACATTTTTTTTTGCACTCTTCCTTCAAGCAAATGGTTATACACTTATTCTAAATACTACCTTCCTCATCTCTATACACAAAAGTGTAAATGTTTGGATAGTCCAGACGGACAGTATGAGGTGGATCACGCAAGCAAATCCATAAAATATCGATACGTCACAATCATAATCATCTATAAAAGTTTAATGGTGTTTGTATATATGTATGTATATATGTACAGACGTTTAGTAGGCCCTTCTTCTCAACGAGATAGAAAGCTGAAATTTATATAGGAACTACTCGTGAGGTGCGCACATTTTTCAAACTTGACCAGGGATCAAAAATAACAATGACAGAAAATCAAAATATGATTTATTTAATCATTTTAATTCGAATTAATGTTATTTTCATTTTAAAATAAAGGAGAACTTATAATATATCTCAAATTCAATGAGAAATGTCAAATTATAACAAAGTGACCTGTGTTTATGGTTTGGTTGTTTTGTATTCATAGTAGTTAGCAAAAAGTGTTTATTTTCTCAATAAAAATTTTACTGGCAACGTTAAATATATTTATTTAGTTTTCGCTAACATTTACTAGCCTAGATATGTATTGCAAACCGAGTACAACTCTAATTAAAGACAGTTAACACGGCAGAGTAACAAATTACATAACCTTATAAATCAAGCTAGTGTTTGATTGTTGATTTTTGTGTGCGGATGACGTATTTACGTTAGAACTCCAAAATATAACTGAGATGTTTCGTTATTTCTTAAGCACTTAGTTTTACTATCCGTTCTGGTTTTTACGTCAATGTATTAATTACGTTAATGTGTTAGGGACGAGGAAGGTTTAATTTTAGAGAGTGTACCCCCATTTGCGTGGAGGGAGAGTGGAAAACCATTTAGGAAATATCACCCTCGGTACACCCGACCGGGATTCGAACTACGATCTCCCTATTATCAGCATTCTAGTATATTGTGAGAGGGCACCTTAGATGATGCGACCACCGAAGTAGGTGTAGGTGACCTAACCACTCAGACAGGCACACTTATTTTGTTTTTTGAATATAAACGGTGTAAAAACAATCTTTGTTATTAACATTTTTAATCAAACTAACGTATATCATGAAATCAACCTATAAATAGACTAACTGTAGGTCTAACTCTCATTTCATATTCGTTTAAATGTGTGTGTGACTATTTCTTCTATAGAATATATAAAGATCTCACCTTTGTGCTTTAGATTCCTCTCTTTCTCTAAGAGGACTTTCTTCAATAAATGTACATTAGTTTTTTTCTTTTTTCTTTATTTTTTGCAATTTCCATTATTATAAAAACATTCAATCATATGCAATAATAACCTGATCATTATGTTGTTAATAAACGTAACCACATGATGCTCGAGCTTAAGACAATATTCTAGCACCCACGAAGAGGTAAGAGGACGAACAAGGCTTACATTGAGCCGGTCAGGATCCAAACCAGAGACGTCCAGTCCAGTGACACACACCGCATGCGCTTATAAGTGAAACAGCTCTTTATAAATAACCATTCAAATAGTTTTATTTGGAGAATCATGTTCCCACGACTATGTACCTACAAAGGAATGCCTAGAGCAAGACTTAATGCAACTGTAAATATAGTGCAGTCAATTGTTTGGTTGCATTCAGGCGTCATTTGAAGCATTGCATTGTAAGGCTTTTTGTTCCAAATGTTTGCCAACATGGTTGAATGTTTTCTTTAGTAGTCATAAATAAAAGAAAGCTTTTGGTTGAAAACTTTGTGCGTGCACTACTGTTTATCTGTTTTAATATATACAATTTATCACCGACAGTTATACAGTTTACAGCACTCTTAACATGTTTTAGATTGGTTAACTTCACAGTGAACATGTTTGCCAACTGATGGAGTACTTATCTAGGATGTTTTAATATCGTTAACATATATTATTATGACCGTGGCTATGAGGAGTAATATTTAAAATAGCCTGGTAGCTGAAATATTAACTTCAATTCATCTCAAATTTAACTTAAAGCACCTTTTATGACGACAAATTAGAGATGTGTACTGTAGAGTACAAGCAAACGCACATTCTCTTCTCTCTACCAAGTCTTACTACCCATTTGGGATATAGGCCTACGCATTTGTACTGATCAGGCTAACGTGTTAGGGATGAGTCAATTTGAATTAGAAGAAGTGTATCTGCATTTACGTGGAGGGGTAGAGGAGGAGAGTGGAAAACTATCTATGAAAAACCACCCTCAAATATAAATAATATGTCCCATTTCAAGGTTGGAAGATCATTGTCAATCATAGTAGATTTCCAAATATCTGTGACTGAAGAATTCTGGTAAATGTTCAAGTGTCCCAGAATGTGAAGATAAATCAAATCATCTTCAAGCCCACGCCTGTCCAACAGAAGGAAGGAAATTTCTTTGCTTGAATTTGCAATATCTAAGTGGAATGCATTACGCAAGAATTTAAACAGCAATTTGAAGTCATTGAAATAAGAAAATCAGAGGGTAGTATTGGATGGCAGCTTCGACACGTTTACTCATTCAGAAAGAGTAATGCTTCTAATTATGTGCAGGTAATATCAAGCTACAACCAAACTTAGTTGTATGTTTAGTGTATGTTCAAGAAAAATTGTGCTAGCTAAGGAAACATTGTGTGGATACAGGAAAAACCTATGTGTTCAGGAAACATTGTGTTGTTTCAAGAAACATTGTACTGATTCAGAAAACATTGTGCTGGTTCATAAAACTTTGTTGTAGTTCAAGAAAAATCTTATAGTTTCAGAAAATATCGCAGATGTTCACGAAATATCTTACAGTTTCAGAAAACATCATCAGGGAAAGTTTATTTTACTGTGAGAGCTGGAAAAATCAAATTCACCGCACATTGATGGTCAATTCACCACTTGTGGTGATTGGCGACCGGGTTTCCCACCCCGGTCTTAGAACATGGGGTGACCAAAGTGGGTCTCTATTCAATTATCGTTATTAGTGTATTAATAAAAGCCGAACGGGTAGTTAGACTCTAGCGAGTACCCCTGTGGAAGCCACACATGGTCGGACAGTGACTGCTCGCCACAGCTGAGCCAAGTTACGGACACGGGTGCTCTTCGTCACACGGCCAGAGAGGCGAGCCAACCAGAACCAGCGGTTGGGGGGGGGGGGGGGGCGAGCAGGCGGATGGGTCTATTTAAAACAAAAGAGGTTAATAAGTGCGTGAACATGGGTAAATGTGGATGTAGGGGAATTGTGGTGGACCGGGGTCCCTCATTATCAAACACGGTCACGTGACACCTAGGAAAGAGAGAGAGGAATAATAAAGAAGAAAAGGAATATAAGTAAAATATTAATAAAAGAAAAAAGAAATAATTAATTAAACGACCAATAATTCCCTGAAAGGTAACAAAAGAGCATAAACTGAAAATGAAACGTCACTAGAAAACAAAATTCTAAACGCCCATAGCGGAGAGAAATAAATGAACACAAAATGATTGAGAAAGAGTTGCGTGGATATATCTAGGAAGAGGGATTTAAAGAGACAAAAAAAAATTAAGAAAATCAAGAGAACGTCATATTGGAATAAATAAACAAACACAGCAAAAGAAAGATCATGAGACGCACAAGGAAAGATGAAAGGCAATCATAAAAGAGAATTAATAAAACCAACAAATAAAGTATAAAAAATAACCTAAAAACAAAATAACTTTGTAATGAGCAAAGCAGACGAAAGAAAGTATATATAAACTACTCTCCGATAAAGCAAAATAAAGCAATCACCAGGTACAATCAAAGATAATGTGAGGAAGTAGGTATAAGACCAAAGAATAGGAAAACATTATAGACCAATAAGAAAGAGAGAGAGAGTAATGGAGCAGAGAGAAGAGATACATGGACGGACAGAACAACTATAAAAATAGAACTTGTGGTCCACACAAAAAAATGTGCTGAGGTCAGCTCAGTGCCAAAATGGTGTGCCAACCCTAGCGCCACTGTCCTACGAAATGAGCACACGGGCCTATAAAAAAAATGTGTGCTAGCCGTCTCTTTTCGAGGTTACACAATCCCCCCGGCACCAAGAGAAGAACACCTTAAATGTTGGAGCTTTGAGGACAAGAATTATTTTATAGACAGCTAATATATAATTTTTGGTACTTCTAATGCTGCTTTGTTATTAGCACCGCGTCTTACTACCCGTTCGGTTTATACGCACTTACGCTAATGTGTAATGGTAGGGTGAGTGTGAAATGAAATGGAGGACCTACAGTTTAACGTGGAATCCGAACCACGGTGGAGGCCTGGCATTCCTCACATTCACAAGTTGTGATTAATACACATTTTGTCAGAGGTGAAGGAAGGGTTTGGAAATCAGATAAATCTGTGATGGGACCGAGGATTGAAACCCGGACCTTCAGCACAGAAGTCTGACACCTTACGCCTAGACCACCAGGTCACCCTCTAATGCTGCTAATCCCTCGTGTACTCTCTTTTATTAGAAAACATTGATATTGTTCCGTAACTAAATAACCACTTCGGGAGTTTATAAAATACAATCATAATATCGTATAGAAACAGTTGATAGTGCAAGAAAAATTATCTTGAAATGAATCAAGGTTTAGAGTATTTCAAGTTCTTAACGCCTATAATTCGTTTCAAGGGTTTCTGCCAAAGTTGAGAAATCGAGTATTTCGAATGTGCTTTAAATACTTTATAGTGCACCACTTCTTAACACTATGAATACATGTACTATCATCAGTCATACCTTTTAAGTTTTGCAAACATATTTATGATTTTAACTTAGTTTACAATAAGTACTACACAGGTTCCCTAATCATTAACAACTCGCGTTCAAGATAGAAACAAATAAAAGGGCGATCACACTATATATCAGCTGTTAGGAACGCCTTCTATTATGTTTGAAGTATCGCTATGTATAAATTGAAGTACCACAGTCGCGTATCTACGAATCCGCGTAACTCAAATCCGATTATGTCCAAGATATACTGTATATTTTAATATGTCAAGTGTAAGTAGAGCCAAACGTGTTTTGTTTTTCTAAGGTGTATATAGTTATCCACCCACATGTATGTTATTTTCTAACTTGATATTTAATTCACAAGTGCTCACATCTAATACAAATAGCTTATGAATTAAAAACTACTTGCATCAGTGATCACGTAGTCTAAATGTCTGTCTCATCTACTGGAGATGATGAGGTCAAGGTTCACACCCGGTTGAATGTGCTGATGTTAGTTTTCCTAAATACGTTCCCTGTCTCCCTTCACGCAAATCCGAGAACATTTCCTATAAATTCTGTCCTCTTTATGCCTACCATGATAGTGTAGCTAGAATTCGTACAGCCCAGAATAGTAGTAAGATGCCATGGAGAAGGGGGAAGAAAAGAACAAAAAAAGATGAAAATTATTGCTTAAAGGTTAGTTTGTATGTATTGCAGTTTTAACCTTCCAAACACTAGCAAAGTTATAGTAGGATTCCGGTAGGAAGGGTCTTTTCGTTCATACAAACTGTTTGTGGTCAACATTGACAACATTTTACTATATTATTGACCTAGGTTTTGTTTTAGCTAACCCTTTGGCATTTCATATGTTTATCTGTGCGGATGTTTGTTCCACAATAACTGTCAAAGACATCAAACGATTTTCACCAAATTTGACAGGGACATTCTTTGAACCTAGGTCAAACGACGTGTGTATACAGTTTCTCAACCGGGTCATTCAAAAGGTTTTTCATTTGATAGCTCATCTCAATTGATCTTAATTTGAAATTCTAAGCAATATATCGAGTACCCAGGGCATTTTTTTTTTTACATTTTGATATGCATTGTGTACGGTAAATTCCCTACAACGGTAGGGATTTTACTGTACAATATTGAATAATTATATCATTAGTTTGTTTACTGTCCATCCTGATCATCCAATTCAAATTCTAAGAGAAATTACAAGATACTTTTTGACTGGAAATCCACAGAGATGTCTTAAGACTGTAGTAATAATAAAAAATATGACATAGTGATATAAGGCGCTACTCTTGCAGTAGACTAGACTGACGGGGAGATCAAGGTTCGAATCTTGGTCGGGTGTAATGAGGGTGGTTTTACAAAATAGTTGTTCACTCTTCCTCCATGCAAGTATGGATACACTTTATCTAAATATTACCTACCCAACCCCTAAAACCATTAGTATATAAGCGTATAACCCAAACGGATAGTAAGACGCAGTGCTAAAAAAAATGCTTATTCTTAACCGGATGTAATTAGCAGCTTTTTAATGGAGGGAGTGATTTATATTCTTCACAGACCTACTAGTAAGTCAATTTTATAGAATTCAATATAAATTATTTGGTATGATAAAATATATGAGAAAAGATTTAAATGAAATTATAGAAATTTGAACTGTATGTTTATATAAATTAATTAAGATGGTTGATTTGATTAATACATATTTGATATCAAAACATAATTTTAAATTACAATCTATTTCATTCATTAATTAACTTGATTATATTGATAGTTACTATTTACACATAAATGATTAAAAATATATCAGGACATAATAAATTAACACATTAAAATTTGAGTCAAGGTTACAACATGTTAAAAGTGAAAAAAAATTTAAAATGTAGAATTATAACAACAACAACATAAATAATTTAATATAACTAAACTTTATAAATAATTGAATGACTAGAGTGTAATGTTAATTGATGTAATTTATGTAAGTTATTTTGAAATTATATTTTTTTTATAAGAAGGTGAAATGTTGATGTGTCACAGTTTATTGAATTCTATTTTGTCTTATCTGAAATTCCCTTGCTCCTTTGTAGGCATCGTGGAGATGACCTTAGAGATTTCTAATTTCTGTCATTGCTTCCTTATTACAAAATTATCATGTACTTCAAAAATCTACTAGTAAGTGTTATTCTATAGGTACAGTTTGATAATATCTATCAGATGTGACAGCTGCAGATGAATATATTAAAGTAGTTGTTATAACTGCTATAAATATCAGATATGGTGGGAGCTCCCTACAAAAGCTAAGCACCAATGTGTTAGAGCTGGAAAGTAGGGGATTGAGTTCGACTTTCATCCTATTTCACTAGGGATACATTTTATATAAATGTATATTTCCGCTCCTTTCTTCAAGTAAATATTTTTACGCTCCCTCTCGTTGGTAGTTCTGTTAGGTTGTATCAAATGTGCAAACCGAGATTTGACAAGACCTAAATGAAGTATATTAGCAGATTGTTGCAGCGATGGCTGCAGATTACCGCGCTAAAATGTATTCAAAACTTTTTATTGGCCATTAAATGTCATATGGAACTAGACCTCACTCGACTTTGTAGTTAAATGTTTACTGGTCTAAGGCTATCAACTTTCCGTGGATTTTGAGATTTTGGTGTAGTATATTCGTCCCCTTCACCCCAAGATGAGAACATTAAAACTACCCCTCCCCAGCTCTATGTGTATTTGTTACACCAAACCACTCAAGTAAGAATTGAGTTATTATTATTTTTTGCCAAAGATAAATATTTTATTTACCAATATCCATTATACAAATCATGGTTTCCATGGTGATGTATTCAAATAATGATTGTAGAGATGAGCTACTGCCCACATAGAAATAAAAGATGGAAAATTCTCTAGGAAAATTGGGTTTTCGTTGGCAGTTACTTATTTACTTACTAACTTTAATTTCGCTGTTGTTGGTTTCTAATTGAGAAACACAAATATTAATATATATATATATTTATTAACAAGTACTCTTAAACCTGGGACCTCTGAGTGTGCATTAGTTGTAATGTAGCTTCTTTCTTATAAATTAAACTGTATGTGGATACAGTTAAAAATAAAATGAAGAACTCACAGCAAAAATTTATAATTAATTCAATGATAATTTTATGTTCTTTTAAAATCGAAATTTCATTCCTACCTAAAGTCTTCTGTATAATCATAGTTCTAATTTTACATTATATAAAGTGAGATAAGTGGATTTTAAAATAATATAAAGAATGAGCTACGATAATTACTTAGAGAACAAACCAAATAGTAATTATTTTAGTTATCTTAAATTTCTTATTGTTGAATATAATTAAAGAATAAGTTTTTCAATTTTTTTCTAAGAAAACGTTTTAAGAATAAAGTTAAAATAGTCCAAATGTTTTAATGAATATTCATAATAAATTTATTTTTCATATTAATTTTGTGTTATGTTGGTCTCAGCCATTGTAAACATGCTGGATGCCTTGAAGAAAATTTCGTCTTTTCTTATCTTTTCTAATTAGCATATTTTTCTACCTCCTGGCATAAAAATATCTTCAGGCTGCACATTGAAACTGTGGCGAACTTTATATCTAATTACAATAATTGTCTTATGAACCAATTTTGTATACTTTTTCTATTATTGTATTTCCACTAAGGCAGATTTTAGCTCATCTCTCCAAAGAATCAACATTAAAAGAGCACACAATTTTTTTCATTTAAAAAATGTTCCATCCTAATATGATGAAATTGTCTATGAAAAATGGTACAAAGGTAATATTGGTTAAGGACTTGCTTTTAATACTAGAGTAGATGTGATAAAAAATAACATCAAATTATTTCACCAACATCCTTTACCTTTAAACTTTAAAATAAGTGTTCGTTTATCAAAATAAGTGTTCGTTTATCAAAATCGGTTAAACTCATTTCTCTCAAATTCAATTACCAGAAATGGTCTTCTCAAATTATCACAAACTCTGTAAATTAAATATATCGGTAGATTAATGTTTTTAATTTATTTTGACTTAACACACACACATTCTAAAAGTATAGTAAACATAGAAAAACTGTTGTTAATTGATGTCAGATATAACCAAAATATCATAGCAAGGATGTGAAAATACCGCCTAGACCATTTTCAAGGAATAAAAAGCCAAATTAAAGATCAATAAATTAACATTAATTAAATACGTGTATTTTTTATGAAATTGAGATGCACCACCAAGAATGGTCAATAGTTACAAAATGGTGCATAACTACTCTTATAAGGGTATTCCCTAATAAATTTGGCAAACAAAAGTTTCAAAGTCTAATTAAAAATCAAATTTTGAATTTTTACTTTTTTCCCTCGGTAATTCATATAAGTATCTTTTCCCCTAGTTGGAGGTAACTGTTTTTATCTTTTTCTAAGAAGATTGGATGTTTTCTTGACGATTTACTGTACATGACCTTGACTTTTCTCTTATAAGTTGTGGTTATCAGCTAAATATTTAAACTTTAAGCTTGTTTTAGTTCAAAACTCGATATGTTAATTGTTTATATATATAAATAATTAAAATCTATCATTTTTATTGTTTATGTATATGTAAACATAATTACAGTATAAACACACAAAAAGAGAGATAGAGAGAGGCATATAGCGTAGTGCTCTAACATTAATAAGAATTAATAAGAATTTAAATTAAGAAGGCATGTCATTGTCCTGCCATATTATCATTGTAATAGTCCTTGCTAACCAGGACAGTAATGAAATAGAAGTTTCCTTCCAAATGTTTTAAGTTTAAGATTTTCACATTCGTATTGGAACTAGTTTTAATATCATAAATTAAAAAAATGTTTTCGTTCTATCTTTCCTTATCCGTAGGGACCATAACAATGACAGTTTAGAAAGATAACTTCTCAAAATTTATTTTTCGTTAATATATGGTGAATATGACTGGTCTGAATACATTAGAGTGCATACGTCATATATAAATATCAAAAACACAGACTTCAACAGTTGACCCAATTGTTGACATGTGCTGTCATCTTTCATTGCACAAGCAAATCAAACTCAAGAGACCAGGACAATGAGTAATATATTAGAGACAACTGTTTAAGATAACATTAATTAAAAATATTTCAATAATTGTTGTACACTTTTTTTGAGTGGTTTTTTTTATCTTATAGAAAATATGACAAAATGCCATTAGGAAGATATGTCACCATTTTTTGGGTGAATCTATTATTGTAATGTAAGAATGTGGGTGAGGACTGGCCAGGACAAATACCTTTAGACACATTCTAGCAGTTAAAATATTGTAAATAATATTTAAATACGTTACCTTAAATATATGTTCACTATCCCGCCTCAATGATACACCCAGGACACATCTACTGTCAAGGAAAATAGTTTTATTTTCAAAAGACTGGAGTGTTTGCTGTTACCATGACGTAGTAGTTAGGGTAGTTAATCGCAAATATAGGGGACCTTGGTTCTATTCCTGGAGGTGCTGACGAGAATATTGACTATTTTTTTTACGAATGTGTGGAAATAGTTTCATTTGAAATAGTCAAGTTTCTAGCAAGTAGACCCACTTCGGTAGCTGCGTGGTCTAAGGCGTCATTCTCGCAATAGACTGGAATGCCGTTGACGGGGAGATCGAAGTTCTAGTCCTGGTTAGGTGAGTGAAGATATTTTTTTCCTAAATGTTTTTCCATATAAATGCATGTACATTTCCTCTAAATTCAACCTTACTCATCCCTAAAATATTATCATAATTAGTAGATATTCGTATTGCCCGAACGGATAGTAAGATGCAGCGCTAAATAAACTAACACGTGTTTATCTGGGTAAAATGGTGACTTGTATATGAGCTATATAAGACTACAATGTGTGTATTAACTGACCGCATGTCAAGGTCATGTCATTGTTTAACTAAGGGTGGGCAGTTAACCAATTTATTATATTTTGTCTGTAGTCTCGGGTCTATTCTAGTCATAGACACTCGCATGGTTGGTCACGTGGCCTAAGACTTCATCCTCATCTGGTCTAGTTTGGGAAGGTTGGGCTTCTACCCAGTCAAATGTACTGAGGTTTATTATCCGGCTAAAGGGTTTCTTACTCTTTCACCACGCAAATTGGAGTACATTTCTTCTGAGTTATATCTTCCTCCTACCATTAGTTTAAATATTCGAATAGCCTTAGAGTGATGCACCATATATCATCCTAATGATAGAAATAAAGAGTGATAGACGTTCTAAAACCTAAGTTAGTTTGTAAGTCATGTTTTGATATAGCTCAATTTATAAAGGGAACATTAAATTCCTTGATAAAATATGTGATCCATTTAAGTTAAAATAACTTTTTTATATAAAACATAATGCTTACTATGATGAAGATAATATAATATTCCTTGATAGTTTTTAATTAGAAAATGTGTATTCATATCGTTAGAAATATTAATTATTTGATAATGAATTGATAGTTTTTAGTTAAAATTGTGTAATTGAATAGTTAGTAAATATTAATTTTTGATTATGAATTGTTATATAGTGATTGAAAATAATTTATTTTACTTTCATATCCATAAAAACAAATTGCATTCAAATGTAATATAGAACAATTTTAATATTTGCAAATTATAATAATAATTAACAATGATAATAATTTTTTAATCAAATAGGTATACAAGTCGTCTCTAATAATTTTTATAAATATGGAGTGATAGATTAATAAATTAAATACTTTATTATTTGATTAGATACAAAATCGAAGGTTGTTTATTGGTTGATTGCTTAACTCAATTACTTTAAAAATCTATCTAATTCAACAATTTGTACAAATGGGTTCCGTGCATATATAATTATTTAAATATAGTATTGAAAAACAAACCTGACTTCAATTTCCGTGCCAGGGTTACTTTAAAACATGTGTTTTAATTATATTTTTATTAACACCATGTTTTGTTACCAGTTTGGGCTAGGATTAAGAAGGTTGAATTTAAAGAGCGTGTACCCATATTTGCGTGGAAAGGTAGCGGAAAATCCTTTATTGAAACCACCCTCAGTACACCCGACTGGGATTGAAGCTCGATCTCTCCATCTTTGGCAGTCCAGTCTACTGCGAGACCGGGGTATTAAATGATTCTATAGACAGAAGGAAATTGTAATATGACGGTTAGAATGTGATACCCCTAATAAAAACAAATGTATCACTTATTATGTGACTAAGATATCATTAATAATAATTACAATTCATTGAGAGATGAAAACAAAAATAAAAATAGGCAAAAAATTCATAAAATTAAAATTTATTCGCTTAATTATGTAAACTTACGATTTTATGGTGAGGTTACTATTGATGAATCAGTTTAAGTGGGAATTCTATTAGTTATATCTGTGATCAAAGAATGCATTTTAAATAGGCTTACGAAAGTAAAATAAATATTTTAAGCTATAATGTAGTCCTTTTAGGCCTATACAAGCTAAGTTATAGAAAGCTCTGGAGAAAATAGAGGGGTATAGTTACCAAAACTGTCAAAATTACGATCGCGTATTCATATGTTAAATCATTAAATACATACCTTTCGCTTTTGATATATAGTGTCAATACCTGCAAACTACCCGCTTCGGTGTCGTAGTTGGCTAAAGCGCTAGTTTCGTTTTAAGCAAGACTGCCGAGGACGGGGAGATCGAGGCTCGAATCTCACTCGGGTGAATTGGGATAGTTTTTCCTAAATAGTTTTGCACTCTCCCTCCGCGCAAATGTGGATTCGCGTCCTCTAAATTCAACCTTCCCAATTACTCATCCATTAGCGTAATTAGTACTTAAGCGTATAATCCGAACGGGTAGTAAGATTCGGTGCTAAAATTAAATTAATGCTTACAAACTAATACTAGTAGAGTAGTTATGTGAACAGTAGAGCTCGCTCCATGGTGTTATTTTACAGTCCTAACATTTCTATTTGGATTTCAGCTTGATATTTTTTCCTTGATCAAGCTTGGCATGAGACCAATTTGTATTAATAAAATGACGAGTTTGTTTGTTTGTCATGAGCATTGCGCAATATTCACTAAACGAATAGGGCTGAAATTTTAAAATCAGGAGCCCCTGTGCAAAATATATGCACCTCGAAGCTAGAATTTAAAATTGTAGATCATATTTTTTTTAATTTATTAAAAATTGGATCATAAGAAATAAAATGAAGTGTTTTTTTCTGCCTGTTTGAATAAAAGCCTTGCCAAGGGTAGCCATGCAATTAATTGCAATAGATGTAAAATGTTTTAAATAATTTTTATCATAATATGTTTTTCGGCTCAGGTTCAAAGAATATCAATGCCAGATTTCATTCAGATGTTCTTCAAACAGACGTAATAAATACCATAAGGTTTTTAAAACAGGACTTTTCTCTGCTCGGTCAGCAAATAAAATAGTAGCATTTTATCAATGTTGGACAATGTTTATATTTTGTAAAACTTTTTCCCTCCCAGAATCCCACTCAACTTGTAGTAATCTTGAAAGGAGTTTCCAATCAGCCTTCGAGTCCGCAGAATATCGGTGACCGGTTGTCAGATACTCTCCCTCTCCTCCCCTCTCCCCCCAGTGAATCTGTATCACAAAGAGTAACTACTCTCCTCCTTCCTTTACCCCTCCACCATGAGATAGTCAACCCTTAAGAGTGGGGGGCGATTATCGGGTACTCCTACAAACTGCTGTATAGGTTTCCCGCACCGCACCACTGCCCCATAACTTGTCTACCATGCCAGGGGGAAAGAGATTTTCAGTCATAGACGTATAATAAGTCGTATCCCTATCTAAAACACTCGTGTTACTGAAATAACTTAGGACAATGCTGACACACAAGTCTGCCCAATATTGTGCCCTCTGGAAAAATAGTTTGTTGTTCTAGGACAGAAATGGTAAGTCTATGGCACGTGAACATGATTTGTGTGATATACCAAAATGAAAAAAATAAACATTAAATAAAACTTTTTCCAAAGTGGTATAATATTTTAGGTTGGTAATATTTAAACGGCCATGTCTTTTAACATCATGCCACAATGAACTTTATAAAGTAAACGGCGGCTTGGACTGCATCTTGTGTGATGCTGAAGACCAGCTTTGAACCAATATATCCATCGTGGCTAGCAAAATGCCAAATGATTCAAACTAATGTGGAATAAATTAAGTAAGTTTCTGATTTTAAAATGCATATCAATGACTTTTTCAATATATTGTATTTTTTTCACTGAAGGTGCTACTTTCAATATTTCACTAAAAGTTATTGAAATTAATATTGTTTTTGACACACATTTGACAACTTTTTTTTTAAATCCTTATTTAAAATATAGACAATATTAAAATACTAACAATTTTTTATGAGTTATTCGTTACATTACACAACCGGACCCATGGTATAGGGGTCAAAGCACCTGACTAACAGCCTAGGGGTCCAGGGTTCTATTCCGGATAGGTACCATGGGTATTTTCCCAAAAAGAGAACTATCCCAACGGTGACCAGGATATGATCAGTTAGGCTAAGAGTGTCCACTGGTCCCACACCCTCGTACTCACTATCACCATCACCTCATCTCATCTCATCTCATCGGGACATGGAAAGAGCCTCCATGGAAAGATTTACGATTAGTACATTCGAGTGTCCCCTGGACAATGATACATAAGTACCAGATAATCTTTCCACCAACTGGCCCATGAGTGATATTGCCCAGATACATACTTTACATGATATGCAATGAGTTTTGATTTTGAAATAATAATTTAAAAAAAACGTAAATAATAGATGGCACCCTAGACTAGTCCAAAATTCAGCTATTCCTTAGGTGTAACACTGGTCAGAAAAGTCTCGCCATCCATGTTTTGGGACCACAAGCAATGTTGGGTACTGATCACAATACTAAAGCATTCTTCGACCATATTGTTTATAGTAGTGATTCCCAACCCAAGGAGCGTGAAGCACTTCCGGGGAAGTGGGGTGGAACAATTTGGAAATAATGTTAAAAGTAATATAAAAACTGATTTTTTTATTTAAATCAGTTTAATAAGGTAATCAAGATTATTTCTTGCGTTATTGGCAACACTGCCTACCAGTTGTAATAAATTCGATGACAAGCCAAAAGACTGCATGCACGTTTTTATATTCAAGCTCGCCAACATTTGATTCACCCCTCACCTTCAATTAACCTCTCTATCCTCTCCATTACTACTGACCCGCCTCGGTGGCGTAGTTGGCAGAGGCCCTAGTCGTGTTGAGCTCGACCGCCGAGGACGAGGAGATCGAGGTTTGAATCTCGGTCGGGTGAACTGGGGGTGGTTTTTCCTAAATGGTTTTCCACTCTCCCTCCACGCAAATGCGAGTTTACTTCCTCTAAATTCAACCTTCCCAATTCCTAATCCATTAGAGTAATTAGTACTTAAGCGTATAACCCGAATGGGTAGTAAGACGCGGTGCTAAATATTATATTATTATTATTATTATTATTATTATTATTATTATCATCATTACTACTGCGGCCAAATAAAACAGCACCCAATCCTCAACTCTGGCTCATATAAAAACTAAACTACTTTGTCGATTTGAAGTAGAAAGCGATTTGTAGTGTGCTCTCCAAACATCAAACCCAATATTCAAAAACTGATGAAAAAAACAGCGCAAACCATCATTGCTACCTGACACTGTTACATTATTTTTTGTATTAAATAAAGAAGTGAATATAAAGAATTAAATAAGGTATTTTTATAAATATTCCAGAAAATAGAAGGGTGCTTATTTGATTATCTATCAAGGGGGGTGCCAAGTGAAAAGTTGGGAGCCACTGGCTTAGAGAGATTTTTAGATTTTTATAAGAAAAGGTTAGTAGGCAAGTCAAACTAGGTTGTATAAAAATGAATGTTTCAGGTAACGAGATAGTCTTATTTTGAATACCAGCCGAGTATAATGATGTACTTTCTCTCTTCACGCAAAGGTGGGTACATTTCTTCTAAAATTATTTTATATTACCGTTTAATACTATGTCTTACTACACGTTCAGGTTGTACGCTTATGTACTAATTACACTGAAGTGTTAGAAATATTTATGGTTAAATTTAGAGGAAGTGTAACCCCATTTTCGTGGAGAGGGATGGAAAACCATTTAGGAAAAATCACCCTTGGTATATCCTGCTAGGATCGAACCCCGATCTACCCATCAGTTTAGCCTATTGCGAGAGAGCGCCTTAGACTATGAGGCCACCGAAGCAAGTTACTGTGGTGTAATCATAGCTAATCTTCAAACTGATGGTTCGGCTGACACTCGATGTAAAGTTACAGTATGTTAATCGGACACTATTTTTTCTTAGGGTTGGCAAGCTTAATTGGAGGCAAAAAAATTGTAATTTTTCTGGATTTACATCTATTTTCTAGCCAGATATTCAAAACTTTGCCACTAGAGTTCAGTGTTTTAAGCGTGTGTATTTATTAATACATTTTAACAAAAAGGTTATGAATGGCTTTAGGGATAATATCTGGAGAGCAGTAGGATGATTTAAAGTAAATGCACCTGCACTATACTATGGAGGGGTTTGTAAAACCACAGCGATGAAAAATATTCGAGGTAAAAACCCTAGATTCTAAACTTGAATCTACCATCGCCGTTAATATAGTCTATTACGAGTCTAACGTCTTATTCCACAGTAGTATTGTTTTATATAAAATATATTGTTCAATGATACATTTGTATTTAATTCGATTCAACTCTGTGAGGTGAATTATCATATTTAACTCTTTATCGCCTTTATTATACGTCTATGTTTTAAACAATTCGGTGGTACTTATTCCACCTGATTCGTTCTGACCCGCCCTCCTCGACCCGTATCTAACGGAATTTGAAAGGGACACATTTATTCCATTCGGGTGAGCTAGATGCGATTAATTTACTTGAGACGATTCAATTGCACAGTTAAAAGTTCGCTCGCGAGCTAACGTCTATATTTGAACACGTCTTGACAAATCGGACACTAGGCCGGCATCACGCCGGATCAGACAAGACTGTCATAATCTGCCATTATTAGATAAATACATTTATTATCAGATGGGATGAGACCTCCTGCTGTCATTTCGTCTGAAACCAAAACTCTTGAATAGGCTTACTCAGTCAAATCCGATATGCAGTTGGATGAGAAGGTATCAATTTGAGGCTGTGATTTTTACGTTCTCATATCAAGAGAAAGTATTGTAATCGTGAAAGAAATCTATATCGAGATTATAACAAATATTTACGTTTTTTAATGTGGACACGAACCTAAAAAATTGGATTTTAAAATTCTGTCTGTTTGTAATTCTGCCTGTCCTTGACCATGAAGCCAAAAGGTTATTTTTACCCTAGCCCTTCAATTAAGGGTAGTTTACTGATGAGTTTTTTATTCCAAATTTTTCAAAAATGGCTCTTATGATTTTGTTTAAAATTTGTATCTAGGATTTGTTTGACATGACAAAAACTCGTTGGAGGTTAGTTTACTGATAACTGATTTTTCAAAAAACTGGAAATATGTATAAAATAGCCCAAAAAATTTGGTTCCAAATGGTTTCTTGGAGTGTTTTACATGACAAATAGCAGTGTATACTTGGTTTTGTGTAAACATATTATAAAGGTCACCTTAGGCCACCCAATGAGTCCTAAACCCAGAACCCTCACTATCAGTTGATGTATAATGTCACGGAAGGCAAGAGTGCGGGCACATTGTGTGCTAGCAGATGTAAGGAGTCTATAACAGTGAGATTTACGAACGTAAAATAAACCGGTTGATTATTTTCTTTGGCAGACTCCGAGTGCAAAGCCGGCTACAGGATTCCATTACTGAATTTAAACACTAATAATATTTATGTTTTGGAAACATAGACGTGAAAGTAAATCTTGTCATTAGAACTATAGTGACTTGCTAAATTAGCTCAGCAATAGCGTGCCGGACTTGTGTTCATAGCTCAGAACAGCGTGCCGGACTTGTGTTCATAGCTCATAACAGCGTGCCGGACTTGTGTTCATAGCTCAGAACAGCGTGCTGAACTTGTGTTCATAGCTCAGAACAACGTGCTGAGCTTGTGTTCATAGCTCAGAACAGCGTGCTGAACTTGTGTTCATAGCTCAGAACAGCGTGCTGAACTTGTGTTCATAGCTCATAACAACGTGCTGAGCTTGTGTTCATAGCTCAGAACAACGTGCTGAGCTTGTGTTCATAGCTCATAACAACGTGCCGGACTTGTGTTCATAGCTCAGAAGAAGGTGATTGAGTACGATTCATCATCAAGTACAGAGGGTATAGCTCTTAGAACAGGGATTCTTAACCGGTGTGCCGTGGTACTTAGGGGTGCCGCAAGAGTTTGAGGGGAGAATATGCTAAGAATATATAATTAGTGAAGAAAATATATTACCACAGAATAATGAAAATAAAGAAAGAGAATAAAGTTTTATCTTTTAGTGTTTCTCTGAATTCCACGTGCCATAGAAAACGATGTGAGACAATAATTGTTTCACTTTTGATGACTACACATTATTCATTTTTAGTGTTATTATTAATATTTAGTGTTCTCACATTGTGGTTGGTTAGTGTGCTAGTTTATTGATTTACAAAGTTATTTTACTCTAAAGCTATATTTATGTATTTCACTCATAGTTTTTATTATTTCTTACAATTAGCTCAATGGGTGAAAATGTGTATTTTAATTTAAATAGTTACAAAATTAAAACACTGTTAGTTGTTTAATATGGTACTCTGATATATTCTACTTTGTAAAAAAAATCGGAAAAACAAAACTCATATGAAAATTCTTACAAAGGGGCCACAATATTCTAATCTTTTCTTTACTAGGGTTCCATGAGATTCTAATCTCCTTCACAAAGGTGCCACGAGATTCTAATCTCTTTCACAAAGGTGCCACGATATTCTAATCTCCTTTACAGTGGTGCCACGATATTCTAATCTCTCCTTTACTACGGTGCCATGAGATTCTAATCTCCTTCACAAAGGTGCCACGAGATTCTAATTTCCTTTACAGAGGTGCCACGATATTTTAATCTCTCCTTTACTAGGGTGCCATGAGATTCTAATCTCCTTCACAAAGGTGCCACGAGATTATAATCTCCTTTACAAGGGTGCCGCGATATTCTAATCTCCTTTACAAGGCTACCACGATATTCTAATCTCCTTTACAAGGCTACCGCGATATTCTAATCTCCATTACAAGGCTACCGCGATATTCTAATCTCCTTTACAAGGCTACCGCGATATTCTAATCTCCTTTACAAGGCTACCGCGAGATTCTAATCTCCTTTACAAGGCTACCGCGAGATTCTAATCTCCTTTACAAGGGTGTCACGATCCATTGTGGTGCAATTTTTAACAATTATTTGGAAATATTGTTTTTTATCCTGCGTTAACTTTTTGAACCCACTATTTATATCCACACGTGAATTACACACTAACTTAAAAGCTATGACTGTAATGGAAAACCCATATTTCACCAGCGATAAAATTTTAATCCATACAGGGAATCGAACCCTGGACCCTTAAATCAATATACAGACACGCTACCAACTGAGCTAAGGTGTCGGACTTGTTTGCCAGTAAATAGTTATCCTGGAACTTTATAACTAAACCTACCAACAGAATCTCTACTCGTACTTTAGTCGAGAGGTCTAGGGTGTAAGCGTCTCAGTGAAATCTCTCTCCCATGACTAGCTCAGGGTTCGTATCTCAGTCGAGTTCACTGGAGAAGGTTTTCGAAATGTAGTGTTTTACTATGTATTCCCAATCCTCCTCCATGCTAATGGGATTGCCCTTACCCTTAATTGACTTCCTCATCCCTACTGATTAGATTAATTCATTCATAGCTTTGGTGTCAAATGAACTAGTTAAACAATTAAATAAAAAAGTGTTCATAAAACATTTGGCCGGAGAAGGTCCGTTAACAGCAAGTGGTGACTGTACTAAAGTAGAATCAAATATTTTACACACATTTTAACGCGAATCGAGTCCTTAGGAGCTGGGATATAAATTATAGTGAGCTCCGAATCCTTCATGCATGGCCAAGCGAAGACTAAATCCGTCCTAGCAGGAATTCGAATTAGAGCATTTTGGTGGCCAGAACCTCAATGTAATAACGTTATTATTTTTTGTGTTCCGCATCCTACTACCCATCCTGAATATCCGTTTATTTATATTAATGGGATGTAGAAGAGAAGGGTAGAGATTAAAGGAACTGTATCTGCGTTTGAGTAGAGTGAGAGTGTTGAGCCATTTAGGGGGAAAACCTTCAGTATCTCAGACCTGTATTTCAACCCCAATTACTTCCTTTAGCCCACTTCAGTGGCCGAATGGTCTAAGGCATCACTCTCGTGTTAGATTTGTCTGCTGAAAAAGGGGAGATCGGGGTTCGAAACCGGGTCGATTCTACTGAGGATGGTTTATCATTAATGGTTTCCCAGCTCTCCTTCCACCCGAATTCGGGTAGATTACTTCCAAAATACTTCCTTCCTCAACCTTACCCCAATAGATTAATTATCATATCTGCGTATAACCTGAACAGGTATAAAGACGCGGTGATGTTAAATAAACTAATTCCTCACCAGCTAGCCAGACCAGATGATACTAACTCCTTGGCCCACGTATCCATTGGCACTGGGATACTCCCTATCAAGAAATGATCGAGTGACCCTCAAATTCATTGCTATGAAGACCTAAAGTAGAAAGATCTCACACAGTAAACAATCACATTCAAGAGAGCTATGGTGGAAAGCTCTCACACAGTAAACAATCACATTCAAGAGACCTAAAGTGGAAAGATCTCACACAGTAAACAATCACATTTAAGAGACCTAAAGTGGAAAGCTCTCACACAGTAAGCAATCACATTCAAGAGATCTAAAGTGGAAAGCTCTCAAAAAGTAATTAATCACATTCAAGAGACCTAAAATGGAAAGTTCTCACACAGTAAACAATCACATTTAATTTCAAATATTAATGTTTGAAATTTTTTTCCAAGCATTTATTCTCATGTCAAGGATTGCATGTCCTCGATAGGTTTGTTTTTGTTTGGTGTTTACAACTACATCGCATTTTGTAACTCAACGAATGTTTGTTCCGCTCAACTTCAGCCCAACTGAGTGCCAAACGAGTATGAACGCGCAGCAGTGCGACACAATGTTATCATTTTAAAAGAGAAACACGTGTGACATAAAAAAAAATGGGCGTCAAAAGTATGTACGATTTGACAAAACGATGCAAGAGCTTGCTTCAGTACTGACATTGTTTGAATCATCTCTTTTTATAAAGTGTAGTTCAAAACTTCATTTCAATTTCAGACATGACCAACATAATTTTTATTTAAAGGTAGACAAAGTATTAACCAATTTGTCTAGTTTATTGTGATTAATTAAGTTCTTTATTTCCAAAACATCATTCAAATAAATGTCATCTTTGACACACACCCATTATCTTTAACTTTTGTTAATGTATATTTATTTCCTTCATAATCTAAAAGAGATAATACATTATAGGTAATAAATAGTTTCATCTTATTATAAGTTATTATGTCTATTTTTGTATAGTCTTAAAATTAAAATAAACAGAATAATCTTTCTGAACATTATAATAAACTTAGATATATTACATATTTTAAGGGCTCTTGATTATTAATATGGTCCCAAAAGCTTTTTTTAGCATCTTAAATGCAAAACATAAATTTATTAGACTAATAGATTAAATAGGCAAGCTATTATAATTGTTAACTCCGGTTAAAGCTGCATCTAAATATCTTATTCTTTAAATTTAAAAATGACACCTGGACACAGGAATTGAACCTGGGACCTTTGTCATAGTACGCCAATGCTCTTACCACTGGACTATCCAAGAATCGTCCCACGACCACTCACATATTTTAAGGCAGAGTCTGTGAGGGACGTATGGAAATCGTCAGCTACATATGTGCGATCAATTAAGATGACGCAGCCACCTTCGAATCTGGATGACTCTTGGATGTCTCAGTGGTTAGAGCATTGGTGTACTAAGCCAAAGGTCCACAGTTCGATTCCCGTTTTCAGGTATCATTTTTCAATTTAAAGAATTGATAATTTTATATTAAGTTAAATGTTTATGTGTAAAAATTTTGGCTTAGAAAATAATTTTAAAAATATTGTTCATGACCGTTTCTTGAACCAATATTTTTAATCTAACTGATTTTCAAACTTACAATGGTACTTACTTTAAATCTGTTTTTATATATTCCACGTCTTACTTGCTATCCAATGTATTCAGGTGTATTCTATACTAGTTGAACTACCCGGAGTTTCCCTGGAGAAATGTTTTTAGTTTAATGATTGAAAATGGACTATAATTATAAAATTCCTGCTTTATCGTGTATATATTCGTGCACAGGTGCTACTAATTTTTAGACATCAGACCTCTGCGTGGGGTAAATACTGCGCAATGCTAAGGATAAACAAAATTTTCATTTTATTAATATATTTTTAGACACTTCAATAAAAGGATTCACTCAAAAAAACACGTTAGTTAAATTGTATATTTTTAAACTTGAAATTAGCCTAATTTAAGTTTTGCCTGTACTACTAAATCAAATTTTATTTTGATTTGGTTCTAATTTTATTACCGTCATAAATATTGTGGTGGAACTACTTCTCAGTAACAGAGTCAAAGAATTGATAGTTTCCCGTTGTTTTCAATCTTATGTACGATCGTATTAATTTACGCGCAAACAAAGAAGTATGGCCTCCATAAGGCATTTAAAACTTGAACACAGAAGCTAACTTGTATCTGCTGTGTATACGATCATTTAGTTGGCTTGATATTCTCCTCACATTCTCAATGGCTGGAACAAGGGCAGTTTATTCTTGAGTCCATGCGTAACGCATAAAAATATAACTTAAATCAACTAACTATATCTATATGCGTTGTGGCACTATTCACTATGTTTCGACTATGAACGCATTAATGAAAATAATGTATTTTAACTTCTTGCCCAATATATGCTATTAGTTACTCGTTGCGGGTACATTTCCTCTACATTCTTATCTCCTCAGCTATAGCCCATTAGTATTAAATGCGTATGTCCTCGACGTACTGTGATATGTGGTGCAAAATAAATCGTATAGATGGCTGACAGTAGTTAGATAAGGTAGGTGGCTGACACTAGCTAGATAAGGTAGGTGTCTGACAGTAGTTAGATAAGGTAGGTGGCTGACACTAGCTAGATAAGGTAGGTGGCTGAGGGTAGCTAGATAAGGTAGGTGGCTGACACTAGCTAGATAAGGTAGGTGGCTGAGGGTAGCTAGATAAGGGAGGTGGCTGACACTAGCTAGATAAGGTAGGTGGCTGACACTAGCTAGATAAGGTAGGTGGCTGAGGGTAGCTAGATAAGGGAGGTGGCTGACACTAGCTAGATAAGGTAGGTGGCTGACACTAGCTAGATAAGGTAGGTGGCTGAGGGTAGCTAGATAAGGGAGGTGGCTGACACTAGCTAGATAAGGTAGGTGTCTGACACTAGCTAGATAAGGTAGGTGGCTGAGGGTAGCTAGATAAGGGAGGTGGCTGACACTAGCTAGATAAGGTAGGTGGCTGAGGGTAGCTAGATAAGGGAGGTGGCTGACACTAGCTAGATAAGGTAGGTGGCTGACACTAGCTAGATAAGGTAGGTGGCTGAGGGTAGCTAGATAAGGGAGGTGGCTGACACTAGCTAGATAAGGTAGGTGTCTGACAGTAGCTAGAGATGGGAGGTGGCTGACAGTAGTTAGATATAGGAGGTGGCTGACACTAGCTAGATAAGGTAGGTGTCTGACAGTAGCTAGAGATGGGAGGTGGCTGACAGTAGTTAGATATAGGAGGTGGCTGGCAGTAGTTAGATATAGGAGGTGGCTGACACTAGCTAGATAAGGTAGGTGTCTGACAGTAGCTAGATAAGGGAGGTGGCTGACACTAGCTAGATAAGGTAGGTGGCTGAGAGTAGCTAGATAAGGTAGGTGGCTGAGGGTAGCTAGATAAGGGAGGTGGCTGACACTAGCTAGATAAGGTAGGTGTCTGACAGTAGCTAGATAAGGGAGGTGTCTGACAGTAGCTAGAGATGGGAGGTGGCTGACAGTAGTTAGATATAGGAGGTGGCTGACACTAGCTAGATAAGGTAGGTGTCTGACAGTAGCAAGAGATGGGAGGTGGCTGACAGTAGATAGATATAGGAGGTGGCTGACACTAGCTAGATAAGGTAGGTGGCTGAGGGTAGCTAGATAAGGTAGGTGGCTGAGAGTAGCTAGATAAGGGAGGTGGCTGAGAGTAGCTAGATAAGGTAGGTGGCTGACACTAGCTAGATAAGGTAGGTGGCTGAGGGTAGCTAGATAAGGGAGGTGGCTGACAGTAGCTAGAGATGGTAGGTGGCTGAGGGTAGCTAGATAAGGGAGGTGGCTGACACTAGCTAGATAAGGTAGGTGGCTGACACTAGCTAGATAAGGTAGGTGGCTGAGGGTAGCTAGATAAGGTAGGTGGCTGAGGGTAGCTAGATAAGGTAGGTGGCTGAGAGTAGCTAGATAAGGTAGGTGGCTGACACTAGCTAGATAAGGTAGGTGGCTGAGGGTAGCTAGATAAGGGAGGTGGCTGACACTAGCTAGATAAGGTAGGTGTCTGACAGTAGCTAGATAAGGTAGGTGTCTGACAGTAGCTAGAGATGGGAGGTGGCTGACAGTAGTTAGATATAGGAGGTGGCTGACACTAGCTAGATAAGGTAGGTGTCTGACAGTAGCTAGAGATGGGAGGTGGCTGACACTAGCTAGATGAGGTAGGTGGCTGAGGGTATCTAGATAAGGTAGGTGGCTGAGGGTAGCTAGATAAGGTAGGTGGCTGAGAGTAGCTAGATAAGGTAGGTGGCTGACACTAGCTAGATAAGGTAGGTGGCTGAGGGTAGCTAGATAAGGGAGGTGGCTGACACTAGCTAGATAAGGTAGGTGTCTGACAGTAGCTAGAGATGGTAGGTGGCTGAGGGTAGCTAGATAAGGGAGGTGGCTGACACTAGCTAGATAAGGTAGGTGTCTGACAGTAGCTAGATAAGGTAGGTGGCTGAGGGTAGCTAGATAAGGGAGGTGGCTGACACTAGCTAGATAAGGTAGGTGTCTGACAGTAGCTAGAGATGGGAGGTGGCTGACAGTAGTTAGATATAGGAGGTGGCTGACACTAGCTAGATAAGGTAGGTGTCTGACAGTAGCTAGAGATGGGAGGTGGCTGACACTAGCTAGATAAGGTAGGTGGCTGAGGGTAGCTAGATAAGGTAGGTGGCTGAGGGTAGCTAGATAAGGTAGGTGGCTGAGAGTAGCTAGATAAGGTAGGTGGCTGACACTAGCGAGATAAGGTAGGTGGCTGAGGGTAGCTAGATAAGGGAGGTGGCTGACACTAGCTAGATAAGGTAGGTGTCTGACAGTAGCTAGAGATGGGAGGTGGCTGACAGTAGCTAGATAAGGTAGGTGGCTGAGAGTAGCTAGATAAGGTAGGTGGCTGACACTAGCTAGATAAGGTAGGTGTCTGACAGTAGCTAGATAAGGTAGGTGTCTGACAGTAGTTAGATAAGGTAGGTGGCTGACACTAGCTAGATAAGGTAGGTGTCTGACAGTAGCTAGATAAGGTAGGTGTCTGACAGTAGCTAGAGATGGTAGGTGGCTGAGGGTAGCTAGATAAGGGAGGTGGCTGACACTAGCTAGATAAGGTAGGTGGCTGACACTAGCTAGATAAGGTAGGTGGCTGAGGGTAGCTAGATAAGGGAGGTGGCTGACACTAGCTAGATAAGGTAGGTGTCTGACAGTAGCTAGAGATGGGAGGTGGCTGACAGTAGTTAGATATAGGAGGTGGCTGACACTAGCTAGATAAGGTAGGTGTCTGACAGTAGCTAGAGATGGGAGGTGGCTGACAGTAGTTAGATATAGGAGGTGGCTGACACTAGCTAGATAAGGTAGGTGTCTGACAGTAGCTAGAGATGGGAGGTGGCTGACAGTAGTTAGATATAGGAGGTGGCTGACACTAGCTAGATAAGGTAGGTGTCTGACAGTAGCTAGAGATGGGAGGTGGCTGACAGTAGTTAGATATAGGAGGTGGCTGACACTAGCTAGATAAGGTAGGTGTCTGACAGTAGCTAGAGATGGGAGGTGGCTGACAGTAGTTAGATATAGGAGGTGGCTGACAGATATTGGAGGTGGCTTACAGTAGTTAGATATTGGAGGTGGCTGACAGTAGCTAGATATTGGAGGTACTACCTGTTCGGGTTGTACGCACTTACGCTAATAGGTAATGGTAGGGTGATTGTTAAATTAAATGGAAAACCTACAGTTTAACGTGGGATCCGAACCATGGTGGAGGCCAGGCACGTCACCATAATAAATTATTTTTAAATAAATTACTATAAAACAATGATAGCAAAAACAGTTTTCTTCTCACATTTGCATATCGACAACAGCACTTGGTGGTTGAACATGTCACTAACCTTGGGTCTGCTGTAGACTGGATATGGTAATACTTCATTATTATAGTCAAATCCTTAATGAATACCTTTCCTTAACATGGGATTCAATGATTTGCTATTTTCCGAAAAAAATTTTAATCTCTGATTGACTTTTTTTTAAATTTAGTATTTGTTATTAACTTTTGATCCCTTCTTGGCCTACCCATCCTCCAAACCACTATATGGTGTATTTCTATATAAATGTAATAGTCCTTAGGTGCCACCGCTCCGTACTTAGTAGGTCTCATGCCACCACTGTGGAAAATGTACATATCCTACGGCTCCTATGAAATCACTTGTGAGTGAATTCTGAATATCTCATGCCTAGTCTTAACACCAAGACAAGACTATGTTTTAGATATAGGCTGTATTCAAACCAAGGTCTCTAAGAGAATGTTGATACTTTACAAAATACCAGTTTCAATCCTATATTTACCATTATTAAGAGAAGATATATTATTAATTCATAGATAATAGCCCCACATAAATAATGAATGTATCAATTTATTTAAATAGTAAGTCTACCTCTGAAATCCTTTTCATCAAACAAAAGTGGCAGCCTCAATAACAGAACCATATTTTGATAAGGGATTAAAACCGGCCTCAAATTAAGTGGTCAGAGCCATTGGCTGCCGTTCTAGAGGTCCCACGTTCGATTCCAGGATGATACTGGGGGATTTTTCTCAAATAATTCCCATGTTTACCAGGGCTACGCTTAAGTTAGGTTAAGATGTTCATTATTTTTATCACGTCATATTCATTTTCATCCTCACCTCATCTCATCGGGATATGAAGAGAGCCTGCACGAAAATGATGTACGATTATTATATAGGGGGGTCCCCTGCCCCCCCCCCCCTTGGCAGCGGTACATTAGGACTATATACTCTTTCCACAAACTGTGTTACGAGGGAGGGATTTAGTCCAGACGCGCCATTATTATTAATTATTATTATTATTACTATAGTAAATGTAAAAGGGTAATTTTAAGGACATAATGTTTCAAGTATTTTGAATTAAAAACACAAATAAAAATTGTTCTCCATCAAGAAGTCCATAACAATGTATCTTAAGGTAATTGCTAAAAACAAAATTTTAAAATTTTGTTCAAATTAATCTTGTATAAATAACCTCAACCATGGCTACATTGTAACATTTTCAAAGAAAGATTTATGTAAGGTCTTAATTGTATGCAAAGTTTTGATTTGTTTATTTACATTTTATTCAAAGGTCTGTCTTCAATTTATGTATTTCCTTATCATAAATAGTTTGTTATGTGTATTTGTCCATAAATGTTACAAGTTTTTTAGTAATATATTTACCAAACTCTACTAATTTCGAGTGCTTGACTAGTTTGTTTGTAATGCTACAAACTTGAAACATCATTACTTCAATTTTTCACCCTACCTGCTTCAGTGACATCATGGTCTATGGCGTCACTCTTTCAATAGACTAGACTGCTGATAACATGGAGATTGAGGTTCAAATTCCGGTCGGGTGCATTGAGGATTATTTTTTCTTAATAGTTTAAAACGCTCTTTCCATGCAAATGCTGTTACACTACAACTAAATTCAACATTACTCACCCATAGCACGTTAGCGTAGTGTTACTTATGCGTATAACCCGAAGAGGTAGTAATCTGATGGGTTAAAAAATCACTTTTTCATTTCTTATCAAAATCTACTTATTCTCATTTTACTAAATATTTTCTAAAATAAATTTTTAAAAAATTTTAAAACCACCATAAACTTAAGCCTATAAAATGTAATAGTTATTTGTGCACCTTGTATTACTACCCATTCTAACTGTCTGCATATTTAAACTAATAGTGAGCTACTTAGAAGTGTATAATTCATAGGAAAAGTGCCCAAGTTTGTAGGGATGGTGGTAAACCATTTAGGAAAAGTACACTTCAACACATCTAGTTGGGATTCAAACACAACCTTCCCACCAGCTGCAAACCCGACATTAATATCTAAAAATCGTATTTTTTTTAGGAATATTAAATTATCGATCATAATACTTTGTCATGATAATATGTTAGATCAAATTTACAGTTCCACAGTGATATTCTTTTTTTAAATAATTAAAAACAATACCGGTAGACATTTTTTAAAATTGTGGACGTAGTTAACTCGACACAATAATTATTCTTAAGGATACATGTTATATAATTGGTTTGGATTTATATAGAAGCAAACATTGATCAACGAGTTGTCCGTACAGCTCAAATAACAGCATTTCAACATCGTATTTCCACTAATTTGAGTACAGTATTGAAAATAAGAGAGAGAGATGTCGATTTCAATGTTCTCATTTCTGACGCACCCGCATCGGTGAGCACGCAGACTAAGGCGTTAGGCTCGTTTTATCTGATTTGATGGGTTTGAGAGGTCACGGTTTGAATTCTAGCCGAATATAGACCTATTGAGAGTGGGTTTTTATCCTGTTTGGTTTATAATAAAATGCGATTATTCCGGGCAGTATAATATAAAGGGCCAAAAAAACTATATATTCTTTAGTTACTTACAACTCTTGCCAATGATGTAGTAATTGTTTTAAAACATTTTTATTTAAATATAAAAATTATATCATTTAACAGGGGCATGGGGTTAAGATAGACTATACGGTAAAGTATCCCTGAAAAATAAATCCTACCATTTTATAAATGTATCCGACACCTTATCTCAGTAATCAGCGTGTCTGTCTACTGAGCTAAGGGTACCGGGTTCAATTCCCGGCATGCGAGAAAAATGTATCATTGGTGAAATGTGGGTTTACTCTTTCACAGTGCTGAATTAACGGCTGGGGACTGGATGTTGTGCCTGCCCTAGTCTTAAGTTATATTATTATAAGACAGATGAAGTTACGACAGGCCTAGCAAGCAGGTAGTGGAAAATAAATGGCTTGAATAAAAAAACTGACCACAGGTTGGAAACAGTAATGGATTTAAAAATCTTCTAAATGTATAGTTCCAAACATATCAGATATAATGTTGAGATAATAAGCACTCATTTCTCCATCTTGACACTGACTTCCCCCAGTCTACGGTTCTATTATTACCTTACCTTCTCGTCAGTAGCTCAAGGTTCCATCCAGTCGTAGTTCCACAGGAAGACTAGTCCCGCAGAGCTACCGTATCGGAACTCTTTAAAAGCTATGAAATGTGTAGTTTTTAGATACAAGTAATCAAACAATTATCTTTAACAAATTAATATATAAGAACGCCTGTGTTGTGTAGTGGTCAGAGCTTCTTGCTGCAAACCCAGAGGTCCCAGGCTCGATCCCCACAACTTCCAGATTCCTCTGTGAAGCAGTGGGTCTGGATTGGGGTCAAGCTGAGCCTCGTGAGGACAAATGAGGAGATACTTGAATGAATAGGTCTAAAAAACTGAGATTACTGAGTGGAGGGTTCATTGTGCTGACCACATGACACTCTCCATCCACAAATGCTAGCACTAACGTCGCTAACAATGGTGGCCACTCGGTCGGTATAGCTTGAGCTCAGGCTCACGCCATAAAGTGTGTATATATAGATATATATATAGAGAGAGAGAGAGAGAAAGAGAGAGAGAATGGGATATAATTAACTTAGCAGTCAATATTTATCTGCTACCGACTTCAGTGGCCGAAGGGTCTAAGACGTCACTTTCATGTTTTACTTAACTGCTTATTACGGGGGGATCGGGATTTGAATCCCAGTCGGGTCTACTGACGGTAATTTTTCTAAATGGTTTCTCACTCTCATTCCACGCAAATGTGTGTATATTACCTATAAAATACTTCCTTCCTCACCCCTACCCCATTATAGTAATGATCATATATGCTTATAGCCTGAACGCGATATTAAATCAAATAAAATATTTCTCTGCTAATTATTTTAATAATAAAGTTAATAAAATTACTTAAAAGAGAAATAGGTAGATATATTAACTGTATTCATTTGCAGTAGAGCATTCAATATTTTTCTGTTACGTTAGCTATATAAAACATAGAATTAATTCTGAAAACTAAGGTTGTAACAAACCTAAAATAATGAACTTATTTCACCCATTAAGGATCTAGTGTTAATTTTTTCCCCTCAAGTCCTATGCTATTGTGAAGAGGAAATATGGAGGGCACAAATCTATCCATTGCCAAATATAAAGTAAGAAAATTAGAAGTTTTGCCTCAGCCCTCCCTTTTTATAAATGCTAGAACCACGCCACTGTAAACTAATTATTTATATTATTCTGTCTGTGAAATGTTAAAAAGAAGTTAGTAAAGAGCGTGTGCACACAATTTGAAACGGAAGGCTTGTCAAGAATAAAAATGTTGGGCGAAGATAAAATCTGAAAAGTTACATTTTGAGCAATAAAAACTAACGAAAGAACTGGTTTCTTCTTCTAGTATAGAGGAAAGTGTGAAAAATTTGATCATATTCAGATTATTCTAGTTTAACTGTAATAATGTTTGGCAATGTAAAAATGTATAAAGAAATAATTACCAACCACTAGAATCTTTATTTTTAAAAGACAAATGTTAGAAATACGTTCCCTTGCGTTAAGATCACTTCGTGATGACAATGACGTTTCCCTAAAATTATCGTGGCCCTAAAGTTGGCCGCCACTCTAATGAATTAATTTCTTTATATATATTATATATTATATAATAAAATATATGTATTTGTATGTGATGAATGATGATAAATAAAACCATTCACTACCACTACCTATGTGATACTTTACCTAGGCCTGTAAATTTGAAAAAAAAAAATCATATCCATGTGATACCTTGTACTATATTGCTAGAGAATATGGACACCATTTACTAATTCCCTGCCTAGTATAAATAGAATTCTTTTTAAATGTAAGTAAGTACTCCTGCAGCTCTGCTTGAAGTATTCCTGGCTGTCAGCGTTTCACACACGGGCTCTCTCTTGGAACCACTGGGATACCTAAATAAGGCATACACTATGAGAAGAAGGGATAAAATACTATTGCTAACTGCGGCAGGGTGTACACCCGGTGGGGAGTTGAAAGATCAGGGGTTTTGAGATGTCTCCGCCCTCCTGGTGACTGCCCTGGCTCGGACGGGACAAGACGCTCTCCTTCCCTGTCTGCGGGATGTTCCTCGTCAAGTAATACCGGTAGTACCTCCTCAACGTCCGGAGGGTGTACCCGAAGGGGGTCAAGTTCTCTGTATATGAGTAAATGGGGGAGAGATCCCCCCCCCCCTACTCGCCACACAATAAGCAGTTGGTAACTAGTACCTAACAGGAAAGATGATCAGGCCACCTCAATGAGGTCCCCACTGGTCAACTCAGTTTGAAAGTCCTTTTAGAATGATTCCTGGGGCTAGGTGCCTGACCTTTTCCAGGTGAGCATCCAGCACTCACGAAAAAAAGAGAGGCTAACTCCTCCTACCTATGGAAGCTGGCCAAGGTATGAGGGTTTTCCCAGATGTCTGGTGATGACAGGGATCTATGGCTGACACAGGGTAATCTGTTCCTAAAGTGCCCGCTGCGCACGTAATGTGCGTGGCTACGCTCGAAGGACATAGCCATGAAAGATTAGAGGAGCCTCGCGAGTAGTATTTGTTCCACAGACAAGTTGATGCTGAAACCTGACACGGTAGATTAGTTTTCACTTTGAAAATTCACCGATGTATATAAGGTGGTAGCCTTATGACGTGGTAGGTTTTCTTAGTGCCAACACTGGCAGTTAGCTAATCATAATCATACACCAGAGACCTTATTTTAAACAATAAAAATATATCAAGTTAAATCATTATACTCAAATTCAAAATTTGTATGATAATTTACATACGGATGCACCACTTAAAATACATGTCTATTTTATAGTTAAAATGAAATGGGATTTGACAAATTTTAACAATGAACAAATTAGAATAAATTCTGAATCAGGTAACAAAAAGGTAAAAGGACATTATATTGTTGAAAAAGCTTTACTAAATAACAAAATTGGAGTTATTATGTCTCATCAAATTTGAAGAGCCTTCTGTAGTGCTGTAGAAACTTAGTGAAAACATTGTTTGTAATTAACATAAAATGGTATAATTTATACCTCCAATTATTTATCATGCCTGTGCCTTAATTTTAACTATATCTTTAAATGTTAACATTACTTATTCACAATTATTTCTTCATTGAAAATATGACGTCTATTATAATTGTCTCTAAACTACAAAAAGGACGCCGACAAAAGCCCTATTTAAAATTATTATTTTTCTAGCAACAATACAAAACCCTTCCATTGCATGTAGAATAAAAAATCTCTTTGCATTTATTAAACAATTTCATTTCGCTTGATGTTTTAATCCAGAGGTTGAAGTACTCGTTAGTTACTAGCTTGGTCACTACATCGCGATGAGCGTTTATTCTAGATTCGACCAAATAATGTACCTTGCTCCATTAACAACAACTGTGTTGAAGACGGTGCTTTCAAAACAGGTAAAAGATATTAATATTATAACGTTTAGATACGTGTAGAATCATTTAAATAAGTTAAACCATTTTGTTTTCAATGTTCCATAAGGTAGGAAATTGAATTCTCAAAAAGTAATGTAGACAGTGAAACAGTAAAAATTATTTTTTCAAATAATAAATCGTTTAGAAAAAAAAACTTTAATAAATCAGTAAGTTTTCAGAATTATCGTCGACAGTAAATAATTAAGATAGGGGTAACAGAAATAACACCACACTAAGTTAATAAGTTAAACGTCTAATGTTTAAGTACCGGTAATTTTCAATTAATAATTTATGTAGGTTATGTAGGCTTATGTGGGTTCATCCCATCTTACTACCCATTCAGGATAATTGTATATTAACACCAATGGGCTAAGGTTTGGAAAGGTAGACTCTAAATAAAATAGAGATGCGTCTACATTCAGGTAGGATGGGGGGGAATCATTTAGGAAAGACCATTCTCAATATACTCAGCCCAAATTCGAAACCCGATCATTACATCACCAGCAAACCAGACTGACCAAGCTGGACACTTAGTCGGCAAGACCATCGATGTAGATAATATAGTTGTAATGATAATATGATACATGAAGGATAGTTTTTTTCATAGATAGTCTAATGCGGATAAAATAATGGGTTTTTAAATATTAATTTACATTCATTACAAGAATATCAAACATTTGAAACTCCTAAAATCAATAAAACAATTTCATAATTTATCAAAGCTGCATACAACATCAATTAGGAATAGATAGTGAAGAATCTTTAAAAAGTCCAATAAGGCACTCAGTTTAATGTTCTAAAACAAACTGGTTTTACTATAGAATAAATTAAATAGTAAAAAAAAAAATTGGACAAAATTTTGACTTTCGTATTTAAAAATAAATGCAGGAAATCCCGCCTGGGACAATCTGATTGCAATGGGCTCTATGCCATCCTTGTTATGGATGATACAACTTAGCTAAAATAACGAACGGGTTTAAAATAACACTGATTATTCTCAGATGCTGTAGGTAATCTTGGCCAAGGCAGAACACAGTGTTTACGTTTAAATATTATCTAAGGGCACAACCTACTTGAAGGGAAATATTCACCTATTGCTGTATTTGTTATGAGACTGGCATTTCCGTATATGCATTACCACTATAAAAAATCATTATTATCTTGCAAATTTATGTTGTTTATATTTTGTGTTGAAATCCATTGAAAATGGACTTCTTACACCCTTTCATAAAAAAATATATTAAAATAAATCTTGAAATGTACGGTTTTTAATTACATTGGAATTTTTTACCTTCATTTTATAGTGAAAAGGTGACCTGGCGGTCTAGGGGTAAGGTGTCAGACTTCTGTGCTGGGGGTCTGAGGTTCAATCCTCGGTCCCGGCACATATTTATCTGATTTCCAAACCCTTCCTTCACCTCTGTCAAGATGTGTATTATTCACAACTTGTGAATGTGAGGAATGCCAGGCCTCCACCATGGTTCGGATCCCATGCTAAACTGTAGGTCCTCCATTTCATCTCATAATCACCCTTTACACATTAGCGTAAGTGCGTATAACCCGAACGGGTAGTAAGACGCTATAATAATAATAATAATAATAATAATAATAATAATAATATAGTGAAAAATATTTTAGATTAGCACACCACTTTTTAAAAACTGAGATATTTCTGAGCATCTGCGAGGCATCCTAGCGCCCAGGTAGA
The DNA here is from genome assembly GCA_033556935.1 of Timema podura. NCBI lineage: Eukaryota > Metazoa > Arthropoda > Insecta > Phasmatodea > Timematidae > Timema > Timema podura. The sequence continues at coordinate 53,530,219 of JAVRXN010000007.1, read as the reverse complement.
CAACCCCCTTAATCTGGTTGCTTTGGAATTGCAGGCCAAGGAATAAATTAAACACAACTGTAACACATAAATAAATCGGTAGTGTGGAGCAATAAATTATCATGTCGACGCACAGAAGAAGAAAAATAATTGAGTTTTAAACTATTTCAAATAATAGTTTGGATCAAACGAAGCTACTTCTGGAATGTCTAGATTATATTTGGAAATAATTATGATCTAAGGCTTTATTACATCTTTATTAGTCATGTGTCAAAAACAGCTTAATATTTTTAGAGTGGCTTTTAAAATAAAGTCATCACTAGTTAAAGTGGAGACGGTCTCTTTGATCTAGTGGCTACAAATCCAGAGGTCCCAGGTTCGATCCCCAGCACTTACAGCATTGGTTCTAGAAGGGGTAGACCCAGCCTCGTGAGGACAAATGAGGAGCTACCTGAATAAATAAGTAGTAGCTCCAGTCTAGAAAACAGAGATTCACGGAGGTTCATAAACTTGGTTCCACTCATGAAAGCACTAACGACAGGACCTAACGCAATCGTTAGTGATACGTTAGTGCTGCTCATTAAACAATGAAATATTGTTAGTGGGATGGAAGTCACGATCAACACAGGCAATTTTTCAACAACAACAAAAAAACAGACGTTCTAAATGCAATGTCATAACTTAAATCATATCTTAATAAATACTCATTTACGTCGTTTATCATTTTATTTTTAACAAAGAAACAAATATGAAGATTCATTTTCTGTCTCACCCGCCTCAGTGGCGAAGTTGGCTAACGCGCTAGTCGTGTTGAGCTCGACTGCTGAGGACGGGAAGATCGAGGTTCGAATCTCGGTCGGGTGAACTGGGGGTGGTTTTCCTAAATGGTTTTCCACTCTCCCTCCACGCAAATGCGGGTTCGCTTCTTCTATTCAACCTTCCTAATTCCTAATCCAATAGCGTAATTAGTACTTAAGCGTATAATCCAAACAGGTAGTAAGACGCAGTGCTAAATAATAATAATAATAATAATAATAATAATTTTCTGTCTCTAAGAATTGGCAAAGCTTTAAATTCTTGGCTTTCAATTAAAGCATTAAAAATACTCGTTTAAAACCCCGTAAAGACCCCGGCATATACTTTTTTAATAATTTAAATAAGACAGAGACGTCTTTTAACCAAAATCTAAAGTTCCTTATAAAGGTATCATGATTGTCTAACAGATGGCAGCACTAGCTCGGTTTGAGTTCAAATTAGATTTCCCCATTTTCCTTGATATGTTAATATCACATTCGTAAGAACAGGCGAACGCAGTCAGACCTCTAGGATTCTTGGTTAAATAATTAAAAACATATTATATAATCGCTACTACCCGCATTGGTGAGCGCGTGGTCTAAATATAAAGCTAATTTAGTCGAGTTGGTGGGTTTCTGACCCGGGTGGGAGTTTTCTAAATGGTTCCTCCCTTTCCTTCTACCCTTGTAAATGCAGGTACATTTCATCTAAATATTACCTTCTTCCCTACTCTATTATTGAAATGAATTTGTATGCGTACAACCTAAACTAGTATTAAGAGGTGCTAAATAAAATCAATATTAAAACTTTATCATATTGAGCATCATAGTTTGTAAGAAAAAAAAAAAAGGTTCTCAGTAATTAAACTACATTTAATTTTAAGGCCCTTGGCACTGTTGAGTACAAGCCTAAAACCTATTCTGTAGGATGGTCAGCGGGAGGGTGAAAGGCGTGGCGTGGCTTCACTACTGACCAAAGTATCCTTCCGCGCCAACAAGAACAGATGGATCACGTAAACCATAGATAGCGCTAGCTGACAGGCCTTGCAGAGAAACATTCGTTTGGAAATATCAGTTTTCTTGAGAATGAGTGAAATTTTGAGGTTAATATTTTCAACACTCCTTCTAAGATAGTGTATCGATGTTTATTAATTGTTACATTTTCTTATTTTTTTGTTATGAAGCCAGCAGTTTTCTATTGAAAAATGTAAATTTTATCGATATTTTATCACTGTTAAAATTATAGAGGAGGTGTGTATATAAAAAGTATAAATTAAACAACATGTTACTGTTCTTGAACAAAGTTTCCGAAAAATAAATTGCAAAGCAATAAAAATTCTTGAAGACAACCGTTTGTTCCCATGGCTCTGCATTTCCACGCCAAATGAAAAGGAATAATTGCCTTAAGTAAGTTTATTCATAAAAAAAAGCACATCATCTTGTTAATCACAATAAAAACTCTTTATATATACATTTCATACCAAATAGAAGAAATATTTTTAACAAATCTCACATTTTCAAGAATAAGCTAATTGTAAATTACCCTAGAATAATTTTTAATTTATAAAAATAAAAATGTATTTTTATTTATCATGACTAAATATTCTAGGATACCTATATAGAACTAAATCTTCAAGACCAATAATTTGGAAAAAATCATTTTTTTATAATTTGTCTTAAGTTAACTGCCTTTAAATGAATTTAGTTTGGGGAAATAAATATATATTATGTATCATGTAGAATAGTCCCGTGACAACAATTTGAAAAATCTTTAGATAAAATTTTTAATTGAAATTTTACAAATATCAGTCACCAGTACTCTATTCTAAAATAATATGTTTGTAAACATAAATTATTTATAATATAAAAAGCTTAACGGATATACATAGTTGAACCAAATCGCTAGGGTCATTTCTTAAAATAATTATCAGTAAGCTACCCTTGGACGAATTTTCACCCAGCAAAACAAGTATCGAGTGTTATCTATCATTTGAAACCATCCCAAACAAACAAATCGTTGGGGCCATTTTTAAAATATTTAGAATGTTCTAAAATCACTTTTCAGTAAAATATCCTTTATCGAATTTTCACCTAAAAATTAAGCATATGTTGTCATTTGGGAGGTCAAAAACTCCCTAAATATCAATTAAATTTAAACAAAATGGTTTGAGCATTTTAGAAAAATTATGAATTAAGTAAATCACTCATCAGTAAACTTTTCATTAATTTAAGGGCTAAGGTCAAAATAAAAAAATATCCCATTGTATTGCCTTATACCAAAATTATCCAGCTTTATTTTTTGTTCGCGTACCCCCAGATAAAATTTATCTCCAAATTTCTACCCCCAAATTTGTTGGTGCATAATGCAAGCTATACATATTTTATAAACTGCATCTAAAATAAATTACATTCAAAATAATTCAATAAATAATGAGTTTTAAATAAGAAATATATGTATTTTAATTTTACATAAACCTTAAGATGTATTCGCGCACCCCCACGGGTATGCATGCGTACTCTAGGCTGAATACCCCATAACATATAGAATAATATTCTGAACAATTTTAATCATTTGCGTCCAGCGTCTGAGACAATTTTAACTGAGTAATCAGGGTGAACATGTTTTGAATAAACTCATTCAAAGAGAGTGTGTTGTTTTAAATGTTCGATTGAGAAAACTAATTTCTCTATTTTTACATAATATGAAGAATTTCACTTCTCAGTCACCAAAACTGTGGCTACATAAAAAATATGTTGTTTTCTAGCAACGCATCTTGCAATGTACCTGTTCGGGTTAGACACATATGTACAAATTAAGCTAATGAGTTAAGGATGAGAAAAGGTTGAATTTAGATCAATTGTACACGCATTTTCTTGGAGGGAGATTGAAAAAACCTTTCAAAAATACACCTCAGTGCACCCGGCCGGGATTTAAATTCCGGCCTCTTTGTCATCGGCAATCTAGTCTATTGCGAGAGTAGCGTGTTAGACCAGAAGGGAAGCTTACCTTGCATTATTCAACTATGGTACAGCCCATAAGTAGGGTCATAGTGTAATCCGTCAAAGTAAGACTCTGCCATTCAGGGTAAGTGGACTGTACATTTTATGTAAAGACAGGGACATAAGTATTGAAGGAAATATTTAATTTAAGGAATAAATACAAGATGTTGGGGGGGGGGGGGTTATTAATAGTAGAGTGGAGCAATGAAGGGTAATCGTGGGACCCTTAGTAAATGTAAAAGTCTGAGCCCAAAAGGTTTCCGACCCCTGTGTTAGACCATTCTACAACTGAATCAGGTGAAAAAATATGTGCCCCCTCTGTGTTACACACCAAAGAGGTAGGAAAGAATTAGTAAGGTATAATTTAGAGGAAATACATCTATACTTATGTAATTATATTAAAATTGAGAAACCATACAAAATACCCTTAATTTATCCAATCTGGATTTGAAACACAACCTCCTCGTCAGTGGCAATCCAACCTTTTGTAAGAGTAACGTCATAGACCGCTTGACCACCGATGTGAGCTCCACCGTACTCTATCCTCAATCAACAAATTAAATTCATGACCTACAATCGATTCCTCGAAAGTCAACCTTGATCTTACGCCCACCTCTGCACCCTGGCGTTCCAAACTGGGTGTTCCCCTTTAATCATTTGTGATTGTTGAAATATTTGTTTTAGTGGTGCAGTTCGACGCCACCAGTAGCTCTGAAATGACACTATAGCTGAAACATGTGTGTTAGGGTGGCTTTGTTCAGTGTTTGAATCAGGGGACAGAATGAACACTTCATATTTTCACAATTAAATCATTTTTAAAACGTTTAGAAATCTTAAACAATTAATTTTTGTCACATTGTATGAAGTGAAGCGAAAATAATCTCGCTTGGTTCAGATTAATATTTTTAATACATCACGAGGTTTTGATGCATTTAATCTGTTATAAGAATAAAAAGGTAAACATTTAGGAGTTTAGTCCGCCTCGCCAGCCAAAACACTAACTAGCCCCTCTAAGTGATGCCATAAAACAAATTAAAAATAATATGTATATTTATCGCTGCTTTTTAAAACCTAACTTTTAGAAAGTAAAACATTTAAAAATGTACTTAAAAAGTCTACAATTAGGTAGAGGACCTGGACTTGCGAATATGACCGTGACTAGTTTTGTAGACCCAATATCTAGACTTAATTTATAAGTATTTATAAGTATTTTTAAGTAGTTCTAAGATATTTATGACTACAAAATCGGCTAAATTTGTGTCTCAGCTCACTCAACTATCGCACTCTCCCTGAAGCCAAAACATTTCACAAAATTAACAGGGTCCAGCACGCAAACAATTTAGTTTTGATATAATATTTTCACGAAAATAACACTACCAAACAATGTTATAAATTACATTTGAAACAGAAAATATAAATACTTTGAAATAATATTTGATCCAATGAATTGATTTGTGAGCCATTGTGTTTACTACTTCTTTCCACAATATGGTCTACACCGTGGCAATTTTGCATGAAAATAACTAGATTCGAAATAAATATATAGACCCATCCAAACCTTTACTAGCGTTTAATTTTGTCAGTCATGGATATCAAGGTTAGGTTTAGTTAGTTTGTAATTCATAACATATAAACGATTATTTTAAATAATTATTTATTAAATTAAATAAATAATTTGTGTTATAAAATAATCGTTTATTTGTTATGAATTAAAAACTAGCCCAGCGTAACCAAATCCATCTGAAAAAAAATTGATGTTAATAAATGTTGGGATGGTTATATGCATGTATTTAGGTGGACACTTTATGAGGGTTTTTAGGTTGAAACATTTAATGAAATGCTGAGATGTACGCCCGAACGATACCCTGTGAGATGGGTATGTTAAGTCCTTATTTTATAGATTTGGACTTAAATCATGTTATTTTAACGTATTTCCCTACTATGTAAAAAATTAAATAGCGTTATATATGCGTTGCTATTAACATGAACGTATTTTATTTAAAAAATAAGTTGCTCGCAAACTATACTTAACTAACCTAAAAACCCAATAGTTGTACTCGGGCACACTAATTTAGTTTAAATATATATATATATATATATATATATATATATATATATATATATATATATATATATAGTCAGTGCGGGTCAAGAACATTTACTCTGTCTTTTGCCTGACTCGCCTATTTCACAGATCTTGAAGATCTTTTTTCAGTACAAATTCAATGTGTTTAAAATTTCAAAAAGTCAACCAACCTTAACCTAACCTTTCAAGTATATTAAAATTAAAATTAAATAATGATTTTGATGGATTAATTCATTTATAGATTAGTAATTTCCATGCAAAGTTGTCATGTTTGTATTTTGATATAGATATTTTAATTAATAAATATTTAACCAACAAATCAAAATAAAGTTGTTACAAAGTTAAGTTATGTTTTATATATTCTCTCAAAAAACATCGTAAGCGTTCTCAACCCGCACCAGTGCAATAGAGAATGCAATTTGACTCACCAAGATGTTTGAACAGTAGGCCACCAAGGGTCCGTTGACACCGGCAGAACATCTAGTTGGTTTTGGAACAGTTCTTCAGCCGTCGAAAATAAGGAACTAGCACAAACACTACTCACAAACAACGAAAGATCTTCTTCGTTGTCACCATCGAGCTTCCTTTTACTCTTCCTTGGGGGGAGCAAATCTTCCTGCTCTTCCTTTTGGTGACCGCCGTTTTTATGGGAAGCTTTTTTTGTTCTGCAACTTTTTACACTTGTATTATGTCGGCACATGGATGAACAAAATAACGGGGGGGTAGAGGAAAATCAATTTGGTGAGAAATAAACTTGTGGCACAAAATATTGATGATTGTTACTTTGTTGGTTCGGAATCATGAGCAACTTTTGTGCTTCTGTATAGCTCCGTTACACATCGGAAAGAAAAATGTAGTTGAATCTACACTGGCCCACAATATTAAGGGACTTTAGTATGAGATTTTAAGTAGTCAAATGGCATAATTAATATCATACGGGACAATCACTTTTCTTTATAGAATTAATTTTATTCAAAACAATTAGTTATAAAATAAAATAAACTATTATTTAATCCACACACGTACGATCAGTAATCAAATCACTTTGAATCTAATTAATTCAAATATCTTACAAAATTCTGATACTCACACGGAACAAGATCTAAAGCTATCAATAAAAAAAATTAAACACGTGGGATTAAAGAAAATTAGTAAATACAATAGACGAATAAAAAACCGCTCCCGGTAGATATTTTCACTGAAACCGAAATATTCCTAGAACTTTTATCTTTTCGCCCGAGTGAACCGCTCGTGAGGTTTAAGCGAAAGCGTTAAATGGGGCAGATAGCTACCAATAAACTCGTGACTGTATAGCACGAAGCTTCGCGCGCTACTGAAGTGCTCCGCGCGGCACGGGAGACTGCAGACTAGCGTGAAACAAAACAAAAGCGAACTGGGGTCCACTGCGCAGGATTCAAGATGTCATGATCGTAATATATATATATATATATATATATATATATATATATAATATTCATCCCATTCGAAAACTTACTTTTTTTATGTGATGTAGCACCTTGAATAGCCAGTGATACATCTACCTACTCATCCAAGTGGAGGGTACAAGAGTTCGATCCTGATCATGACTGAATAAACAATAATACTTAATTAAATTAGTTTGTTACCTCTCCCAAAGTAATCAATTTTGTTCCTAGGTCTTGTCTGTTGTGTCAGTCGTAGATTTAAGTTATGATAACTTTTGGTAAGATTGTAAATTGATTATTTAATCATTCATTCAAGGTATTTAACGATGCACCGATTGATTAGCCTACATCAGCACATGACTTATAAAATAACTTAAGACTAGAACAGACACAACATCCAGCCCCCGTCCGTTATGCCGGGATCACGATCAACTTAGCGTTAACTTAAAGTTAACTTAACGTATGTGTGATCACGATTCACGTAATTTAAAGTAACAACTCGAGCCAAACATCTTCATTCTCGAGTATGATCTGTGATTTGTACTAGTTTTACAGTGATGATCTGTGAGTGTTTACAGTTTTCAATCGATATAATAAATATCTATTACAAAACTTTTTTGATAAATTTAGCTTTCTTATTATAGTTTAATTATTTTATTTCAATGTCTGATCACTAGAACTTACGCTAAAAAGTAGACATTGGTCATAATACCAACAAATTAATTAATAATAGCCCTGTTGACGTCACTCGCATAATGATTGGTTGGATATATCACGTGATGTCCTTCAAGTAACGTTCACTTAAAGTAAAATACCTCCCAGGACATCTCTTACGTTAAGTTAACTGTAAGTCAACGTTAAGTTAAGTGCATCGTGATCGCTTCCATTTAAACACACGAGGAGGTCCTTTACGTTAAGTTACGTTAAGTTTAAGTTGATCGTGATCCCGGCATTAGTTCATCACTGTGAACCAATGGTACATTTTTGGGCCATGCTAGGAATCAACCCCAGGACCTTTAGCTCAGTAGATAGACAAGCTACCTACTGAGTTAAGGTGTTTGACTATTAGTAAGAATGTTTGCATTAAAGCTAAAGAAAGATTTTTTTAATTTCCATGCCATTATTTATTTATCGTCGTATTGACATACTTTCAGGTATTTATAGATGATTGCGTAGAAGTGTTGAAATATAAGTGAATACTTATTTCTTGCTTCACTAATTTTATTTTTCATGAAAGGGAACTGAAGTTTAAATAAATCAAGGTTATTTCTTTTGGCATCTCTCCCTGAAAATACCTCTTTAACGCCACATTAAACTTTTAAGACTATAATGGTAAATCTGAACGCAAAAAAAAATCTGATAAACTAAATTTTGTGGAAGAAAAGATTTTCGCAAGTTTTAAAATGCGTCTCTGGTAAGAAATACAAAATATAATTATGTTGAACTTGCAAATTATGAACATGACCAACAATCAACAGGCGTTTAGGGGCCCTAGACCCAAGACCATACTTTTTTTAAGAGGGCATGCTTTTAAAAGCTTGTTATATTTTTTTAAATAATTACAATTGGGGTTTAGTACAGCATTCTCCTAAAAAACAGCAAAATTAACTTTATTTTATTTTTTTACTTGTTCATATGGAAAAAGTATTGTAATCGTGAACAGTGAACTAGAAAAGTTAGTCTTGTAATTCTGTTTGTTTCCATGTCTGTCTCTCTGTCTGTTTGTCTGTCTGTCTCTATACCTGAGTGGTATGATAGGTTTCGTTCAAACTTCATATTTAAATTATAAATGGCCAGATCTCGAAGCCAAGCCATGATTTTGACTGTAATCCTTAGACTAAGGATAGTTTACTATTGAATCATTGCTAAGAATTTGGAATATTTTTAAAATGGCTATCGCGTATTTTTTCAAAGTGGGCATGTGTGGAGTGTTTTATATGATGAAAAAGCATGTGTTCTCTTTTTATAAAATAAATCTGAGATTATGTTACATCTGACTAATTGTTGAAACTTTTAAAATTTTAAAAATGGCAAAAGTAATTGTGTTAGAAGTTATATCTTAAGGGTGTGTCATATGATTGTATAAATAATGTTTATTCTAAAGAAAAGCAACTAAAGATATATTTACTTAAAGCTGACTTTTAAATATGTTATTCCTAGTTACAATTTAATATAATAAAGGCATGTACAATTGCATCAAACCAATTTTTTTTGTGATCTTTTTAATTGTTGTGAAAGCAGAGTGTGGAAGCTGTTAAACAACCGGGAGTAAGACACTTTTAAATGTATGTAGTTTATCGAGGCTTAAGTGTTAAATACACAGACACTAACTAACTTTCCATTCAAAAATCACAATGAGGGAAAGTAACATTACCTCCTAAAATCGCTCAAAATGGATTACTTAGGCCCTTTATTTGCCAAATACAAATATATAAAAGCGTATAACACGAACGCGGTGCTAAAAATTGCAGGTAAGCATATATAATAATATATATATTTTATAAATGGGGCAAATCCTCGCCTATTATAGCCTTCAAATCAATAGATGTATTTTGAAAAAACTATATAAAGTTCTATTTTTTTTAATCTGTCAGATGCTAGAAAAGGAACGTAACAAATTCAGAGAAATACTAATTTAGTGTAGGTTTATTGATGGAGGAGGCTAGACAACTTATTTCAAGGGAGTTATCGTCAGCCCTCTAGATTTACCACTGCTTCTCCACAACACGTTGTCAGCCCTTTGGATATACCACTGCTTCTCCACGACAGGCTGTCAGCCCTCTGCACTTAACGCTGCTAGTCCATCACAGGTTGGCAGTGCCGTAGTAGTGAGTTGACCTCTATTTCAATGTATTACTATGAATACAGGGGCGAATCCAGATCATTTTCATAGGGGGGTCATAATTATTAATACCGGTAACATAGTTACTTAAAATGTTAGATTACTGTTTAAAGCCATTTAATAATTTCTCATTAATATTTTATCTTATATATGTTTTAAACCGTGGTCATCCTCTCTAATTTTTTTTAAATCAGATATTTTTTATAAACTATTTGAAGTGGCCCTCTTTCAACAATTTTTTGAAAAATGGTTCACTCTAAAAGCTACGAGTAGTCTTCGCCTTGATATTTTTTAATTAGATTATTTTATAGGCCATTTAAAGTGTTCACCGAGAAATTTTTGAAATTGGGATGCCCCTCGAAGCTATTTAGAATAACCCTCACCTTAATATTTTAAGATAATTAGATATCTCTATAAGATAATCTTTTAACTGGTCTCCCAGAGAAAAAATTTTGAAGATTGAATTATTTGAGAAACTAGGCTATTTGGGGTGATCCTCGCCTGAAAAATTTTCAAAATGACATGCATCTAGAAGCTATTTGGAGCTGTCCTCCCCTATACATTAATGAAATTTGGATGACCTTGGAAGCTTCCCTTCCCAGACTTTTTCTGCCAGCTATATATGCCTCTAGTCTAGTAGTTATTTGAAGAGGTCTTCTCCAGCAAATTTTTGACAATAAAATGCATCTAAAAGTCATTTGGAGTTTGATTTGAGGCCATCATTCAGCTACAGATTCGATAATATCGGAGGATTTGAAATATATCTAAGGAGGAAATCTATTCCAGGGGGGCAGAGTCCCCCACAGTTCCGTTGCTCCTGCTGCCCACACATACTTTATATTCGGTATTCATGGGTGACTGCTCTCAGGTGATTATTAATCTTCTTTGATGTGTGGTGGTCTACCGTCTTTATGTGGAACAATATTCGTTACTCACTAAGAACGACAAATATTCTTACATGAAAACGAATATTTTTTCCACACTTGTCTGAGTCATGTCTAAAATTGAATAAACGTGCATGAATAAATCACTTGTGGACCCGGCTTAAGGGGTGCCTGCACGTAAAAAGATACAAAATTGTATAATTTATCTGTGTTGTATTTTCTTTCTAAATTTGAGCTTTCATTTTTTTTTTATCTAACTTTCACAGGGGGGTCAACTGACCCTTTCACTCCCCCCTGAATGAGCGCCTGTATGAACACCGTAACAAACACCATAACATCCTTCCCAGGTATTTTTACACTTATAATAAATTAATAGTAAATTTAAAAGAACAATACACTTTTCCTATTTAAATATAGAAGAGGAAATAAATTTACTCAAACTAAAACATAATGGGTGATAATTATATGCCTATAAGGCAATTAAAGAATTTGAAAGAGAAATTAAAATTGTAGCTCAAGTAAGTAATAAATAGCTAGTAGGGGAGATGTTCTTATCACTTTTGTCTACGCTGGACATAAAGTGACGTGTAACAAGGGAGGAGATGACTTTATTGTGAGAGGTAGCTCTGTCCTAGTCTCTACATAACAAGCCACACTCCTGGACATAAAGTGACGTGTTGCAAGGGAGGAGATGACTTTATTGTGAGAGGTAGCTCTGTCCTAGTATCTACATAACAAGCCACACTCCTGGACATAAAGTGACGTGTAACAAGGGAGGAGATGACTTTATTGTTAAAGGTAGCTCTGTCCTAGTCTCTACATAACAAGCTACACTCCTGGACATAAAGTGACGTGTTGCAAGGGAGGAGATGACTTTATTGTGAGAGGTAGCTCTGTCCTAGTATCTACATAACAAGCTACACTCCTGGACATAAAGTGACGTGTTGCAAGGGAGGAGATGACTTTATTGTGAGAGGTAGCTCTGTCCTAGTCTCTACATAACAAGCCACACTCCTGACTGGTAACAGATCTCCTTTTTTTCGCGCGTTTCAATGAGGGCTGGGAAATATTCCGCAAGCACATTCCTGAGCTCACAACATGATTCTTAACCAGTATAGTTTGTATAAATGCATCACTTTATGCAGAGGCTTGGAGGGTAAAAAATTCAAAATTGGTAATCCCAATCAGGTAGGGTGGTTTATGACCTAAATGATATTCCACGCTCCATCTACGCGAATGAGAGTACATTTCTTCTTAATTCTAACATCATCATCCCTTCTCTAAGGGTGAAAATACATGGACATCCCAAACGAGTAGTATGAGGTGATGTACAATTTATTCATACAAGACATTCTTTCATAGCTCTACTATTTATTACAACACTAACTGTAAGTTAACGGGAGTCTACCATCTGAATCCCATACAATCCTAGAGGTGTTCTTAGTACTTAATCTTGTGAGTGCTCTGTTCATAAGTGCATACTGAATGGTTGGACTGATATATGTGTGTTGGTTCATGTGCTTCACACATTGACACGTGATTGCTATAGACAGAATCCGTTCTGATACAGGAACAGTATTCCAAATCAAGTGAAAATGACCCGTATACCTGCACACCACTGAGCCATCCTGGAATTGTGCCTAGTTGATACCGGGATCACGATCAACTTAACGTTAACTTAAAGTTAACTTAACGTAACTTAACGTAAAGGACCTCCTCGTGTGTTTAAATGGATGCGATCACGATGCAGTTAACTTAACGTTGACTTGCAGTTAACTTAACGTAAGAGATGTCCTGGGAGGTCTTTTACTTTAAGTGAACGTTCTTTAAGGGTATTACGTGATCTAGCCAGCCAATCACTATGCGAGTGACGTCAACAGGGCTATTTAGTAATTCATTTGTTGGTATTATGACCAATGTTTACTCTTTAGCTTAAGTTCTAGTGATCAGACAGTGAATCAAAATAATTAAACTAAAATAGGAAAGCTAAATTTATCAAAAAAGTGTTGTAATAGATATTTATTATATCGATTGAAAACTGTAAACATTCACAGATCATCACTGTAAAACTAGTACAAATCACAGATAATACTCGAGAATGAAGATGTTTGGCTCAAGTTGTTACTTTAAGTTACGTGAATCGTGATCACACATAGGTTAAGTTAACTTTAAGTGAACGTTACGTTAAGTTAACGTTAAGTTGATCGTGATCCCGGCATGAGGTGAATGTACTCTTGGTACCAACAACGAGAGACTCTGGTTATGACAAGTACAAGTTTGACTTTGAGGTAGAGTAGGGGTGTTCAAAGACAAGGAGTCCGAGTTCCATTTTCGTGTCCAGGTGGTCACGTTTTACTATTGTATTTGTCTTGGTATTAAGGACGTTACCTACCTGTGACGTCACGACCGGTCAAGATAGGATTTCCCATGCTCATGAATTTAATTTCTATTTATCATGTTTTAAAGATATAGTGTTGGAACAAAAACTATCAATTCTTAAATAATTCTAAAAATAGACCTACATTTTCAAAAAATTATTATTTTTATCTTGAAGTAGTTTTATGTAAACTTATTTTTTATACCTCCTCTACAACTCAGGTTGTTTGGCTTAGCCACTAAAGTTTCCTGGAGGAGTCCTCCTGCCAGGATATAGATAAAAAAAGTTGGTGGTAGCATATGTCTATCTAGAATAGGAAACAAGAAAAAGGTAACATTAAAAAGCCAGTCAATGTTTTCAAGGAGAAAATAGTATAGTGAATGTATAAACTCGTCGGAGGAAGAGGGAAAGGGTTAGCAGCACACAGGCAAGAGCCCTCTCAGGGTGAACTTCTCATTTTCTTCTAGTCCAGGTATGATAGTTTTTCCTTAAAATAAATCTATCATCCACTTTCTCAACGTGATAATTAGGAGAAAAATCGTAGAAATGGAATGTATATACTTTGGACTAAATCGGCTTGTAGTTTTAATGTTAAAAAAAATCATAAAAGTGCTGAAAACTGGTATTTTCACTTTTAAGGTGTGAAAAAAAATCTAAAGACAAATAATATCCTGTTATAGCACTTAAAAATATGAAAAAAAATTTAGCCCTAGTCGATTGAAATCTTTTCTCAAATTTTTTCAATAAAAAATAAAAACCGCTAAAAATTGCCATTTTTTTACATTTAATTACAGCGGTTGTAATTATTGTAGGAGCTTGTTTTGGGGCTTGTTTGTGCCTACCTGCAATAAATATTTCGTGCAAAAATAATCATAACTTTTTGCGGAAATCACGAATATATAAAAAGAGGTGTTCCCGTAAAACTGCTTGGAAGCTGCAGCTGCCAGTAATGGTCAGAGAGTGATTTTTTAAAGCGCTATTTGCTCTCGAAGAGTTTATCTACAACCCCCATACTATGAAATGTAAGCAGGGTCCGACTTAATATCTAAAAAACGCGTCTGAAAACCGGAGTGTTTGTTGCTTCGGGCGCTCGGCTGCGAGCGGAGGAGAAGTGGTGACGTGGTGGGGGAATCCGCTCGTGTGTGCTAGCGGAGGAAGGTGGGGTATCTCGCCGAAATATTAATAGTGGACATATTATTGACACGTAAGAAGCAAATGGTGAATGGCTATTTTTGATGATTCACATAGACATGGTATTATTTGCCATTTAAAAAAAATTGAAACATTGATATTATCTCGGTGTTTTGGGAACATAAATAACATCAAAGTTAGAAAAAAAATTGTTATTAATTTTTTTATTGTTATTGTTATTATTTTTATAATTCTTATTTAGTGCTTACGGGCTCCAAAAGCATTGCATACGAAGTTATGATGGTAAATAAAGAAGATTAGATAAATGTTTTGAGTGTCAAATTGACTTTTTTTTAATACATTATTATTACAGTATAAAATTGTTTTTTTAAATAAAATAAATGTTTAGTAATCAAAATCTCATGTTTTTTATTTACATTCATATTTATGCATGATCCAAACCTATAACTAAGTATGCAATGCTTATAAAAATAAAAATAACAATAAAAAATTTAATAACAATTTTTTTTCTAACTTTGATGTTATTTATGTTCCCAAAACACCGAGATAATATCAATGTTTCAGTTTTTTTTAAATGGCAAATAATACCATGTCTATGTGAATCATCAAAAATAGCCATTCACCATTTGCTTCTTACGTGTCAATAATATGTCCACTATTAATATTTCGGCGAGATACCCCACCTTCCTCCGCTAGCACACCCGAGCGGATTCCCCCACCACGTCACCACTTCTCCTCCGCTCGCAGCCGAGCGCCCGAAGCAACAAACACTTCGGTTTTCAGACGCGTTTTTTAGATATTAAGTCGGACCCTGCTTACATTTCATAGTATGGGGGTTGTATATAAACTCTTCGAGAGCAAATATCGCTTTGAAAAATCACTCTCTGACCATTACTGGCAGCTGCAGCTTCCAAGCAGTTTTTCGGAAACACCTGTTTTTAAATATTCGTGGTTTCCGCAAAAAGTTATGATTATTTTTGCACGAAATATTTATTGCAGGTAGGCACAAACAAGCCCCAAAACAAGTTCCTACAATAATTACAAATCCTATAATTAAATGTCAATAAATTGCCATTTTTCGTGGTTTTTATTTTTTATTGAAAAAAGTTGAGAACCTATTTCAATCGACTAGGGCTCATTTTATTTCATATTTTTTAACGCTATCACAGGATATTTTTTGTTTTTAGAATTTTTTTCACACCTTAAAAATGAAAATACCAGTTTTCGGCACTTTTATGAATTTTTTTAACTTTAAAGCTACAAGCGGATTTAGTCCAAATTATATACATCCATTTTCTACGATCTTTCTCCTAATTATTACGTTGGTAAAGTGGATGTATAATTTATTTTAAGAAATGAATGTTTTTCCCGCTATATTACCTGCACTATTCCCTCTCTTTCTATTTCTTACATTGACATCCAAGTGTGATAGTGCTTAGACTGCCTAGGTGCGTCAAGCTATTATGCAACCCGCTTCGCAAAATAGATTCGAAATCTCCAAGTAGGCAAAGTCGTTAATGTTGTTTGTATAAAGAACGTGATAAGGAAGACAAAAGTGTGTTCGGTACTAAATTAAATGTTCAACTTAGTTTGCTATCTTAGTGCTAAATAGAACTAATATGGTGTGATTGAAGGGAATAGGGATAATTTTATCTTATATTCACTGACCCATTGTCTTTGTATGATAAATACCATTTTACTAACTTTCATTGAAGCTTGAATCAAGATTATAGGAGTTGGTGTGAACGTTATGATTGGGAAAACTTCGTATGTAATAATAAATAATTTTACTGTCTCTATCTTTCACACGTACAGTCGATAAGGCTGTTCTTGTTTTAAAGTCTGAATGGTCTGGAAAACTCGTTGACTGTTACTTTTATTGTCTGCGTAGTAAGAATAACAAGATCAGGTTCGTCATTGAACCTCTGACCTTTCCTAGATCGTAATGTCCTAAGTCTCACTGAGTTGGCGCTTGTTGAAACACTTG
Source organism: Timema podura (assembly GCA_033556935.1). Classification (NCBI taxonomy): domain Eukaryota; kingdom Metazoa; phylum Arthropoda; class Insecta; order Phasmatodea; family Timematidae; genus Timema; species Timema podura. The sequence goes on along the minus strand of JAVRXN010000007.1, from coordinate 53,513,694 downwards.
AGTTCAACTGTATACGGCCGAGTCTGGACTCGAACTGTATCCGGTCAGCACCAGAGCTCTAATTTTACACTATCTAATCACGATCTGTTCGACCACCGCGCTCTACCCGTTTCAGTCTTAGCAGCAAAAAGGAGAAATTAAAATAAAAAATTATATAATTTACGCGTTTATTCCGTTTTATTATTGTATTAAATTATTTTTTTCTGACATTGGCTAAGCGATTTAATAAAATAATACTTTGTCTAAGGGAGTCTGGTGGAATCTGCTGGTCACCCTTTCCGTCAAGGTCACTTGTGGACTTGGAAATAAGATAAAGATAAAAGGAGAAGCTTAATGACTGTCAGAGAAACCTTTAACAGAGGTCTAGAACACTAACGCTTATGGTGGAGATATTAGTTACTAAATGAAAACCATCAATATTATTCATTAGGCTGGCGACTTCATGATGTTTATACATTGAATGGTATTGATTTATCCTGTAACTGATTTTTTTTATATCCATTATTGTTCCCAGCCTGTGGTCTGGGTCAGTTTTTTATTCAAGCCATATGTTTTCCACTACCGGCTTGCTAGACCTGTAGTAGCTTTATATGTCTTATAATCTAACTTAGGACTAGGACACGCACAACATCCAGTCCACGGCTGTTCATTCCTCAATGGGAAAGGGACAACCCACATTTTTATCAATGATAAATTATTCGACCATGCCGAGAATCAAACCCGGGACACTTAACTCAGCAAACCGACTGATTTAAGGTGTCAGATCCTGTACCTGTACTGCTATGACGTTTTGTAGTGGCAGTACGAGGGTTGTTACCACGGTAAGCTAAGCTAGACTGGACTGTAGTATATGTTCCCTATGATTCAGTATCAATTGTTCCTCTAAATCCAATCCAAAAACAACTACCCACACTACCTTATTGTGTGGGGGGCTAGCCAGCTCGATAGTGAAGGTTTGTAATTTTTCCATATTTTTCACTGCATCTTAGTTTCGTTTGGGTTGAATGCATAAATTAATTTCGCTAATGGAATCAGAATATTAGATATATTTCGAATAAATGTACACACACTTGAGTGGAGGGAGAATGGTTAAACAATTAGTAAAATCCCCCTTCGGTAAACCCAACCGAGATTCAAACCCAGATATTGCCGTCACCAGCAATCCAATCCAACACGAGAGAGACTCGTTTGACCATGAGACAGCCGATGTATACCTCAGTTTTAGCTTATGTGGTGCTGACTGACAGCTCACAGCTGACTTCTGACGGCTTTAAAAAGCTACCAGACCAAATTATGTATCCCTACGCCGAACCATATGATCTGCAAAAAACATGTCTTTAGCAGTTGTCACTTCTGACAGTCAACATTTAGGTATATACCTAAATGTTGACTGTCAGAAGTCAGCTGTGAACTGTCAGTCAGCACCACATAAGCTAAAACTGAGGTATAGGTCAGTGTACTCTGAGGAATTATCAGTATGATACCAAGACATGTGAGAGTTCCACATAACATGAGGAATACTGTCATTTTGTAGTGAGGCCACACTATTGCAGGAATGGAAATATTTCTATTTGCCTATTTGGGACAATTTTAAATAATATAGTACAAATTAATGCGTTATTTTTTTCCCAAATTTATTCGTCATTGATCAAATAATTGTGTTTTGACATCGAGCAACATTATATTTCATTATTATATTATTACGATTATAATCTTTGATTCTCTATGTTGCGGCACTGATAGAACTTACTACCCTAGCTCTAATTAGTTAATAATTTTATATCTGCTTCAGTGGCCACATGGTCTAAGGCGTCGCTCTAGCAATTTACTAGATTGCCAATGAAGGGAAGATCGGAATTCGTATCTCAATAGGATGTACTAAGTGTGGTTTTCGCCATCCACGCAAATGCGGGTACACCTCCTCTAAATTAGACCTTCCTCATCCTTGACTTATTATCGTAATTAGTAAATGTGTATAAGTTGAACTAGTTGTAAGATGCGGTGCTAAAAATAAATTGATTTGTGGTCAAACAGTCAAACTTATTTTCCTTGGCATAATTTAATCTTTTCCCAGAGTTCAAACATCCAAGATTTATGTTGCACTTATTATTTACTAATTAAGATGGAATGGAAGGGGACGCGAGATAAGGTGAGTGTGTTTAGAGTTTTATGATAAAATACCTTTTTGGACAAAATAAATCAAATATTACTCCAGAATATATTTTTAGTTTAATCCCGGGATCACGATCAACTTAACGTTAACTTAAAGTTAACTTAACGTAACTTAACGTAAAGAACCTCCTCGTGTGTTTAAATGGAGGCGATCACGATGCAGTTAATTTAACGTTGACTTACAGTTAACTTAACGTAAGAGATGTCCTGGGAGGTTAAGTGAACGTTGAAGGGTATCACGTGATCTAGCCAGCCAATCACTATGCGAGTGACGTCAACAGGGCTATTCAGTAACTCATTTGTTGGTATTATGACCAATGTTTACTCTTTAGCGTAAGTTCTAGTAATCAGACATTGAATCAAAATAGTTAAACTAAAATGGGAAAGCTAAATTTATCAAAAATATTTTGTAATAGATATTTATTATATCGATTGAAAACTGTAAACATTCACAGATCATCACTATACAAATAGTACAAATCATAGATCAAACTCGAGAATGAAGATGTTTGGCTCGAGTTGTTACGTTAAGTTACGTAAATCGTGAATACACATACGTTACGTTAACTTTAAGTGAACGTTACGCTAAGTTAACGTTAAGTTGATTGTGATCCCAGCATAATTATCCGCTTACGTTAATCTCAACAGCTCTTGAATATTTATTATGAGTTTAGTGGTATTTAATAAAAAGTTTATTTAAATAAAAAGTAAATGTCCTGGTCAGATTCCACCATTCCCATGAAAGATATTCAAGAAATCTTAGTATTACTTTGTGCGAAAAATTAAAGTAAACCTAAGGGCAGGAATAATATGTAATCTGTACTCAAAAACTTTATCTGTCATAAAAAATACAGAAATACTGACCTTAACTTTGTTTCTTTCCATCCTACCTTAAATATTGTTATATTGTTTTTAAAAAATTATGAGTAATTTTTTTAAAAGCTATTCTGTTTGGAAAAAATACAATCATTTTAATAAACTGTCCATTTCTTGAAGATTAAATATTTGAACAACATATTTATTTAAAAAACACACAAACATTTTAGTGATATATATTTTTTAAATTAAAACATGCTTTTTTCATGTGTTTTAATTTAAGTAAGTACTCTCATGTGCTTCAATGAAATGTTTGTTGGCATTTAATGGATATATATATATATATACATCTACGCTAAAAAGTCCACTATTTACATTATTTTATTGCCTTCAACCAAACTTTTATATTTTTTTCAGTTTAATTTCTACCGTGACACTAATAATTCTTTATAGTCCAAATTCTGACAAAAAAATGAAAAGATGCACTCTTTGTTTTACAACTCAGTGAAGATTGTTTTTATATGTGGCTACAAAACAAACAAAATAGTGACATTTCGTGTCCGAACATTTTTACGTCGGTGTGTGGTAATCATTGATAGAGGTAAAGAGAGAGAATTTGTGTGATAAAGAGAGAACCAAGTAAATGTAAGAACTGAAGAGCTGTATTTATGTTGGGGATTGGGGGTCACGCAGTTTGTAGTGTGCAGCAGGCGACATCCGACCAAGACTAGATTTGATTTAGTTCTACACTGGGCGCTATTTGACAAAACTCCTCTTTTCCAGTAGAACTTTATGAATTCTAACTATAGTTTCTCAGGGTATAAGATGTCAGGATTAAATATATATTTATTTTTAGCACCACGCATTACTACCCATTCGAGCTATCTGCACCAACTACCCGATTACCCACTTTGGTGGTCCAATGGTTTAATGTGTTTATCTCGTAATAGACTGAAATGTCCGCGAAGAAGAGACCGGGGATCAAATCTAGGTCACCTTTGCTAAAGGTGTTTTTTATTGAATTGGTTCACGCAAATGCAGGTGCACTTCTTATAAACTGAACCTCCCTCCTCCATATAACATTATAAAAATAGTACATATGTGTACAGCCCGAACTGGTAGTAAGACGCAGTGCCAAGAAGAACTATCCCCTATTTATTTATTTTTTACCACCGCGTCTTACTACCCGTTCGAGCTAAACGCCTATGTACTAATACCATCATCCCCTCATCTCATTAATAAATGGAAAGAGCCTCCATTGAAAGGAAGTACGATTAGTACATTCAAGTGTCCCCTGGGCAACGGTACATTAGTACTGGCTAATCTTCGTATTGTATTATTGTAACTCATTTACATATTAACCAAGTAAATGAATTAATACTGCTCTTGTTCGCAGTGGGGGTTGTTGGAAATAATGTTGATCTTTAGCAAGGATGTACCCTGGCGTGTCCCTCAGTTCGAGGGTATTTTACAGACTTAGCCAGGGGACCTTTCATCCAATGGCTAGCTCCAGGCGATATTTGAAGGGGTTTTTCATGGATTCTGGGGCTAAAGGCTACATATCCATGCTAAAAGATTATTCAAATTTGATTCTTAAACAATTACAATATGGAAGAATGCGTTTAATAAGAAATGAAAATTTTCTCACAACGTAACTAGGTAAATAGCAAGATGCTGGTTGATGTTTATAAAGGTACAAATAAACTATGTTGTAACGGACAGTTCATTTAACCCGAGAGACAGCAAGATTAACCTTCAGGTTTAAAGATAAGGTCATAGTATAGTCCGTCAAGGTAAGACCCTTACGCTTCAGGGTAAACGGAGTGTACAAAACTCAGAAAGTTAGAGTATAACACAATTACATATTCAAATTGTTTTCATTAACTCCAACAACGTCATTTGGTGAAAATAAAAATAATTTGTGAAAATGACTAACATTGTGAAGAAGTAAATGTTTATTTTGTTAACGAAGTGTGTTTCCCTATATTTTGTGATGGAAGAAGGAATACTCACGTCCTCCAGCTCGGACACAGAGAACGTCCTCTACCTTCCTCTTACAAGTGTATGTTGAAGAAGACTGAGAAATCATTTTAGTAAAAAAAAGCACCTCAGAACACCTAGCTTGGATTAAAACTCTGACCTTCCAGGTGACCGTTAAGCTAAACTAGATTAAATCGATACCTCTGCCTGCTTGGTCAATGGTGCTGGTACTATATTTACTAACAACCGACTGAAGATCAAGTCACCACAAGAACCAAAGTTGGTGCCATAGAATATGTTATCAAATGGCCTTTGTGACTATAGGTATCCATCGTGCGTTGGAGCATACAGCGCTGGCAGTGGCAGAGTTTTGAAACACATAGCTGTAGTGTAACTTACAATGAATGAAAACGAGAAGAAGCCTCTGGAGGACCAGTGTTACGATCACGGACAAATGGACTGTATGGTGGAAAGGAAATGGATAGAGGCAACTCACCTTCACTTTATGTGGTATGACTGGTAGTGTCTTGGCACAGTCCTCTTCAGTAACGCACACAAATAAAAAAAACTAGACCACTTCCGGGTGAAGGTTCACGGAACCTTATCACTTCTGTCTCGATCGAGTCTCCGTGCACGGCACAATTAAATCAACAAAAACTAAAAACACCACGCCAGCGACACTTGGTGGGAAAACAATAGATATATAGTGGTCCAGATATGGTCTTGTTGCCTTCAAGAGTGGGGAAGGTTAAGGTAGTATATGAAAAACCAAACAAACAATCTAAACCTCAACAATAACAATCAAAAACACAAAACAAAACCAACATTTCAATTTCGAGGCATAGAGAACCTAGATAAAAGGAGCACTATTCAAAGATATAACAGAGGACTGAAAAATGAAGTATAGAATTAATAATACTTGTCAAACAATAGAAAAATATACAAACACATAGCTAAACATTGTTTATTGATGTTACATATATGTTTTAAATATGATTGTATTTGTTCAATTTCGGTCAAATAAATCGATTATAAAGCATTATAATAGAAAACAAAAGTTGCTGTATTTTGTGATACTCAAATAGATGTAAAAACACTCAGAGATACACGAAATTTTACCATTTCCTGATAAACTAAAGGGTGTAGACAAATGAAACAAGTGGGATCAAGTAAGTCAATTATTTATATTTTAATGAATCCTACTGTCTAAAAGATAAGTAAAACTAATTAATAAGTCCATGTATTTCAGTGTATTGTTTTTTATAGATTAAACTGAACTATGTACACATTAACCATTGTATCCCCAAAAAAACACATCCGGTCAGGATGGTGCTTAGAAATGTTATTGTTTTACACTGTATTTTTTATATAAGTAATGACTAATTTATATCAAGTGTCGCTATAGCTAATTTGTAGATAATGTTCTAGTATGGGTAGAATTTTACATCATGAAGTGTTTAACTTACACACATGCCTGACATTACTATTATAGAGGTTATACAAATTATGTTTCCATCTTAAACAAAGATAATAAGACTTGAAACTGATGTACTGGTGATTTTTAATGTAGTAAAAATGTTAAAAAAACATTCACCATTTTCAATTCTTAATTTTTTTAAGAATTTCCCATGCTAGTCAATTTTTATTCAGTTTCAACATTAATATACTGTTTTTAAAATTGTTTTTATACTACATTCAACATTTTAATTCTTAAAAGATCTCAATGCTAGTAAATCTTTTTATGTATATTTCAATCTTTTTGAAACTTTTTATAAATTTTAAATGCACTAAACACCGTTTTTGGTCCATTGTTATTACATTAAAAATTACTAGTAGAGCCTACATCAGTTTCAAGTCTTATTATCTTTATATTGGAGCGCGTATTATTTAAAAATAATTTTGTATAATTTTCTAAAATGTTCTATTCTAAAGTTGTAGCTATAATTCTGTCTATATCTGACGTGTCTCCGTATGTTTACTAACATCTGTAGCACTTTGAAGCTTCACCATTTTGCCACATCAGCGCTGTATTAGTTCTCACTAGCTCCAGTAACGTCAAAACACGGCCCTACACGTTGGAACCACCCCTGTTTGCACGTATCATGTGTTTGAAAGCAATTAGGAAGGCGCTGTGGTTTGGAGGAATGAAGATTGCGTTAAAACCTCTCAAACCATGAGATGCAGCTCATATTTACACTAAGCCAACACAATTTGCATTGTGCCAAGGAAAAGGCCGCGAGGCAATGGAATATAAACCACGCATATCAAAATGGAAAGTGTTTACGTTCGTCCGATGAAGAATAAACACCGGGGATTCTGGCTCCAAGGTCGTGGGCTGGCCAAATGGATAGAGAGGTGGACCTTTGACTTAGGAGGCAGAGGTTCATGAGAGATTGGTACACTTAGTGATTTTTCACTATCTTTCTAAGAGAGTGTTCATTTTATTTCCTTTAAGTCTATTTTTTCATTTGAGGTATTTAACGTGCACTCTCTACTGATTTTGAAACAACACACGACTTATAAACCAGCTTAAATCTAGAACAAACACAACACCCAGCCCCCTCAGACTTTAATCCATCACTATGAAGAGGAAATACCAATTTCACTAATGATATCTTTTTCCGGCTATGCTGGGAATTGAACCTCAGACCCTTGACTCAGTAGGCAGACAAGCTATCAACTGAACAAAAGTTTTTTTTTTTAATTACTACGTTCAACCACAAGGGTACTAACATTTATTACCCACCTGAGTGGCCGAATGGGAAATGTCTGTTCCCATCTGAGCGGATCGAATCGAAGCGCGGTATTTGGACTCACATTTAGGCGAAGAGAAAACACAGAATGCAGTGGTTTAGGATATAAATAATAACCAAAAAGCTATCTATTTCTATCACAATTATAACTACATAACAGAGAAGATACATTGTAACAAAATATAATAAATGCTTGTATATTAACTGCTTTGGTGGCCACGTGGTCAAAAGCGCTACTCTTGCAGTAGGCTAAACTGCCGATGAAGGGGATATCAAGGTTTAAATCTCAATCAGGTGTACTGCGGGTGATTTTTTTCCTAAATGGTTTTACACTCTTCTTGCACACAAATGTGGGTATACTTCATATAAATATAACCTTTCTATTCCCTAAAATAACTATCGTAATTATTACATAAGCGTACAACCCGAGCGGTTAGTAAGACTCGGTGCTAAAAAAATACAAGTTAACTTATGTACTATTTTCTAGTTTTACTATTCAGGGGCTAGGGCATCCCCACCTTTTTTTTTTTTTACAATTTAATCCCCAAAAATGGCATATAAGGTGATCCTAGACTCCTGGAAATAAGATTGAAATAAATTGAAATATAAATAATATTTATATATTACTATAAAAATATTTTATTTATATTATTATATTATATTATATTATATTATATTATATTATATTATATTATATTATATTATATTATATTATATTATATTATATTATATTATATTATATTATATTATATTATATTATATTATATTATATTATATTATATTATATTATATTATATTATATTATATTATATTATATATATATTATATTATATTATATTATATTATATTATATTATATTATATTATATTATATTACATTATATTATATTATATTTATAATAACATTTTATAATATTTATTAAATGTGGCTTGGTTATAAGTTATTTACATGACCATTCAGTAGTTTTGTCAAACCGCTCAATCCCTTGTGGATCTAGAATGATATAATGGCGGACTTGCAGAAGAGTCAAGCCAACAAGTCAGATATCCTTATGGTCATTCAACAGTAAATATTTTACTATACAATTTTAACAAATGAGTAATTATATACTATAAATATTGATTCAATTATCTCAAATAGTTGCAGTTCACGAGTTATAAGGGTTAAAATTTGCTATTTTATGTTTTTTGTGTACCATTGGTAAGATTAAAGGTAATTATTAATGTATGGGGCCAAAATTTAGTGTAATTATACATTAATATGAGATGTGCACGATTAAATATTTAGAATATTAATATTATTAATACTATAATAATATTAATAAAATAAGTATTTCAATTAAGTATTAATGTTAATAATACTATTAATATTTCACTTGAATATTAGTATGATTAATAAATATTAACAATAATATTTCAATTAAATAATATTATTATTAATATTATTAAAAATATTTTTAATAATAGTATTAATATATTTAATTGTGTACACCTCATATGAATTTCTATTTATACTAAATTCCGCCCCATACATTAATTATTTTAATCTTACCAATGGTACAAAAAAGCATCAAATAGCAAGTTAGACTCCTTAAAACTCATAAAATATAACTATTTGAAATAAATGAATCAATATTTACAGCATATAATTTACACTTATAAAAATTGTGCAGTAAAATTTTAATGGTCGAGTGACCTAAATAATCTTTGCAATACCTCAATCTGGATTCTCCTGCTATATTATAAACTAGCAAAAGTACCCGGCATTTCCCGAGGTAGCTACACAATATATTGGGTTACCCCTGGCAACGCTTTTAATTGCTTGAAAACAGACAGAAAAAAATCTTCATTTTATTTCCTCCAAGCCAGTTTTTAATGAATTTAAAAAAAATCAAATCCCAATTTTTAAATTCCGGCTTCGAGGTGCACATGCTCCTGCACAGGAGCTACTAATTCGAACATTTTACACCTCTCCATACGGTAGATATCGTGCAATGCTCATTACAGACAAACTCTCCATTTTATTAATATATACTCTCGTCCATTCGCCTAGCTCTTTTCATACCGCCTTTTCCGTTGATCCGCTTGGATGTGTTTATTTCGGCTGGATTCCAATTTTTTGTCCTTCCCTTTATTATTTAGAGGGAGAGGGAGACTTCACCCTTCTCCCACCCTTTTCCCCCCATGGATCCACCCCTGTTTCCTACATTGCATTCTCTCTCATGTTATCATTGCTAAAGTTTTTGTAATTTTTTTTTATCCTGGATGGATCTAAAGCTCTGTACTAAAGTAATTAATTCCATTGCAGCTTCATTTTACAAACAAAACTAATAGACATTGACATCTGCACGTGAGCTGATGAATATTTTCACACCCACACAGATCTGCCGAATGTCCTCTAACTTGCCCGCAAATAACCGATGACACACATTTCCACTGGTGACGTTATTGAATCGAGGACTGTATTGGTCAAAAAGAAATATTTTCCCATCAATTAGATGTATTCGATTCGTCTAGGTGTGATCGGGTCCATTTAAATACGAGGACAGAATACTTCTCTGGCTGTCGCGCTTCCAGTCGATTCGATTATCATATGTGGGAGTGGGCCTTTAGGTGTCACTCTCGGGCTGGACTGGTCTGCTGAAGACGGAAATATTGGGGTTCAGAACCTGGTCCTGTCTACTAGGTGTCTTTATTCCTCAATAGTTTTCCACTTTCCTTTCATGCAAACACTGATCAGTTGCCTCTAAAATGCTTCCGTTCTCATCCCTACCCCATTAGATTAATTATATGTGTGCATAGCCTGAACATGTAGTAAGAAGTGGTGATGGGAAAAAAACTACTTATTCTAAAAAGAAAATTATGTGAACTAGGCTTTTAAAAAATGCACTCACATTAGCGTCGATAGAGGATAGAAAAACCAAAGTAATTAATTAAATTAAATATGCAAAACCATCCCCAGGGAGACCATTGGAGGTTCTAACCCTGACCTCCCATCACCACCAATACGGTAAATTGCCTTAGATCAGGTAAGATCAACCTCCCCCCTAGTTGCATAAGTTCTCGGGGGAGTTGGTCAGGGGATGTTCTCCAATATATGTCGCTTTAGGGGGTGGCCAGACTGAGCGAGCGACTAAAATATAAAATAGAACACATTGGTTGAAATGAGAGGTGGCCAGACTGGAGCAAGCGCGCTCGACCCGGTACAGTCTAGTTTACAGGCGCTAGGTAATATTATTGTATGTTGGTTCATTGAGTGCTAGGAAAACTTCTCATTTTGACATTTTTATCACTAGCACACTTGCTACTAACGGCCTAATTTAATTGGTAAGATCATAAACCATACTTATATGAATATATATATATATATAACTGATATGTTAAAATACTTATATATTATCAAAGTAGGCCTCTACAAATAATAATCACCATTAGCGTGGAGAGAGGATGAAAAAACCACAACAATAAATCACCTGTCAAAAACCACCCTCAGTTCACTGAGCCAAGATTCGTAGCCTCCTCGTTAACAACTCGAGAGCTATCTGCTAACTACGCGCTCACTCACACGCTTGTCAGTCTGGCCGAACCCTAAAGTAGGGAACATGGAGGTACTGAGGTCTACTGTTCACAGAACTACTAGTAAGACTGTAGAAACGATAATAACATGGAGGGAGGTCTACTGTTCACAGAACTACTAGTAAGACTGTAGAAACGATAATAACACGAAGAGAGCGGGTAGACAGTTCACAGAACTACTAGTAAGACTGTAGAAACGATAATAACACGAAGGGAGCGGGTAGACGGTTCACAGAACTACTAGTAAGACTGTAGAAACGATAATAACACGAAGGGAGCGGGTAGACGGTTCACAGAACTACTAGTAAGACTGTAGAAACGATAATAACACGCAGGGAGCGGGTAGACGGTTCACAGAACTACTAGTAAGACTGTAGTAACGATAATAACACGCAGGGAGCGGGTAGACGGTTCACAGAACTACTAGTAAGACTGTAGTAACGATAATAACACGCAGGGAGCGGGTAGACGGTTCACAGAACTACTAGTAAGACTGTAGAAACGATAATAACACGAAGGGAGCGGGTAGACGGTTCACAGAACTACTAGTAAGACTGTAGAAACGATAATAACACGAAGGGAGCGGGTAGACGGTTCACAGAACTACTAGTAAGACTGTAGAAACGATAATAACACGAAGGGAGCGGGTAGACGGTTCACAGAACTACTAGTAAGACTGTAGAAACGATAATAACACGAAGGGAGCGGGTAGACGGTTCACACAACTACTAGAATAATGGATAATTGAGGTAAATCACCGGACTGTCGGGCGGTAATTTTGATTAAAAATAAAGCACCACATAATTGCCAAACTTTCAATTTATTTGAATTAAATGACGTTAATGGTGTAGTAATGCTGAAGGTAGAATTTAGAGGAAATATAATCACATCTGCGTGGAGAAATATTGAGAAACTATTTAATTAAATCGACTCTCGGGACACTTGACTAGGATACGAACTCTACCTCCACATCGCCAGAAAACCGGACTAGACAGTTTCCCCGTTTAACACGTGTTCGTGCCTACTGCAGCAGTAGCCTGATATTAATGTGGTCTTTAGAAATGGATGGCTCCCTAACACCACGAACCTTGTGTTTCTTACACTGTTTGAAAGTGTCAGTAATAATTTCTGAACGTGTTTCAAAATCTCTTTAGTTTGTTCGAATATTTTAAAGCGTAAAGCTTTAACATCAATCTTATTTGAAACGTTTAGTAATTTGTAAACAAACTCAAAACAGATGTCGGCCGGATTTGATTAGCGTGACCTACTGCCCTTGACTTGGAATCGCAGACAAATTTATTTTGGTGCGAATTTAGTTTCTAAAAAGAGTATCGTGCTGAAAACTGATTCGAAAGTTCTCAGGTTTGCCAATATCAGGAAAAGAAATTCGGGTACTGTGGGGAGATGGAATTCTGGTGACTGGGTCTTTTATTCGGGTAGCCCCAACCCATTACTTGCTTTAGTTATTTGTATATGTTTAGTTGTTTTTTGTTGTGTTTTTTTGGCAATATTTTAATCTTGAGTGTATAAAAAAAAAGGTGGGGAATGAAATCTAAACTAAAATTTTCAATGTAGGCTACCTGTACATTATGTATAAAGTATCAGTCTTACCCTGATTGATTACACTATGGCCCTATCTTATAAGCTACATCATATAGAGTAATCCATCAAGGCTTGGGTAAGCGCAATGTACAGTATTTTGGAACCCAATATCAGGGATGAGAAGCGTATTTCAGACAAATTGCCCCAGAAAAACATTTATTCTGTTTCCCGTATCACGCAGGCTAAATTTCGGGAACCTCTAGTGTGTTTATGACTGTTATGGGAAGGTCAGGCTGTGGATCTCGGTTGGGTGGAATCAGGGTGGTTTTTACTAAATTATTCCCACTTCACTTCTCACGCAAATTTGGGTACACTTCTTCTAAATTTTATCTTACTAAACCCTACCCAATTATCTTAGTTAAATGCAGATAGGGTGACCTGGTGGTCTAGGTGTAAGGTGTCAGACTTCTGTGCTGGGGTACGAGGTTCAATCCTCGGTCGCGGCACAGATTTATCTGATTGCCAAACCCTTCCTTCACCTCTGAAAAGATGTGTATTAATCACAAATTGTGAATATGTGGAATGCCAGGCTTCCACCGTGGTTAGGATTCCACGTTAAGCTGTAGGTCTTCCATTTCATCTCACAATCACCCTATTATTACACATTAGCGTAACCCGAACGGGAAGTAATACGCGGTGTTAATAATAATAATAATAATAATAATAATAATAATAATAATAATAATAATAATAATAATAATAATAAATGCAGATAGCCGAAATGGGTATTAAGATGCAGGGAAAAATAAACGGTAAGTTAATAATTGACTTTTTTTACTCAACTTTATGTTTTTATACAGAGGAATAGTGAGCGACTTAAAGTTTCACAATATACAACGTGTTTCTAAAACATTGCATCAAACTTTGGCAAGATACTCCTTGGGTGAAATTAGAATAGTTCTCATAAGCAACCTAGGGTCCATCTTCAAAATTAAGGGCGGTATACACCCCTAAAGATAGAGCTAAAAACGACTGTTGTGTGAAATATTATGAAAACTGCTTAGGGTATTACAATGAATCTTTGTATTCTACTTATTGAAACCTTGATCATTAATAAACTAAATGTGCTGTTACCGTTACCCACCCCCATCATGTAAAAAAGGGGGGATTGTAACACATTTTTTCTAAAATAAAATATGTCAGAGCAAGTATTACCAATTTTTACTTAAGATTACAAAACAGGGAATCAAAATTAACAAAAAAAGTGTCTTGGAGAAACTGTCTAGCTTTCCCCGTTTCTGAGATAATCATACATGTTTAATTTCAAAGACAAGTGTTAATTCCTGCCAGGTAGGGAGCCAATAAAGCTGTGTTGCTTCACCCCCCTCCTTTCCTCCACTCTTATTATCACTATCTTCCCCTCCCTCCACGAGCAGAATGTATCAGTCCACACGACTTCACTGCATGTTGCGCGTATTACTAGTCAAATGGCAAAGTACACAAACGCAGAAATGACAGACATGGTCATGCTGTACGGTGAAGCTAGAGGAAATGCAAGAGCAGCTGCACGGTTGTACCACGATAGATATCCTGCGCGACGTCAACCTTATCACCGGACCTTCACCGATGTCACTCAGCGACTTCGTGAAACAGGTACATTTCAGCTACGAGGGGGAGCTGGTCACCCGAGGAATGTTCGCACTCTAATTGTCGAAGAAGAGGTACTGAATTATGTGGATGATAACGCGTCAACAAGCACACGTGCCATTGCGCATCAAACGAATGTGTCCAATTCCACAGTATGGCATGTCATGCATGATCAGCTGCTGCATCCATACCACATGCGCAAGGTGCAGGCATTGGGGCCAGCAGATTATGCTCCTCGACATGAATTCTCCGACTGGTTTCTGCAGCAGTGCGGAGTGGTTCCTGATTTCTCCACTATAATATTGTTTTCCGATGAGGCAACATTCACCAGAGACGGCTATTTTAATAGTACAAATAGTCATATTTGGAATGACGTGAACCCTCATGCAACTATCATAATGGGCAACCAGCATAGATTTTCTGTCAACATCTGGGCAGGCATTGTGGGTAACCATCTCATTGGCCCTTACCTGATGCCACGACGTTTGACTGGCCACATCTACTACCAAATTCTGAAATTTGCATTGCCACAGTTCCTCGAAAATGTACCGCTCTCCGTTAGACAACGCATGTGGCTACAACATGACGGTGCCCCACCTCATTTCACAAGAGCTTTGCGTGACTACCTCAACACTGCATTTCCTGCCCGATGGATAGGAAGAGGTGGGCCTGTTGCGTGGCCACCACGCTCTCCTGACCTAAATCCGTTAGACTTCTTTCTGTGGGGCTTTGTCAAAGCTTTGGTCTACGAGACAGCTGTTGAATCTGAGGAAGACCTGTTAGCCAGGATAGTTGCTGCATGTGATAAGGTTCAAGAAACTCCACGTGATTTCGAAAGAGTACGCCAGTCATTGATACGTCGCCTCAATTATTGCAATAACGTTAGGGGCCACCATTTTGAATACTTGCTATGAATCTGGTTTTGAAGCTAGGAACTAAAACATGCAATAACTACAATTTGTATTTCTTAATGTAGCTGTCAATATTCCAGTGAGTGTAATGAATAAAATCCCACCCAAGTGTGAACTGTGTAAGCATAACTCACTAATGTAATAAATAGCAACACATTGGAGCTTATGAAGAAGGAAAAGTATCAGAGTTTCTCCATCATAACACACAAACCAGCCTTGTTTACCAAATGTACGTGATACATAGTCACACGTGCCGGTAAAAATGGTTAAACGACTGCATTGCGAAATAAAACTGCGATTCTGGCTGCCTACCTGGCAGGCATTTGCACTTGGCTCTGATCTCAAACTTGTGTGATTATCTCAGAAACGGGGAAAGCTAGACAGTTTCTCCAAGACACCTTTTTTGTTAATTTTGATTCCCTGTTTTGTAATCTTAAGTAAAAATTGGTAATACTTACTCTGACATATTTTATTTTAGAAAAAATGTGTCACAACCCCCCCTTTTTTACATGATGGGGGTGGGTAACGGTAACAGCACATTTAGTTTATTAATGATCAAGGTTTCAATAAGTAGTATACAAAGATTCGTTGTAATACCCTAAGCAGTTCTCATAATATTTCACACAACAGTCATTTTTAGCTCTGTCTTTAGGGGTGTATACCGCCCTTAATATTGAAGATGGACCATAGGTTGCTTATGAGAATTATTCTAATTTCACCCAAGGAGTATCCTGCCAAAGTTTTATGCAATGTTTTAGAAACACGTTGTATAAAAACACTCTTTATAAAATTCTTAACATATACAGGGTGGGACAAAAACAATTAAACTACCTATGTTGAGGAAAGTGATGAATAACTTGCTGCGGTTTGTCCGACGTCCGGTGGAGCTCCCATGAGTGACATTATCTTCAAAAAGTGAAGTGTAGCATGTTGTTTGTTTTTATATAGTTAGTGAAAATTTACTTTTCAAATAAAGTGTTAGTTTTCAAGTTATTAATCGTCTAATAGTTTCACCCCCACCCTGTATTATTGAACATTTATCATTAAAGTATATTAGGAAGCAACAATATGGAAGATAATTATTCTCGGCGCAGACTGGTTGAGGAGCTGGAAGTCAAGCGGAAATTAATAAACGTCATAAAACAAATGGGTTTATAGCGTTCCTGGGTGGAACTATCCGGCAGGAGATCAAACAGGGGAGGAGGAAAATACAAATGAAATTGAATGTGCTGGGACCCTCCTATTAAATGGCATAATTTGATTCACACAGATCCATTCTACGCTTTTATATCAGCTACCTTTGATTTCTTGGGACATTCAGGTCTTAATGATTATTAATGATTAAACCAAAATATGTGGATTTTTTTTTCCTTTTCAGAGTGGAAAATTTTAACTTTTAAACTATGTTTATAAGTGTGTGTGTGTGTGTGTGTATATATATATATATATATATATATATATATAAGGACAAAGAGAATAGATTTGTGTTTCTTCCAATAAACAGAAAACTTGTGTTATCTTAAATGTTTTAACAATATTAATATTTAACATAAGCACAACATCTGTTTGGAAATATATCAGTACTAATAAGCAAATTTTATTAGATATTATTATGAGTAGGATATGACCCCCCCCCCCCCAAAAAATACCTGATCTATTAAAATTTCTCTCTTTTCAGTCAATTCAGTCTATAATCTAGAAACAAAAATAACTCAGTCAATTGTCAAAATAAAAGAAACCCAAACCACTTTAATTGAGCTCGAACGGTTTATCTCGAGAAGATATCCAGTCTAAAAGTAATACCTCCCTCCCCGGCCTCTCTTTCTACTGGTCAGAATTCTTGAATACCTAAACAAAATATGAGTTGACCTATGAACATGTAGAGTTAGTTTTAGTATTTTTTGAAAATATCGAATGCATATCTTCCCACCGTGATTCCGCTATTTACTTCAAAGACGTGCTCCACGCCCCACTACCCATCCATACTATCCACATATTCACATTAATGAACTAAGGATGAGGAAGGTATAAATTAAAGGAAGTGTAACAGTACCTGCGTGAAGGGACATTGGGAAACCATTTAGTAAAAACAACCCTCATTACAACCTAACTTCTTCAACATCATTGAATCATACAAAAACCATACTGACGTCTTTGCCCTCATGTCCAACAGTATTGATAAGCTATTAGGTCTGTGCAAAGGTCATTTTTAAATTCGAAGTGAAGTTGAAGTGAAGCTTAAAGCATACGAAGCCGTGTCGAAGCCGAAGTCAAAGATAAGTTTGTTGTTGTTGCACATTATTATTTTTTAACTTATCATCTAGGTAAAAGGAAAAGTTTATGTAAACAACCAAATTACACTTAGTTATTTTATGCTAAAATATCTTAATTAATCCATGCTTACTTTAAAGATATCGTTTAACCACTAATAAGTGTTAAAATACTGTTTAGTAGCTGTTATATTATTATTATTATTATTATTATTATTATTATTATTATTATTATTATATTATTATTATTATTAGTATCGAGTCTTACTACCCGTTTGGGTTATACGCACTGTTACAAAATGATTGTATGTCGAAATATGTCAAATTTGTTCATCATATCGAAATGTTTCGAAGACATAAAGGTTATTGTGGGTATCTAAGTCGAATCTAGGGATATTTCACCTTTGTTTTCGACATTTCGAAACTTCGTACACTCCTGTCAGCTCTAATAGCTGTTGTAACTGTCTGATGCCTTTAATCATAGTCACATCGTGCAAGGGGAGTACCAATGACTATTAATTGTGGTCCCGGGGGCTAACTCCCCAACTTGTATGGTGGAATAGTAACACAACTATATCAGTTTGAACTTGTTTACTTTATATTGCAACACGTGCTGAGTTGTTTGATTGCAATGTACAAGTTGTTGGAGCAACTAGTAGACCTTGAAACTGTTAGTAACCGATGTGTGCAGTGGCGGTGAAACCAAGGGAAACATTCACCCCTTCCTACCCCTGGAAATTATTTGTCTCCTCTAGATTTAGTTCATTCCCCTTTGATATCCTCGAATATGAAACTGAAAGATGGCCTTACATCAAACTCCAAATAGTTTCTAGATCTTGAGGCATCCAATATAAAAAGAATTACTGGGAGAGGATCACTCCAAATATGCTTCTTGGAGTATCTAGTGTTCAAAAATATGTCAGGCAAGAACTACTTAAAATCACTTCTAGAGGCATCCAAATTTCAAAAAGTTTTTTTAAGGAGGATCACTCTAAATGGCTTCTATTTTCAAAGATTGTTTAAAGAAGAAGCATTGCAAATAATTTTTGAAGAAATTCAATTTTCAAAAACTTTTCAGAAGAGGACCACCCTATTAGCTTTCGGGTGCATCCAATTGTTTAACATTTTATAAGCTCCTCCTTTGGTTTGGTGGGCCAAGACCCTTAAAACCCCTAGTTTTTCTAATCCCCCCCCCCCTACACAAATAAGGTCCCACAGCTACTAGATAGTTATGTAACTTTTTTTTTTATTTATTCAGTGTTTACAGGCCCGGTATCTTACAAACTTTAAGTCCGGGCCGTTTTTCCACATAACTTTGACTTTACTTTTACAATTTCATTATTAATTTCCTTCTTAACATTACAACACAGATTTTGGCTCTTAATTTAAATGTAGCACAGAGTTAAAAACGTTGTCACTAACTACATCCCTAGCAGGAGCGGAGGTCGATAGAGTTGGTGGTGTGAAACATAGCTACTAGTAGCCACGGCGCGTGGGCGCGTGTGTGAAATAAGAACCAGGGTCGTGTTCATCGATAGAGTTGGTGGTGTGAAACATAGCTACTAGTAGCCACGGCGCGTGGGCGCGTGTGTGAAATAAGAACCAGGGTCGTGTTCATCGATAGAGTTGGTGGTGTGAAACATAGCTACTAGTAGCCACGGCGCGTGGGCGCGTGTGTGAAATAAGAACCAGGGTCGTGTTCATCGATAGAGTTGGTGGTGTGAAACATAGCTACTAGTAGCCACGGTGCGTGGGCGCGTGTGTGAAATAAGAACCAGGGTCGTGTTCATCGATAGAGTTGGTGGTGTGAAACATAGCTACTAGTAGCCACGGCGCGTGGGCGCGTGTGTGAAATAAGAACCAGGGTCGTGTTCATCGATAGAGTTGGTGGTGTGAAACATAGCTACTAGTAGCCACGGCGCGTGGGCGCGTGTGTGAAATAAGAACCAGGGTCGTGTTCATCGATAGAGTTGGTGGTGTGAAACATAGCTACTAGTAGCCACGGCGCGTGGGCGCGTGTGTGAAATAAGAACCAGGGTCGTGTTCATCGATAGAGTTGGTGGTGTGAAACATAGCTACTAGTAGCCACGGTGCGTGGGCGCGTGTGTGAAATAAGAACCAGGGTCGTGTTAGATAATAACTGTAGTAGTGATGGCTTGTCTGGGCTCCCCTACTCGTAGCCCAATCTTCGGAAAGATTTTCCAGGGGACGCCCAAATGTACTAATCGTACATCCTTTCCGTGGAGGCTCTTTTCATGTCCAGAGGAGATGATAGGATGGTGATAGTGAGTAATGACGGGATAAAGCCAATAAAGATCTTAACCTAACTTAATCCTAATCAAACAAACCATTGTTACCATGGGAACTATTCTCCTTTAGAGAAACATCCCCGATACCAAAAGAGAATCGAACCCGTACCTCTAGATTAGCAGACAGGGGCTGTGGCCATTATACCAGGAGGCCGGTTTTTGATTAGTAAAGAATGTACGAACCTGTATTGGTCCCTCGAACCATATGTTCCGTATCCCTGAACCTGACAATAAAACTTTCCAAGGACTAGGGTAAACGAGATCACCACGGAACAATGAGAGTCCTTCTCGAAATGAGTGTGCCGTGTAAACCATAAGGGAGGAAAGGGAGCCGGGGTGTTTGTTAGTTGAATTAAACTGGTTGTGTATCTTTCATGAAGTTTGCTGCTGCGTACATTACCCTCGAGTGTGCGGGCTCAATTTGTTGGCTTCCCTAACTTAAGTTTGCATGGACTGGACGTTATTCAAGTAATACACAGCAGGGTTTCGTAACGGGACCATGGTGCAAGAACCATGGAGGATTAGAAAATAGCACTGAGCGGAATATGGTGAAATAACCATGAAGGTTTGGAAAATAGCACTGAGTGGAATATGGTGAAATAACCATGAAGGTTTGGAAAATAGCACTGAGTGGAATATGGTGAAATAACCATGGAGGATTGGAAAATAGCACTGAGTGGAATATGGTGAAATAACCATGAAGGTTTGGAGACTAGCACTGAGTGGAATATGGTGAAATAACCATGAAGGTTTGTAAAATAGCACTGAGTGGAATATGGTGAAATAACCATGGAGGATTGGAAAATAGCACTGAGTGGAATATGGTGAAATAACCAAGAGGGCATGTAGAATAATTCTGGGGGAATATGATGACATAATCATGAAGGCTTTGAAAACAACTCCGAGAGTAATTATACATGAACTATCAAGGCTTGGAAACTAAATCTGGGAATATGTTGAAAGAAACACGAGGGTTTGGAATATAGGCTATAGCTTTGTAAATATAGTGAGACTACAGGGTCGGTTCCTGGCCTATGTGAGTGATGCGTCCATAGGGGGGGCCCCAAGGATTAGAGGCCCCAAAGCTAGCCCATTTTTTAATCATTTGAACATTGAATCATTTGAGGTCCCACCGCTTGTCTCTCCTACCCTCCTGAGGTCCCACCGCTTGTCTCTCCTCCCCTCCTGAGGTCCCACCGCTTGTCTCTCCTACCCTCCTGAGGTCCCACCGCTTGTCTCTCCTCCCCTCCTGAGGTCCCACCGCTTGTCTCTCCTACCCTCCTGAGGTCCCACCGCTTGTCTCTCCTCCCCTCCTGAGGTCCCACCGCTTGTCTCTCCTACCCTCCTGAGGTCCCACCGCTTGTCTCTCCTACCCTCCTGAGGTCCCACCGCTTGTCTCTCCTCCCCTCCTGAGGTCCCACCGCTTGTCTCTCCTACCCTCCTGAGGTCCCACCGCTTGTCTCTCCTACCCTCCTGAGGTCCCATCGCTTGTCTCTCCTACCCTCCTGAGGCCCCGTTACGTATCACCCTTTCCCTTAATTGTTGAGTGTAATGTTGTAAAATGACTGTCTATTAAAATCAGGCCCGCGCGTTACTTGTGTTTACCTTTATTATTGCGCATCAATATAATTTTAGTTTCGATGAGCTATAGGATGTAGTAGTTTTGTAAGTTCATAAAACAAAACATTTATTGTGCTACAAATTTTTAATATTAAGAAAATTCACCGATTGATAATCACCAATTACGATTCATTGCGGATGCACAAATAATTGCTTTGTTAAGATTCAATAGTACAAGCACTGGTACGCCTATAGAGAATATCAAGAACTAAACATTGAATGTACGCAAGGATAGAACAAATCTTTGTAGAGTCTTTTAATTCCTTCATACCTGCGACCGTCAGTTCATGGTGCTATATAATAGGAGGCATTTTTATTTTCAACAATATAGTTATGGTGATATTGAAAATGGGATATTTTCCTCTAATTACTCGCTTTATCCAAGCTTACGTTATGATAATGCCATCTTAAGAAAGCGAACTACCCTTTTGAAATACAAGCTAAGCTCTGGACCAAAATATTTAAATAACCATTAGTCCCAATCACTTGCATACAAAAAGTAGAGATTTTATTAATTAATATTAAAATCAAAAGTAATAAATCACAATTAGTTTTGACCTAATCCAAGATTGTAAATTATCCTTATTTTATTAATTGAAACCAAAACTCAGAGGTATAAGCTTACCATGGCAATGATAATATTGAATGAATAATTTCAAATAACTCTTTATTTTAATTGCTAAACACTATTAATTCATCTACATATATAGTTTAAATAAAACTCTATATTTTCATTTATATAAATAAAACTGATGTTTTGTAGGTATATTTTAAGCATATAAACTTCACTTCAATATCTTCATTGTCAAGCTCCAAAACTAATCTTTTTAAGTGGTCCATAATAGATTATGTAGTTAAGATAATTAATCATAAGACAAAACCTAATAATTATATTATATAATAATTATACTAATAAGATTGATTTAACTTAAATAACTTAATTAACTCAATAAACCCCCTGAGCACCTAAAATCTCCAATCAACCAAAATCTGATCTTTATTAATAAAAGACCCAGTATAATATAAAGGTTGATGATTTAAATTTGCAGTTTTAATAAAAGGAATAAATCAGTTTGAACCTAAAAACCAAAATAACTTTTAATGTATTATGGAACAAAAATATATATTCAAATATTAATTAAATAAATAGCCCAATCAACCCCCACTAAACAAATTATAATAGGTAATAATTTTTAAAATATAGGCAAACAAATCATAGTAGGCTCAGGTAAAAATAATAATTTTTATATTGCCTCGCCTACAATAACTATAAATAATAAAACAACATGCCACACAACATTTTTAAATTTTCATCACTTATTGAATAAAAATAATTAAAAGATAATTCCCTAATTATTATGTGATAAATCAAACGAACCACATAAATAACTGCTAAACCAGTTTTAAAAAATAGTAAGAAAAATATTTAGATATCTCAAACAAATGAAACACCACACTAATTAGGAATACAAAAACATAAAGATCTCAAAGGTATTTTTGAAATATTAAATTACACAACAGATATCTTGAGAATCCTTAATATTGTGGATATAAGAACCAGCACACACACATAATATTGCTTTAAACAACATGAATTAAAAGGTGAAAGAAATATTGTTAATCTTGAAATTGATAACAAAATCTCAATAAATGTCTTATAGCTAAAGCGCTAATCTTATATAAAAAAAATATATGGGGCCCACATTCTACAGTTCGCAGGGGGCCCCAAATTGCCTAGGACCAGAGTGAAATAACCATGGAGTTTTTAAAAAAATATCTGGAAACATTATCAACGTACTGAACCCTTCTCTATAGAGAAGGTGTTGTAGGACCAAGAATAGATAAAGTAGATCATCAGGGATCTTTATTTAATCCACACTCAAATATGCAAAGCCCAACTACCCGAACCTAGCTTTGTTAACTTTCAATAAACTAATGTATTCAACTATTCACCTTAAGGGAGTTAAGGGTTTGCTTAATGTAATTGCATAAAGAATGACATGAAATTGACATTGGCCTGAAGGTCGTTTTATTATCAGAGATAATGATCAAGATGTAAACAATATAACGTTTATTGATTGCGGACAATGCGCAATAGCAAATAATCCAAAAATATTTATTGGGAAGCGAATAAATGTACTTAAGTAAAAAAAATACAAGATTAGGTTACAGTGTACTAAACGCATTCATTTAGATTAAAGAACATTCATAATAAGTTAATAGATCCAATTCAAAAGTAAACAAATTTAATTATTACGAACAATAATCAAAACGAAATTAAAGCTGGAATACACCCTATCGTCTAAACAACATGGCTAGGCCATTAAAAAGATACCTACAAATATCTGACATTAAGTTTGTTAGAAAATCTATACATATAATATCTCATAACTTATACATATCAACTTGTATTTACAAGAAAAATTATTATTCTCATCTAACAACCCGTGAGGCGGGGTAGCCTACACACCGAAAAGCTTAATATCTTTCTAACTTATTTACTTAGTTCATAATAAAATTTGAACATATTAAAATCATTTACCGAATTTCCCACTCACGTAGAAATTGAAAATATTATACGAAACCATATTAGTTTCATCTAGAATCACTACAACTGTAAGAATAAAGCCAAACAAAATATAGTGCAAGCTAGCACACAAAGATTAAATTACATAATTTCACTTGCGAATACTACAACTGAACCTGAATTAAAAGGCATAAGACCAAAACATGCCCGTATCCAAAACAAATCTAATTACCAAGAAAATCAAATTTAGTAAAAAAATAATAAATAAATATGCCTAATCATTATCAAATTTGATCCCTACATGATTTAGAAAGATTTTAATAGCTCGCCAGTTTTCAAACAAAAATAAATTATACAAAAACAATTTCCAAAATAATGCACACTTACATGTTGTAAGTTCCTAAATCCTAACTGCATCAAAGAGTAATCGTTTTTTTTCTGGGTATCAGCTTATATTTTACTTAGAACAGTGGGGAAAAATGGTAAGGAAGTATTCCATGACAAATGAAGTCATCATTAGCTAATCATAAACGGCCCTTGCATCGACGCCTGCGCACAACGTCGAAAGGATGACTTTGAGGGGGTAGGGAGACATACGTGATAGCACTTGGCGCTTGTCTCCCCAAGTCTTAGCGCCTGCGCAACGTCCTCAACTCGGGGATAAGCGAACGGGATCACATGGCATTCCAAGTCTTCTTTCTAGTTTTCTTGCCAGCTTGAATGATGAACAGTGCTCTGTTTTTTACGTGCGTGGAGGATCCATACAAGGTGCTGATTTCACGGTAAAATGGGGTAAGTGTGTATACACCTTTTTTAGGTGGTGGAAGTTGGTGGCGAAGATAGTTTGTAGCCACGGTACAAATCAATAAAGGCTGTGGAAAAATCTTAGAAACGTGGGGAAGAAACATGAAGGCTGTTAAAATAATCATCTCACCATGGTTAAAGAAATATAAATGTCGTAAAAACACACATAGAGACATTATAAATGAACCATGAAGTTTTAAAAATAATTCTAGAAACTATAACGACTTTGTAATAATCTTGGTGCCATATTTATATAAACACATAAGCTGTTAAAATGGTGAAACAACAATTGAAGCATTAAAAAATGATCCTGAAAGCCATGATGAATAGTCAATAAAGCTTTAAAATAATCCTAGAAGCTATGATAAAGGGGAAAAAAAGCTATAAAATAATATTAAGAGTCGTACTAAAGAACAATAAAGACTTTGAAAATATTCCGGTGATCACAATGAAGAAACTACTGACATTGTGAAAATATTGTAAATGAAATGGTAGAATAAACTTGAAGATTGTCAAAATATTCATTGGCAATGCTTAAAATAACTGAAAACTGAAAATATTTCTGACTCCTTGATTGTATACTGTGAATGCTAATCAACTTATGTTATACCTGTACCCAAAGTGATTGTGTAAAAAAATTAAGGCTTTGGATATCATCTCCTGACCAAGATTAAAGAAAAACCATGAACACTTGAATACGCTTTTTGGAAAATGTGAGAGTTTCCATAAAAATGATAAAGATTGATGAAGTCATCGTATAAAATCTGTAAATATTGAGAAAAGATTGCTAGAGTCACGATGGAAAAACTCTTATGGATCATGGTGGAAAAAATGTTTATCATGTGGATTGTTTCTTGGGACCATGTTGAAACAAAAAGTGAAGCAGTGAAAATATGTTTCAAGCCATGATGGGCTTGCAAATTTATATAAAGATATAATGAAATGACCATGAAAGCTGAGAACATAGTTTGCCATGAGGGAACACATAAAAATCTAGGGAAACACTCATATGACAAATGCAGCGCTTGGTGGTTGAATGCAAAAGGGTCATCAACACCTGGTTCCCGTTCTTCTGTAGAAAATGTTAGTAGCTTACTTAAATATTTTAATCAATTTTACAAAAGATTTTCCAAAAATTGAGTGGTAGCTTGTGTGAAGGGCCTGAAAGGGCCCTTCACCTAACATTTAAATTAAATAAAAGATAATATGATCAATATTTTAATTTTAATACATCACACACACACATATATAATTTAGTATAGATAATAGGTAAATTGCTAACTTTGTTTATCCCTGGGTGACCTGGCGGTTTAGGGGTAAGGTGTCGGACTTCTGTGCTGTGGGTCCAGGGTTCAATCCTTGGTCCCGGCATAGATTTATTTGATTACTAAATCCTTTCTTCGCCTCTGAAAAGACGTGTATTAATCACAACTTGTAAATGTGTGGAATGCCAGGCCTCCACCGTGGTTCGGATCCACCTTAAACTATAGGTCCTCCATTTTATCTCACAATCACCCTATCAGTACACATTAATGTAAGTGCGTATAACCCGAACGGGTAGTAAGACGTGGTGCCAATAATAATATTTTTTTTATCACAGCGTCTTATTATCTGTTCGGGTTATACGTATTTATGATAATTACTCTAACGGGTGGATATGAGGAAGGAATCATTTTAGAGGTGATCTATCTGCATTGGCATGGAAGGAGAGTGGGAAATTCTTTAGGAAAAACTACCCTCTATAAACCCGACCAGGATTCGAACTCTGACATCCCCGTCATCAGCAGGACAGTCTATCACGAGAATGACGCCTTAGACTATTCGGCCACTCAAATGGGTAAAGTTAATTGAAGAAATAAAATTGCATGGCATACTTATATAAAGTTTTTAATATAATACATTTTTTAATTAAATTTAGATAAAAATTAAAATGATTAGTATCGAGATCTAGTTCACAATAAGTGTATTTATTATCTTATTATATAAATCATTAATTTTAAAAACAATTTATTGTGAAATAAAAATTCTTAAATTAAACTAGTGAATTAATTAATGTGACACTTGGTTTGATGTTTCATTCAAATCTTGTCAATCCTGGGTCTAATCTGTAAAAGTACAACTCGTAAATCGACTTCAACGTTATTCAATGTCGAAAATACCTGCTCACACAAGTACGAAGTTGAGACAAGTACCAATAAATTAGTTGCCTTTTACGTTCTCATATAAAGAGAAAGAATTGAAATCGTGAAAAAATTAATCTTGAAATTATGATTAATCTTTACGTTTTATGTGAACCCGAACTCAAAAAAGTGGATTTTATTATTTCTGTCTGTCTGTCCGTCCCTGACCATGGATCAAAAATTATTTGATGGATTTTGTTCAAACTTGATAATTAGATTTTATAAGCCTATATCTCAAAATATTTTTGTTTTTATTTTGACCCTAGCCCTCAAATTAAGGGTAGTTTACTGACGGATGATTTTTGAATTGGATGTATTTGTAAATAGCTTTAACGATTTTGTTTAAAATTTATATCTGGGATTTGTGTGATATGACAATATTGTGTACTGGTTTTTTGGATTTTATTTGGTAGTCTACTGATGAGTGATTTTTCAAAAACTTGAAATATTTTACAAATGGCTATAGCTATTTTCTTGCAAATGGCTATCTTGGGAATTCTTAACATGGCAAATAAAACTGAATAGTTGTTTTTGGTGTAAAATCTTAATTATGGTTGTTTACTGATGATTGATTTTTCAAAAACTCGAAATATTTTTAAAATGACCCCTACGATTTTGTTTAAATTGGGTTTATGTTAAGTTTTTTACATAATAAATAATTAGATATAATGGTTTTTATATAAGAAGATCTATAGGTCATTAGTGAAGATCAATTCTATTAAATTTTGACAATTTCTGAAAATATATATAGGCTACTGATTTTGTTCAAAATTGGTATTGGGTAACTATTTTACATGATTGATTGGAATCTACTAAGTAAGAAACCCTGTTTCAAATATGTCTCTTTCAGTAGTTGTGGTCTTCAGTTCTAAAACAAATCAAAGTGTATAATCATATTAAACACTCGCCAGAAATAATTTTGAATAATATTTTTATAGCAATTATTATTTTAAAAAAATCACGTTTTCAAAAATTAGTCATAAGTAAACTTTCCACTTTTACATCCATTATTGTTACCAGCCTATGGCCTGTGTATTTTTATTCAAGCCATATATTTTCCACTACCAGCTTGCTAGACCTGTCGTAGCTTCATATGCCTTATAATCTAACTTAAGACTAGGATAGGCACAACATCCAGTCCCCATCCGCTGATTGATCTCTGTGAAAGGCTAGGCCCACATTTCACCAGTGATATTTTTTTCAGCCATGCTGAGAATCGAACCAGGGACCCTTAGCTCAGAAGCCAGACATGTCACCGACTGAGCTAAGATGTCGGATTTTATTTAGTAAGTTAGTATTCTTAAATACATAACCTCTAAAAAATATATAGAGAACTATGTTATTTGTCATTCAAAATATAAAGATTTTAAACGAGAAAATAAAAGATATTTTCGAAAATTTAGTTTTTCAAAAATCACTGAGCAACACGCTACTCTTAAACCATATTTTTCCTCAAAACAGGTAGGCTATACATTGTTATTTAAAATGTGAACTGCTCCCCAGATATTCATTTGTATAACATCATTATAATTATTTTGGAAGTTTTTTAAAATTTCAGAAAATTAGTAGTAAGTAAAATATTCTTATCCTAAGACTAAACTCAAAACCGTGATTTAACCTCCAAGCTTAACCACACATAATATAAGTCTCAAGTTGGAACGAAATCCATAGAACCGTGTTAGCTGTTTGGCTGGGTGAGAGGAATGGGAGCAATCCATAGAACCGTGTTAGCTGTTTGGCTGGGTGAGAGGAATGGGAGCAATCCATAGAACCGTGTTAGCTGTTTGGCTGGGTGAGAGGAATGGGAGCAATCCATAGAACCGTGTTAGCTGTTTGGCTGGGTGAGAGGAATGGGAGCAATCCATAGAACCGTGTTAGCTGTAAAAATAGGAAAAACAAGGGGATATTTTGTTATCTGATAAAAAGAAATGGAAAACAAAAATATATTTGGGTATCTAGTGAAAATAGAGAAAATATAGAGTCTTTTTTGTCTATTTAAAACAAGTAAACTACATGAAATTTAATTTTAAAGATTTAGATTGTGTTTGAAACTTAAATAACTAAAAGTAAATTCATTGTTTTATTCTTAAGAATAATGTTAAAAATAGATTTCAAATATTTATTTTTATTGTTCAACTTTCCTTGCTTATTTTTTTATTTTCCCCCAAACTTCCACGGCACACCTACTGTCCCTTAGCGGCATACCTGCTGACCCTTGGCAACACACCGATTGATAACAGGCTGCTCCAGTGTGTCTAGAAAAATGAAAACTCCTCCTGGAAAAAATTGGAAAATATAAGTTTTTTTATGAAGAAAATGGTGGCAAACCTGAGAAATTTATCCTGATTCGACCTTTTTTTTTTGTCTCTCCGTAAAGTATTTATGTCACTGTAGCACTCACGTGATTTAATTTACCTTCCCGCACTCAATCGCGGTTTGCGGGGAAAATGAGAACAAATGAACGCTGAAGACAAATAAACGCGCCCTCTCTTCTGCGGTTCTAAACTGTAATGTTGTTTCCTGGGAAAGTTCTCACTTAAAATAGTATTGTTAATATCATCAGAGCAATAAGCGGCCCCTTTGTATCAGGGGAGAGTTTCTGAAGTAGGCCAAGTTTAGTTCACTTGTCGAAATAACTACTACTACGAAGAAATGGTTTCATAATGTCACCATTAGGATACGGTTACGAAACAACTCGCTTCTACTAGCGCTAGTAGTAGCTCTGAGGTACTACTTCCTTCTATCAAAGCCGTACCGGTGGACACGTGGACTAAATGTCAGGCTCGTCAAGTCTGGTTTTACAACGACAGAGAGGTGGGGGTTGGAAACCTGAATGGGTGTACTGAAGATAGTTCTTCACTAAATGGTTCCTCCACACAAATTATGATGCGTGTCCTCCAAATCCTGCCCATCCCTAGCTCATTAGCGTAGTTAAATTAATATAGTCTGGAGGCGGACGGGGTTGAAAAACAACTGAATGTAAAGCTCATTTGGTCTGGTTTGGTAATGATTTAATGCCTGGGGTCGAATCCTGGTTTGGTTTACTTATTTCGCTTATGCTGTTTCATTTTTTTTAATTTTAATCTACAAAGTGTGGTTTGGAAGCAGGGTGTCTCTTCTCTACTATGGAAATTAAAGAAAGCAACGCTTTACAATTAATTAAATATTATGAAAGGCGTCTTCCACATATTCTTAGTTGTATAACGTTACTTTTTTGCATTCTGATTCACTTGGAATGTACAAAGTATTTGAACTATTGGCAGAATAAAGCCACAACCGAGTCACCAGTGGCCGTTATATAATTAATAGCTATTAGTATCTGATTACATCCACACGTCCATCACAGACTCTGCCTTAAACTATGACTGAAGAATGACCCTGAGCACGATACTATACCTGGATAGCTCTGTGGTAAAAGATCGGTCCACTAAGCCAAAAGTGCTGGGTTAGATTCCCATGCACAGGTATTATATTTCAATATTTTCGAATACTCTGGAAACATACTCATCCTCTTCTCTCGGCCCTCCGGTCTAGATAACTACTCAATATGTTTAAATGCCGTATTTTTTTATATCAAGTTGAATCTTTCTGAAAAGTCTATAAGGTATTTAAAATGTATCTATGTGTTCAAGGAGCTGAGCAGTGACGTTAAAGGCAGTAGGCCTATAAGTGTTTTATGTACACTGTGAAATGGCAACAAGGCCTGTCTACAAGTGCATCTATTGTTAAGACTTCAAGAAAATATCAGACCCGACGATATAGAGTCGGTGATAAGTTTCAAACATCGACCCAGAGCTTTTATAGAGCTTCTTTGACGGGCATCATGGATATCCCAAATAACGTAGATGGCACCCCGATGAATGAAGACGCTTGCCCATGGCCCGTTCTTGAGCGTTGAAGATAGCCAGTTACAATCGTTGAGTGGACCCACAAAACCTCGTCCTGTTGAAAATATTCAATTCCCAAATTAATGTGGAGCTGTGCAGTTCTATCACATACATTAACGTGTATTTAAGTAAATCAATAAGGGCAGCAAACGACACCGTGGTGTAGTGGTCAGTGCATCCGGTTATGAACCTAGGGTTGCCAGGTTCGATTCCCGACTGGTGCCTTGGGTATTTTTCTCAAAAGGGGGATTACCCCAACGGTCACCAAGGTTTGATTAGCTAGACTTAATATTCACTGGTTCCGCACACTCATACTCACTATCACCATCCTATTATCTATCGGGACATGGAAAGGATGTACGATTAGTACACTCGGGTGTCCCCTGAGCAATGGTACATTAGTACAGGCTAATCTTTCCACAAATTGGCCTACGAAAATATAAAGGTAATGATCAAGGGACGTTTAATATTAACTTGACCAATGAGACGGAACAATTTCAGCTGAGATTATTAAGGATGTTTTGCATTTAATTGTCCATCTCTAAAATGAATTATACGTACATTTTACTAGTAATGTCACTGACGTCACTAATAAACCATGCGACACACCACTAACAATCTTCTTCAAATAATGCCCTGAATATCCCTTTGCAAAGACCCTTACTTATAATTAGGTTGCTTCATATTTTGCTTGGAAAGTAACTAAATTCCAGTGCCGAAAGCAAGTTGCTTCTGTTGATGAACTCCAAGGAGAAATAAAGGGCGATGTTCTCAGCCAAATATATACCATACACTGTGTTATTGTTTGGGAATGCGGCTCCATGTTGTCAAAGATCCTAATTCATTTGAAAACGTACGGACCGTGAACTACGTAGCTCCTAGAAAGCGATGAGACTCTTAGAGGATGACTCACGCTGGAACAGTAGTTAAGCAAAAGCCTCTTTGTGTCTCTCTTCTTCCTCACTCGGATATTTTCTCTCATTTATATTAATATTTTTCACATCTGCCTCGGTGGCCTCATGGTCTTATGCAGGGGTCTCCAAACTACAGCCCGCAGGCCACATCCAGCCCACCACAATATTATATCCGGCCCGTTCCAAGATTTTACCAAAAAACAAATTAATGGTTTATCTTCGTTATTTATTAACCACACAGTTTATTTGACATGTCCAATTTCCATCCGCACGCGTGCTTCCCCCATGACACCAAGCCAGAGTGCTTCCCCCCATGACACCAAGCCAGAGTGCTTCCCCCCATGACACCAAGCCAGAGTGCTTCCCCCCATGACACCAAGCCAGAGTGCTTCCCCCCATGACACCAAGCCAGAGTGCTTCCCCCCATGACACCAAGCCAGAGTGCTTCCCCCCATGACACCAAGCCAGAGTGCTTCCCCCATGACACCAAGCCAGAGTGCTTCCCCCCATGACACCAAGCCAGAGTGCTTCCCCCCATGACACCAAGTCAGAGTGCTTCCCCCATGACACCAAGCCAGAGTGCTTCCCCCATGACACCAAGCCAGAGTGCTTCCCCCCATGACACCAAGCCAGAGTGCTTCCCCCATGACACCAAGCCAGAGTGCTTCCCCCATGACACCAAGCCAGAGTGCTTCCCCCCATGACACCAAGCAAGAGTGCTTCCCCCATGACACCAAGCCAGAGTGCTTCCCCGATGACACCAAGCCAGAGTGCTTCCCCCATGACACCAAGCCAGAGTGCTTCCCCCCATGACACCAAGCCAGAGTGCTTCCCCGATGACACCAAGCCAGAGTGCTTCCCCCATGACACCAAGCCAGAGTGCTTCCCCCCATGACACCAAGCCAGAGTGCTTCCCCCATGACACCAAGCCAGTGCTTCCCCCATGGCACCAAGCCAGAGTGCTTCCCCCCATGGCACCAAGCCAGAGTGCTTCCCCCATGACACCAAGCCAGAGTGCTTCCCCCCATGACACCAAGCCAGAGTGCTTCCCCCCATGACACCAAGCCAGAGTGCTTCCCCCCATGACACCAAGCCAGAGTGCTTCCCCCCATGACACCAAGCCAGAGTGCTTCCCCCATGACACCAAGCCAGAGTGCTTCCCCCCATGACACCAAGCCAGAGTGCTTCCCCCCAAGACACCAAGCCAGAGTGCTTCCCCCATGACACCAAGTCAGAGTGCTTCCCCCCATGACACCAAGCAAGAGTGCTTCCCCCCATGACACCAAGCCAGAGTGCTTCCCCCATGACACCAAGCCAGAGTGCTTCCCCCCATGACACCAAGCCAGAGTGCTTCCCCCCATGACACCAAGCCAGAGTGCTTCCCCCCATGACACCAAGCCAGAGTGCTTCCCCCATGACACCAAGCCAGAGTGCTTCCCCGATGACACCAAGCCAGAGTGCTTCCCCCATGACACCAAGCCAGAGTGCTTCCCCCCATGACACCAAGCCAGAGTGCTTCCCCCCATGACACCAAGTCAGAGTGCTTCCCCCCATGACACCAAGCCAGAGTGCTTCCCCCATGACACCAAGCCAGAGTGCTTCCCCCCATGACACCAAGCCAGAGTGCTTCCCCCATGACACCAAGCCAGAGTGCTTCCCCCATGACACCAAGCCAGAGTGCTTCCCCCATGACACCAAGCAAGAGTGCTTCCCCCATGACACCAAGCCAGAGTGCTTCCCCGATGACACCAAGCCAGAGTGCTTCCCCCATGACACCAAGCCAGAGTGCTTCCCCCCATGACACCAAGCCAGAGTGCTTCCCCCCATGACACCAAGCCAGAGTGCTTCCCCCATGACACCAAGCCAGAGTGCTTCCCCCCATGACACCAAGCCAGAGTGCTTCCCACCATGACACCAAGCCAGAGTGCTTCCCCCCATGACACCAAGCCAGAGTGCTTCCCCCATGACACCAAGCCAGAGTGCTTCCCCCATGACACCAAGCCAGAGTGCTTCCCCCCATGACACCAAGCCAGAGTGCTTCCCCCCATGACACCAAGCCAGAGTGCTTCCCCCCATGACACCAATCCAGAGTGCTTCCCCCCATGACACCAATCCAGAGTGCTTCCCCCCATGACACCAAGCCAGAGTGCTTCCCCCCATGACACCAAGCCAGAGTGCTGTCAAGAATTGCAAACCCTCATTTTCAGTCGCAGAGGCCATTCCTTATACAGACAACAGAACGGCTTGACTGTGACGATTTTTAGGTAGTTCCAAGTCTCCCGGCCAAAGGGTTATCAAAGGAAAGTTCCGAAAGATGTTACTTAATTTAAAACCAGTAATTATATTAACTAATTATTGTAAACATAATTTATTACATATAAATTGATTCATTTCTCCCAGAGAAGAATCAACGTCAATCACTTTTATCAAACACTGACTGGCCTTGGAAAGTGGAATTTTTTTATAGACGTGACTGGCCATATGACTTGAATATAAATTTGCATGATGAAACAGATTTTATTTATGATCTATTTGCGCATGTCAAAGCATTCAGGGCAAAAATAATACTACTTGAAGAACAGGTGAACGTTACTTTGGCCCGCATAAATGTGTAAAATATATTATGTGGCCCGCATATTAAAAAGTTTGGAGACCCCTGGTCTAAGGCGTCTCACTCATGTTTTACTAGACTGCTGATTACAGGAAGTTTGGGGTTCAAATCTCGGTGGGGCGTACTGAAGGTGATTTTTCCCCAATTGTTTTCAGTTCTCCCTCCACGTAAATTCGGGTACACTTCCCCATTCCTAACTCTTTAGCATAATTAGTACATAAAACCTGTACAGGTAGTAAGGCGCGGTTCTAAAAATAATAATAATATTTAGCACCGCGTCTTACTACCCATTCGGGTTATACGCTTAAGTACTAATTACTCTAATGGATTAGGAATTGGGAGGGTTGAATTTAGAGGAAGTGAACCCGCATTTGCGGGGAGAGAGAGTGGAAAACCATTTAGGAAAAACCACCCTCAGTTCACCCGACCGAGATTCGAACCTCGATCTCCCCGTCCTCGGCGGTCGAGCTCAACACGACTAGCGCGTTAGCCAACTACGCCACCGAGGCGGGTTTTCTAAAAATAAATAAAAACAAAAAGTTCACGTGACAAATTCTTTTGCCCGTTGGCTCACCCACAGGAAAAGCATGTCGGAAAATATTGAACATAGAATCATAACAGAGCAATCGATGGGCAACTTGGACTTCAACTAAAATATGTTTAATTCAGGTTAATTCCATCCAACCAAATTTTACGGCGTTTCTCTGACAAGACCATGAAGGACTTGAGTCTTCATCTACCCGACAACTCGTATGGATTTATATTCTATAGAGACTATTTGAGGGAGGTGACAGACGACCGGCCATTTCTATTACAAACTTTAAACAAGTCTCTATTAAACACAGAACAACTTATCGTATACATAAAGTATTATAAGAGTATTCAAAATCTTGTAGGAAAAGTTCTTTTAAGATGCACCCGAAGGTAAAAAAAATACTTTTATAATTAATGTATTCTTGGCTAAGCTCAGGTTTGAGGGATGTGTTGCCTTTGGGGGCGGCCAGACTGAGCGCGCGAGCGAGCGACTGAGCGAGCACGCTTGAAAGATAGAACTGGTTCTATTTTTCAAGCGCGCGCTCTCGACCCGGTACAGTCTAGTTTACAGACGCTAGGCAATATTATTGTATGTTGGTTCATCGAGTGCTAGGAAAACTTCTCATTTTGACATTTTTATTAATATAGATAGGTTTAGCACACTTGCTACTAACGGCCTAATTTAATTGGTAGGATCATAAACTATACCTATATGTATATATACATATATATATGTAGAACTGATGTGTTAAAATACTTCAATATTATCAAAGTAGGCCTTTACAAATAAGAATCAACATTAGCGTGGAGAGAGGATGAGAAAACCACAACAATAAATCACTTGTTAAAAAACCCTCAGTTCACTCAGCCAAGATTCGGAGCCTCCTCGTCAACAACTGACGAGAGCTATCTGCTAATCACGCGATCGCCAGTTTGGCCACCCAGTTGCTTGCGCGCTCGCTCGCACGCTTGTCAGTCTGGCTGAACCCTTAGAAGTGGCTTCATCGGGTATAGCCACTACTTTGTTAGAAGGAGACAGAACATCGAATGTTGGCTTCATCGGGTATAGCCACTACTTTGTTAGAAGGAGGCAGAACATCGAATGTGATATTTAATTTATTTTCGCATTTTTCCCGTGAACAAATTGCCGTGCGCGATGTATCAAAGCAAAGTCTCGCACTAAAATTACTGAACGAATCATCTCTTATATTATGGAATGGGAGTACAATGTCACACCAAGACCTCAATTGAAGATCTAAATAGAATTCTGGGGGATCTAAGAAGAAACAATATTATCACCGTATTGTTTTTAGGAGACTTACGACTAACTCTACCAGTTAATCAAGCTCACTAAAGCTGACGAAGTCAACGCCTACCTGAAATTATCCTAGATATCCCGAGATGTTTTGAAACATTCCCTGTCAACCAGTTTGCGCACCCACCAACGCTAAGACAAAAACTAGACTCATTTGTCAATATATTGCTGAAACTCGGTAATGGGGTATTTGAAGATCAATAAAGCAAGGTTTCCTATAATAACTCCCAGATATCCGTTGTGGTCAAGGATATCCAGGAATTAGTCAATTTTATTTATCACAATACACTTAATATGCAACACAATCCTCTCTCGTGGTTCTAGGAGCAAACTATTCTAGCTCCAAAAATGAATCGGCTGATAAAATTAACAATTGTATTTTAGACCAGTTCTAAGCATTATACTACATTGACACATCCATATGCACTAGCCTGTCTAATTTTTTAATTCCCTTAATCCATTCAGTTTACCCATTCACACACTTCAAATCAAATTTAAGCACACATCATTTTGCTGCATAATTTGAATCTACCTAAACTGTATAATGGGACCCGCTTACTGGTAAGCTGTCTGTAAAACTTTATATTATAGAGTCCACATTCCTGACAGGGTTCACTACAGAAGAATGGGTCTTGATACCTAGAATATCCCTGATGCCATCAGACCTGCAACTCCAGTTTAAATGCACGTAATTTCCTAACAAGGTTTTCTATGTAATGACCTTCAACACAGAGCAAGTACAAACCCTGAAGATGACAGGAGTTGATCTCCAAGACGTTTCTCACACGGACAACAATCAATTCCAAAGTTTACTTCATGATAATATCTACCTAATACGTTGCGTAATTTCTTCTCTGAGCGGGAAACTAAAGACTCTGGGAGTGAAAACGTTATGGTTTTAATGAACATGTTTTAAAACTTACAATAACGCGAGCGAAGCTGCGGGCAAACGCTAGTAATAGTAAATATATTTAGCTATTATTCAGGGTATTGAAAATGTGTTGTTTAGTTTTAATTTAATGTAATATTAATTATTTATGAAGAGGGGAGAAAGTGTCTGGTCTTTAAACACAGCCCGTGATGAAACATCATGCAAATATATAGAGGTGTACCGTGAGGGTTTGGGGGTGCAATACATCACCTCTTCTCCACAAAAGTATTATTATAAATGTAATTTATTAATCATGCTTAATGCTTCAGCTAGTAAATTATTAAAGTATTTAAATGCATAGCACCACACAACTCATATATTATTTTTAAAGTACTGTAAATAGCTACAAGAGGATTTTTAATTATTTAAAAATAGATTAGTCATTTTTTGTTGGGGGGCTTTAAAACGAACTATCAAAGGAAGTTCTACCCCCTCTCCTCTCCTCTAATATATGTGTGAATGGCCCTGCAACTATATAATCATATGTACAAATCTAAATAAATAAAACTAATAATTAATTCAACAAATAGAGGAGTAATTCTTGGCTATCCCTTGCATAAACAGTGTTACACAACTCAAAAAAAAAAATACGTTGCATAAATAAAATCAGAGCTGGCAAGGTGGAATAAATTACCCTAATTTACTCTCGAATGAACATTTTCTGATAGCTTTAAAAGGTTGCTATATCAATTTTTATGTATTCATACATCAAGTCATATGATCTGAAGCTGTCACTCTTGAGAGATAATATCACTACCAAAAAAATTTTAGTAGCAAAGTAAAATTATATTAATTTTTAATGCAAAAAATATGTAATGTATTTTCTAAATAGTGCTTTAAATGCAGATTCGTGAGAAAACTAAGTTATGTCTGTCTAATTATTAAATATGAATAAAGAATAAGTGTCCAGTAAATAAGAACTATCAAATAATATAGTTTAAAAAACCTACTATTTAAAGAGATGGGTTGGGCTTTGGTAGAACTTAGTAAGTAAATTTATCTCTCAATGCCTTTAACACGTCACAATTTCATCTTCTTTTCACATTATAGCCTACAAAATAGACTATTGAATTTTAGGCATATTTCTTCATCATAATAATATATTATAAAGAAATAATATGGCAGTTACATTTGAAAAGTTTTAAAATAAATCAAGCCAACAGCTTTGCCAGATGACAGATTACCAAATTGTGTTGTATAATGAACATGTTTTAGTGAGAGAATTTGCGTTGTCAATCTAATTTAACACACCTGTGTCAATATATTCGAAAATGTTATATTTACGCATCTTTTATCATTCACAAAGCTAGCAAAAGAGAGTCCTACATAAAACAATTACTGGATTGTTGCGCTATCTCTGGAGTACATCACACTCCACTAGAGAGCTAGAAAAGCATTTTTCAAAATGGAAGAACCAGGCCGGTAGATGTTAAAACACCCATCAGTATTATGTTGGCAAAAAATATTTTACATAGAAATCTCTTGGATTAATACTAAATAAATTAAAATAGGAAAATATCTTAGCTATGTATTCTATCAATAATAAACGAACATTGTACAGTAGTTATAGTGAAACACTCCTCAGAATCAAAAAAAAATTAAACTAATAGTCATTAAAGAATAGGACGTTTGAAAAAAGTAATCATAAATATGTTAATTCCAAATTGCATTTTCCTTATATTCTTCCTTCTCATTCTTGATATTAATATAGACCTGCATCTTGTCAGGAGGTTGGGGTTTGAATCCTAGCCGATTGTACTGAGAGTTTACTCTAAATTATTTCCCACTTACCTTCCATGATAATGTTGGTAAATTTTCTATAGACTACATTACTCATCGCATTCCCATATTAGTGTAAACATTTAAATGGCACGGGCTGGCAGTAATCACACGATGGAGTTAAAAACATGGTTTTTCAGTTTTGTTTGAAAATATTTTTATTTATTTTTTATTTTCGACCGTCTTTGTCTACTCCTTTCAAATGTTTTAAATGGTTTAAGCCCTATTAAATTTTTGAGTTGCATAATGTGGAGGTAGTTGCAACTAATTTGTTTATGTGTGGAAGAGCGGTTCTGTGAACAGTTGACCTCGCTCCCTCCATGTTATTATCTTTACTACAGTCTTACTAGTAGTTCTGTGAACAGTAGACCTCCTTCCATGTTATTATCGTTACTACAGTCTTACTAGTAGTTCTGTGAACAGTAGACCTCCTTACATGTTATTATCATTACTACAATCTTACTAGTAGTTCTGTGAACAGTAGACCTCCTTCCATGTTATTATCATTACTACAATCTTACTAGTAGTTCTGTGAACAGTAGACCTCCTTCCATGTTATTATCATTACTACAATCTTACTAGTAGTTCTGTGAACAGTAGACCTCCCTCCATGTTATTATCGTTACTACAATCTTACTAGTAGTTCTGTGAACAGTAGACCTCCCTCCATGTTATTATCGTTACTACAATCTTACTAGTAGTTCTGTGAACAGTAGACCTCCCTCCATGTTATTATCGTTACTACAGTCTTACTAGTAGTTCTGTGAACAGTAGACCTCCCTCCATGTTATTATCGTTACTACAATCTTACTAGTAGTTCTGTGAACAGTAGACCTCCCTCCATGTTATTATCGTTACTACAGTCTTACTAGTAGTTCTGTGAACAGTAGACCTCCCTCCATGTTATTATCGTTACTACAATCTTACTAGTAGTTCTGTGAACAGTAGACCTCCCTCCATGTTATTATCGTTACTACAGTCTTACTAGTAGTTATGTGAACAGTAGACCTCCCTCCATGTTATTATCGTTACTACATTCTTACTAGTAGTTATGTGAACAATAGACCTCACTCCCATCATGTTATTAACGTTACTACAGTCTTACTAGTATTTCTGTGAACAGTAGACCTCCCTCCATGTTATTATCGTTACTACAGTCTTACTAGTAGTTCTGTGAACAGTAGACCTCACTTCCTCCTTGTTATTATCGTTACTACAGTCTTACTAGTAGTTATGTGAACAGTAGACCTCCTCCATGTTATTATCGTTACTACAGTCTTACTAGTAGTTCTGTGAACAGTAGACCTCACTCCTCCTTGTTATTATCGTTACTACAGTCTTACTAGTAGTTATGTGAACAGTAGACCTCCCTCCATGTTATTATCGTTACTACAGTCTTACTAGTAGTTCTGTGAACAGTAGACTCACTTCCTCCATGTTATTATCGTTACTACAGTCTTACTAGTAGTTCTGTGAACAGTAGACCTCCCTCCATGTTATTATCGTTACTACAGTCTTACTAGTAGTTATGTGAACAGTAGACCTCCCTCCATGTTATTATCGTTACTACATCTTACTAGTATTTCTGTGAACAGTAGACCTCCTCCAAGTTATTATCGTTACTACAGTCTTACTAGTAGTTCTGTGAACAGTAGACCTCACTTCCTCTTGTTATTATCGTTACTACAGTCTTACTAGTAGTTATGTGAACAGTAGACTCGCTCCCTTCATGTTATTATTGTTTCTACAGTCTTAATAGTAGTTATGTGAACAGTAGACCTCGCTCCCTCATGTTATTATCATTACTACAATCTTACTAGTAGTTATGTGAACAGTAGACCTCCCTCCATGTTATTATCGTTACTACAGTCTTACTAGTAGTTCTGTGAACAGTAGACCTCGCTCCCTTCATGTTATTATCATTACTACAGTCTTACTAGTAGTTCTGTGAACAGTAGACCTCACTTCATGTTATTATCGTTACTACAGTCTTACTAGTAGTTCTGTGAACAGTAGACCTCCTCCATGTTATTATCGTTATACAATCTTACTAGTAGTTCTGTGAACAGTAGACCTCCCTCCATGTTATTATCGTTACTACAGTCTTACTAGTAGTTATGTGAACAGTAGACCTCCCTCCATGTTATTATCGTTACTACATTCTTACTAGTAGTTATGTGAACAATAGACCTCACTCCCATCATGTTATTAACGTTACTACAGTCTTACTAGTATTTCTGTGAACAGTAGACCTCCCTCCATGTTATTATCGTTACTACAGTCTTACTAGTAGTTCTGTGAACAGTAGACCTCCTTCTCTTGTTATTATCGTTACTACAGTCTTACTAGTAGTTCTGTGAACAGTAGACCTCCCTCCATGTTATTATCGTTACTACAGTCTTACTAGTAGTTCTGTGAACAGTAGACCTCACTTCCTCCTTGTTATTATCGTTACTACAGTCTTACTAGTATTTATTGTGAACAGTAGACCTCCCTCCATGTTATTATCGTTACTACAGTCTTACTAGTAGTTCTGTGAACAGTAGACCTCACTTCCTCCATGTTATTATCGTTACTACAGTCTTACTAGTAGTTCTGTGAACAGTAGACCTCCCTCCATGTTATTATCGTTACTACAGTCTTACTAGTAGTTCATGTGAACAGTAGACCTCCCTCCATGTTATTATCGTTACTACAGTCTTACTAGTATTTCTGTGAACAGTAG
This sequence comes from Timema podura, assembly GCA_033556935.1. Lineage (NCBI taxonomy): Eukaryota > Metazoa > Arthropoda > Insecta > Phasmatodea > Timematidae > Timema > Timema podura. The sequence continues at coordinate 53,471,892 of JAVRXN010000007.1, read as the reverse complement.
ACCTCCTCCATGTTATTATCGTTACTACAGTCTTACTAGTAGTTCTGTGAACAGTAGACTCTCTCTCCATGTTATTATCGTTACTACATCTTACTAGTAGTTACTGTGAACAGTAGACCTCCCCTTCCATGTTATTATCGTTTACTACAGTCTTATAGTAGTTATGTGAACAGTAGACCTCCTCCATTGTTATTATCGTTACTACAATCTTACTAGTAGTTTGTGAACAGTAGACCTCCCTCCATGTTATTATCGTTACTACAGTCTTACTAGTAGTTCTGTGAACAGTAGACCTCGCTCCTCATGTTATTATCTTACTACATTCTTACTAGTAGTTATGTGAACATAGACCTCACTCCATCATGTTTTATAACGTTATACTACAGTCTTACTAGTATTTCTGTGAACAGTAGACCTCCCTCCATGTTATTATCGTTACTACAGTCTTACTAGTAGTTTGTGAACAGTAGACCTCCCTCCTTGTTATTATCGTTACTACAGTCTTACTAGTAGTTTGTGAACAGTAGACCTCCCTCCATGTTATTATCGTTACTACAGTCTTACTAGTAGTTCTGTGAACAATAGACCTCACTCCTCCATGTTATTATCGTTACTACAGTCTTACTAGTATTTTGTGAACAGTAGACCTCCCTCCATGTTATTATCGTTACTACAGTCTTACTAGTAGTTCTGTGAACAGTAGACCTACTCCTCCATGTTATTATCGTTACTACAGTCTTACTAGTAGTTCTGTGAACAGTAGACCTCCCTCCATGTTATTATCGTTACTACAGTCTTACTAGTAGTTCTGTGAACAGTAGACCTCCCTCCATGTTATTATCGTTACTACAGTCTTACTAGTAGTTCTGTGAACAGTAGACCTCCCTCCATGTTATTATCGTTACTACAGTCTTACTAGTAGTTCTGTGAACAGTAGACACCTCCTCCATGTTATTATCTGTACTACAGTCTTACTAGTAGTTCTGTGAACAGTAGACCTCCTCCCATGTTATTATCGTTCTACAGTCTTAATAGTAGTTATGTGAACAGTAGACCTCCTCCCTCATGTTATTATCATTACTACAATCTTACTAGTAGTTTTGTGAACAGTAGACCTCCCTCCATGTTATTATCGTTACTACAGTCTTACTAGTAGTTCTGTGAACAGTAGACCTCGCTCCTCATGTTATTATCATTACTACAGTCTTACTAGTAGTTTGTGAACAGTAGACCTCACTCATCATGTTATTATCGTTACTACAGTCTTACTAGTATTCTGTGAACAGTAGACCTCCCTCCATGTTATTATCGTTACTACAATCTTACTAGTAGTTCTGTGAACAGTAGACCTCCTCTCCATGTTATTATCGTTACTACAGTCTTACTAGTAGTTATGTGAACAGTAGACCTCCCTCCATGTTATTAACGTTACTACAGTCTTACTAGTAGTTTGTGAACATAGACCTCACTCCCTCATGTTATTATCGTTACTACAGTCTTACTAGTATTCTGTGAACAGTAGACCTCCCTCCATGTTATTATCGTTACTACAGTCTTACTAGTAGTTCTGTGAACAGTAGACCTCACTTCCTCCTGTTATTATCGTTACTACAGTCTTACTAGTAGTTCTGTGAACAGTAGACCTCCCTCCATGTTATTATCGTTACTACAGTCTTACTAGTAGTTTGTGAACAGTAGACCTACTTCCTCCTTGTTATTATCGTTACTACAGTCTTACTAGTAGTTTTGTGAACAGTAGACCTCCCTCCATGTTATTATCGTTACTACAGTCTTACTAGTAGTTCTGTGAACAGTAGACCTCACTTCCTCCATGTTATTATCGTTACTACAGTCTTACTAGTAGTTAGTGAACAGTAGACCTCCCTCATGTTATTATCGTTTCTACAGTCTTAATAGTAGTTATGTGAACAGTAGACCTCCTCCATGTTATTTATCTTACTACAGTCTTACTAGTATTTCTGTGAACAGTAGACCTCCCTCCAATGTTATTATCGTTACTACAGTCTTACTAGTAGTTCTGTGAACAGTAGACCTCACTTCCTCCATGTTATTATCAGTTACTACAGTCTTACTAGTAGTTTGTGAACAGTAGACCTCCTCCTTCATGTTATTATTCGTTACTACAGTTCTTATAGTAGTTATGTGAACAGTAGACCTCGCTCCCATCATGTTATTATCATTACTACAATCTTACTAGTAGTTATGTGAACAGTAGACCTCCCTCCATGTTATTATCGTTACTACAGTCTTACTAGTAGTTATGTGAACAATAGACCTCACTCCCATCATGTTATTAACGTTACTACAGTCTTACTAGTATTTCTGTGAACAGTAGACCTCCCTCCATGTTATTATCGTTACTACAGTCTTACTAGTAGTTCTGTGAACAGTAGACCTCGCTCTCTCCATGTTATTATCGTTACTACAGTCTTACTAGTAGTTCTGTGAACAGTAGACCTCCCTCCATGTTATTATCATTACTACAGTCTTACTAGTAGTTCTGTGAACAGTAGACCTCCCTCCATGTTATTATCATTACTACAGTCTTACTAGTAGTTCTGTGAACAGTAGACCTCCCTCCATGTTATTATCATTACTACAGTCTTACTAGTAGTTATGTGAACAGTAGACCTCCCTCCATGTTATTATCATTACTACAGTCTTACTAGTATTTCTGTGAACAGTAGACCTCTCTCCATGTTATTATCGTTGCTACAGTCTTAATAGTAGTTATGTGAACAATAGACCTCACTCCCATCATGTTATTAACGTTACTACAGTCTTACTAGTAGTTCTGTGAACAGTAGACCTCCCTCCATGTTATTATCGTTACTACAATCTTACTAGTAGTTATGTGAACAGTAGACCTCCCTCCATGTTATTATCGTTACTACAGTCTTACTAGTAGTTACGTGAACAGTAGACCTCGCTCTCTCCATGTTATTATCGTTACTACAGTCTTACTAGTAGTTATGTGAACAGTAGACCTCCCTCCATGTTATTATCATTACTACAGTCTTACTAGTATTTCTGTGAACAGTAGACCTCCCTCCATGTTATTATCATTACTACAGTCTCACTAGTAGTTATGTGAACAATAGACCTCGCTCCCATCATGTTATTATCGTTACTACATGGCCTACTGTCCATGAAATTGCGAATATCGTAACCCACAAATTTGGCAAAATTGAAATATTAACATTTGCTATACTTGTGGATTTCATCTACATTTATGATAAAATCTCATATTTCCCAAAAAGTACTGTATATATAATTTTTTTTTAAACAAACAAAATATCTTATCTCACACAGTTTAGGATTAATACATATTGATATGTGTGTTTCAATGAGACCTATGATACACCATTCCCTTTAGCTAGAAGAGTAGAAATTTTTGTCTTTCCCCTATAAAAGTTAATCATTTTAGGCTGTAGTTTATTAATCATTAATAGGATACTTTCTATTAACAAAGAATAGCCGTGATTCGCGTGGTTTAAGAGATTTCAGTTTCACAATATATGACAATATCTTTAAAAATATGCCCGGGTTACTCTATCTATTGTTTAGTCTTATAAATTCTAATCGCTTGAGATGAGCTACTAAAAAAAAATATTTTTAACAAATCTCATAAAAAAAACGGTTAACCAAATTTAAAAACTATGTAGTACATAGGCCTACATTGTTCATCCAAGGTTCAAAAAATATCCCTGGCAAATTTCGTTTAAATTGTTTTACTCGTTTGAAACTGATTACTTAGCAAAGATCCCGACAGATACACAGAAGAAATCCCAAATGGTCAAGTTAAAACAGAAACTCTTTACACTCGTTCAATAATTTCATGACCTTTTGAAACCGAAAAAGTGTTGTTTTTTTTGAAATGACGTCTTGACCTAGAGCCTAAACCGCTTTCAGATCAGGCTAAAATTCGGTATTTAGGGTTTTGATAAGGTTTACCTGAGGAAATTTTGGAATAAGATATCCCACCCTAAAATTGTGGATAGTTAACTGAAGGTCAATTAGAAAAAACGTTAAATTTTCATAATCTATTTCTAAAGATTTTGATTAAATATTGTATCAATCACGAGGTAAAAAATGTTCACGATTACAATATTTTCTCTTGATGAGGAAGTAAAAACGTATTTCTAGGTAGCTTATGAAGATGTGTTATTGTTTGTCGCGGTAACTAGAACAATTGTCACGTCCCTGGGATAGGAACTGTCATTTTATGGACTCTAGTTCGATCCCAAACTGGTGCTGTGACAGAGATATTCACTATTTTTATACAAGTGCTTCCTGCTATCTGATTATTAATAACCCGTGTCAGTAGTCACTTCCGTGTTGAACTAAATTACAGGTGACAAGGAGATCGTGGTTCGAATCCCCACCGGAGGGTAGCGTTTATTATATAGTTTCCCATTCTTCCTAAACGCCAACTTGGGTGCACTGCCTCTTAAATTCTACTTTCTCATCTCTATCCCACCGTCGTATCTAATTATTGTATGCGTATAGCCCTAAGGGGTAGTGAGACGCAGTGTTATGACAGTTGTAAATCACTCTAGGACGCTGGTTGTCCTGATTTAGGATAGTTTTGTAAGCCATGCGATGTCATTTACTTGGCTTGGAAGGTGCGCGTTAAACACCTAAGTTAAACAAATTAAGAATAAGGTTCCAAATATACCTTACTAGCATGAAGTGCCCAGCTTTCCCCGGGAGAATAGTTAAAGGATAAAAATAGTAAAAAAGTTAAAAGGGCAGAAAGTGTAGAAAGTAAAACAATCAAATGTATATAAAATTTGTTGTTAAAATTAATAAAAAGTGTAAAAAGTATTCATATTAAAACGGGCAGTTAGGGAAAAAAGGTTAAAAAAAAAGGCAACAAAGTATAAAAGGGGGAAAAAATAGTGAAAAGTGAATACTGTTAATTTTTTAGCATTTTTTACCTCTTTAAAATTACCTCGTTTACTCCTTTGACTCCTTTTGAACTATTTCTATTTTTAAACATTTTTGGCACATTTGGCCCTTTTTCACTTTTCGCCCTTCTTATTCCTTTTACCCCTTTGATCCTTTCCTCCCCTGTTAATCTTTTTATCCTTTTTTTAAATAATAAGTTTTTCTATGATTGGGAGAAATATTTTAGGGTAAAAAAAGTTAAAAAGGTCAAAAAGTATATAAATTATATTAAATCCATTTCTTAAAGGGGTAAGTATCAATGCAAAAGGATTAATAAAGTAATAAGGAAAGGGGAGCTATGCTAAAAACAGAAGAAAGTAAATATAATTTTTTTTAACCACACAGAAAAGTTGTGTTCTTTAATAGTTGTATCAACTTCGAACTCTTCCATTTCCCGGGCTTAAATTTTGAAATTAGATATGTTCAGATCTAATTCGACTCTCCGGGAATGTCTATGACTTACATGTCGAAATACTATTTTATATCACACCAAAAAAAGTGTTTTTACATTAGTTTTAAGAATCTTGAGGGAACCCCCCTCCCCCTTCTCTATTTACTGCTTCTTCGTTTTTAAATTTAAAGATTGGGCCTTAATACCAATCTTTTACCCCAATGAAAAGTAATTTATTATTTTAATTTTGGAAATATTGAAAAAACCCTTTCACCAGTCACCTTTCTGAATAGTGAATATTTAAAATATATTATGTTATTAGAGCAATCCCTCTAGATTCCTGGCGAATTTAATCTGCATCGACTAAAATGTATTTTTTAAATAACCTTCCTTCACCCTCGCCCCTATTTTCTCTATTTAAAATCTTAGGACTTTAATAGTTATTTGGTGTGTTCTTTATGCCTTCCTGCCGATTTTAAATGTTGTACTACACGGAAAAGTAGTTGTTATTACCAGTTTTGGAAATGGTAAACCCGCTTACCCCCTTTCCATTTAAACAACTCATATTTAGAAATTTTGAATTTTAAGACGAATAAGTTATATGGAGTTGTCCTTCTGCCTGACAAATTTAAATTTTCTACTACACTTAATGGGTTTTTTTCTGTTAAGGACTTTCCTCCCACTACCCTTCTACCCGCCCCCCTGCACATTCCCGTTTCCCAAAGTCCCAATTAAAATGTACTATTTTCAGCCTCTAATATTTATTTGAAGTGGTAGTGTTTACCTGCCTGCTAAATTTTAATTTTCTACCTCATCTAAAAAGTTGTTTTCAAGTTATGGGCCCCCCGATTTCCTTGAGCCCAATTTTGAAATTTCCCAATTTTAGATTTGTCCGGTTATACGGGGAAATCCCGCTACCTTCCTGTCAAGCAAAATTTTAATTTTCCAGTCCCAGGGGTTGGGGAAATACGCTGATGAGTGAATCAGTGGGTTGCACACCTTTCTGCCCCTCCCCATCCTCCTAGGTGATGAAATTTGAAAACCCTAGAAAAATGTCAAGCCCAATTCTAGAAATGAACCTTAATTTTAAATTTCAAAGCTCTGTGTCCACTGGTTCAAAAGATACTTCAGTAAATTTAGAAAACTTTCAACCCACCTTTTCACACCTTAGGGACCAAATTTCGTAAAACTCAATCTTATCTCTTACCTGGGGCCTAAAAGGAACCTTCACGCCAAATTTGAAGTTTCCAGGCCAAGTATATGGAAAGATACGATGTTAGGCGAGTGGGTGATTGGGTTTTGCCTTTTATATCAAAACATCCTACTTTCACATTAGTACACAATAAAAGGATGGCTTCTTTGTTATAGATAATAATTGCTATTTTTAAAGTTCTGCTGATAAAGGGTGTCATGTGGTCAGCACGAGCCTTCCAGCCGTTAATCTCGGTTTTCTAGACCGGAGTCGCTACTGTTTCGTTCGAATATCTTCTCATTTGTCCTCACGAGGCTGAGTTGACCCCATTCCAGACGCACTAATTAAGAGCGTGCATCATAGCAGGCCCGACTCGCGCGAGGTATGGAACTAAAAGGGAAAATAAAAGACCAAGATATGCCAGAAATGTGTGTAATTTATCCGTATTTGAAGGATTACTCGAAATTTCTCGTGGTGACAGTGGGGGACTGAGCGACCAAGTTTTTAGTTAATTAAGACAGAATAAAGATTTGTGCACAATGCCTATATATGAAGCCATTCTAAAATGGTCAAAAACGGCCTTTTTAATGCAGTTGTTATCCAAATTTCATTTAATATTTCAACGATGTTCACCATTAGGAACTTATATTAACCCTTTATCTCCATAAATGTTTAATCATATATTATCTACTTGCGATAGTGTTGGTGTAAATTTACTATTTCTAGCCGACTGTATCACAGAGTTGATTGGCATACGATGCACGCTCTTGACAGAGATTGAAAGACGTCTAATAGTTAAACAAACAAGCCTAAAGGAGAGGTAAATATTTCAAAGTAACTCTCCTTCCTCCGAACTGTTTCGAAGTTCAAACTAATCATTGGTTCTAGCTTGAGCATGCGCTTTAAGCCTAACGTGATAGAACTATACTATTATGAGTTCCACAGTACCACTCTTTATAAATATGTATTTCTTAGGAATCAGGAAGGCTAAATTCAGCATACTTACGTGGCGGGATAGCGGAAAACCACCCTCAGTATATCCGACCTTGACTCCAAGCTTGATCTCCAGATCACCGGAAATCCACTGCAAAACTAGAGAGACGCGTTAGACCGTGCAACCACCGATGTGGGATTTTTTTTCTACTCTCTGGACGAATGCTGGTGCCGTTCCTTAATTTACTCGCACGCATCCTGAGTCCTTATGTTAATAAATGTAGCGTTCTGATCTCAAGCAGCAAGGGCTACTCACTACTCATCTGATGCCCAAATATCACAAGGGCTAGTAACTTTGAAGTAGTTCATTTAAACTCTTTTTGAGTTCATATTTCGAACAGATTTATTATTTGATTATTTTTAGGTAGAGTAAATATTGTCTCAACTTCACCCCATTTTTGTGTCAACTTTTGACTGTTTTTGAAAATTAAATTGCCTATGGGCCATATATGGCTCACAACCCTTCTTTTAGTAGCCCTGTGTCGAGACATTGGTAGCTTTTTGTGTTTTGACATATCGTTAATAGGTTTTTTCCAATCGTATATCACAATTATTATGTCAGAATGATGTACTTATTACAGAAAGGCTTAGTATTGATCCAACATGAAACTAATAAAAATAAAGGAAGACCCCCCCGTTTCGGTGGCCACGTGGTCTAAGACGCTCCTCTCACAGTAGACTAGACTGCCGATGACGGGGAGATCAAAGTTCGAATCTCAGTTGGGTATACTGAAGGTGGTTTTCTCAAAATGGTTTTCTACTCTAACTCTATTTTTCTCTCTCCACGCAAATGCGGGTACACTTCCTCTAAATATAACTTTTCTAATCCCTAAACCCATTAGCGATTAGTACATAAGTGTATAGCTCGAATGGGTAGTAAGACGCGGTGCTAGTAAAAATAACATAGAGGCAGAATAATTTTAAAGACTGCTTATTTTATATAGAGATGTACTTAACCGGTTTTTGTACTTAAAGGGTGCAATTGCGTTTTAAGACAGAAGCGAGGTAGGAAGGAGCTGTTGCCTCTTACACATTCATTAGTAGCCCAACAATGTGGGCGGGAAATCTAAATTCATGAGTTGGTAGCGCTGCTAACTTGGGATGGAAGTTGCACTCTGGGTAAATGCGAAAGGGGGAGGGTTTGGGGGTGAAGCACACAAGCAAGTATAGGAAATGATATACACGGAAGTCGTGCTTAATTTGAGACGTAGCCTCTCCCTTAATTACAGGACTTGCATATTGAATTAACCATTATATTAGATTGCTAATTATTGCGTCGATTAGGTTTTGAGTTGTACACTTTTTAAGTCTTCCCTTTTTATAGTTAAAGACTGGCTATTATTAATTTAACAAGAATCTTTATATTTTCACTTTATTTTTTAGAAATGGATCTAAAGTACTGGTTTGAATAAATAAATGAAATTAGGCAGGGGTGTAATGGCAGGCTAAAAGAATCCCGAGACTACATATATGTCGGCCCCTAACATACATTCATAACTACCACTGAGGCTATGTTTCATTGTGGGTTAACGTTCGGAGGTGAGGTATTTATATTTTCATATATTAAATTTAAACCTGAGGTTATGTCCGCTATATTATCAATGATTACGTCCCTATTCAATCCACTTGTAATACTGGTTTATACGTTCTACTGACATGAGTAACAATGCGTCTAGCTTGTTAAACAATAAATGAGATCCTGTTTTTTATATATATATATATATATATATATATATATATATATATATATATATATATATAAGTTGTAAAATGATTCCCGCTAGCTACTTGTGTATATTAAAGAGCTAGTAACAGTCAGTATTCACTGAACAAATGCTTTTACGTTTGTCTTAAGAAAATTGTTTATAAACAACACGAAGAAACCTGAAACGGACGGTTTAACATTTAATACATCGTGTATATTCACAAATGATGTACTCAGCGCTCTCAGACTAACCCCTCACAACTTTTGATTAGAATTTTAATTAAAAACAATTATTTAGAATTGAATGGACAGCTTTATTTTAGTTTAAAGTAGCTGCAAGCCTGCAAGTCAGCATGGTCTAAGGCGTCACTCTAGCAATAGACTGGAGTTCCGATGACTGGAAGATCGGCGTTTGAATCCCGGTTGGGTGTACTGTGGGTGGTTTACCCTAAATTGTTTTACACTTTCCCTCCTTCCACGTGAATGTGGATACACTTCCTCTAAATTCAACCTTCCTCATGCCTAACTCATTAGCATAATTGGTATATATGCATATAACCTGAACAGGTAGTTAAACGCGGTGCTAATGAGAGAAAAAGAAAATAGTTGCGTAGGTCCTAGGCTCCTAAAAGCCGTCGCGTTTTGTAGGTTCGTTTTATGGGCGAGCTGAATTGAATCTAACTTACTCTGAATGGTATCCATTAAAACTATTTTCAAATAAACACCTTTAAGGAAAAAAACTTAATTATATCCACTTGATTTATATCCACAAAAACCTTAATTTTATCCACTCTGAATGATCTCCATTCAGAGTGGATAAAAACATGGACTGTATCCACCTGATTTATATCCACAAAAACCTGAATTTTATCCACTCTGAATGATCTCCATTCAGACAGTTTTCAAATAAACTGTTTTTGTGAAAAACCTGGACTGTATCCACTCTGAATGGTCTTCATTCAGACAGTTTTAAAATAAACATCTTTAAGAAAAAACCTGAATTATATCCACAAAATACTGAATTGTATCCACTCTGAATGGTCTCCATTCAGACCGTTTTCAAATAAACTACTTTAGTAAAAATCCTGAATTGTATCCACAAAATGGCAGATAATAAGTCAAAATGTTTATGTTACCTGCTAGATGGTAGAAGAAACAACAAACTTAAATTATTAGTTCAACACAAGACTAATAGATGGCAGCCGTGACACCAAACAGATAGAATAACCTCGATGCTTTTCTTGGATGAGTACTTGCTAGTCGTTTTTCCTTAGGCTAAGGCTATACGAACAATTTTTCCCGCCCAGACCTAAGCTACAAAAGTCGCGGATGCAAAAGTCGAACAGGGGAATCTAGACGGAGCGATAAAAGCAGCGTAGTCGCAGCTGCCAAATTTTATAAAGAAAGAGAGAGAGAGGCTACACAGAGCGACAAAAACCGCTTGTCACATGACTTCTCTTCAGTATTTTCTACATCTCAGTCTGGCAAACATCGTTCCTATTAATTATAGGTCTACCAGGTAAAATGAATTGCCAATCCAAAATGTGTGATGTATATGTATCTGCAACAGCATTGATTGTAGTCCGTCGATATAGGCAACGGTATCGCCACCGAGAGGGTGGACTTATCCTATAATCAGTAATAGACTTACTGCATGGAAGCATGTGTTATTACACAGTAAGCTACGAGAATATCCAAACAAGTTTTTTGAATATTACCGGATGTCTGTAACGTGGAGGTACAACCCTTGTGGAAGAACTTCCCTCGGTTTTTGTCGAACGTGTGGCAGGTAGAGAGGCGGGATATGTCGCCTGAAAAATGAACCCTGGCGCATTCAAACGCGACATGACCTTGAAGCCGAATGTGACGTGTCTCTGCCGTGCGATATTTGCCACTCGTATAGCATCCCGCCATTGAAACTTAGGGTTTCCATTTTTCGCGCGACAAAAACAGCTTCAACGCAGCGGGAAAAATCGTTCGTGTGGCCTTAGCCTATGGCCCGTTGACACGATATTAGTTGACTAATGCAAGTATATTAAATTGGCTGCGCGCGCACAGCTTGCACCGTGTAAACAGACAAGCAAGCTACTAACAAACAAGTCCACTTGCAAGTGAAAAAGTTGGTCACAAGTATACAATTAAAAATGGCGGCAACTAAAAAATTGGTTGTACGGGGGACACTTATTTGTGGAATGTTATGAATTGAAAAGAATGAGTTTTTGTGGAATTTTAAGCACCGGATTTATAAATATAAGAATGCGAGTGATATTGTAAAGTGATATAAGGTGCACATATTTTCAAGAAGTGTCCAAAATAAAATGTTACGTAAATATTGCAAATGTGCCTTGAGAGAGATATTATTTAATATCGGTAAACAAATGTTATAAATAATTTTATCACACCATTATATCCTACCAATCAACGTGGCATGTGTAATCGTTTTTATGTACAATCACAAAATATAATACAACATTGTAGTACCGTGATTAGTTCCGGCAACATAATATTCGTGTTATCGGCAAGTAAGGTATGAATGGCCGGCGGTTTTCACGCGAAATCACCGGCACGTTTTCCAATCTCCGTATTTGACACTTCAACCAATCTTTATAAGTTTTAATTAATAATGTTCAGCCCATACACTTCAAACACTGTGTAGTAATGCTTTGGCAACTTAGCCAGATAGTTTATATATAAACCAATCTATAAATTAATTTTTTATTATTATTTTTAAATAATTTTTAGGCATAGCTAGCATTTAACAGGATATTTTGTTATTAGTATACCAACATTTAAAACAGGATTGAAAAAACCTGGATTAGGCCTATTTAAAAAATGCCCAACCGAGTTTAGTTGTATTGGGATTTATTGACCTTATTTGAGTTTAATTTTATTTACCATGCATGCTAAGTGAGTTAACAAATCAAGAAAAATAATTTAATAGCTATTTGGGATCAACTGAAATGTATTTCAATGTATTAAGGATTTAAGAAATAGGAGACATACTAATAACTAACTTTTTTATGTCGTTTATACGAAATAATTTTCTTAAATATATCAACTAATTATGATCAATTGCGTTTACTAATCTCGTTACAATATTATAACAATTACCTTTAAACACATACTGATAATAAAAACAAATTACAACAAAAAATACTGCAACACTTTGACAAACCTGAAATATTATGGAGTGAAACGGCGGTGTGCGGGGTAGAAAGGGGGGAAGCCAAAACCTAGCAAAGATGCCAGCTCGTGCCATCTATGAACTAAGTATGATGTTAACAGCACGGTCCCAGAACCAATCACAGTGCCCACGTGCTAGGTCACACCCAGACGTAGATATCACGGGTCCTTTCATTTTGTAGATTCATTTTATACACACGGCATTTGGCACCAGTAAAAAAAATCGTATTGGTGCTGCCAATGCCTTTGTGTTGGAGAGTGGAAGATGGACTCATGCGTCATCTATTTTGCGTATCATCACATTTTGTTGAGAAGATGGAAAAGAAACTGGGATATACATGCCATCAACTTTGCATGATTAGAAGATGGAACTTTTGTAACCTCTAAAAAAATTAAAAGAAGAAACACATTTTTTAACTATTTTTGAATGGTAAAACACATTACATACTTCTATCTATTGACTTATCGTTATATTTCTGGTTTTGTATTTCTCCAACGATTAATCCCAAATTCCTTTATTTTTCTGGACCTTATCTTTAAAGTGGTTAGTATCCAAATATTTTTTATATACAAAATGAGAAAAAATACCAATTATTCAAATGAGACAGATACCTGAGATACAGCTTAGACTTGACAATAAAGAAAATGACATAACTGAGGATGATAGCGACACTATTGAAAGCGAGATGATGAACTACCGAACTGGCACAACCCGAATTAGAGTATACACAATTTAGATGTTGGCTGGAAGAATAGAGAGTGATGGGAAACTCCTGGTTAATCAGAGCCTGGCTGAGGGAAGGCATTTTCTGGATTCCAGTAGTGTAAACTGCTGATGAACCAGAGAGCGTAGGAATACCAGGTAGGAAGAAAGTGACAAAAATTAACACCCTCTTAGACGGAAGAATCAACCCCTCACTCAAAGAGTCCAGCCCACTTGAAAATAAGTGTGTTGCTGGGCTGGAGCTGTCAGACATCTGGTTCGTCAACCAGTCCGTCAGATGACTTCTGTCAGTACGAAAGATGTGACTGGCAACAATACCTGAGGACCCTGCAGCCACATAAGGAGAATGTTAAGTATTTTGGTTAAGCTAGTTTTTATTATTATTATTATTATTATTATTATTATTATTATTGTTAAGTTAAGTTAGTATTAGGTCCATATAGGTGGTGGTTTTATTAGGAAGTAGGAGTAGCGAAATATACGATAGGGTGCCTCCCCAGGTGGTGGATAGAGGGATGCTCGCCCCCTCTGGGGCTTCTGCCGATGTGGGGACTATTAGATCCAGAGGGCGGCGGAACACCTAGTGGGGCAGGGTACCGAGGTATAAAATACCCGGGGCAGACCAACTAGCAGGATAGAAAATTATAAAGTAGGAATTTAGGACAACTAGTTTAAGTGTTACTTTCCATACTCAAATATTCTAAAATTAGACAAATAAATTGAAATAGACAAAACATTGCGAGTAGAATGAGGTCCTGAGTTACATACCAGTTATCAGGACAGGTATGTAAGGATAAATAAATAAATCAACAGGAGGACAGGCACAACATCCAGTCCTCAGCCATATATTCATCACTCAGAAAGGGTAAACCCAATTTCACCAATGATACATTTTGGTCATGCCAGGAATCGAACCCATGACCCTTAGCTTAGACAGACATTCTACCAATTGAGCTAAGGTGCGGGACAATTGAATTAATAATTTATAAATACAGTAGGACCCTGATTAGCCGGACATTGGTTATCCATATTCGTATCGCAGCAGCAATTTTAGTTATATTTGGATTAGAAAAGTTTTAATATGATAAATGTATAATATCTCAAATAATGTAATTTGTTTCAAGATGTGTTTTAAGTACCTATGTTATATATTTTTTAGTTCTATAGTTTCAATAAGGTATTTAGATATTTAATATTTTTTCTAGAGCATCAATTATCCGGATTTTCAATTATATGGACTAACCTATATCCTAATTAGTCCGGCTAGTCGAGATTTTGACCGTACTGTTAATATGTAACAGTGCAAAGACAACACACAAAGGTGCTTGGCGATAAATTAAAAAAATAAAATTGTTAGTCTTAAAACACTTTACAAAACAATAGTAAAACAATGAACCATTTTATTCATTTTTATTTTAAATAACACAAAAAAATATAATTTTACACATTTATATATTAGCTGTTTGTAAAGTTGTAATCAAATTATAGAATAAATATGTATATTTATTTCAATTTTTGAAATTTGTTTTTAAAACATAAAAATCCCTCTATAAAATTAAATTAACCAGGCAATTTTAAATGTGAATAACCCAGAACTATTTCCCAACCCTTCTTTAAAGATAAAGTTACTGATCTTAACAAAAATTACTTTTAAGAAAATATTGGTAGATTCAACTAAACATTATAAAAAATGGTGAGGTTTTGTGATTTATAAAACAGAAATACTTAAACAGGCTTGAAATGATTAACCCCATATGTTCCAGCTTCAAATATGTTTTCAATCTCTATACAATATAATGAAATACCAGGCAAGTTTTTACTTTTTTAATTTAATCCACATTCACTTTGTTTCAGTCTTGAGTATATAAACAGTGTAAAACTTTCTTTTGGGTAGCAGACTTACTGTGTGTGTTTACATTATGAACTCAATAAAAAAAAGACATGAACCAAATATTTATTTACATAGGACCCACACAAAAACTCTAAACTGAACTGTTTGTCTAAAATATTTTGTTTATGGAAGTCGGGGTGGCATGTGGAATGTTGCCTGGACTCTTCTAGTAGACTGTTCTCGCACTGACCGACCACAAACACAATAATGTAGTGACTTTTAGAGCTTGTACACATGAGATTAACGTGGCACTGATTGCGCTCTAGCAAAATGTGGTGACTGTACACACACAAGTGTTTTAGGAACATTAGCTCCTATTCTCAACTCAGCTAACCATGGCAGTTGAAGAAATAACATGTCTTTGGATCCTCTATTGTCACTATAAACGGCATAAACAAAGGCAATGGCAATACTGGGTGTATCCTGTTTTAAGGGATAAACTAACTCACGGCATGTTCATAACCCTTCACCCAAAACTGTAAGAAATGAACAGAAATGTTTCCACTATTTTAGAATGTTAATTAAATTTTATAATCTGGGCACTCCATGTACCAAATTACTAGCCTTTTTTTGAATTTTATTAATTAACAACTCTGTCAAAGCGCTCAGTCTCCATCATGACAGCTGTTCATGGTAAAAGCGCGCAATCAACTGAACGGACCTTATGGTTTTAAAATACCTCAGAGTGCGCATAAATTGCACATCAGAAGGTAAAACTTCTAGTCACACATTGCAATGGGTGCTAACCAAATTCTTAAGTTTGAATTTGTCTCTATGGCATCCTTTGTAGTTCACTAATGTGCATTAGCAATTGTCGATTAGCCAACACCTCATGCATACTAGGTCTAGATAGCAAGTATGGTACTGAATGGGCAGAACAATTTACTAGTACAGTCCTGTTCAACAGAAAAAAACCCTGATATAAGTACACAATCACCTAAATTATTTAAGTCTTGCATATTCCAAGACTCACTATCTTTACACATTTGTTTAAATATACAGGTTGACATTGGGTTGTCATATTTACCAAATCTGACTATCCATGACATTATTCTGTTGACAACTGTAATGTATTGTTTTTAAAAAGTAAGTCTATAAACATCATGCTTTCTTAAACATAACTAATAAAATAACATGTGTGTGTAAAACGGTGTTCTGAAACACAATTACAATTTTCAGACAAACAGCAAAAATAATTTTTTTAAATTCCTCTAATAGTTATTGCTTTACACCCTGTATATATAAGTTTAAAATTTATATTTTTTACAAAAAAAAATTGTCTCATTCACTGGGAAACAATCACATAAAAAGTAAAATTTTAATTAACTGACATTCTAAATGAAATACTAGTAATAATTATAATAACATGGTTAGTAATTAAAACTAACAAGAATGTAACTAATTTGATACTAAATATAAGGTATTCTCTAAAGCTAGTTGAATCCAAATGCAAAAGTAATAATTATTTTATCAAAACGAGGTTTGATGTAGTAATTGGTTCTCCTGTATTTAAAAAAAATTATTGTAGAGCAGTAGTTTGTTTGGTATGACTGTATAAAGACCCAGACTGTTTAAATTACTTAAATTCTTAACTTATACTTGCAGGTTTCAAAACTAGTGTATAATGCCTTTCCAATGAAAACCCTTGAGAGTTTTGAAATGACCAGACTTTTCTGGACAAAAAAAAAAAAATCATGTTATTTTGAATACATTTTTTCCTGTATTTTAATCTATATCTTGGCACACATGTCCTAAAAATAGCATAGGTAATGTGCATAGTTTTCAAAAGAATTGTTTCATAATCATGTATCATTAGAGATATTTCCTTGTGTCAACACTCGCTCTTCTTAAAAATAGCACTTATAAAAGATAAAACTGTAATAAACTGGTACATCGTATTTCATAGCTCAATAACATCAAAATAATCCC
Organism: Timema podura; assembly: GCA_033556935.1. Classification (NCBI taxonomy): domain Eukaryota; kingdom Metazoa; phylum Arthropoda; class Insecta; order Phasmatodea; family Timematidae; genus Timema; species Timema podura. Next base: position 53,454,913 of record JAVRXN010000007.1, on the reverse strand, counting down.
AAACAACTCCTTTAAAATCTTCTTGACTCATTAAATTCATCAACTTTTCACAAGTTTTCTAGATGTATATCAATCTTTGTATAGCCTTTGTTTTAATATAATCTGTATTATTTATCATACCTAACAATATTATTGGTGTTTCGATTTTGGTAAACAATTTACAGGATAGAATTTATTGCAAACTATGAGACAAATTATGTGTGCCTTTGAAACATGCACAAGAAAGAAAATAAATCTTATATAGAGAATCATGGTTCATGAAAAAAGGAAATTATATAAGATAGTAATCTTTTTTACTATCGAAACTTTTTAATACGAATGTTTTAAATCCTTTAGCATAGAAGACATTTATAAGTTTAGAAATTCAGGAAATAAACTGGACAAGATGGTTCACCAAAGAAACAAGTGGGATTCAATGAAAAAGTGAATGAGTCTCATTATAATCAAGACCAAGAAAATAGACAGTAATTTCCAACTTCTTTGAATAAATTAAAGAGGCTCTATTATGTGACCATTAGAACTTCAAAGAATGAAGTATCACTTTTTTAATCACATTTACAATATTTAATATAACATGGATTTTGGATGTTAAGTCCCTAACAGCACCTCTAAGTGCCTGAAGTTAAAGAACAAAAATTTGAGAGGAATGAGACAATGAATGAGAATGAATCAAACACTATATTTCAGATGACACACTGATATGGAGCAGTTCCCAGATCAGTCAGCATGAAGTCAGGCAGCCAGGGTTCAAATCCCTGTCAGGGTGTCATTTTCCTATATTTTTCATAAGTGAATCGGAAGTTGAAAAGAATGGTAGTCATATCCTAACACTTACATGATGGCTATAAAAACTTTTATCATAAAATTCCCTGACTCTAACAGGTTTTCCAGACAACATTTTAAAAAAAATCCTCACTTAACCTTTCTAAAGTTTTACTTCTTATTATTAGCACCGCGTCTTACTACCCGTTCGGGTTATACGCAAAGTTTTACTTGATGAATGGAAATTTTTCTGTTTATTAGATTCATCACATATTTTCAAAAACAATACTAACATCTACTAAAGAACATTCTTACATGTTCTTTATTCACTATTTAATGTTTTGGGTATTATTTGTGTCTCTGTGTGAATGATTAAAATAAAAAGCCTTGTAAAATCATCTCATGTTAGCAGACTGCTATATTTAGACAGTGTATTTTATTAGTGAGGAACAAAATACCCCACTTTTGTTTAAATATAAGAGCAGAATTAGTCAAGTATTTAAATTCCCTGGCCTTTCCTTATATTTTATTAAATTCCCTGACTTTGCCAAATTTTCCCAGTCTTTAGCCACCATGAGTTAATAATAAAACAAAGACTTTTAAAAAATAGAAATGAAGCTGAAATAAATGTCCGATTCAAGTGAAAGAAACGAGCAATGTACTATAGTGATAGTTGAGACAGCTCACATAGGCTCTCCTTCCCTAAAATGACTCATATCATATGATTATTCACCCTTTGGGTCGCTCCCTGAGCTTCTTAGCTCTTGTTCTAAGAACTCCCAGTAGAGCTTGGAGCGTAAGCTAGCCATTTCCCCTTCCACTCCCCTGTTGAAGGATTGATTTGTGTGGCGCAACACCACCCTCCGACATCCCATTGGCTTCAAGTATTTATTCGCATGTGCATCCTATTAGTAGGAATACGTCATTGTTTTAACCGTATTTTAGCTATCACCAATTTGAATTTTATTTTTAATTTTTAATGTGTAATATTCATATTAATTGATCTGAGACCCACTTTGGTGGCTGCATGGTCTAAGGCATTACTCTCGCAGTAGACTAGACTGCCAAAAATGAGATCAAGGTTTGAATCTCAGTCGGGTGTAGGCTACTGAGAGTGGTTTTTACAAAAAGGTTTTCCACTCTACCTTAACAAAAATGTGGGTACACTTCCTCTAAATATAGCCTTCCTAATCCTTAAAACCATTAGCGTGACTAGTACATAAGCGCATAACCTGAATGGGTAGTAAAACACAGTGTTAAAAAACAAAAATTTATCTCAGTGTTAACTTTTAATATACAAGTAATATAACTATGTTTATTTGTGCTAGTAATAAAATGGGAGTGGTGTGTACAAACTTAGGGTTACCACTATTTTCTTAATACAAAATTCCCTATATATTCTCACTTTTCCAGATGGAGTCCCCAATTTTATAAACATTATTCAGAGAAGTGTAGAGAAGAATGAAATTTCACTTTTCATAAAATTGGCTATTGTGAAGTTATGCCAGTGGTGTTCAGAGCCGAATAATTTGACCTTGATAGGGACATATATGCAGATGTCATGCAGCCCAATGTTTCAAGGAGAAAAAAATAAGGGGAGGTGGTGTGTGTCAGATAAGTGATTTGACGTGATTATTATTATTGCTTGGAAATGTGATTATTTCTTCAATTTGCTTTTCTTCTATGCAAAGGCCTACTATTTAAAGATTGCAGTTTGATGTTTCAAAAGTAGAGGCTTGTTGCTCCTTATGTTGAATTAGGCTAGCCGCATCATTTTCAGAATCTTCATCTTCTAGAGTTAGGTTTTTTGGAGGCTGTGTTACAGGTAAGTCCTCACAGTGCTGAAATGGTCTGATAGCAGATGGCAAATATGGATATTTCCCTGTGTGTTTGGATTTACTTGTTATTCCTTTTATGTTGATAAACAAAATTAACAGTCTGATTAATGATGTTGGGATTCCCTACAAACAATGGAAGCTGCAAAGCACATATGCCAGGAACCCTTTACCCAATCTGTCAGATGTTTCACACAGGTCAAAAAGCAGATTTTAGGGGCCCAGTTCTTATCTTTGTCTCCTACTTTACAGCTAAAATATAACTCGTAGCTTTTTTTTAACTAATAGAATGAAATTTTGCCGTTGAGCTTTAAATTCCAACTCCCTAGATATATATAACCAAACAAATGTGGATAATTTTAACACTCCCTTGGCATAATGTTACAGTATCAACCCCGATACAGCTGCAAAGTAATATAATCACTAGACAAAAGAGAGCTAAAACGCTCAATGCAAACAAAGTGACTGCCAGCTCATTATTGGCATAGGTTGTTTAGATGGTTGATGAGTTTATGTCACAAAATGCTACGCTACATAGCTCTTCTGTCTGGCACCTAACTGTAGGCTATATATATATATATGATATATATATGGGGGGGGGGGGGGGGCGCAGGGGACTACAAAGCCAATTGTGATAAAATAGGTAAAATCTTTCAACATATTTATTATAATCGAAACTCTTCCTTTATGCTCTAAACCAAATTAATAATATTTTTAAATCTTTTAGGTCTGGTCCAAAACTTATTAGAGCCAGATTCTTGACTTTTAGACACCAAGCTATAATGAAGTTTATGTACTTTTAACTAGAGTTAGGGCATCTTATATTCCTCGAATCCAAAAATCTGTAAAAATGTACGATTTAAGTTAAAAGTGAGAATATTGTTTAAAATTGTGATTTAAAGTCAAGGCGTTCAGAATTGTATTAGTGATATCTTTTTGTGATTTTTACAAATCTCAAATTTCTCGAATAAATTCAGATTCAAAGGATTTGAGCATCCCAGCTCAACTTTAAACCATTGATGTTTATTTAATTTTATTCATGAAGCAAGTTTTTTTAGATATAAAAAGGATTTCTTGACTTAAAAAAGTTTTGCAATCTGTCTACTCAATTTTTAATAAAGAAAGAAAAAGTAAAAGTTTAAATCATAAAAATCGAGAAGAATTTGAAAATACAAACTTCATCAACTGTTTCCAGCCGGTGGCTGGGTCAATTTAGTATAATACCGCCATCTTCCTTTATCCTTCCTCCATTCATCCTCCTTTAATTGCACACTTTCTGATATCTGCTCCTCCCATCTCTTTCTTGGCCTCTCTTGCAGTCATTTTCTACTCTACTTTCTCTACTTCATTTCCATCTTTTTCTTTGGAATCCTCTTTTTTTATCATCTTCATTATATACCCATACCAACTCAGTCTTGCTACCTCTACTATCTCATGTACTCTCTGTACTCTTACTCTTTCTCGGATAACTTCATTCCTAATCTTGTTTCTCCTCATGACAGCTAACATGTTCCTCACAAACGTCATTCCCATGCTCCTCCACTTTCCTAGTCTCTCTTACTTTCATTGTCCTTGTTTCTGCTGCATATATGACAATAGGTACAAAGTACTTCCTTACACTTACACAACACTTCTCTTACACACCAATAGAACAACTCTCCCTGCTGTCCTCTTCTCATTAAATCCTCTCTACTTCCACCTTACTCCTCAAGATATTCCAAAATATTTTATGTTCTGTACCTTTCTCAGTTCTACTCCATTCAACTTTATAGCTTTACTAGGCCTTATCCTCTTCCTTGTCCTTACCATCACGTCACACTTTGCCATGCTACATTTCATTCTAAACTATTTCACTTCCTCATTCCATTCTTGTAGCAGTTCTTGTACTTCCTCTTCCTTCTCCTACTCTACCATCAAGTCATCAGAAAACATCATGGCTTTCATTCTTTCCTCCTCGAGTTTTCCTGTCACTTTATTCGTGACCATTTCCATTACCATTACAAATAGTAATGATGAGAGGGCACTCCCCTACTTCACTTCATTTTTTGTTCGGAACCACTCCTTCCTTCCACTCTCCGTCTTAACTCAACTCTTGTTATCCTCATACATGCTTTTCACTCTCAATACAACTCTTCTTTTCACTTCGGCCTCTTCCAGCCCTTACAAATACAAACTAATGAGTGTAAACAGCTTTGTAAGGGGGTAAAGTTGACTTTGGAATTCAACACTAAGGTGTGACATCATTTTCCTTTTCTTATAGCTCCTACACCAGAACGTGTTGGTCAAAGTTACACAAAAAATTTAAACGTAATTCTTTAGTTTTTATCAAACTACAAAGAACATTGTGAGTTCTGAGATAGTTGACACTATGTTTGTGAATAATGTTCTTATCACTCAGTAGACCCACACACAGATTTATGGAAGCGTGACAGGGGCTAACCCCCCAGGGCCGCCACAAATTGTTTCATTAAAACTTTTGGCTAATTTTATGAAAATTAACTTAAGTCATTTTTGGACAGAAAATTTATGATGTCAATACATTTTTTAAAATACTATTTTAAAATTTTTGACATTTTTTCATTATTTTCTGTTCTTGTCAAGATTAATAATAGCAAACAAAATGTACGATAAAAATTTTGTTTTAAGCAAATATAGTTTGTTAGAATTATACTATCATCTTATTTAAATAATGCATTTAATATTGAGATTTCAGCAGTTAGTTTTGTAAAAAGAAAAAGGGGCAAAATCTTGAAAAGAAAATTTTTCTTTAGTGTTGTAGTTTCCAATTTTTTACAGCCCCAAAGTCTCCATAGGTCTAAATTAAGTCCCGAGTAGAAAACTCACAGGCGGGGTATAAAAGATAATACAATCCCATATGAGGTATGTGAAGCAGAGTGTAAAGTGGTCGGGGTTTTAGGTCCTTAGCTCTAGAACATTTCATTTATATAATCAAATTAGTTTGCCATTGTTTACATGTTAATATGATCAAGATACTGAAAGTACTAAATTTATAATACATTATTGTTTTCCATTCGTCTAGGCATAATTTAATCTCTATGTTAGGATCAAATGTTTAATTATAAGAAAGTGTGGGGTTTAATATTAACTATAAGTTGTCTAAATCTTAACCAAAGCTGTAAGCAATATATGTTTTAAATTTCAATTCATTAACTTCATTTTAGGCCTTTTAACTTTTAAATCTAGTAGTTTTTTATGTCTGTAAAGTCTTTGTTGGAATTTTAGATTCATCTAAATTTATTACTTTTACTTTTCACTTTCTAGCATCTTGCTATTTAATCTTATCTGTACCCAGAAGCTGTGAGATGCACCTGTGGCCTCACAGTGGAAAGGGGAGGTTTGGCGCGAACAGCTAGCCAATCAGCACATCCGATTAAGCGTCTGTGTTTGACCTTATGTGGAAGGGAAGCATTAGACGCAACACACTTGCCGGTTAACATGCGAACAGATAAGACCTGTATTCAGAAGTTCTTTTTGTATTGGTCAAAGCGGGTTTAGAGATGGGTGGGAGGAAATGGATACCATGTGGCTAAATGACCCCTACATTAACTATTTATCCATATTCATGTACTAATTAATCTCTTTTCTTTACATTAAGTAACCCGTGGTGCAAAATGTCTAATGTTTATTTAAAATAAAACTTTAAATTCTACTCTAAATTTCTACTTATTTGATGGGCAATGTTATCCACCCCGCCATTAATTTATTAACCCCGAGATGCTCTACTAAATACACTGGCTGTCGTGGACCTATACAAACAGGAAGCTGAGGAGGAGATGAAGAAATGCAATTAGCCTCAAGAGCCTATGTGTGGTTGGTCAAATGGGTACAAATGAGCACATAACACAGGTTGTTTTAACAGCCTCTGCGCTCTGCTTACCCTGGCAACACTCCATGTCACACAACATAGTATATCTGTGTATCTTGGCTCTTAAAACTAAAGGTGGTGAAGGGTAGGGAGGAACCAAATTACAAGGACTGATGCCAGTCTAAATTTGGTAATCCATTAGTAAGCAAGTTATCACTGTGTGATCCATTGAATTATTAAGTCTACTCCTTTAGCCAGTTGAACGTTCTTTTCTTTTTTCCTCATAAATTTATTTTTTAACATTTTTACGATTCCCAGTTATATAAAACATGAAAATATTAACAAAAAAGCGACAGCAATGTACTGTAATCCTGCTTGAAACAGCAGCAGTCTGATTAATCTCTCAACATCATTACCTAGCAAAGAAACATTTTTATTCTTGATTTATTATAAATGAATACATGTTTATTTTAAATATACCTTTAACAACATTTTTAATAACTTGGTGAAATTTTGAATTAAGATATAATAAAATTATTCAAATATCTAAAATCTCTCTTAGAAAATAATGACAAATGAATAGATATTTAACATAAAAATGTAGTGAAAATTATGATAAGAACAGTGAGTACCTCAATTTATAATTTGCACAACAAATACAATGCGATTGTTTTTTAAATGGTTCAACATTTATTTCCTATCTACTGTATACCCATAAAATATAATGCAGAGACAGACTAGCAAGCAAACAATAAGTGAGACATCAAGTCAATATTCAGGGTGAAAGATATTTAAGCAGGAAAGACTCTTATTTAATAAATTAACTGATATACTGCAGCTCTGAAGAATATAATAGTGTATATATTTATAGGAACCAGGTAATCATATACATTCATAGACAAACGGACAAATCACCTGAGCCGTTTAAAGAAAGGCAAGTGACAAATCAATTTGTCGAGGAGTGTATGGTATGCTTTAAGTGACAAAGTAGTATTCCTTCTGAAGTAAGTGATAGTCACATTTCTCGGCGTCACATTCATTCAGGGAACTAAAATATATAATTAGGTAACTATTAAACACACTAATTAATAGTCCAAATAAAAATACTATCTACAAAAAGAGCTAAGATGAGGTTTTTCACATAAAATATAATATTAAAATAATTAAAATTGCTTTTATGAGAAGAAAAATGAGTTTAAAATTAGAGCAGGTTCCTGATACATGATCAAAAACTGTGTTTTTTCTAAATTTTCTAAATGAATCCATCAATGCAGTGCTGCCACTTTCTTTTTCACAGATAATCGGAAAATATTTTAAGACTTTGTGTTAATTTTGTGTGGTTTCATTTAAATTAGCTATCAAGTGAACTAGTAATAGTTCATGACGTTTGATTGCCTAAACAAGTTTTTTAAGTTTATTTTAAAACCAAGCTTTGAACTAAATGTATTGGAGCACTTCAAGTCAGTCAAAAATGTAAGAACCTTAAATATTTTGAAACTAAAAAAAAAATTATGGCTTATAAAGATTTGCCCTAATAAAATAAAAAGAATTTTCAAAATATGAAGGTTGGGAGTATTTGTTCTTTCATAAGCTTTAATTAATAAATAAAGAGAACACAACAAATTTTAAGCCATAAATTGATTCTAGGGGTATCTTGAAGATAATTTGTTTGAAAATGTGGAATGGTTTTAATTAAGTTTCAGGGTAACCTTTGTTTACCTTAAAAGACCAGTATAAAATATAATAAAAAATATACCTATGGTAGATTAATAAAAATAAAAATGAATATTATTTATTCTGAAGTGAAAAATATGGCCCACAACTAAAAACCAAGGGGACATTTTTATTTGAATTTACTTATGTACTATATACACTGATGTATATGTGAAATAATTTTGAAAAGCTCTATTAATTATTTTAAAATCTTTAATTATATTATGATAATGTCAAAATCAACAAAAATTCATGTAGTACAAACATTTAGATAACTGAGCAAGCTTCACCCCAGAAACCAAACATTCACAAAATTGTGTACAATGCTACCAAACCAATACAAAACAATAAATTTTTAACAAAGAAACAAATAAAAATACTCCAACATAAGTGATTACAGTTATATAAAATTTAAATTTACCCTATAAAGAAAGTTTACCATATATTATTAATAATTTGTGTGGACCTAAAATGATCAAAACATTCGACATAAAATAAAGAAGAGTTTTAGCCAAAATTTACAAATGTTTAAACAAAGAACAATATGAATACACAACAAAAACAAAAACCTTTCACACCTAAACAATGATGACCTGTAAAATCTAGCTGAAATGCTTTACATTTTCCATTATAATTTTAAAGCAGGTCACACTTTGATTTGTACAATGTCCTTAGCTCGATGTACTTCTCATGAAGTAAAAATGCTTAAACTAGAAACATACACACATGCGCACCTCGTTCATACATTGCTACAATCAGATCCACACACACACATTTTTATTTCCACATTCCAAATTCACCATCACTCACAACCAGTTTCAAATCTGGCCGTCATAAACTTAATCCTGGAAAAAAATAGAAAATAATATCAATTAGTTCAACATGAAGCAAATTGGTTGCAATAATTAAAACCGTCACACAAAACATGTCACATAAATCAAGTATACCCTCGTCAGAGATGCCAACCTGAGGCTCATTAGTTGACAATAATATAAAGCACAGTAAATCCTAAATATAATATTTTTGTAAGCATTTTTTTCCACCGTAAATGTTTGGCTTTCATTAAAGCTTTTGTGCTTGAATAATATTTTGCATTTTAAAAAAAATGTTAAAAATAAACACTAAAATATGTCTGAACCAATCAATTAGATCGGCGTTTCCAATAAATTTAGTCACGGAACCCTTTCATATTTTGCACAACATAATGGAACTCCTTAAATATTTTTAGCGTCTTCTTCCGAAGTCAACAACCTGAAGGTTTGTTTGATGTGATTTCTATCCATCCGGTGCTGGGCATGATCAGGTTAGTGCAGCCTGCACCATCTGGTACAAATCACATATACTAGGGGAGTTCAGAAAGTGTGGTGGTTCCCTGTTGCCTCTGTTGGTTCTTTTACACGCCACAATCGACATAGGACTGACAGCTTTACTTCCTCTCCAAGGAAGTTGTGTTATGGATATTTATCGCTCAAGAATAATCTGTCAACCTTGGCTGGGTTTGAACCCACAAACATCATGTCCTGAATCGAGCTCTTTACCCCAAGACCAATGAGACCGACATAGCCCAGCATAGCTGCCGCAGGCAGAAAATTTTCTTGGTTTAAGGTTAAATCCCTTTAATTTGAAAGTTACATTTTTTCAGGGGAAAGGAAACTACACTTTCGTCCTCTTTCATATCCCACTAACAAATGCAGACGCCCCCCATATGTGTCTGTCAGGGAAAAAAATAATACAGGGTGGCTACAAAACTTTTATTATAAAATTTCCTGACTTTTACAATTTTTCTTGGTGAATGTAAAGTTTTTATTTGATTGCACTGATTATATATTTTCGTAATTAATCCTAATAACTATTAAAGATAAACATTATTATAAGTTATTTATTCAGTATTTAATGTGTCCCGGTGTAAATGTGGTGTAAAACAAACACTATACAACCATCTCATGTTAACACCAAGAAACCAAAGCTTTCACTTTTGTTCATGTGTAGAGCTCGCCAAGTATTTAAATTCCCTGACATTTCCCTGAATTTTCCAGATTTTCGCTATCTGTAGTCACCATATTATAATAATAATTTTTATTCCTAATTAAATGGTTTACAATATCAAATTCTTTGTTTTTATTATTTCTATAAAAAATACAAAGAATGTCAGCATACATTTTAATGAGGAGAGTTTCCACAACAATTTTCTTTTCCTAATTTTCAATCTAATATCATTAATGCTGGTTAAAATTGTTCTTAAATATTTAAACCCATTAATTCTGTCAAATCATGTTGTTTGCAGTAATCTATAAATTAGTGACCCCAATCTGTGTTCTTTGTGTAATCATATGTAGGCTACATAGTCTTTTCAGTGTTCACTTCTAAACTTATTTCCTTACTAGCCTCTATAAAATTTCTGCATTTCTTGCAACAGATTTCTTACTATTACCTAGCAAAGCTAAATCATCTTTGTATCTTAATATCTGCATTGTACCGTTAAATTTCAACCCTTCCCTACTCTCTTGAATTACTGAGGGCAGATTAAAAAGCAATGAGGAAAGTGCATCTCCTTGTTTCAACCCATTATGTATTTCGAAAGTATCTGATAAGAGACATCCAACCCCTACCCTGCTACTCCTATCAATAAAACATAAACCAATTAGCTTGACAAGTTTTTTGGGTATCCTAAAATTAACAGTTTCATATAATTTATTCATTTTGACTGAATTGTAGGTCTTTTTAAAATCTATGTATAATTGATGAATCGTTACGTTGTCTTGTTGTGTTCTTAATTTCTTTTTTCCTAATATTCATAGTAGTAAAAACCTGATCCATTGTTGATCTATTTCTTATAGGTCCATATTGATGATCCCCGATTACTTTTTCTACATATGGCATCAATCTCATTAAAATTATATTAGATGGCAAGGATATGGAAAATATGTAAATTTATAGGAAGCAATAACTTCTATACCAAAACAAAGGTTGTAATTACAGGAATGTTGGCAGCATTACAGCCCTCCAAGTGACAGATGGCTGTCAGTGGTATCCGATACCTTGCAACATCAATTGTTCACTCAAATGTAGCTGATAATTTCTACAGTCATCACAGACTCAACCTTCAACTATGAGCACGGGATGAATCCTGAATAACTAGGCGGTAGAGCAGTGGCACGCTAAGCCAAAAGTCCCAGGTTTGATTTCCGTGTTCAGTTGTCAGTTTTCAATTAATTTAAATTGATTAACAATATATAGGTATATTTAAAAACCATCAACCATATTAGGAAAGACATTTGTTTATTGAACTTTGACTGCAGCAATACACAACACAAGAATAGTCAATGTAATTTTCATTTAAAAGTTTTTTGTCACGTTATGCTAGAGCAAACCTGTATAGTAATCATAAATTAGAGTGTAATTTGAGCAAAAAATAATCTATGGTAGAATTTAGCTTAAATAATTTAAATTACTTACTTTGGTGGCCGCATAGTCTAAGGTGTCACCCACACAATAGATTATTCTGCCGACGATGGGAAGATCGGGCTTCAATCCTGATCTGGTGTACTGAGAGTAGCTTTTCTTTAATAGTTTTCCACTCTCCCTCCAAGCAAATGTGGGTAGACTTCCTCTAAAATCAACCTTACTAAACCCTACACATTAGAGTAATTAATACATAAACGTATAACCCAAACAGGTAGTAAGACGCGGTGCTAAAAAAAGATTTATATTAGTTGCCAGTTTCCCCCCAAACTATGAATGGAAAAAAACAATGAAATAGTGATCTTTGAAGAGCTTTGAGATAAACAAATAGGTTAAAGTAAGAATCACTAGCTGATGATAATTTGGAAGACAACCACGAATAAAATAAAAGATTATGAAAGACTTAGACCCTGGTTTGTTCCCAACCAGTTTTTCCAATCAATGGCCACCCTGAGATATTATCAATACCTACAAAATAATGTTAGTAATATAGTTAAACTTTATCAATTTTCCTACAAAAATAGTTTATTATCTAAAAGACCCTTTTATGCAAATTGGAGCATATCTTTGAACACCAATGGATGGCGTTTTCCATCTCTGTCCTGGTTTACCTAGTATTAGGGTGGTTCCTATCCGTCCCTCTTTATGGACTGCGGCGCCTCGGCAAGTCCCTTCACCTTGAGACGGTCGGCAGTCTTGAGGAAAGCGGGTAGTTGCTCCTGGGACACATTCACCTCTCCTGCATACATGAACTCAAGGATGGCTTGGAGGTGGGTATATGGCACATCTTTCAAGATTATGATCGGATGCTTCGAGGGATTTTCCTACAACAAAACGGTAAATTTAAAATTCTTAAACCAAAATTATTAAATTAATATTTAGTCCATTACACCTATCAACCAAGGAGTAACACTGTTGTTAGCCGACATTTTCAGTGATAGCACTTCTCTATTGTATAATGGTGTCTGTATGTATACAACTATGTACAACACATTTTTAGTACTTCTCAATGAGCTAGAAAGCTGAAATTTGGTGAAGTTGTAGAGGAACCTCTCAAAAGATGCACAAAATTTCAAACTATAAAAGCAAAAATCACAAAACAGTAAAAACATGTTTAGTTAGGGCCTATTAGTTTTAGTTCATTACCATGCTATTTGCACTTAACAAGCAAGGAGAAACTAGAATAAAATTCCAATCTCAATTCCAAAGACAAATTGCAGTGATTTGATTCATAGTTTTGTTATTTCATAATCATACTAGTAAATAAAAACATATTTCTTCAATGTCAAATAAAAGTTACACAGGCAACGTTCAGAATGAATGTTTGAGCTTACATTTACGTACATAATGTATTCAGACAAATGAATAAAAGGTTGAAAAGCGTGCGTTGGGGTGGATGGAGCTTTGAGAGAATGGTTTGACGATGAACAGGGTGTTATACAAGGATGTGTCATGTCTCCATGATTGTTAAACGTACTGTTATATTCAGATGATGCCATATTAATGGCTGAGAAGGAGAGTGACTTGCAGAATGCATTAAATCATGAGTGTGGCAACAAACAGTATGTATTTTTGTATAAATGTCTCTAAAACTATGGTATTGGTTTTTGATAAGGACAGATCAGGAAATGATTGTCAACTTAGTTTAAATGGAAAACTGTTAAAACAAGTGAATGACCTCGTGTATCTGGGCAGAATGTTCTGTAAAAGTGGAAGGATGGATGATGAAATCAATAGACGGGTGAATGCATTTCGGAGAGTAGTTGGATGTATATGGACTATTGTAAAGAATGAAGTAGAATCAAGAGTCAAAGATGGCAGTATATAAAAGTGTGTTCACACCAACTTTGTTGTGGATGTGAAGCATGAGTTTGCCAGTCAAAACACAAGAGCAAGGTATATGTGAATGGTGTGAGATATCTAAGAAATGTAGGTGAACAAACTTGTATGGACAGTCAGTAATGAGTGGGTGCTGAAGGAGTGCTTTTTGAAAGGGAGTTCAATAAGACAGTGGAGGGGAAGATCTTATGTTGGTATGAACATGTTCAGTGGATGAGTGTGGATCGAATGAAGAAGCAAATAGTGACCCAGTATATGGATGTTGTGTAAATGAAGGGAGTATGCAAGGATAGAGAAGTGTGGAGAAAGTTATTGAGGATGGATTAAGTATGGAGTTGTTGGTTCTTTAGCTATCTGCACAGTTTCTTGCCAACCTCGTAAGGGAATGGCGTGATTATGTATGTATAGGACTATGTATGAAAAAAATGAACAATGGAATTTCCAGGACAACCTAGAAAATTCCAGGAAAAGATTGGAAAAATGAGAAATTTCATAACCTTTCCAGGCCTGGAAGAAATATTTATAAATTCCAGGTTTTCCAGGACATGTAGGAACCCTGTATAGATATCCACAATGCTCTTTCACTAGCAACTAATACATCTTTCTTTTCAATGTTAGGTTTCTTGAAAACCTCAGCACAGCCTCTGAAATTGGCACTGTTTAGAAGTTTCATTATAACATGCTCTTTTCCTATTCCAAATAAGTGGGCGGTAGTGTCATAACCTAGAATCGCCCGTGAAAAAAGAGTATATTTACAACTACAAAGTTCATGCCTCAGAGCTTTGAGATTCCATATTCTTGTTTTCTTCACTGAAATACCTTTAGATTCTGGCTTGAATATGATATCAAAATTGTTCATCTCTGCATGGAAGCAAAGTGACACCAACAATTCAGTGTCCTCAACAGTAACTACTGTTATCATTGTGCTAGATCTCTTAACAGCTGTTTTTACAATCAATACAGCTACATTTTCTTCACCATGAACAGTCAACACCCATTTGTGATTTGACTGTAATTTATCATAAAGGAAATTAATTGATGGGTACATATTCTATACATTACTTAGAAACATATCCTTTTTCAACTTAGGGATCATAATTCCTGCTAATTAAACAGTTATTGAAGTCATTCCCTTTGAGCTTCTTGAATGGGTTACATCTTTTGTTACCCGACTCAATAGGATAGTTAGCTAACACGCTAGTTTCATGTTGAGCTATAATGCCAAGGCCGGGGAGATAGAGGTTTGAATCTCGGTCGGATGAACTGCCCCCCTCCCTAGTGTGTGGGTGTGTGTTCCTAAATGATTTTCCACTCTCTCGCATGCAAACACAGGTTCACTTCCTCTAAATTCAACCTTCCCAATTCCTAGCTCATTAGCATAATTAGTAGTTAAATGTATAACACAAAAAGGTAGTACCTAAGACGTGGTGCTAAATAAACATACTTTGTTGAGTGGGGTGATTATCAAACACTATTGTTTAATTTCTGTATTTTTGTTGACATATTTTAAGTAACTTTCACATATGCCATCAAAAGTAGCATTGTGCACTCATGGTATATACGTTGTAATAAAGCACCACCCTCAATCACATAATGAACATTTACAATGAGTTCCATTTCTTCAAATGATCCAAGTTTACTCAATTCTTCTGCTAGCACTGGTTTATTCGCTTATAACATAAAACCATGAATGTCAAAAAAAGGTAAAGAATAACTACATACTGGTAGCTCATAGGCCTACTTGAAAATAGTTTCTTGAACATAGGCTCTGCCTTAAAATATGAGTGAAGAATGACCCTGGGCACGGGACAATTCCTGGATAGCTCAGTGGTTAGAGCATTGGTGCACTAAGCTAAAGATCCCAGGTTCGATTCTCGTGTCCAGGTGTCATTTTTCAATTTTCAGAACATGATACCCTTGTCTCCGATTCATAAACGAGTTTTTGGAAAAGACGTTGAGGTTCTATTGTATTTGACCTTCACCCCCAGACATTGACCAAGCCAACTTCTTTGGCGAGGTAAAAAGTGACATTTGCTGTTGCTACCATACCTGTTGCAATATTCTAGAGTTCTTTGTTATCAGAAAAGGGTTCTTATCTTCGAAAATAGAGAATAGCTTTCTGGGGTCATGATCAGCTCTTTTAAATATTGAGATTGTCTTTTAAAAGCTGCTCACTTCAAACATGAGATAAAGATGCCAGTCCCTGCATTACGTTGTTAACTTCTACACATCTCAGCATTTATAAGAGCCACAATGTTCGCTGATATTCCTCAGCACCTCCATATGACACCACTAGTTTTCAAGCTTCACATCAAAACTTGTTCAATAACCAAATCGGATGACAGACCAGCCGACAAATAATGATATCATACTTTGAATATATTATGTTGTCTATGTTATGACTTATACAGATATCTATAGTCACAAAATAAGTATATTAAATTTATAATAAGATATGATTGTATGTAACTTATGTTTTTATTTCCCTTATGGGATATACAATGCAGTCATTATGATTCATTAGTACCACGTCTGATAGTTACTTCCGGCTATGTTTGGTATCATTGTAAAGGAAATTTCAAGAGGAACAATATAGGTTTGGGGTGTAATTTCGCTAACTGGGAAAGGGAAGCCAGCATTACAATAATTAACAGTGAACGTGATGTATTCAAATGCCATTTTGAAAAAAATCCCGTCTTCCCACCAACCATACATATTTTGATATAGGCCTACTTTGGATATGTTATTTATGACATTTTTCAAGAGCAAATGCCATTGGCTTCATCTTTGTACTAATTATTTCCAAGTCAAACCACATATTCAGGGGCCTAATAGTACTGATCACTTATCTAGCTAACATCAGTGATGTCAGGTTGTTAGGGCAACCACCCTATGAAGCATTCAGAGCTTGGGCGGGGCGACTGGCCGCCGCACAGCCATGTGTGAGGGTGAGCACATGTTACCATGATTTTAATAGAAGGGTGATTGTTGTCTTGAAATGATATTCATTGAGGTTTTTTCGTTATGTAATGAAATAATATTGGAAAATTGGTGTTAATTTCAAAATATGTTTTGTTTCTCCCTTTGCTTTATTTTGCAAATGGGAGCCCTCCCTTACGAGTCACCACTGGAAACAGCCAAATGTTTATTTCCATAAGTTTGTGTTTCAATAACATAAAAACTGTTAGAAGAAAACAAAATTAAAAACAAATTGTAAATTGTGAAAGTTTTGACTGCAAAAAGTGAAAACAACTCAACATAATGGTATTTCAGATTGTATGGTTTGGTGAATAGATAGTTAGATACATGGTAACGTTTCCTAGTTGTAACCTACCACCATGTATTAGCTTTAAGGAACACAGCGTGGTCAATACTTATATTCCAAAGGTGATTTGGGTGAGTTGTTGGAGTGTTTTGTCTATGTGTAACATAATCCTTTCAGAAGTTTTAAAAATGTATAAATCTTGGTGTCATTCTATTCTCCGTATTCTTGTGTGTAATGAAGTGAGTAAAATATCAAAATATTGCCCAATGGGAAAGAAAAAGAGCCTAATATGGGACACCAAACACATCCTTTTAGCTATACTTGTATGTTTAAGTATGAATATCATACTTTAATTTGATGCAAGGTAAATCAGTACACTTGAGAGACAATTCAGACACAATCAAAAACGACTTTAACCCCTTAGGTGTCTAGGTCAATACATAGGCTTACACTTGGATCCCACGTGTCGTCTGGCAGACTATGAACAAGATTTACTGCTTCTTTGTAATCTTAGGCAGAACAAAGCTAAAGCATTATTTGAAGAAACATTTAGGTTACTTACTTCAAGTAACGCTTTGAAGTAGGGACTACAAGCTGACAGAACCATCTTGTGCGCCTTGCAAGTCTGTCCTTCACATGCGAGTGTCACGTCTGTAAAACTTTTCTCATCTCGCAAATGTTTAAATGAAGACACCATATTTGACTGGAAGTCGTTCCATTTTAAAAAGAACTGTTGTTGCTGTTGATCGGCAGACATTCTTGTTGAGGTTAGACTTCTATGATAGGCCTAAATGTGAAATCAACTGAAAATTTAAAAAGAAATCATCAAATTTACTAAGCTATAAATAGATCACGTTTCAGTAAGCACAATATAAAATACTTTAAGCTATCTGTGCCTTAAAATTAGACCTAGGACTACTGTTATTGTATTTACATAATTTTTTTTATTTTTCTTAGTCATGTATTACAACTGTCCTCATATTGCCGAAACAAATTGATTTGATATTTTAATTTAGTTGCAGTTTAACTGTTTTATGCAAACAACGTGCAGCACACAATACGGCAGAAGGAATCAAATTTATTGATCACTATTTAAAAAAAAGACATTTTTAGAATTATTTGTTGAGTTGTGGCAAAACCATACAATTTAAAAACTATACAGGCGCTAATTTTGTTAGCTTTAGTAAGAAAGCGCAAAATAGCACGAATATAGTCTAGTAAATAACAAAATTAAAATGTAGAAGTAAACTTACAAACAAATAATAGTTTTAAGATAAAAATCACAATTTTCTAAAAAAACTCGCAAACTTTTGTCAACAACTGTTAAGAAGCGGAAGTATAAAGCGAATGTAGTGACACCTGTTATTTAAAGATTTAATTAATTAGGTACTCATCAATGCCGATCTTCAATTAGTTTATTAAAAACCGTCATAAATTTAAAACTATTCATGAATATTTGGTTAAAAAGAGAATTTATACCTATAGTTAATCTGAAACAAAGTAATAATATTAAACTTATAACAATTATCAAGCATTAAAATAAACTATTTTGAAACGCTGCCATCTATCGATAATGTGCTTAAAACATTTAATCAAATCTCAATAACTATTTTCATGAGCAATGTTCAATTATTTAAAATAGTTATTAGGATCTAAGAAGCTATTCGAAATTTATTGGTTTGTTTTATTGATAAATGCAAACTAAAAAATTATTAAAATATCGTACCTGTAAAATAAAATAGGTACTAGAAATTCTACTCAACGAAATAGCGAAAACGTGTGCGCGTGGCCATATTGAAGAAAGGGGCGAATTCTGACACTTATAAATTAATGATATTTAGCTGTCATATTTATTATTTTTTGCTGTCAAAATTGGTGTGTAGTGTTCGTAATAATGTCGAGAACCGAAAAAGATAAAATAAAGCAAATACAGGATCGCTGTCAAGCTCTTCTCACAGAAATGTTACGAGACGATGATAATAAATATTGTGTGGATTGTGATGCAAAGGGTAAAATTATTATATATGTTATATATATTTATTATATTTAAGATTATTTAACATGTTTTGTGGTTAAAATTCTATTTTTGCTGTTCGTGTTGTAGAATATTAATTTTGATCAAGTTTAGTTCTATCTTGTGCATAAAATTTCTGACATTTGTCTCACTCTTAACCCTAATCCTAGTAAAAATTTTATTTCCAGGTCCTAGGTGGGCATCATGGAATTTGGGCATTTTTCTCTGCATTCGGTGTGCTGGTATCCACCGAAATTTAGGCGTGCATATTTCCAAAGTCAAGTCTGTGAATTTAGATACGTGGACACCAGAGCAAGTCGTCGTAAGTTTATTTTCATGTTTAGGCCTAATTAGGCTAACCATAATTCATTGAGACAAAAACGGGACGGGGAGGGGGGTTAGAGGAAGGGAGGTTGGGCGGGGTATGTGGGAAAATCAAGTTTAAAAAAAATTATTTTGCGACACAAAAATTATCATGTTTACAACATAACATGGTGGCCTTACTATCAATCTTTACAGAACCCACACCAAAAACTTTTAGCTGGGTGTAAATGGGGACTGCATTTCATCCTGCTCATACCATGTTTATTTTTCGGATATACTTACTTTGCGCAACAAATGTTTGTAATCACACACACATACACACCATATCACAATTTTGTCTTACAATTAGCATGGCTCTCATTTAGTCAACACTAAATCTACATTTCTCCATAGACCGCATTATAATACTCGACGAAAGCCTCACATTGGGTCACCAATTTATAATATTCTAATGGCCCCGTGTTGGCTGACAATTTATAATTTCAAGAAAAGCCCTACGATGGGCACCATTTTCTTGTTAAAAGAGGCTTCTATGCTAAAAGCCCCACTGAATGGCTCCAACTTTTAATATCCTACGAAGTCCCTCGTTGGGTAGCCACTTATTAAATCCTCAATGGGGTTTTTGTGATGAAAGCCCTTTGATGGCTCATCAATTGAAGAATTCACAAAGACGACATAATTTTTATATCTATCCCTGGCTAGCTCAGCTTCCGTTGTCGACGCGGTTATCATATAAGGAAATTCCCACTCATACAATAAATACATTTAGATACTTTTATGTTAATTTATTGTTAGAAAGTATTCTTTTTATATGTATCACTATAATAATTAACAACTTCCGCTTGTACAAACGACCCGTCTCTACGCTAATCACTGTACACTAAATCATAATTAAATCTGTGACGACAAGCAACAAACGTCTTGTTGCCACCCCAGTCACTGCATGTCTCTTTTTGGTGTAACAGTAAGAGTTTGTTTCTTCCTCACGTCTCTTTCAAATTCTGATATCATAAATTGCACCAGAGTGGACTGACAATCTCGACCTATCACAAGAGAGTAGTTTGAATCTTGGCTTTCTGATTGGCTGGACATTGCAACCGCCCTATGCTAAGGAAAAGGTGTATTTCTCTTAGAACGAAAACAAAGTGCTAGATCAGCTCTTTATGTTTTAGTTTAATCATCCAACGCTCCCAGTAAGCACATTTAAAATAAAATAAATGTATTGACTTCCAACCTCCATGAAGGGCTTAAATATTCTAAAATGCAAATGAATAGTTAAAAAAAATATAAAATCGAGAGAATTCCCGAATCCAAACATAAAACTCAAATAAAATATTAAAACTGCAGTCTCATCCTTCCTTTTCGAAACAACGTTAGGTTTACAAGTTAGGACATTACAGCATGCTTTTCATAATAGAAGATATTCTTTCCAGGGATGCAGTACTTCCTGTTAAACAAAGAATAAACTCTACTACATTAAAAAATAATCTTAAAAATATAAACATTTTCTACTCATTTCAGAAAATATTTGCACCCATTTATTAGATACAAAAATATTTGATCTATTCCATGCATCCAACCTCCTCACAACTATAGCTTTATGATCAACACCAATATTTAAGGGTCAATCTCAAATTGAGGGACAATTTATGTCTCCTGCCTATATAAAATATTTTGTTATTTTTAAAACAAAACAAAAATTAGTAGTAGTAGAAATATATAAAACTTGATAGAAAAATTTAAATAAGGTAATATTAAAAACAAATTAGACCAAATAATTGATCACCTTGATAACTGTCCCAGGTACTTGTCATTTGGCCTAAAGTATAGGATAAATGACTTTTTGTAAAATTAATATTTAGGCCATTTATTTAAAGTGTCTTTATGTTGTCTTTGGAAACATTCGTTATGATTCGTAGTGATGTTACCAGATGGCGAGGTGTGTAATGTCTAGTTAAACACTACTAAACAATTCTACCGTTTCAAAATACATTTGTCTTAACTCAATTTACTACTGCCCAAGGTATAGCAGCACGTCCATTAACATGTAGTACAACTTTTGTATGTTGAACTTTTTGCATTGCCAAAGTTTTGTACTAATTTTTTAATCTTTTGTACTCGTACTCTTTTTGAGTAATTAGCATATAAATATGGCCACTCCTTTTTAATAATTTGGTTTTATTTTGAATTTTGAACTTTTTTCAATGCCAAATTTTTTAATTAGTTTTGTACCACAAATAAAAAGTTTTGTACCCATACCCTTTTTGAGTAATTAGCATATAAATGTGGCCACTCCATGTTGATCATTTTGTATTATTTTGAATTTTGAACTTTTTTCAGTGCCAAAGTATATTTTTTTAATCTTCCTTTCTGCGTATACTTGTTTATTAATTTTATTAAATGAATTAATCAACCATTCATGCTTTCTCTAGTAATTATATTAACTTACTAGAGTTTGCCTATGGCTTCACTCACATTTAAGTTGGATGGATTAAATTTTTTCTATCGAATCATCTAAACCAGGTTTTCTCAAACTGTATGCACTTGAGCCTTACTTGAATATTAAAAGTAATTGTTAAGCCTCACTAATTTAGAATAAAAATAACTTTTTTACATTAAAATATAAAAATGAGGCACTTATTATTTCATTTATTTCTATAATTTCTGATAAGAATGTTGTAGAAGTTGTGAAGTATTAAAAGAATAGTAAGATTTTGGAAGATATCCATAAAATATCAAGTTTGTTTTAACATTTTATGACTTGAATACTATTTATGAAAAATATGTACTTGTCATTTGGAAGAATGAGTTTCATTTTCCTATCACAGAGATGTTTCATGTCAGCTTCAGTTTTTATAACACACAATGGAAGGCTTTTTCAACTTCCAATCGCGTATAACCCGAACGGGTAGTAAGACGTGGTGCAAAATATTAATTATTAATTCAACTTCCAATCGATTTCTGTAGTTAAAATCATCATACTTGTTCAGAAATTACTTTCATACAAATAGCATGTAGATGCAAACATCAAAATTAATTTTATTGCTTCATAAGTCAAACAGAATATTAATTTTTTACAATCAATCAGATCTTTAGCAAGTCAGAGGAAGTGAACAAATTGGTTCACAGATAAAATGATGCTGCGCCTCATCTTAAATCCCCTCGCGCCTCACAGTTTGAGAAACCCTGATCTGAACTACCAAAAACACAATTTCAAACACGTGTGTGGTGAAATTTTTTTTTTTTTTTATGTTGATGTAGCCACATATTAACTACCACCTATAAGAAGGAACCAAAATACACTTTTTAAATGTTTGCAGTTTTTGCATAAATATTTGCTCACTTATGTGGATACATTGTTATAATGAACACCTAAATAAATAGTTTAAATTTACTATCTAATAAACAAAACTAAATAAAACTAATTTACACACAAAACCATAAAATAACTGAAAATATACTTACATTTAGGGCAAAATGCAAGTACGTTAACTATGGTTCTATTACGTGAAGGCATTGTTGCACTGAACACCAAAATAAATAGTTTAAATTTACAATATAAAAAAGAATTAAATTGAAAGAATCACTCTAGTAAGTGTCTTAGTATATCATACAAATTGTTCTGTTATTAATTGTTTCTATTAATTTTGGAAATTTTTCCCCTTTGGACCCTCCCCCCATTCATCATTTCTCTAACTTCCATTCAAACAATTATAGTTTTAAGACTTATTTTGTTGTTTATTAGTTGTACTTCTACCTGCCAGCCAAATTTCAATTTTATACCACATTGCACTGAGATGTGTTGTTTCTATCAGTTTTGTAGATTTAGAACCTCCCCGTCCCTCAACCCCCTTCTCCCAACTCACTTTGAGAAATTTAGAGTAGAATGTTATATTGGCTATCTGGAGTTTGATTTATCTCCACCTATCTGCATTTGTTTGAATGTATACCCCATCTCAAAAGGTTTTTTATCTATAATAGTCCATAACCACTATTTTACAGAATGCCATTTTATATTGTAATTGATTGTATTAGTTTAGGAAATGTTGAATTCCCTACTCCCCTCCCTCTCTCAATTTCTCCAACTCCCACTGAGAAATTTCAAATTTTAAGATTTATTTGGTTATCTTGATGGGTCTTTCTTTATACACAAGGTTACTCATTGATCTCTGTATAACTGGATGGACATCTGTAACTAAAATTTTCAAGCTGTCATCTGCACACTATTGTGTAAGAAAGAAGAAAACTTTCGGGTATCTCTTTCTCTCTTACACATATACAAGGCGATGGGACATTTTGACATAGTTCGCCAATTTGTATGAATGTATGATTAGATAAATGAAATAAATATATTAATAAAAGTTTGGCGAAGATAATAAGTTCAACACTTGTGACTTGTTTCTTTAAATAAGTTGATGTAGGCTAATATAGTAATACTTCCTACAAGCCTATAACCTAAATGAGCGTTTGAACTTCTACACAAAGTTTGTTATTCAAACACATGTAATTAAATGTTAAGCTACCTTATTTCATTAAAGTTATCAAACATTAAATATAATATGGCTTCTGAAAGCAATAGGGCACACAAGCTAAGAGCCAACTTAAAATATATTGTAGTCTTGGCAGAATGTAAACATCATGACCAATAGCTACATTCTCATATTTTAATGTGTTAAAGATTTTACACATATTTGTAGGATATTAACTATAAAACTGAATTGTATATCCATTAACGTAAATATGTATTCAATCAAATGGGTTATAAATATAATACTTTCATATTTTCAAACAATGATCCTTTAATTCACCAAAAACACGATTTTACATAAGAACGTTGAAAGAAATCGTTAAATCTGTCCCCATGCAACCAAGCAGATGACAAACTTTAGCGTCATGATTTGATCCGTTACAAGGATGTGTGTATGTCCATCCAGTATAATGTAGAGATCACTGAGGTTACTAGATTAAAAGGTAGGTTCGTTCCCTTTATCGGCCACCATCCATGTGACTGTGCGGTGTTGCGCTTGTTATTAACATCTTATTTATGTCAAGTATGCTACCAAAGTCACTGTGAATAGTAAATGTGTTTGTGTTTTTTTGTAAGCTTTCCTATTATCTATGCGTGAAGTGTTACGACAAATATCGTACCAATACTACCTTGCCATGTGCAATAAAATATATCTAACTAAGGGATATGGTATTATACACAATACTTTCCTAAAGATTCTGATGTCAGACAAAGATGTATTCACTACTGAACAGGATGGAAAATGGAGTCCTGATTTGTATTTTATTTACTCAGAACATTTTTTCCATGATGGTTATGAACAAGACCTTCAGGCCTAACTGCGCAACTTGCCTAAGAATAACAAATTAAAACGGCCTGCTGTAAACTCCCTTATTTGTGGTGTCTCCGAAAATATTATCCAAGGGAAAAATACTACCCATGAATCTAGGCATGATGTTAGATTGCTGAAACAAATAGTAAGTGATGTCATAGCGGGTAAAAATATTTGGAGGACGTGTCACCCCCAATATTTTTATTTTATGGGATAGTCCATCCATCCATCAAGCTATCCATCTCACCTTAAAACATATTGAGAAACATTATTTCTCAAATATAATAAATCACGTGACTGTATTAAATAAATGTGTTTAGTACAAGATCATAATTTATTGTATTAAATAAACAAATGTATATAGTACTGTAGTTAATGAAAGAAGTAAGGTGTTTTGAGATGTCAATGTTCACTTAAATTAAGTGTTAGCTAATCAATATAAAATGAACAACCCTCTTGTATGTAGGCCTTTTCATGAACCAATTTGGAGTGTGGTGAAAATCTTGAATTTATATTAATGTTCACCTGAGTGTGTCGATCTAAATATTTAAAAGGTAATATTATATTCGGCTACATTTATATTATATAAGTAGTGATTATAGAGAATGACAATATAATACCCCTAATATGTGCCCCCCTCCCAAAGCTGGTAATAAAATGTGCCCCTCTCAAAGTTGGTAATAAAATGTGTCCTTCCCCCCTGCCCCCCACCACCACCAACACCCACCCACCAAGTTGGAAATAGTCATCCTCCAAAATTTCAAAGTTAGGCACATCCATGGGCGTTATACTATATTCTATAAATATGCAGAGAAAGGAAGCCAAAGAAGGTGTAGCTGTTGTTAATTGTGTCTCTAAGAATATAAGCAACGAAACAGTCAACCAATTGTGAATAAGACTGAAACAATTAAAACATATATTAATAATAATAATAATAATATTTAGCACCGCGTCTTACTACCCGTTCGGGTTATACGCCTAAGTACTAATTACACTAATGGATTAGGAATTGGAAGTGTTGAATTTAGAGGAAGTGAACCCGCATTTGCGTGGAGGGAGAGTGGAAAACCATTTAGGAAAAACCACCCCCAGTTCACCCGACCTAGATTCGAACCTCGATCTCCCCGTCCTCGGCGGTCGAGCTCAACACGACTAGCGCGTTAGCCAACTACGCCACCGAGGCGGGTAAAAAAAAAACATATATTGAATGATTACAAAAGGAAAACAAAATATTGAAACGAAAATCTCTGGAAATTCATAGGCTCAGGAGCATACTTATCTTATATATAATTTGCAAGGGCGTAGAAAGAAATTTTTTTCAGGGAGGTGTCCACTTGAAAGTTAACATGGTAGTGTACATTTTTTTAAATTTTCTTTTTAGTAAAGCAACACTAACTGCTCGTTAGTGCTATACACTTATGTACCAATTACGCTAAGGTGTTTGGGGTTAGGATGGTTGATTTTATAGGAAGTGTACCCACATGTGCATAGAAGGAGACTAGAAAGATATTATGGAAATACCACCCTTATAACAAATGACCAAGATTTGAACCTTGACCTCCCGTTATCAGCAGTCCAGCATACAGCAAGTGTAGAGCTTAAGACCCTTTGGTCAACAAAGTGGATCTTTGGTTACATTAAAACCATGTCAATTCTTATTTTGAGTTGTGAGCCTTAAGTCAACATAAAATATTTTAGAACTCTTTGAAACTTTTTAGATATTATAATTTTATTTGGAATATATAATTAAATTATTATATAGTTGTTATGGAGAAAAAATTATAAATATTATGGAGAGAAAAATAACATTACATGTTGAAGTGGAATTGTGTGGATATAAATATTGATCACACAAAAAATAAATTGTTAAGCATGGCTTTATCAAATAATTGCTAAATAACTCGTTTTTCACACGGGATTGTTTCATGATACGTTTCATCTTTCCAGCTCAAGCGGTTTGGAATATACATAAAAACCAC
Organism: Timema podura; assembly: GCA_033556935.1. Taxonomy (NCBI): domain Eukaryota; kingdom Metazoa; phylum Arthropoda; class Insecta; order Phasmatodea; family Timematidae; genus Timema; species Timema podura. The sequence continues at coordinate 53,428,555 of JAVRXN010000007.1, read as the reverse complement.
CCCCTCCTCGCTTCACTCCCCTAAGGGTTGGATTTCGAAAAATCCCTAAATGAATAAAATGCATACATCTATGATTTTGACAAAGAGTACTCATGTCAAATTTTGTGTTTCTCACTCGGTTTCGGAAATGCGTGTACCCACTGGAGGTTAAAGGAAAACCACCCTCTCCCCCGCTTCACCCCATTAGGGGTTGAATTTCAAAAAAACCCAAAATCCTCTGGCCCGTTACTTTAAAAGAATTTTTATGTCAAGTTTAATCTTTGCAGCTCAAGCAGTTTGGAAGATACTTCACCCCCTTAAGAATTGAATTTAAAAATAATAACTCTCACCCTTTACATAAATAGAAACTCCATGCCAAAATTCATCTTTCCTGCTCAAGTGGTTTGGAAGGTACAGAAAAGCCACCCTGTTTTCACTTCACCCCCTTAGGGGTTGAATTACTCAAAATTTTCAAAAATCCTCGGACATCTTTCTCTTCGATTTTGACAAAGAACACTCATGTCAAATTTCGTGTTTCTAACTGAATCAGTTTCAGGAAAAGTGTAGGCCTACCCTTTAAGAAAGCTACCAACCCCGTTTTTACCCCTAGGATACGAATATCAGAAATTCGTCAAACTTGTATCTCCAATATTTTACAAAGAACATTCATGCCAGATTTTGTGTTTCGCCATATAAATACATAGACCCTGACATAATGCAGTGTTGGTGGTGTCGTAATTGGTGGTTTATTGGTTGTGTCGGGAGTGAAAAAGATACAGGGGTGTATGCTAGATTCTAAAATATTAAATATTACTTTTAATCAAAGATGTGTGGAGTTTAAATATAAAATACTACATTAAATACCTAATAGGAATAAAAAAAATAGTAAATAGTGTTCTAGAAATATCATCTACTTTCTGATTAATGTAATCTACCTGTACCTACTTGTAAAATATATATAGTTTTCTTGACATATGCTATTCTATAAACAAATAGTTATTTTTTATTCATATAAATAAAAAATGCCAGTCGAACAATTTATGCTCAATGTCCTTTGGGGTTTAATTCCTCCCTCTCTCCAGAAATATCACTCATAATTCATTTTAGTATTCCTAGACCAGGGATTGGCGAAACTTTTCTGACCAATGTGCCACTCAGGGGACTTGCTTAATTTTGGACTAGTCTATTGTGTCACCTATTATTTATGTTTTTTAAGGTGGGATGGAAGGGAACACGAGGAAAAGCCAGAGTTTTTGCAGTTTTTATGGGTTTTTTTTTTGCCAAAGTAAATAAAATATTGCTCCAGTACAAAAATATAATTTAATTTTATTCACATTTTCTTCAGAATTTCTTAAATATCTGTGAAGGGTGTTCTGAAATTTAATGACAACTTTTTCTCTTCATTTAAAAAGTTTGTTAGATAATGCCACCATGCTCATGACAGATATTCAACAACTGTTGATATCAACATGAGAAGAAAATAAGATTCTAGGTTTGTACTGGAGCAAAATTTGATTTATTTTGTCCAAAAAAGTTTTGTCATAAAAACTAAAAAAATACTGGCCTTTTCTGTGTCTCCTTAATAGATCTTTCAAACCAACACTTTTTTTAATCTCCACGTCTTACATTGTTTAGGCTATATGTACATTTGATAATTGCTCTAATGGGGTAGGGATAAGGAAGGAAACATTTTAGAGGGAAACCACTCGCATTTGCTTGGACGGAGAGTAGGGAAGCCCTTTAGGGAAAAAAAACCTTTAGTAGACCCATCCGGGCTTCAAACCCCGATCTCCTCGTCATCAGCGTGCTAGTCTAGTATTAGTTTGACATAATGTATTTTGGTAGTTATATATTATATGTTCAGTTCAAACCATGCTGTCTTCAACAGCACAAAAGATGCACTTAAGTACGAGCCAAGCCGATTTCTAACCGTTGATTTCAAAAAGTACCTGTGTGACATGACATGGCTGTCAAAATAGCCCTTATAGATAAAACCATCATACTCATACAACACTAGCGTAATTAGTACAAGTAAGAATAACCAAGCTGATAGTGAAATTTGAGGGAGCAAAACTAATTTTAAAAAATCTCACATTTTTTTATGCCTCTGCTGGTGGTTCTTTTACAAGCCAGGTGTCAACCGTATTTACGTTTTTTAAGTCTTGACATTTTTATATAATTATTAACTAACCCTAATATTTATTACATTAGCAACAACCAACAATCCACTAGTACTATAATACTGAATCCTTTCTCCAAAACCACACACTGACACAACACACAACTTTTCACCACAATCAACACTATACTAACTAGTAGTGTGGTGCTGTTCAAATTTTGTAAATGGCTTCGAAATGTTTATAGTTACAAAATAGGGCTTTGCGTAAGTATGTATGTTGAAAGAGAGGATGAGGGAGATCCAAGTATCCAGCCTACATAAGGTGCCAACTTCATTTCTGACAGTAATCATCCTTTTATTTAATCTGCTATTTCCTTTTAAGTAAGATCTTAACAAATTGATAGTAAAAGTGTTTGCCTATTTTTCTTGGACCCCACAACTCAACTCATACCAAGAAACATCCTTTGTTTCCCAATACCATTTGAATGAAGACAAAAAAATGTGTTTGAAATGTTGGCAGAGCTAATTTTACAATCGGAAGTTTTACAAGTTGCATCTTGAAGGTGAATTTAAAAATAATAATTAACTAATATTTGGTTGAAGGCATTTACATTAAACTGTAGTCAAAGTAAACAGTTATATCTTGTTAAAGTATTTGTATATATACATATACGAGGACCCCCCTGTAGGGTGTTCAACATATTCTAGGGGGTCCAGACCCTCAGGACCCCCACATTTTCTAAGCCTTTGATAATTTGATATACCTGTTTCCGGTTATAAAAATTATGAGGAAATGGCTGAACAAATTTTGACAGACGAGCTCTCATTTTAACAGCTAGGAGTCCAGGATGTCGGGAAAAATAGCATTTTCACACAAAAACCCAATTTTCACAGATAGTTTTCACCATGGAAACTGTTATTTGTGTTTTTTGCTGCATGGATGTAAATCTCTATAAATAAAATCTATATCTTTGCCTAAAAAATAATAACTGAATCTTTATTGTTGGTCCGAACACAGTTATCACATCTTTCATTATGCAAATAAAATATTTCTCTTTGTATGCTGATTTCACTTTAGTTGTTGGTCAAAGCACATCTAGATTTAGATTGCATAGACTGGGGAAGCATTTATTTATTATTGGAATGTTGGTATCGTTAATTCTCATTTAAATCATTAATATCGATCATAATTTGCAAATTAAAAGGTTAAACTGTCAGATTCATGGAAATATGTTATACATTTTGTTTTGCGCATGAAGTATAAAAATATAAACAATACAATGATGTTTAAATATGTTTTAGTATGTATTATAAGATCAAAAACAATAAAATGATCTTGAAATATGTTTAAAATTAGCTATTCTAATTATCTAAATTTGGGTTTTGGCGTTCATTTTTTTCAAATAATGGGTTTTGATATTCATTTTATCAAATAATAACACAATACAAATATAGTAAGCTTAGTTATGTTTCCATGCTACCATGTAATTTTGAGGGAATGATATTTCAAAATAATGGTCATCGGACGAATCCATATTGTGTCCTTTGTCAGCTCAATGTCTGCTTCAGTTTTCCCAAGTTTGATCGATGTGACATCATCACCAGAGGACTTGCTCTCATCATCTTCTGTCTGTCAATAAAACAACTTCTTTATACCACTTGCTACACCATTGCATTTTTACTTTCATATTTCTTTCAACAGATATATCTTCATTTTCACAAATAAGTTCATTGGCTGAAACATTGTTCTTGGTTTTGTCCTTCCACTCCACAGGTACATCTATATTGCTCTCTTTGTCCATTGTCTTCAGTATTCATTTTGGATTTTATAAAAGTGATAAATAATGTAAAAAGACAGTAAAAACATTAAAAAACGTTTACGCCAATATCACCATAAGGCATGATAGACAGCTTTGTGGTCTCACAAAGTGATGTATCTTCACTTGAGTCAGCTTGTGGGAATATTAAAAAGTTTCAAATGAGATATATCCAATCTAAAATGTCCCATAACTTGTATACAGTTAACGATGCAGATACGCCATTTTGAGAGACCTTACTTGGATCTCTCACCGAGCGACTTGATTCACAAATCTGAGTTTTGTCAGATAATATGCTAAGATACAGAGTAAGATGGACGACGATGTTAATATTGCACATAAAAATATGTTAAAAGCTCTAATATTTAGCATTGTTGTAACAAAATATATCTAGCCTAGTGAACTATACAAACAAAGAAATATATTTGTTTCCAAATGAATGTATAATTTACTAAACCTTGATCGTGTAACCCATATTATCAGTTATGTGAATGGGAATATCTGACATAATTCTCCACTTTTCAAACCCAATGGTCTAAAAGTGCTATGCTACTCAAGTTGACCTGTATAGACTCTGCAACTTCAAAACACCACCACGCATAAAAATGGAGGGCACTATTGGCCCATGTTTATTTTATTTTTTTAATAAATTTAAAATATCTTTATCATTTCTTAAACATCATCAACCTATGTAAAATAAAAAGAAAGAAAAATTCTTAACATGTCAACTTTTTCTTGTTTTGCTTTATATATGTCAAGAGATAACATTTGTTTCAATTTTGTTAAAACCTTGTGTAAAAGATGTCTCGTATGGTATTTTCATACCCGCTTCGGTGGCTGTGTGATCTAATGCAATATTCTCGCAGTAGATTAGACTGCCGATGACGGGGAGATTGAGGTTTGAATCTCGGTTGGATGTACCGAGTGTGGTATTTCATAAATAGTTTCCCACTTTCTCTCCACACAAATGTGGGTACACTTTTAAATTAAGCCTTCTTCATCCCTACTCGATCAGCATAATCATTATATAAATGTATAACCAGAATGGGTAGTAAGACACAGTTTGAATAAAAAAGTAGTCAAAGGTGTTGATAGTGACTATTACTGCAGCCACCACATATAGCCAGCCTATCAACACAATTGGGGTGAGACTTATGACATGGTATGCTTGGTACCTTGTGAAACTGGGACACTTATATATTCATCTTTAGAAAAAAATATAGCCTACATATATATATATATATATATATATTATTTTTTTAATAGTTTATATTGCTTTTACTAGATGCACCCTTTAATGTAATGAATAATATGAATTATGAATAATTAACTATGTGTATTTTTAAACTACAATACTAACAACTCTGCTCTGGGAGAATAGGGAAAACAATGAATTAGAAAGGGATAGTTTCTACAAGTGCCTGTACTTCAATTTAAGAGTATGACGGTCTTAGTTGTAGGATGTTGTGGCGCCCATTGCAATGTTGTGAGATTTTCTGTGTGGGGGCTGTCAGTAGGCTGTCCCAAGATGGACAAGTTTAATATGATGTTGAGAGAATATGGAAATGTTATGGGTAACAAGACAAAGTGCACAAAAAAAATTAAATTAAATAAAGAAAGCACTTGTCATAAATCTAGCCTATGAATGCTTATACTCTCACAATCAACTATCATCATTTTTATATTAGCACATTGTCTTAATACTCTTTCGGGCTATATGCTGATGTACTAATTACAATGTTATGTTAGGGATAAGGAAGGCTGTATTTAAAGAAAGTGTACCCGCATTTGCATGTAGGGATAGTATAAAACCATTTAGTAAAAACAACCTCAGAACACTCACAAGGGATCCGAACCCCGATCTACCTGTTATCGGCAATCCATTATATTTCAAGAAGAACATCTTAAATTATTTGCCCATCGAAAAGGACCTCAACCCATTGGAGTAGACATATGGAACTGTTCTGTATGATAAGAAAATGCTCCAACTATGGACCTACGGAAATGCTCCGGTCACTTCAAAGATAACAAGTTTCTTTTTTCCCACAAGCTCTAAAATGTATTATTTTCAACCATTTTATTTTATAACATGGTTTGGCAAGTAGGCCATGAAATAGTTATTTTTATAGTGAGCTTGTTTATTAGTTGGTTTGTTTATAGTTTAGTTATCTTTGGGTTCAATCTAAACAAACATTGACTATATTCATGGGTAAAGTGTTTTGCTAACAAAATAAACTAAAGATTTATTAGTAATTATGGGATTCAGAAATTGAAATAAGTGAGGAAAGTGATGCAGATAGGGTTGTGGGCAGTGTCGCATATTATAGTGAATGATTCAAGCAGTGAAGAAAATGGAAATAGAGTTAGGCCGAGGTGATCGTATTACAAGTATATCGTACACACAAACAATTTAACTGGTTTTGTGCCATTATGTAACATTTAAAAAAATATTTAATTAAACTTAAAACAAAATAATAAATTCAAATAAAAGTAAAAACCAGAAAATATTTATTTTGAAACACTGCAAAAATAGCCTATTTTTACGTGCATTTACTTCCTGCCACTATTTACAATTGTGTGAAAAAATATTACAACCTTACTGGGTTGAAGGATATCAAACATTTCCCCACATGACATGATAATTAGGGGGGTCACCCCATCTCTTCCTCAGCCTCATCCTGGGGGCTGTGTGTGCTGGTAACTGAGATGTTGCGCTTAAGTTAAATATTTACAAAACCTTTCCCAATACACAAGTTTGATGTTTATTGTAATGAACACACAACTATTTTCTATTATCCTAAACATATATGGTAAACATATTACAAAAGTTGAAATTTTCCAATCTGAAAGAATCCAAAAATAGACATATTTTGGGTTAATCAGTTTGACTTTCCCAGTAAACGAAAGGTAACGTCTATAGGAGCATAGAATGGCTCTTTGTGAATCGGGTGATGTCATTTAATAGGGAGAAGGCTCAACTTTTTTTTATATATTTTCCTCCTACCCTATTTGTTCTCCTACTGTCAGACAGCTCTACCCAGTAATGTTATAAACTCGCTTGGTTTTTGGCATTTATTAATTTATGATTGGCTATTCTAGCGCCAGAACGAGATGATAGGGTCACAGCAATCACACCCATTCAAGTAGGCAGAACTATGTAAAATAATATTTTAAACATTGTTATTTCTTAAATGTAATTTGTTTTATATCACTAATTAAAAGTATCATTATTGTGGATAACCTTTGTTCTAAAACATACTAAAATGTAATTTGTTTTATATTACATATTGAGTATTAACTGTGTAAATTTCAGAGCCTACAACAAATGGGGAACAGCCGCGCTCGAGCTGTGTATGAAGCTAATCTTCCAGATAATTTCCGAAGGCCTCAAACTGATTCCTCGCTAGAAGCATTTGTTCGGGCAAAATATGAACAAAAGAAATATATTGCACGGGAATGGGTTCCACCATCCATACCTAAAGTGAGAAAATCTTTTTGTATAGACCCACTAACATAGCCTAAAATAAATAAATATTTAAAATAACAAATTTTGGTTTCATAGTACATGCATTTATGGTGACTAATTATAATTTGTCAGAAGACCAATTATTGAATAGTAATATTATATAGTTCTTAAGAACACACTATCACCATTCTATGAAACTATTGCTAAATCACCCAGTTTCCAATGAGAGATCAGCTCTCCATAATTCTGTAAATGCATCCATCCATACCTTTGGTTGAGAAGACAACTTAATTTGCCCTTTTAGATTTAATATAATCTAATACTTATAACAATCATTCCTTCATGCTGAGAACACAATCAACTTAATATTCACCTAATGTATTTGAAAGGTTCTGGCGTTTTAGGCCGGGAACACACGAGCGTTGTATTAACGGACGTTGTAACGTCCGTTGTTGTATGGTATTGAATTAAATGCAGCCAGTCACACGAATAATGTCCGTACAACGCTCTTGACGGACGAGACATGCTACAACGTACGTTGAACAATGACACAGGACGTTGTAGCATATTATGTGACAGTACTGATCCAGACACACGACCGTCAATTTGACGTCCGTTGAGGTCATTTTGAGAGGCAATATTTTTGAAGTAGATTATTATAATGGATATAGAACATTTGATATCGGAGATTAAAAAGCGTCCTGTTTTGTGGGATGTAACTAGAACCGAGTATAAAGACCGTAATAAAAAAAATGAAGAGTGGTTGAATGTTTCCGAAGCAGTAACCGAAGATTTCAAGGGGAAAACTGAAACGGAAAGAAAAGTAATTGGTAAGTAGAAAATAATATGAAAGTAGGCCTGTTTATTTTATAAAACTGTTTATAATTGTTTTAATTATGACAGCTATTACAAAGTGGTTCAGTTATTACAATGGTTACAATTATTAAAATGATTACAAAGATTTCAAATTTTTTCGTTTTGCCATGGTACTTGTCCAATGTCACTAACAAAATATTTGGTTAGGGCATCTCTAAAAATGTTTGCAGACCTATTAATATGTATATGATCATCCATAACCTCAATCACATCCATTCCATTTACTGTTAGGGTATCCTCGAAGCTGAATCCATCACGTTCACGTACAAAATTGTGCAACACACAACAGCATTTCACAATATCCACGGCAAATTCTATACCCACGTCAATAGGTCCATGGAATATTCGCCACTTATTGGTTAAGATTCCAAAAGAGCACTCCACATATCTCCTAGCTCGTGACAGCCTGTAGTTAAATATCCGTTTCTCCCTTTGTAAATATTTACCTGCATAAGGTCTAAGCATGTTTGATGACAGCCCAAAAGCTTCGTCACCTATGAATGCATAAGGCAAGGGTCTAGAAACTCCTGGTATCACACTTGGTGTTGGGATATCAATAGATTTATTTTGCATTCCCTGCCATAAGGAGGAGTTTCTAAAGATATTGGAATCCGAGTCTTTTCCAAAAGATCCAACGTCAACGTATGTGAAGCGGTAGTTGGAATCTACAACGGCCAGTAGAACCACAGAGAAATAATGTTTGTAGTTAAAATATAAGGATGCACTTCCTCCAGGTTTGATAACTCTAACGTGTTTGCCATCGATAGCCCCTAGGCAATGTGGAAAATTTGCCTTCTGTTGAAAACCGTCTATTTCTTTCCGATTTTCTTTACTAGGTATTGGTATGCATTCCTCATGCAATACTTCCCAAATTTGTTTACAAACTGTCTATATAATTTTGCTAAGAGTGGATCGTCCTATTCGATAATGATAGTGTAAATCACTAAGGTTGTTTGTACTGCCCAAATATCTGAAACCAATTAAAATATAATTAAAATATTGATAAAATGATTACTTGGTCCAAGAAAACCATTAATCCTAAAGAATAAATAAACATTGTGAATTATTACCTTAGCCACATAAAAACCTATTACGTTATAAACTGACCTAACATAACCTTACCTTTCGACTCCACTAAGTTATTAATTGAGAAAAATATTGTTTATCTCATTAAAATAATTGTTTAATAATTTGTTTTTATACTTGACCCTAATTATTAATAATTATAGATAGCTTTTTTTTATTTATTCAACCATTCTTTTATGTTTTAGTACAAGAAGTCATCAACAAGTGGAGAGCTGTTCGGGACAATTATGTCCGTAGTAAAAAAAAACAAAATGAAAATATAAAATCTGGTTCTGCTTCAAAGAATGTAACAAGATATGTGTATGGGGAACAATTAGCATTTTTAAATAAATGCCAAGAACCATGACCCACTGCTAGCAGTATTCAAGTGGAAATAGAGGAAACAACAGACCTAGAAGCTCAACATACAGGTGTTGACGTGTAGTGCAATAAGAGAAAAAATTATAATGTAAGCTTTGAAAAACAAAATGTTACCAATTTTAAATGTCCACCACAAAAAAAGAAAAAGAAATTTGATTTGGAAGAAAAACTTGCTTCTTTCATTGATTCGCGGCAAGGAAGTTCAAATGATGATGAGGAGGATTTATCATTTTACAAGCCTACGCTGCCGATAGTAAAAACCTTCACAATGGATGAAAAAATGCATTTCAGAATTAAAGATATGGGACTACTACAAAATATTAAACGATCCAAACAAACCATTGTCCCTATAACATCGTGCACCAAGAGCCCATCAATAACAGCTACTAGCCACGGTATATAAATCAACATCGGTCAGCAACACCATTAACGTCTTACTTCACCCAGTTTTCTCCTGTTGGTGATGATCCACCATCAAGTGCGTCAACGAACCTCACTGACTCTTCAATGGACTCATTTAATGATTATTAATCCAATACTATTTAAAACATAATAAATACTGAATAAGGAATTTTTATGCTTAGTTTTTATTAATAAAGTAGTCAGAAAAAATAGTATAGACTAAATAAAATGTTTCTTTATTGTCCTTCTAATAATAGAGAAGTTCCACAAAGTACGTGTATAAATTGACTATATATTTATATAATTTCCTAATATGTGTTTGTGTGTGTGTTTCTTTCCACACCCTCAATGGGACAGAACCTAGTGGAGCCAAATTTTAATTATTAGTCACAATAAAGTCCTACTTACCTTAAAGCAACAGCAAGCATCTCTTCCGCTGGTATTGCAAGTCTCATATTAGTATTCTTATGCGTAATCCTTTGTTTTATTTTGCCAAACAATTCATCAAAGGATGATTGGGACATACGAAAATAATTGAAAAACTTTTCTTCATCATCTCGAAGACGCCCATATAGTGTATAAAATGCACCTTGTAATAGTATTTCACTGTTTATGGGATGCACCCACCATTTTCTTTGTTTTCTGCATTCTGAATGCAGCATAAACGATAACCGCGGCTTCAACATCGTCCATTTTTCTTTTCTATCGGTTTTTCGACATATACTAACGTTCTGTGTGACCAAGGTAATAACGTCAGTCAAAAATAACGTCCGTTGATACAACGCTCGTGTGTTCCCGGCCTAAAAATGGAAGCCTTCACAATGCATTTTTAACATGTACTTAACATTAATTTAACTTTAAATAGTTTTCCAGGTGAAAACTTTCATGCTATATGAGCTTTAAAGAAAGGGTACCAAGTGTTCTAGCTAGCCAATCGTGTTACGAGCAACCTCAACAGGGCTATCTAGTACTTCATTTGTTTGCTCATGGTATGCAGATAACTTCTTCAATATAGTTTGTCTGCGTCTTGTGAACTCTAAAACATTGTAGCCACTTATAACACTTTATTTTGTATAACCAGTAAAGCTTCTATTGCAAGTACTTGCAGCCTTAAATGCTTGGGTTTCATTTTAGTGAACATTTTTCTTTTTTCAAACAATTCAAATTCTTTGTCTGTGTTTTGCTTGAATTATTATGTTGCGTGAATCCTCATCACACATTAGTTTATTTACATAAAATGAATGTTAAGTTGATGATTGATCGAGATCCTGGCATCAGATACAATACTAAAGTATTGACTTTCATTCAAAAAAAGTGTGGACAAGTAGCATAATGTAAACTATTGCTCAACTAAACTGTCTAGAACTTGACTTAACACAGTCAGGGAATTTTAAAATATTGTTTGGCTGAACACCTAGATCATCTACCACAATATATTGTCTACAACGGTATATCATGACTATGATATATTGTGTACCACTCTATAATCATGAATGACATTCATCTTGATGGACATTAGGTATATTGTGGTAAACTTTTCTAAAAGTGGAACAAATAATCTTTATCAATAAGTGAATGATCACAAACACATTGATTGTTTACTGGCAAGTTTTCACAATATTAGTATTTCCCTATAGGCATAATGATTGTACCTTCATTTCCAATTTGAATTATTCCAAAAGATTGTTATTAAATGTAAAGTAATAATAAATAAAGGTGGTCAAACACATTATTGAGCTGTACAAGTTGTCAAGTTTTCGCTTCACATTTGCAACTACCCCACTATTGTTCTAGTTGAATCACTATGTAGTAGGTACAATCTCCATGCTGTGTTGCGATTCACTTTGTTTCAAATTAATAATCACTGATTGCAATAATTGATACTATACGCTAATAATCTCGATACCACTTTTCAGTATTCAACACGGTTGACTTCTCAAACGGTTGATTTTGAACGTCAGCGGCTAGACATTAGTTACTCGTAGTTTTGCTTTGTCCTATTATTCTGTCCGCTAAGCTCTAAACTCGATATAAAAAAGCCATTCCTTTGCAGCTTATAAACATGGTCACAGTCGACACAAGGTTGATTTTCATTTATCAAATGGAACTGTATTTCAAAAATGAACCCAAGAACACTTATTTTGTATTGAAATAGTCTAGTAAATATTCACTTCATAAGGTCGATTTTCCCCAGCGCTTTGGCAAGGGAGTGGTGAGAAAATGAATCGGCCAGCTCGCAGCTGCATCGTATTTCGTCGCTAGACTATTATTATTTGAATGATTTTACAATAATCCACATAAAATATTCATTTTTTATATATCAACTTTAACTATTGTAAGCATTGTCACCTTCAATTTCAATAGTCTTCCTAACCAGTGTCACCATTATAGCTTTTATTCTAAATATCTTTTTACTCAAGAAAATAATTAAAATTATATATTAAAATTATAATTAAAATATCTATAATATTCTATAACTCTGTCACTAGCCTATTAATTTTATATGCTAATATGTAAATAAAAAACTGACTTTCAAGATCTTTCATTACTTAATAATTAATAATATTTCTTATTGTAGGCCTACTAATCATTGTAAATGTTATTTTAGTCTGGTTGATTCTTGTTATAATTTGTTTAAATAGCCTACTTGACTAGTTTCCATATTTTGACACATGGTAACAAATTAAAATATTTTTCTTTTGACCCAGTTTCTATGCTTACAAAATGAGGATTTATTTAATTTCATGTTGAATGGTATCAAATAGGGTATTGAGTATCGAGGAGATGAATTGATAGTATCGGAATCGAGAAAGGTAGGTATCGGCCGACCACTACTAATAACACAACACATTTTAATGGAAAAAAGTGAAAAACTTAGTTTCCATTCTAACCTAACCTAACCTAACCTAATCTTAAACCAATGTCCTAAAACCCATATTTTGTCTATTTCTATAGAATATTTAATTTGCATGTATTAGGTAAACTGGGATAAAGAACTTGATGAAGAAGCTGAAAGGCAGAGGCGACGGAAGAAGGAACTCAATCAGCAGCGACAGGTGCGCAGGTCAAACAATGCTGCGTCGGAAACAACCATGCCACAACTGCTGCCCAAGCCGAAGGGTTCTACCAGCCCAAAGATTCCCCGTACGACAGTGGATGCTAGCAAGACCGCGCCCAAGTCCGCAACCCATGATCTATTAGGGCTAGGTTGGTTTGAAATTACACCAAACTGGAATGTTTTCAGTTTTGAAATGCTCTAACTTTGGATGTTTCTGATTGAAGGGCATAGATAAGAGTATGGTAACACACACTCATACACACACAATTAAATTTAGACAAGCCCCAAACCTCCAATTAAGCTATTGTTTTTCCTTCTTAACTTCCTGACCAACTTTTATATATCCCTGCCTCCAGCACACCTCAACTAAGAACAGGTGAAAAAAATTAGACAGACACTTTAGTAAAACTTTGTCTGTGTTTGGAGCCGCGTTGATAAAATTGTTGCCATTGTTTTGACTGTTATTGCAGTAGCCATTTTTTTATTATTGATTTGTCCTATATGATGTTTGTTGCAATGACTCACAACTTCTGAAACAATTCTACTAACACAACTCAAACCTGGGAAATGTTTTATTTCAAGCACAGGTCATGCATTTCCTACAAAGCAAGTTATTCCTTTAGTTAACTGTTTATTGGATGAATCTGTTTGTCTAACAGGGAAAACTTGGGGATATCACGATGTTAATATTTGGAGTTGTACTAGATTTTTAAGATAGGTGAACCACCCATTGGGCTAGCTTTATTCTGATCTTTTCAATTCACAGCCATTTACAGTGATAGTATTACGTTATGGCTCACAATTTTCTCTTATATGTAAAATAATATCAATGGGACAATCCTCTATGAGTTTGTCTGTTTTGAATGTGAAACTTATTAAATAAACAATTATAATACATATTGATACCTTTGGTTTAAAAATAACTTACAAACAACTATATCAAAGTTCCAAGAACTTATTTACTGTATGACATTATGAACTTCAAATTAATTGCCACACTTAAAAAAAGGTATCCCACTTATCCCTATCTTGAGCAAGTTCTATCCAGTCCACCTCACTAGCTCTAAATATATTTGTTAGAACTTTAACACAAATTATTTCAAACCATGTAAACTAGAGACTGGCTGAATCAACTATTTTACAAATCTGAATCTTGGAAATAATTGTGAACATAAAAGGAATATAATAGGATAACATAAAATACAGATAGTAACTAAATATTAACATTATTTCTTATAATCCTTTCTTTATAACATTCATACATTCAGCTAAGTGTTAAATTATTGGTCTGGGGTCTGTTTGTTGAGTTCATCCTATAATTATGATTGGTTTTGAATAGACAATAAGCAGTATTAGAGCTTTAAAACAAATTCCACTTGAAAAAATGAAGGAAAAAAACTGTTTTTAAGGATTTATTTGAATCTCAAATCTGAAATATTCTTGAATTCTCAGATATCCTTAAGGATGTAAGGGATTCGAGGGCCCATCGCTAGTACAAATGTGTATCACCTGAACAGGTAGTAAGACACAGTGCCAAAAAAAATCACAAGGTCAAGAGATAGCTAAAAACCTGTCTGGATATCCATTCAAACAATCTTGATGCTTTTATTTTAAGTTTTTTCAATGTTAATATATTTTAATATCTTTTACTATAATTTAACTAAATGTAATCTGGTACGGTACACCTTAAATTGCCCATCTTTGCTCATTTCTCATCAAGTATAATTCTTTAAAAACAATCTGTACATGTCTGCAGTAAATAATATCTCAAAACTAAGGTAATTCTTCTTTCCGTCTGCCTCAACCTAAAGAAAACATGAGATTCTCATCACCCTCTGGAAATTATTACTGCTACTTGAGAGAAATATTTTCAAATATATCAAAGATACAATTTTCACCCCTGTGTTCATTATCCAATGTGGTTTGTTTTATAGAGTCGCCTGTGAGCAGTACAGCCACCCCTGTTTCTAGTTCACTTTCAACTGGAGGGGGTGACGACATATTCAGCAGTTTTCTCAGTGCTCCGCCTGCAACTGAGGCAGTCTCCCCGGCTGGAAATACCAAAGTAAGGATACTGATAATTGTTTGGTTCATTGTTGGTCCTTTTGTTTGCTGTAAGTTTTGTTGGAGTTCAATTATTACTGTCAAAATGTTCATGTTTGTTTACATTTGTAGTTTACTATAACGCCGACATCTCTCGTATGCTTTTTTCAAATAATAACCCATTAGTCGTGTTCCAGCCAACTGCTGTACCGGTCACGCTATAATTTTTGTTAGCATTAGTTTATACATATTGTGTATTTCTATAACTACTCTGCCCAACAGGTCATGGGCCCAGATTTCACAAGTTATGCGATAAGAAACGAAACAATATTTTGACTAAACAAAAAGCTATAAATCAAAAGGTGCAGAAGTAGAATGATTTGTTAGCCTAACAAAATGGTGCATGCGAAAGAGACACATTCAACAGAACTAAGGATGTTGTCACGCAACAACTACGATATGTGGAAAATACAAGTCAAAGCCTTGCTACTAAAACATGATACATGGGGATATGTGTCAGGAGAAATACCACAACCCTAAGTGGTTGGCGAATACGTGGTGCTTTTTGTCGCACACAAAACTTGGCTAGCTGCTGATCAGAAGGCAAAAGCAGATTTGATCCTGTCCATCAATCTGTCTGAATTAAAACAGATTCGGAGTTGCGCCACTTCACGCGGTGTATAGGTCAAGCTAGAATCAATCTATGCATCATAGGGGCCCGCTCGCAAGGCAACGTTGCTCAAACTTCTCACACAACACAAGATGCAAGATGGTGACGATGTGACTGAACATCTCGCTGGAGTTTTTGACGTTATGGATAAGCCGCAAGCAATGGAAGTGGATATAAACGGCGACCTGTTGACGATCATGCTGTTATATAGTCTCCCCAGCAGTTACAACAACTTTCGATGTGCATTCGAATCTCGTGAAAATTTAACAGATGCTGAAACATTGAAAGTGTAAGTCTTGGAATAACATAACAAGCATACTCAAGAAAACGGGATTGTCAAGTCAGGAAAACGGTTCATAAACTGACCGAAAGGTGGCACGAACAGTAGTGCTGGATCCGAACAGAAACTTAATCAAAAACAACAACTAAACTACAAATGCGGCTTTTGCAAAAAGAAAGGACACAAGAGACCGATTGTTTCTTTAAAAAGAAGTTGAGCGGAAAAATGGCAAATAAAGCTGACGAGGATTTTTTTTTTTTTTTTCCGACAAAGAAATTACAAAATCACGCAACATAAACAACCTTAGGGACATTGATAGTGGTTGCACTTCTCACTTATGCAACAATGAACATGAATTCACATGCAAGAAGAAAATGCATGGGAATCTTAAATTTGTCAATGACAGCTCCATGGAAATAAAAGCGAAAGGTGATGTGCAAATCACTACCACAAACAGTGCGACAGACTCTATCACATTTAAAGACACCTTATACGTACATGACCTCCAAACGAACCTCATCTTTGTGGCAAAAATTGTTGAGAGCAACAACAAGGTGACATCTGAGAAAGATCGTGCGACCATAAAATACATAAACAGTGACATTAAAGTTGTTGCGAATAGAATTGGTGACTTATTCTACTTATGTGAAAGTGATCAGCAAGCGTGCACGATCACAGGATCAAAAGTTCTAAAAAGTGAATTAGAAGTTTGGCCTGCTCGACTTGGTCATTTGAATTCGAGGGACATGGTCAAAATGCTCAAGAACCAATGTGTGATCGGTGTGAAATTCAATGACCAGCGGGTTTTTTTTCATGACCTTCATAGACGGCTATAGTCGATGATGTCAAGTCTACTTCCTACATCACAGGGGAGAGGTCACTGAGAAGTTCGTCGAGTTCAAAAATCTAGCTGAAAATCAGACAGGGCATAAGATAAAAGCTCTTCAATCAGATAGTGGCAAAAAAATACTGTAACAATAAAATGGATTCCATCCTCAAAGGAGCAGGCATCCAACGACGTCTAACAACTCTATACACCCCACAACAGGACGGTGTTGCTGAAAGGAAGAACTACACTCTGTTTAAGTCTGCTCAGTGCATACTACTAGAGTCCAGAATGCCGCTGTCATTTTGGGCCAAAGTCATGGTGACGGCCAATCACGTCCATAATTGATTCACGACAAAGGGGTTGTCTGAAGGAACTCCATACGAGAAATGGTTGGGAAGACGACTGAATATCTCGTATATTCGGGTATAAAGCCATCATCTTCGACAAGTCTCCCAGTAAAAGGAAGTTCGAGCCCAAAGGCAAGCAAGGGATTTTTGTCGTTTACTCTGACTGTTTCAAGACCTATCGGGTATGGATACCAAGTGAACGAAAGATCCTTGTTTCCAGGGACCTAAGATTCTACGTCGAGCCTTGGCCCAGACATACATCCGCATAGTTCCTTCAAGAAGAAGGGACATTCGGTCAACATGAAGGAGGGGGGTTTATGAAGAAGTGTCCTCACACAAAGATGTCGAGATCAGTCCAAACGCTCTGAAAGACAACTAACCATTTCTTGGATTTGAGGTGAATGATGATCCACTCATGCTCGACATTGGAGATCAACAAGCTCATCAAGACGCCGCAAACACTGAATCCACCATGCTGGTGGAGCGAGGACCCGACAGACCAAAGTTATTGTGTACCAAAAGAAGGGGTCACCCCACTAAAATATACCAGTCTGTGGCTAACCGGGCCAATCAGGACATTGTTTTCAATGATGATCCGCCATATGGTGAAAATACTGGGGATTCAAACGCCACATAATCTCAACAAACAGTAGAACACATCAATTTTCAAATTAATGGAGAAAACAGATCTTTTCATGATGCTCTCGTTGCAATGAATGCCTCAGAGATTCATTTTGATAGTGCCATGTAAGGGCCAGAGCACAAGGAATGGGTTGATGCAATTTATTCCGAGAGCAGATGCTTAGTCACCAACAACAATTGGGAAACCATTGATAGACCGACCAAAGGTAGGGTGATCTAATGTATGGCGTTTCTCTGAAACAAGTACAATCCTGATGGAACATTACTTCGAAGGAAGGCCAGGGTGGTCAACGAGGTTTGCCCAAAGACCGGGAATCGACTTTGTGGACACTCTTGCTCCAGTCGCCAGGATCGAATCATTTCAGCTATTCATGGCGTTATCAGCTAAACTCAACTTACAAGTCTCACAGCTCGACATTACAACGACCTATCTGAATGGTGACATTGACACACTAACATTCGTGGAACAGCCAGACTTGCTTGTAGAGGCAATACAAAAGATTATTAGGGCTGAAAAGGATGACAGCATCGTTGGGAAAGCAAAAGACATGCTTCAGAAACTAGAATCCGGTAACAAAGTCTGCAAACTTTGAAAGGTCATTTACGGACTCTGTCAAGCTGGTCGACAATGGCACACAAAATTAAGTGCAACCTTAGAATCCATTGGGTTGCAGCCTACAAACTCCGACCCATGTGTGTATGTCGATAGTCGAAGTAAACGCCCAGTCTACGTGCTCATTTTGTTGATGACATTGTGATCGTTTCCGGAAACCCGGAACGAACCAGAGACATTAAAGGTGAACTCTCAAACAAATATTATGTAAAGGACCTTGGAGCCATAAATTATTGTTTAGGAATTGAAGTGAACCAATCCAAGGACAAAGTAATGTTATGTCAGAGTGGCTACATCAAGGATGTCTTACACAAGTGTGGGATGGATGACTGCAAACCAGCGAAGACACCGACATCAACCGGGATAAAGTTTAATTCTTCCTCTACTACCACAAAAAAAAACTCAATATCCATTCATAGAGTTGATTGGAGCCCTCATGTACATCACTATCGGTACCCGTCCCAACATCGCTTACACAGTAAACATGCTGAATCACTATAATAATTGTTACAATTCAACTCTCTGGCAAGATGCCAAGCGTGTCATAGGATATCTGCAAGGAACCGCCGACAAGAGGTTGGTCCACGCCAGGGATGATGAAGGCATTTCCAGTTTTGCAGACGCCGACTGGGGAAATTGTGACGCTGACAGAAATTCCTATAAAGGCTACACTTTCACCTTGTCCGGAGCAGCGGTATCATGGTGCTCACGAAAGCAGAAAATCGTTGCTTTATCTTCAACCAAGACCGAGTATATGAGTCTCACCGAAGCTGCAAAGGAAGCAATCTTCCTGATGACTTTTGTGCGAGAACTTAGTTTAAAGGAGTTGTCGAACATCATTATTTTCAATGACAATTAATCAGCTGAAAAATTGGCACATAACTCCTTCCGTTCAATATAAAAACATATAAACATAAAGTTTCATTTTATTCGTCAAGCTCTCAGAGATCACCCACTAAGGCTTGAATATCTATCCACTGAGGATATGGTAGCTGACATCATAACAAAACCTCTTCCTGGAGCCAAACACGATAAAATGTGTTAACGAATTGGGCTTACGTGCTTGATTGTTACCTCTTGACCTTTTGGACTCAAAATTGAGGGGGAGGGGGTTGGAGTTCAATTATTACCTCAAAATGTTCATGTTTGCTTACATTTGTAGTTCACTATAACGCCAACATCTTTCTTATGAATTTGGTCTTAAAATCTTTTTTAAAATAATAAACCATTAGCCATGTTCCAACCAAGCGCGGTACCGGTCGTGCTATAAATTGTGTAAGAAATAGTTTATACATATTGTGTATTTTGATCACTAATCTGCCCAAAAAGTTTGTTTTTTTTCAGTTTACAAGCAGTCCTAGGTACTCTCACTTCCCTTTTCTGGCCTGAAAACTTGGATAGTCGGAAGCAACTCTCTAAAAACTTCATTGAACTCTTAAACAGTGACACCCGCATTCACAATAATTCACGGTTCAAATCCCTGCTTTCAGGTGTACTCAGGGTGTTTCCCCAAAATTGTTTCCATTCTCCCTCCTCCACACACATTTGAATATATTTCCTCTAAATCCTACCTTCCTCATTACTGTAATATGGGTGTAAATGTGTTGATAGCCTGAATGGGTGGTAAAGAATAGTGTGTGCCGCCCCGACCCCCCCACCCCCCCGTCTACCCCTCCCCAATAACCCCATCACTTTCCCCACCCCCTCCCAAAAAAAATGGCATCATAGGCAACAATTTTATTCTGTCCACTTAATTTCAGAACAATTTGTAATATGTCAATGCCACAATTTTAATCAAAGTTAATCCGTATTAGGGGTTGAACAGTCTGAGGTGTCACGTTTATGTTAGGTTGGCCTGCTGAAGGCAGGGAGGTCGGGCTTTTAATCCCGGTCGGGTCTACAGAAGGTGGTTTTTCCTAAATGGTTTTTTACTCTCCCTCCATGCAAATGTAGGTATATTACCTCTAAAATGCCCCATTCCTCATCCCTACCCTACTATAATAATTATCATACATGGGGGAATAACCTTAACAGGTAGTAAGACATGGTGATAAAAATAATCAGAGTGCACATTTTTTTTCAAACTGCAGTTGCTTTGTTAAACGTATTCTTTTTTGGCTATACTGGAATAACGAGTCATTTGAGTTTCAAGGCAGTGTCAACCAGTTTGTCATCATTCTATATGAGGTGGCAAGGTCAAGGGCATTTCATTTAATGGGGGCTTGGAATTTAAGTGCCTTATATGTGGTAGACATATACCAGTGGTTGATTGAAGGAGTATTTTAGAGAAGGGGGGCGGGGGGGTGCGAATATTACAGGAAAGCTAATTTGTATAATAATTTAGTTACACTTTCAGAAATACAAATTTAGTTACAACGTTCTTTTAGTTGTAAATTAAAAATTAATTAATTGTAATTATATTCTTTTTGTTTCCTATTGCTTGTTCCTTTCCCTCTTTTCTGTAGCTTCCTCCATATATAACAAAAGGTACCTTGACAAATGAAAAGATTTTTTCCTTTAAGAGTAAACAAAAAATATATAGAATTAAATAGCCAAAACTATTATTTTCTGCTTTTAGTGAGGATTACTCCATCTAGATATCATATTCTGAAAATTGAAAAATGACACCTGGACACAGGACGAATCCTGGATAGCTCAGTGATTAGAGCATTGGCGTACTAAACCAAAGGTCCCGGGTTCGATTCCCGTGTCCAGGTGTCTTTTTCAATTTTTCAGAAAAAAAATAGTATATTATTTGTTTACATTTGATATCAAAATTCTAAAACTAATTTGGTTTGATTGTAAGACATTTACCTTTAGTATAGTAACGTTGAATAATCCAGAGATTTGACAATCTGAATTGCTTTAACCCGAAATTATTCTGAATGGTGAACATTGACAGTATCCACAATACATTAAAATTTATAACTGGTTGAAGTCTTCACTGGCAGGCCTGGGTTCTTATTTGTAAAGGGCACATATCAATTACTCTACAGCACTTGAATAATGGGGGCATACCTCCCTCCCCTTGTGCTTTTAAGATCAAAATTATTCTTTTTTTTAAGTTGTCAGACTAAACATTAATCATTAAATTTGTTATGTTCATAGAAGGGGTGTGTGAAGTTTCAAAAAATTTGAATTTGTTTAAAATATTAGTTAACTTAGTTTTAAAAGATTCTAGTTCAACAATTATGAATTTTTTCCAATAAAAATATTGCCGACCAAAATTCACAGATAAGTTCAGGTTTTACATTTTGGTTGCTATGTGCAGTACATGTTAAAATTCTGTAGTAATATAATAACATGTATTGAAAACATAATTTATCCATTATGACCAAAATCTGTACATTTTTGAAATGATGCACTTTTATATGGACTGCATTATGCATCAACCTACCAACCACCGACATAATTTTGAGAAAATAACCTTTTAACAAAACTCTATGAACAAAATTGTTAGAATTTACAGTTTTTTTCATACATCAGTAAATGCAATTAATTTTAACTCCTAGTTAATTTGTTTTTAAATATTAATTAGCAAAGGAAATATATTGATTATTGGTGCTTAGTCTGCTATTTCTATCTGACACCTTAGCTCAGTCGGTAGCTTGTCTTTCTACTGAGCTAAGGGTTCAGGGTTTGATTCCTGGCATGGCAGAAAAATATATCATTAGTGATATATGGGCTCCCCCTTTCACAGTAATGAATTAATGGTCGGGGACTGGATGTTGTGCCTGTCCTAGTCTTAGGTTATATTATAAGGTATATGAAGCTACGACAGGCCTAGCAAACCAATGGTGGAAAATATAAGGCTTGAATAAAAAACTGACCCGGACAACAGGCTGGAAACAGGAATGGGTGTAATAACAAAGTTCTCTACAAATGTTGAATTATTACAGCATCCAAATATTAAAATACATGTCATTTAATGCAGATATTATAACGCTGAGGAAGAGAAAGTAAATTTAAAGCTAATGTTAAAGATAATTCACAAACTGCATAAGTATATGATGTGACAAGCAGGTGACACTTAGTCTCTTGATGTAAAACTCTAGAATCATTAGTGAGTATACCTACACATCCTCTGGAGATTTGGTCTTTTGGTACATAACAAAAAACCAGCCATACAGAAAAGGCAGTCTATACTGATTTATTAAGATAGAAACGGTCGAAGGAGGTACTCGTATTTTTTCCGTGTAACTTAAACCTTTGGCTACAGGATGGCATTATCATCCTTTTTTTTTTAATGGTGCTCTGTTGATGCATACTGTGGTCCATATAAGATTTAGTTTCTAAAGTTACATAAATAGGCACACTATTATATTTTTATTATTTTCCAACATAAAATACTTTGTATGATATATCCAACATTTGATTCGACTGCTTGAATAAAAAAAGGACTTGCCTATTCACCATAGCTTTTTACCTGAA
The DNA here is from genome assembly GCA_033556935.1 of Timema podura. Lineage (NCBI taxonomy): Eukaryota > Metazoa > Arthropoda > Insecta > Phasmatodea > Timematidae > Timema > Timema podura. The sequence continues at coordinate 53,405,537 of JAVRXN010000007.1, read as the reverse complement.
TGACAGTTGCATAATGTTTAAGTTTTGGTTCGCCAACACTTGTAAAGGATCACTATTTGGTTATAGATGATAAGTTTTTAATTACATGATATATTTTACATTTAAAATAACATAAACTTAGGTTTTCTCATACTATCTCATTACATTTAATCATTTCTTTTTATACAATCTGAAGCAATATTCTAAACATGATTAAAGCTACTTATTCTTTGTTTTGGAATATTATATATAATGTGTAATATAGTGCGTGCATACATTAACACCCTTTAATACAGGCATCAAATTTATTTGGAAAAGAAAAGATACTTGTAATTTTTTTATATAGTAAATTTTTTTTTGTATTTCAAAATATTTAACTGAATAAAATAGTTTTATACGATGCTTTGGTGCACCCATGTAAAGAACTTGTTTGCATCATGATCAATCACATTGTTTAATTCATCTTTTGCCATTTTGAAGCTATACTTGTTAAACCTTTTGTGAAAGTGCTGTGAATAGTAATTTTTTTAAGTGGAATAAAATGTTAAATAAGCTTTGTGCCTGACTTCAAATAAATATAAATAATATTGGCCTAAAGTACTGTCGTTAACCATTGCATTCATACATTACAATACGTTTTCATTGGTGTAGGGATGCATTAGTGATTATTTCTAGTAACTTTTTGAGCTGTCATCCAAGTGAACTCAAGTGGTCAATGTACTTAAGCTTTGTTAAGATAATATACTTTCAAGGACACTAACAAACATTTTCATTTCCGAAGTAGAGTATGCTCGGAGGAATACAAAAATACAAAAACTATGCTTAGTACTAATAAATACATTGTGTGCTGCAGCTTATCCATATTTTTTTTTATATCTGGAACAGCTGGTAGAAAAGACGGAAGAGCCTGTTAAAGGTAGGTCAGCAGAAGAAGAGAGTTTCTTCAACCAGCCGGCGCCAAGTAGTGCTGAGAAACGTCAGCTCACCAAGGACTCCATATTGGCCTTGTATGCTACACAACCCACGCAACCAGTTAGTCAGCAACCTATATTTGGAATACCAGGTATATAAATACAGGGGTTCTGTGAGAGGTTTTTTTTGGTTCATGTAGATTTGAAGCATGTTTCTTATAATCTAGGTGAGCTTGGGTTGAATATCTATATCATTTTAAAAATGAAATAGTTAAATAAATTACAAAATGGTGTTATTAAAAAAATTAAAACAAGTCTTAGCTACAGGAAAATTAATTTCAAGCAGGAAAAGTTATATTCACAAAAAAAATTACAATTGGAAGATCGTCAATCAATGTAATACTAATTAAATTTTCATTAAAAAAATTATTGAGTTACTAGAGTTTAATTAACCTTATTTTTCGTTTAGCTGAAGGTTACCCTAAACTTTGGTCACTTTACTTTTATTTCACATTTATTTTTTTAGACACTTAACTTATTCTAACAACACATTTAAAAATATCTAAAAGACACTAAATTTTTGATTGATTTGATTTTTAAACAATAATATGAGTCTTAGATTGTTTAATTTGGCTGGATTTTAACCTGTATTTTGTGAAGGGTATTTGGGGTTGATTAAAATTGAAGGCATGATTGAAATAAATCATAATTTACAGTTTAGGCTTATATTGTGTAATGTAGGTCTATTTGTAAATCATTAAAATTTCTAACAATTTGCTAGAATTCAGATTCAAGAAATATTGTATTAAGATTTGATATTTTAGAAATATTGTAAAACAACACATATTCTTAAAATATGAATGACACTCATTTTTTATAAATAGTAAATACTTTTGGAAAAAAAGTTAAGAAATGGAAATAGCAGTTTTTAAATTAGAAATGACACTTAAAAAAAAGTGATTTAAAACTAAAAACAACACTCATTTCTGTAAGGACATTATAATTACACTAACAATAATAATTAAAAATAAATGGTACGGCGCACCGCACAGACTTTCTCTCTCTTTCTATAAACTCGTAAGATTTCTGAACGGAATAATGTATATTGTATCATCACCACTCCACATAAGAACACGCATAAAATAATATACAATGATATAGAATCAATGAGAAAAGAGGCGCATCTTTGTCCACCTAAGAGCATTTCAAACAGTTTAATGTCTTCCACAAGGGTCAACACTTCGTAATAAAATTTCGATTTTTGGTTAAAATCTTAACATTTTATAAGGTGTTACAGATCTTCAAGTCATCGCATTGATATTTAATTATTCATTTATACATTTTGACCAATAAAAAATGTAAATATTGACTATTGAGTCAAAATGGAGATAGATCTTTGCTGTGCAAACATTTCTCCAAAGAGTTTTAAGGAAAAATAACATACTTTTTTTAGATACTTCCTTATATTTAATTACTCTATGGCATTGTAGAATTATTGCGTTAAGACTTAAGTAGTATATGTTTACAACTAAAGCTCACAAAATTGTATTAATATATTTGCAAATATCTCAGAAACTGTTGCTTTTATAAAAATATATGTCAAATAAAAGTTTTTTATTTCTAATAGTCCTACAATTTTGCAATGATAAGTTGTTTAGTATCTCAAATAGTTGTGGAGATACGGAAATTAACGCTTCTGTAAAGTACCCTAAAAATAATTTTCATAGGAAAATGAAAATAGCCAGTTTATTTATAATCTTAATCAACGCCTAGATACGAATTTTAATCAAAATCGTTTGAGCAGATTTTGAGAAAACCAATTTTTTCTCTTTTCGCCCTTCAGTAAACTACCCTTAATTTTAAGTTTTTATAGACACACAGACAGACGGCATTGCAAAGACTATTTTTTAGGGTTCGGGGGGTCATGAGACGTCGACATCCATCAAAATTTCAGGTTAGTTTTTTTTTTTTTACGGTCGCAATACTTAAACTTTAATGTCCAAAAAGTTTAAAAAAAAAATTCATATAATTGCGTATAGATTGAAAGATATTGATTTTATAAAAATATGTTTCGGATAAAATATCTGTATTATAAATATATATACATATTTGACATGCTAAGTAATTTCATATATCAAATAGTTTCGGAGCTATTATAAAAAACGTTAATTAACGCATCAGACCAGAGCCCTTAAAGCCATTTTGCCGAAATATTGAGGGTAGCCATTTTGTTTGGAATATTTATTAATGTTTATAAATGAAATTTAATCAAAATTGTTTGAGCCGATTTTGAGAAAATCGACTTTTTCTCTTTTTGCCCTTCAGTAATCTACCCTTAATTTTAAGTTTTAATAGACACACAAACAGACGGCATTGCAAAGACTATTTTTTAGGGTTCGGGGGGTCATGAGACGTCGACATCCATCAACATTTCAGGTTAGTTTTTTTTACGATCGCAATACTTAAGCATTAATGTCCAAAAAGTTAAAAAAATATATATAATTGCGTATAGATTGAAAATTATTGATTTTATAAAAATATGTTTCGAATAAAATATTTGTATTATAAGTATATATACATATTTGTAATGCTAAGTAACTTCATATCTCAAATAGTTTCGGAGCTATTATAAAAAATGTTAATTTACGCATCAGGCCGGAGCCCTTAAAGCGATTTTGCCGAAATATTGAGATTAGCCATTTTGTTTCGAATATTTATTAATGTTCATAAATGAAATTTAATCAAAATTGTTAGAGCCGTTTTTGAGAAAATTGACTTTTTCTGTTTTTTCCCTTCAGTAAACTACCCTTAATTTTAGGGGTAGATATCTAATTCCAAAAACCCCTCGCGGCAACCCTATGAAAACCCTAGATATCAAGTTTCAGCTCAATCGGTAAAATAGTTTAGGCTCTAGTTGGAGGTACAGACAGACAGACAGACGGAAATTCAAAAACCACTTTTTCGGATTCAGGGAGTCATGAAACGTCAAAATTCATCAAAATCTCGAGTTCGATTTTTTTGACGATCACCATACTTTCTCTACCTGTAAGATAGAGAGAAAGTAAAAATTAAAAGTCAATAAAACTAATTATTGCCTGATGGCTTGGAAATGTATATTAAGACAATGTAAAACACTGTACAGTGATATAAAGTGATAGTGAAGGAAGCCAACCTTAAAGGCTACTTAGGTTATATCTATATAGAAACAAACACTCTTCTCTCTTCATTTTGTCTTACACTTTTCCATTAATGTGTCTCTTCATATTAAAAATGAATATTTCTGTGCATGATCTTTCATGTAAATATCTGCAAAACCAATCTACATATAGGACAAAATTACAAAGTTTCATGATTATAAAACTATGCTGGCATAAGTTAAATCCTTTGGTCAAAACAAATAGCATCAACTTTGCCTTAGGCATAGAGAGAGGGGGAGTGGGGGGCAAATGCTCCAAAAATTCTACTAATTTGTGACAGAAGATTTATTTTTTAATAGAGCTATGTTAATTTTTTGAGAGTTTATTCTTTAGTTGGTGGAAAGTAAACTCATGTATTACTTTATCGAATACTTTAGAAAAAGAGAAAGTATTTAAGAGAGAAATTGGTCTATAATTACAAACATTTGTTTTTGCCCCCTTGTTTTTTTTTATAAATAGGAATGACAAAAGATTGTTTCCACATGTGGTGAAAAGTTTAATTCAACAGAATAATAATAGGGAGGATGATGATATTATTATTACTATGCCACAATAATTTACATAAACCAAGTTTCAAATATAGGTATCACCATTTAGTACACACATTTCATATACCTTGATAAGTTACCTTGATGTACAAATTGTCGATGTTTCAAGCAGATAAAATCAGGAAACTGAGCCCTCCGTAAGACCTGTACTGCAATTTAAGAGTGGAACGGCATATAGTACCACCTATTAGTACTAATAAATATCTTGATTCCACCTCCTAGATTCATCTTTATAACTCACCTCTGTATTTCTTCTCTTGAAGGTGGACTGTACACGCAACCTTCATCAGGGTTTCCTACAGCCGCTCCTGGACTAAGCTATGGTATCTCCAATAGCATGATGGGAGCTCAGCCCATACAGGTGAGCCAACGGACCTTCATTTGATTGATATTGTTTGTTACAAACGTGTATGATTGTTTTATTTACTTTACAAGTAGGGGTAAAGAAATACCTGAAATCCTCGGTAATTCCTCCAACCCTAAGAATAGATGGGTATACTCTTACCTTACATATTTTTGGTTCCAAATCTTAGGACCATATGCAAGAACTTCACTAAGTGGATTCTAAGTGGACACTAGCCTGGGTTTGTTTGCCTCATCATTGGTTAAAAGGTGGAGTGATAATGTGCTCAGGACCACACTATTGGTCCACTAACATTCTTGCATACCACCCTTATAAATTTGGAAATTCACTAGTGTCTCGAAAATGTGATTAAATCTGTGCTGGTCAGCAAATAAAGTTTGTAATATAGTGTTGTATTGTGATATGTGATAAGGCCATAAGGGGTTTGTTGTCATTACGTTTCCCTCCACCCAACCCAACAGTAAGTTGCAGCTTCAGCAATATACAAACTTGTAGAAAGAGTATTTTTGATTGTATCTTAAGACGTTGATGTAAACACACCTGGGTGCTCATCTGATGCAGAACCATATCACAAATAGATTAAAACAGGAAGACATATTTTTAATGTTAGCTAATAGTAAAGTGAATTCTTAAAACTTTAATTAAGGATGCGCGAGAAACAGTTTTTCAATTCAAGAGAAGAAAAATTGCTTTGAAAGGACAAAAATGTAAATTAAAGTGCCTTTTAGTATTTGCGCTGGCGCTTGCTTTGGATTATCTTATTATTCAGTAAAACTAGGAGAGGGCCCTCGAATTCTTCAAATCCTTAAAGAGATTCAAGGATTGAAGACTCACATTCTTAGTAAAAAAAAAAGGTTCAATGTTTTGATTGAAATTTGTTTAAAGCTCTATACTGCATATTGGTCAACAATTATAGAACATACTCGACAACCAGACACCCGAACATTAATTTAACACTTAACTGAATGTGTGAATGTTGTAATGCATGGATTATAAGATTTTTTTTAACATTTAGTTACTATTTCTATTTTATATTATTTCATTATATTTCTATTTTATCTTTGATTTATAATCTTTCCAAGATTTGGATTTAAAATTGATATTCCTGGGGATTTCAACTTTTAGATGTAGATAACCATACACTTACCATCAAAATATGTATATTTTCTAATTGAAATTACAGCTGCAGCAGATGTTTTACACTTTTGAACTTTACCGTCTTGGGAAAAAAAAATTAAATAATAATAAACAATTTTAATTGATGAAATGCTGTCTTGTATCCATTCTAGAATGGTGTGTATGCTGTCCCGGGGCTTGGGCCTCAACCCTTAGCTGCCACGGTGCCGGTACCTGGCATTGCCTCGAACCCATTCTTCAACATGGGGACCCCTGCTGCGGCATTCCCCGTGATGACTCAGGTGAGCCCAAGTTGACAAGTAGAACTTTTAGTAATGGCTTGTTTTTTGGGGGAAACTTGTTTGTAAGTGATTTCATGCTGTAAATAAGAATTAGGGGGTCATGGAATAAATAGAAAGGTGAAATTATAAATGTTCTTGTGTACAGAATAATGGAAACGTCAAGATACTTTATGAAATGATTTAGAATTTTATACCAATGACCCAATTTCAATAGTGATTCATAATTACTCTTAGATTTCTAGTTTTGAATGTCAAATTAATCAAAAAAACACAAGAATTTTATATAATTTCTGTTAAACAGAACACCTACCAGTAGAAACTGGAAGTATTAGTTTATGAACAGCAAATTTATTTGACGACTGACATGAATTTATTTGACCTGGGAGGTCAAAATTAAGTTAAAAATCCAAGCTCAGTCCTTTTAGGTAAGTCTGTGCAAACCTTCGAAATTTCAAATCAGAATCTGGGTTTTACTAAGATTCGAATTTGATTCAAAATAATCATCTTCATCATCAAATGCTTCCAGCGGGTGTATACCATTACATCGCAAGTCCATTACCTCGCATGACCATTACATCGCATTTCGGAACAAATACATTGCAGGTCCATCACATCGCATTTCCCCCACCTCTCTACACACAGCTAACCCTACTCTGACGTACAACTAGAGATGACTTGTTGCAAGGATAGTGTGCCTGACTCTCAACTTTAATTCCCACTTTGTAGATAAGGCTAGTTGCAAGGATAGTGTGCCTGACTTTCCCCTCTAAAGCCTAGTTTATATTGTAACACAACATGTTGGCCAACATGATCCCAACAAGTTGTGTTACAATATTAACGTATTCCCAACTTATTGGTGTTTGGAGAGTCGGTCAAAGAAAAGAGTTGTTTTGGATCATTTGTTGGAGATAATAAACGACCAACCCAACATGTTGGCCGAGTTGAGAGGTTCTGCGCATACGCTATCAAGTTGAATGAGTCTCTAACCTTGGTGAGGCATGTGTTTTATTTTCATATTAGTTTAACTTTTAAAATCTGGGATTGCATAATTTTGTGATCATTGAATGGAACAAGGCTAATACAGTTAAGAATTAAATAGCCAAAGCTATTATTTATGCTTTTAGTGAGGATTACTCCATCTAGATATCATATTCTGAAAATTGAAAAATTACACCTGTACATGGGACTCGAACCCGGGACCTTTGGCTTAGTATGCCAATGCTCTAACCACTCAGCTATCCAGGATTCGTCCCGTGTCCAAGGTCATTCTTCACTCATATTCTAAGGCAGAGCCTATAATGGACGTGCGGAAATCGTCGGCTACAAGTGTGTGATTATATTAATATCACGAGCTATCAGATAACGCAGCCATCTTCGACTCGGTAGTTGGCTTATTGCTGCCACTTGTACATATATTATAATTGTACGTGATTTCATACTAAGAATTAAATAGCCAAAGCTATTATTTATGCTTTTACAATTTCCGCACGTCCATCATAGGCTCTGCCTTAAAATGTGAGTGAAAATGACTCCGGGCACGGGACGATTCCTGGATAGCTTTAGAGTTGAGAGTCAGGCACACTATCCTTGCAACAAGTCATCTCTAGTTGTACGTCAGAGTAGGGTTAGCTGTGTGTAGAGAGGTGGGGGAAATGCGATGTGATGGACCTGCAATGTATTTGTACCGAAACGCGATGTAATGGTCATGCGAAGTAATTGTATATATACGCCCCTTCAATCCTATTGTTTGTACGTCAGAGTAGGGTTAGCTGTGTGTAGAGAGGTGGGGGAAATGCGATGTGATGGACCTGCAATGTATTTGTTCCGAAATGCGATGTAATGGTCATGCGATGTAATGGTCATGCGATGTAATGGTGCCCACCCGCTTCCAGCCTATGGCCAGGTCAGTTTAGTAAAATGCCTCCATCTTCCTCTATTCCTCCACCATTCTTCCTCCTTTAATTTATTCCATTCTTCTCCTCTCACTTGAACACTTTCTGTTACCTGCTCCTCCCATCTCTTTATTGGCCTCCCTTGCGGTCTTTTTCCTACATACATCTCCATCATTTTATTTGTAATAAATAAAATGAAAGGATAATAGGAAAATGGTAGAGCACAATTAAAAGTAAAAACACACATTTCGATATTTTGATGCTATTACAGCATCTTCCTCAGGAAGTAGTATTAGTTAGACTAAACAGCATAGTCTAATTACTACTACTTCCTGAGGAAGATGCTGTAATAGCATCAAAATATTGAAATGTGTGTAAATATGTGATAGTGTTTTTACTTTTATTTGTTCTCTACCATTTTCTTAATATTCTATCATTTTATTTATTACAAATGGTTTTTGCTCAATGCACTTTATTTCATACATACCATCATTTTCTGTCTTATCCTCTCCTCATTACACTCCCATGACCATCTCAGTCTTGCTCTTCCTCTACTATCTCATGTATGCCTTCCCCCCCTTTTGTTTCTCCTTGTGACAGCTAACAATCTCCTCACAATCTTCATTCTAACTTCATTCTAATGGCCTCCCCTTTCCTAGTCTCTCTTTTGATTCAAAATATTAGTCTTAGTATTTGAAAGTTTCTGATTCTATTTTAAATTTTAAATCTAAATAAGTCCTGGTTTCTTATTCGATGGGCATAGCTCAAAATTTGAATTTATATCTCATACTTAATTAAAAAATTAATATGATAAGACTGGAAACCATTTGCTTGGTAGAGTGAATAGAGAACTTGAGTTTCAGGTTGTAAACAAATCACGTTGTTATGTGTGACAGTGAATATCTTGTATTTTAAAAAGTAAACATTAATCAACCTTGGCACTATGATTAAAAAAGTGGTGTGATCTATATTTGAGGTTTTCACCTTTTGGGATTAGTTCTCTTTATTCTCTTATTAACTAAACCTAAAAATTTGTCAAAAATGTTTATAAACATATTTTGATAATAAAATCAGTTAGTGCCTTATGGCTTGGAAATGTAAGACTGTATAGAAACACTGTACAATGATGTAAAGTAAGTGATAGTGAAGGAAGCCAACCTGAAAGGATAGTTAGGTTAGGGCTAGTTAAGAACAAACACACTTCTATCTTCTTTTCTTCTTAAACTATTACACTAATACACTTTTACACTTTTACATTCATACATTGTTTTAAATTTTTGGAAATATTCCTTTATCGTTCGAAGAGAAACATTAAATACACACAATACATAAAGAATCATATGCCATGGAACTACATGCTTTTAGAATAATTTGAAACATGTGTGAGTTTGTGTTTTTTCAATGTCTCTCTTCAAATGATAAAGGAATATTTCAGAAAATTTAAAACACTGTGTGAATATAAAAGTGTAATAGTGTAATAGTTTAAGAAGAAAAGAAGATAGAAGTGTGTTTTTCTATCTGGGCCTAACCTAACTATCCAGGTTGGCTTCCTTCACTATCACTTACTTTACATCATTGTACAAGTAAAATATTCAACACCGATTTGATTTGAAACATTAACATAGTAAGCCTAAGATAAAATATTTGATCCAATATTTTTTAAGTGTGAGAACCTATTCACATTTGACTAAAAAAAAAAAATAGGCATGAGATTCGATTTGTGCTTGATTCTTTCTTTCATTATTATTTTTAATTGCTCAGACGCAAACTCAAAGAGAACTTTTGTTTTTGAAAATATACTTTTTTACAACTGAAGGGGTTGGGGCAAAACCCTCATAGATTTAGATTAAATTAGATTAGATATATTCACTCTTTAAATTTCTCTGAAATCAGTAAATCTTGCTATAAAAAAAATACAACTCTCAAAGTCCTGATTGAATGTTAAAATAACTTGAAGTTCAGTCATTCATTCACACTTCCCATTTCTCTTATATGTTGCTTGAACAATTTTTCGCTTAGTTACTTACTAACTATAGATTTGTCAAATCCAATATTTTATATATCTGAATCTCCATTTTACCCTCGAATCTGAATCTTTGAAATAATTGAAGGATTTTAGTCTCAAATCCTCGAATCACTTATATTAACTGATAAATAAATTTAATCACTTTAAAATATTTATTTTGTCTTGTATTACTATAGTTGGGCTAAAGTAAATTATTTAATATAAATAATAATAATCATTGGCTACTTTTCATGGGAAAGAAACAAAATAACAGAACCTGTCTTTTAATAACTTTGTGCTAGTTTTGAAATATTTAATATAAATGATTGGATTTATATCAAGGAGGTAATACTTATCTACCTTATACTTCCCCTTTTTCAAATAATTACCAGAGTATTTTAATGTTCATTACTTTTCTAAGAACTTAATGAACAAAAAAATTATGTAAATTCCAAAATGTATGTGTGTTGCTTTGTATACTACTGTTGTATTGTTGTAAAGAAAATAAACCAAATGACCATGCATCGGTGATCGGCAACAAATGATAACTAAAGCTGTTGTTTTTTAATGTCAACTATAATATGTGCTTTGTAGTTCTATCTAGTTATGGCAAAACTATGTTTTAATGCTGAATGTATCATGTTTGATGTACTTTCACTCTACCCCTCAAAGAGAGAGTATTGTGACCGTCAAAAAATATAACCCTTGATTTTGATGTCAACGTTTTATGACCCCTTGAAACGAAAATGGGTTTTCGCGATTCTGTCGTTCTGTATCTTGGCCTAGAGTATATATGGGGTTTTCATAAGGTTCCCCTGAGAGAATTTTGGAATTCAATATCCAACCTTAAAAAAAATTGGGGGTAGTTTAAAAAAGGGAAAAAAGAGAAAACATATATTTTCTAGAAATCCTCTTTAACAATATTGATTAAATTTTGTATCTAGACAATGTTTAACATAACAAACAAAATGGCACATCTCATTTTCCCATGAAAATTACTTTTTATTTGCAGGAATTTTCAATTTTGATAATTTCTCTGCATCTATTTGAGATACGAAATAACTTTGCAATATAAAGTTGTAGTGCCATTATAAATATAAATCTTTTGTTTTAAGTATATTTTTATAAAACCAACAGTTTCTGAGATATATATTATGGAGGTTTTTGAATTGGAAAATTGATTTATACGATCTTTGGTCTTTGGTGGACAGATCTGTGCTTCATTTATAAAAGTTTATTCAACATTGTATATTATTTCATTTACTCTCTTTCTTTAGTGGAGTGTTTCTGCAACATGTATATAATTTTGTTTCACACATCTTAAGAACATTTAGTAAATGTGTCTATAGTAAGATAAAAGAGAGAGAGAATCTTTATGCGGTGCACCTTACCATTTATTTTACATATTTTTACTGTGTAGCTTGGTAGTTAAACTTCTTAGATTTGATTTTTTTGTTTGTTTGTAAACTTTTATTCAGTTTTTTTGCATTTCATTTGTTATTATTTTGTGGGTTTTGTGGCTTTTGTTTTATGAATCCTGTAGGAGAGTGCTCCTTCAAATACAAATCAGGACTTGATGTTAGATTTTGGGGCAATGATTTCAAATGTTCAGTCCTCTTCGTCATCACAGGTATGTTTTGCTCATTTGTAATTTTGAAAATATATGTTATTTCTTTCTTTCTTTCTTTAGTTGTTTTTATCTCTTTTGGAAAATGTCTTTATTACTGTATTATGTAGGTTTTCTAACTGTATACTTATTAAATCAGTATGGCTCATCAGTATTAGAAAAAAAGTGTCAAAATTTTAGTGAAAAACTCTTTTGTGCCAGCAATAATATACCAGTTTTTTATGTGTTTCTTACACGAACTTGTAGTTTAAGTGCCAGAAATTGTGTATATTGAAGACGGTACAGGAAAGAGTAGCCTCATTCACATAAACCATAAAGTGAAAAGCAACTTCCTTCTCAAAGTAATATTTTTTTTATCGTTTTGTTTGTGACTAAAAGTTATTTTTATTTGCAGTTACCTCAACAGTTTGTAAATTTGAACATTGGTGCACCGATCGAACAGCCCCAACCACAAGGATACATGGGTCTCCAAGGTGTGACTCGGCCCGTTGGAAGGCAAGTATTAGGTCGAGGTATGTCTGATTCTCTAGGTGAATTGATCATGGGTCCAGTCCAGCAGCCTGCCAACTCGGGACATACCTTGGCAACCAATTTATGGCAGTAATCTACTGTGCACGAATAGGTTGAAAATAGAAATATTGACTTTTTATACTTTGCTGGTTTTTGATTTGATACCAGTAGTTGATTGATTATTTATTACCACTGTAGGAAAAATGCGTTCTTATTTTATAAATCGATCTCAGAAATATAAAATTTACCATCCAGATAGTCCGATACTTAAATGCAATAACAGGTTTTATTACACACATTTTAACTCAAACTTTCTGTCTGTGGAAATAATTAAATATTTGCCAATCATAATATATAATATTGTTTTAAGAATATGTTTACAGCCTCGTAAAAGTATTTAATTGTGTATCATTATGTAAATTATGTATTTGCTGTGTGTTAATAGAATGAACTTTATGGACACTGCATTGTTAATGTATCCAAACTAGATTTATAATGTTTAAAAATATGGCATTGTGCTTAATTTCAAAATTAACTTTCCTCTTTATTAAAAATGAATATAAATGTGAAAATAAAAGTAATGTGTTTTAAAAGAGAATTGATATTTTAAAATATCCTGATTAAGCTCAAGGTTGGCTAGTTGGTTAAAGTATTCATTCTTATGAAGATACAATTGGTCTTGTATTACTTATATTGACTAGGAATGGTCTCCTAATGGTCTTCACTCTTAGGTTTTGTGTACACTGTTAGACTCTAAATTTAGCTACTTATTTTTGGACCTAAACATTTTTTTATATCGACCATAAAAATATTTATCCAAAAGTTATGAAACTAATTAGCAAAAAAAATTATGTATGAGAGTGATAAAAGAATTATTTGTTTGCTATCCCTTGCCGCTATTGTCTAAAATAATATTATCTATAAAAACTAGAAAAGTTTTTAATTCAAACAATAGATACATAATATTAGAACAAATTGAATTTTGATAGTCTTTTAGTGGAATCTTGGAGCGGGGCTTGTTTTGTAAAACTAGCGCAAAGTGTTGGTTGCTATAATTTCTTCAAAGTGAAAAGTACAATTATCAACAAAGTGTAAAAACATCAATTTCTTTACTGTATACTTTTTATTTATATGTTATCAGAAACAAGTATGAATTAAAATAAGCAGTTCACTCAATTTGTGTATATTCTCTCTTACCTACAATTTCCCAAAAAATTTATTTTATTACCACAGGTTCATAAGAGTTCATTAGCTTGGGAATTTTCTTATTGTGTTAATTTAGTTTAATATGGTTTTTTGTATACATTAAAGAGGGTATTTTTGCTGTCATACACTGCAATAATCTTCTTCGCCCATTACACCCATTCTAACGATAGATATATTCAATTTCCTGATTCTAAATATGTTTTAGTCTTGAGTCCAAACAACATAGCATGCTTTGATAAACCCCGGCCATTATGTTTCATTTAAAAAAATTAAATTACTCTGCAATAAATTACAAATCTGCTAATCATTTAATCAAAATGTAGGCCTAAATAAAGTATTAGGCAGGTTTTGTTCAAATACTGCCACTTTTTTTAAATAAAGTTGGTTTTAACCGGCAACATAACTTAGCGGTATTTTTAGTAGTATCTGTATCTGAAATGAGATATCAATACACCCATACTTAAATGGTTTTCTTCCACCAATATCTATGAAATTATTATTATTAGGGCTGTCAAACTCTATTCCCTCGATTCTTACTGGTATCGAAAGAATCGAGAATCGATCTTAACATTATGATTCTCGTTACTTCGATTCTTAGCTCTCAATAAAATTGGCAACCAAACAAAACGACAACATTCAGAATAGGTAATAATCGATTATCTCTCATATTAGTTTAGTTGCCGTTTCACTTAAATGCCGGCAAATTGTAAATATACCGTACTGCCCCAAATATAATACGAACCTAACATTTTGAGGTGTTCTGAATGAAAAATAAATGGTATCGAATATAATATGACCTTAAATGACAGTAACAAGAGGTAAAAACTTAACAACTTTGACACACTTTTTTTAAAGTATTATTATTATTATTATTATTAGCACCGCGTCTTACTACCCGTTCGGGTTATACGCACTTACGCTAATGTGTAATGGTAGGGTGATTGTGAGGTGAAATGGAGGACCTACAGTTTAACGTGGAATCCGAACCACGGTGGAGGCCTGGCATTCCTCACATTCACAAGTTGTGATTAATACACATCTTGTCAGAGGTGAAGGAAGGGTTTGGTAATCAGATAAATCTGTGCCGGGACCGAGGATTTTTAAAGTAAAAGTTAAGTGAGACTGTCAGAATACATGAATCGATTTTAAACAAACAATCGATAAATAATATGTAATATAGGGATGGCAATTTTCCGTAACATATCGATATATCTATCATTAATTGATATATCACAACGTGTTATATTGAAAGTTACGGTAATTTGATCAAACTAAGATGGCGTCTCTCTTGTTATTGACCCGCCTTGGTGGCGTAGTTGGCTAATGCGCTAGTCGTGTTGAGCTCGACCGCCAAGGACGGGGAGATCGAGGTTCGAATCTCGGTCGGGTGAATTGGGGGTGGTTTTTCCTAAATGGTTTTCCACTCTCCCTCCACGCAAATGCGGGTTCACTTCCTCTAAATTCAACCTCCCAATTCCTAATCCATTAGCATAATTAGTACTTAAGCGTATAACTCGAATGGGTAGTAAGACGCGGTGCTAAATATTATTATCTTGTTATTATATTCTTTGTTTAGTAAAAAATAGAGTAAAAAAAGTAATATTTATTTTAATTCAATAGATTTAGAGCGTAGTCCGATAAATCATTGCCAAAACACTTCATCACCAATTTCTGGTGAGCTAACGTGCGTAGGATCAGTTATGGTGGACAACTTTATATTTTTGTAACGTGTGAAATGTGTTCTTCTTTCCGTTAATAAAATTCATATCTCTAAGGAAAACCTCTTTTCGCTATATGAGATAATTAATTTTGAGTTTATATGAAATTTTTTTGTTTTGATTTTCAGTTTTGAAGACTTTTAGTGTGTTTAGTAAATATCTAAGTTTGTAAGATTAAAGTTTCAGGCAACCATGTGTTGATTGAAATGGTTGAGTCCAAGTTTTGGATTGAGGGGAGAGTTGAGTATCAGGCACGTTAGATTTTCTGTACAATAACTTATTAATTATTATTATTATTATTAAATATCTAAAAACATAGTTGTTGACTGTTTTTACAAAGCTAATCTCTTTTATTTGACAATTAGTTACAGAAAAAAAAATATTTTCAAGTAGTCCTACTTAAGTATTTTAAGTTGTTACCAGTACAGTACTTAAATTTTATTTCCAGTGTAATTTATTCAAAACAGTGCACGTTCATTTAATGATCCTATTTGGTTAATTGAATAGACTTGTGTACTCAACGATTGTTTTTTATTTATTTTGTTAAAAAAAATCTGTATTACTATGAACTTTTTTAGTTTTTGGTATGTTATCAAGTTGAATACCTACATATTTTTTATACGAGGTTGGATGCTTGGAAAAAAAAATTAAAAAAAAAAGTTTGAAAATTGAAAAATCGAGGTTGAACTTAAGAATCGGAATCGAGAAAAACAGGTATCGTGACATTTCTAATTATGATAGTTTTACACGATTTATTGCCCCTGTGTCATTTAAAAACATTGCCACATACACACATTTATGACCTCTAAAGATGCAAAACATCAAATTTATTTGGGTTTCTTAGGTAAAATAGTGGAATAATAATATGTATTGGTTAAAACTTAGATGCATTTATTAAAATACAAAACATTCTTAACAAAGACTAGTGTGAATATCTTTCCTGGTTGAAGTAAAGAAATTTCTTATGTTGTGTGCATCTTTGTGTTTAAGATTGTGCAATTTTTACCATACACCTATTCCCAATAAAATGGAAACACTGGTTATCTGATAATAATTTCTCCCTAAATTTTAAATGATTATATTATGTTACGAGAATATGATAGGACACTCCAAACATAATAGTGTCCAATATACAAACACTTACAAGAGTCTAAACTTCAATAAAGTGTGTGTCCTTGTCATACACGATGTATACTTCGTTTGCTCTATCTTATTTCCTACACCATCTCAAGCAATGCTAACGAAGCTTGCATTAAAATATTGACCACTCACACTAATTGATCAAGATTATAGTGTTTGAAATATTTTTTTAAAAATCAAGTTTGTAGTGTCCTATCATTCATTACCAATTCAATTTTCCTCCCGCGTATGACCCGATTGGGTAGTAAGACGCGAAGCTAAGAAAAAGAAGAGAAAAAAATCCTCCTTTTAATGGTGGGTGTTTATTCTTTTTTATTTTTTTAAGAAGTTGCGTTGTTCATTTCACACTTCCGCCTATTGAATTCCAATATAATGAATATATCTCTATAAGGAAAACCTCTTTTCGCTTTATGAGGTAATTATATTATTTTTTTGGAAAAATGTACAGGAATGGTGGATAGAAACATATAAAAGGGACGAACACAATATGGCTTTTACAATAAAAAGAAGAACACAGTTCACACTTTACATTGCATGAATATAATGAAACCTAGGTCAAGGGATTGGGCGTGACCAATCAATTTTCTTAAACAGGCAATGACTATCTCTTTGTCAAATGGCACTAATGTAAAGTGTGAACTATGTTCTTATTTTCATTGTAAAAGCCATATAATGTTCGTCCCTTTTGTATGTTTCTATATGCCTTTCCTATACCTTCTTCCAAATATAATACAATTACCTCATTAAGTGAAAAGAGAGTTTTCCTTATAGAGATATATTAAAACTTAAAGTATATGAGAGTGGTGTATCTCAGCATTTTGTTGTTGGACTCTAAAGCACACCTATGTTTCATCCATGACTTGTTCTAACAGCTGTAGCTAACATATGTTTGTTAATCACTTTGCTCTTACTAGGAGGTGTTATCATGGGAGTTTGGGAAAAACCTTTGTTCCAATGATTAAATGTTTAAGAATGAGGTGAGTGATAGATGAATAATTTATTACTTGTCCTCACAAATTGTAAATATATAAACTATTATTTGCTATTAAATTGTTTGTAACATTAATTTTCTCATCGGGTTTAGCTTATTATATAGTGGTGGGATATAAATTGTGTGTTTAATATTAAGTCTGTTGAATTTTTTCAAAATGTTGACCTTTGTAAGGTGAAGTTTCAAGAAGGTTATTTGGGGTCACCTTAAAACAAGACCTCCCTTTATTCCTCAACTAACATGAGCCATCTTGAATATGTCAGTGTTAATTATATAGATATGTTTGTGAAATATTGACAGTCCCTGCCTTACTAATACATTATATTTATCTTTCTTTCACTAGAGCTGGTGCTAATTGGATCTCATATTGACTTTTGAATCTTAAATACAATCTCCTCTTCTCGAATCTTTATAAATGAACAATTTTAATATAAAGTTCAAAACTAAAACTTAAAGGGCAGAAAACAAAATGTTGTTTAAGTTTATAAAATTGTAAATGGAGATAAAAGTGCATGGATGGTATTTTTGTAGTTTTTTAAACAAACAAATCATGATCATCATCTGTGCATGTTTTGTCTCTGCAGGTCGGCTGGCACATTCACCCCAATTCCTTCCAATCTCTCCAAACCTTTTTCTTGGCTCCAGTACAGTCCTTTGGCTCCCACGTCCTGCGCTTGGTTCATCCATCTCGTCCTTGGTTTTTCAAAAGGTCCTTTCTCTGTAGAGTTTTCTTAGTAATTCTGTCTTCCTCCATTCTCATCACATGACCTAAGAAATGTAACCTTTTCATCTTCAATCTCTTCTAATGGTATAACAAAACATATTCTTTGAATTGAAAAATACACCTGAACATGAAAATTGAACCCAGAACCTTTGGGTTTGTATGCCAATGGTCTCTAACCACTGAGCTATCCAAAAATCGTCCAGGTTAATTCTTCACTCATATTTTAAGGCAGAGTCTGTGATGGACGTTCGAAAATTGTCGGCTACATTTGAGTAATCAATTAAGATCACGAGCTATCAGATAACGCAGCCTCCCTCGATTCGAGAGGCCTTTACACTACCAATAATAGGAATTAGAGGTGGGCCACTCGAATCCCCGAATCCACTGAATCCTGACAAGTGTTCGAGATTTGAGGATTCATTGTTTTACTGGATTTGATGGTCGAATCTTTCACCTCATAAACAAAGCATAATATTTCTAATTAAAAAATTACTTAGTTAGGCCTACTTGAAAAGTACAACTTAATCTAATTTTTATTTTGTTGGATAAAAGAGATAACCATGAATAAAATCATTATTTTAAAAAATAATTGTTAGGTATGGGAAATCTAACATGCCTAATACCCTCCACCACCCCCACCCTAACCTCTATGGGAAACTTGGACTCAACCATTTCAGCGCATGCTCACTTCTAAAACTTTCACCTCACAAACATTCTTGTAAATAATTTAATGGGCATATAAAAAACTCTTCAAAAACTGAAAATCAAAACTAGAATTACAAATAAACTTGAAATAAATAAAACAAATTACGGCTTTTTTTTAACAGAAATAAGAACACATTACACATGATACAAAGTCAGCCACCATGGCGTATATGTTTACTCGACAGCGTGATTAGTAAATAAAGATACTGTTAATTTTTACTACCCAACTGGTTTTAATTATTTAAAACTATGCAAAGAACCCCAATTTATTTCATATGATCCTTAAGTTAGTTATTTTGTTGGCTTCCATAAAAAATAAATACTGTCAACAGTTAGACACCAATAAAACTGTTTATTTATGCCTACCGGCCTATGTATTGTATATCGATTGTTTGTTTAAAATCGATTCAGGTAATTAGTTCACTTAGTAAGTGCTATCGAGTTTTAAGAATCAAATAACAACTAGCTAATTCATAATTTGTTTTTAAATTAATTTTAACCAAGTTTTTTTTAAATATATTATGAAGTAATTGTATGAATATTCAAACGTAGTCCTGCCTAATAAAATGGGAGTAAACATATCGCAAGAGTCGAAAATATGTTCGTGTTTTAGATAGAATGTATTCTCAGAAATCGATATATCGCCAGAATCGAATTTATTTCTTGTTTTCTATGCGAAGATAGATAATAGATATATAATAAAATAATAAAAATAAAACATAGGCATTATTGAGTTCACCATTTCCAATGTATGTTTAATTGTTAAGCATGTTGTTTTAATCTTTATTAAAAAAAACATGTTTGTATTTTTACTTTTGCTTTTTTATTAAAATAAATTATAATCCTCCAATGATGATTAAAGTTGATCAAAAGATAACTAGGCCTAATCTCTTTATTTCACATGTGTTTTTAGAAACTTACTCATTTTAATAACACTTTTAAAAATAAGTAAATGACACTCAAATTGTGATTGATTTGATTTTTAAACAATAATATGAGTCTAGATTTTTTAATTTGGCTGGATTTTAGCCAGTATTTTGCGAGGGGTGGTTGGGGTTGATTAAATTTGAAAGCATGATTGAAATAAATCTTAATTTACAGTTTAGGCATATATTTTGTAATGTAAGTCTTTGTAAATCATTAAAATTTCTAACAATTTGCTAGGATTCGGATTCGAGATTTGAAAATAAAATTTAGATTCGGATTCGACCTATCTCTAGTAGGAAGTTAAGAGTTGTGTTGCAAGTTTCACACTTCCTCCTGATGAATTTTGATAGAATAAAATCAAGGCCGGGGTATTGGGCGGTAATGATTGATTTTGTAATATTTTATTTTATAAGGAACAAAGAGAAATGTTTTTAGCTAATCAATTATGTGTATAAAATTTTGTACTTATTTTGTTCTTTCCATTACAATTTCCAGCCTGTGGCCTGGGTCAATTTTTATTCAAGCCATATATTTCCCACTACATAGCTTCATATGTCTTATAATCTAACTTAAGACTAGGATAAACACAACATCCATTCCCCAACCATTAATTATTTATCAATGTGAAAAGGTAAACCCATATTTCATCAATGATATATTTTCAGCCATGCTGAGAATCGAACCTGGGACCCTTAGCTCACTAGGCAGATATGCTACCGACTGAGCTAAGGTGTCTGTTTTATTTTCTATTTAAAGCATCTAAAATGGTTGAATGAAATTTCATTTTCTAGTTGATATCTTCAAATTATTATTTTTCTAATATTAAAAGAACTGAGGATTCAAGATCCTATTTCCAGTGGTCCTGCAGTTATTTTTAGTACGCTATTGGTGGAAGGAAAGAGGAAGATTTTACTAAACCTACCTGGCCACAGGCTGGACACAGTTGAATTGTCTTTATTTAATTAGACCAAAAATACAGTGCATTTAGGGAAATCACGACAAATGTTTTCTGATAGATTTGTAAATAAAATCTTCAAGGAATACCTCTTCACAGTTTTAGTTGCATGATGATGATGATGATGATACACATGAAATAAACCACAGGAAAGGTAAATGTATAAATATATTTTATTTGTGTAAGCTGAATGTATGACAAAAAAATAAATTTGATTCAGCTCACGTTTTACCATTCATAATTGGCCGAATGTTTATTAAATAAAGTTAGATTATTTTTTCTCTTTAAGTTGGATTTTTCAAATATTATTTGTGTTATATAGCTAACCTGAATGTTTATATCACATATAGTAGTATTGAAGGTAAGACAGTAAATACAGGCTTATTGCTTCATGAAGTACAAAATTATCAAAAAAGAATGTTTATATTAGATGAAATGTACACTTTTAACAAAATATTTTTGTTAATACAAACATCCATGCGAAGTTAATTGCATTTACATTCTTGGGCTAGCATATTTGATGAAACCGTTGTAATGGCTATATCTAACCTCTACCCTGCCCCATCAGGGCTATAGGCATCATGTTAGGCTGTTGTTGGAGACGTTCATGAAGTGCTAATGTGGCAAGATTTTGAAGCTTCAAAGTGTAATAATGGTTAGTAAACAAAAAGAAACTTGTTAGATATTGACAGATTAATCAATCATTTAAAAAGAAGAATTAGACTTACTTAAAACGGGCAAATTAACTGATTTGACCTGATATTGAGATGGAAACTCAATTTGTCTAAAATTGTAAGGCAGACATGTATTAATGTTAAGAAATTGTTTTATTGGTGATTGAACTGATTTGATTGTGCGCCACAGTGCTTTTTAGGGGGTTCTCTTGCTAATTAAAATAGTATTACTGACTTGTTTCATATTTTTATCACTCTACTCAATCAAAAATAAAATTGGGCAATTTCACAAAAATATATTAAGAACTTTATAATGAATGAAACTGGCTAATTCATTGGCAAATCAACTGTGAAAGAATTATATGACTTTTTTTTAAATTAGCTGGCAAGTGACATTAGTTACATTAGTTTAACAAAATATAATTGTATGTATATTTAAAATGCTCATTAGGATATATTTGTATTGTTTTCAAAGATTGTGTGTACTCTTTATTTGTAAAAAATATTTATATAAATCATAGTGTGTAGTTTATTGTTCAACTGATCCTGTTTTAACATGGTGCTAGAAAATAATTATCTTATTGCAATCACCTGCACACAAAATACTCTTTCCCATTCACTAAAATAAAATATTAGTTTGTGAGAGGACTACAAAAGTTGTACTTGATGTGGTGTGAATATGCAATCCTCGATGCTATTAGCTCAACTCATATTAAGTGTGTTTCAACTTAATGGGGAGAGCTTTTTTTTATTACTGCATCTAACTACCTTTTAAGGTTAGGGTACACATATTTATATGACAATTACTCTAATGGATTAGGTGAGATAGGTGACCTAGTGGTCTAGGGGTAAGGTGTCAGACTTCTGTGCTGGGGGTCCGGGATTCAATCCTCGGTCCCGGCACAGATTTATCTGATTGTCAATCCCTTACTTCACCTCTGACAAGACGTGTATTAATCACAACTTGTGAATGTGTGAAATGCCAGGCCTCCACCGTGGTTCGGATTCCACGTTAAACTGTAGATCCTCCATTTCATCTCAATCACCCTACCATTACACATTAGCGTAAGTGCGTATAACCCAAACGGTTAGTAAGACGCGGTGCTAATAATAATGATGATGATGATGATGGTTAGATGTGAAAGGAAGCATTTTAGAGTTGATTTACTTGCATTTGTATGGTAGGAGGGTGGGAAACAACCATTTAGGAAAATCCACCCGTAGAAGACCCGACCGGGATTCAAACCTCTATCTCCCCTTCATCAGCAGTCCAGTCCAACACGAGATGGGCGCCTTAGACTGATCAGCCACTGATGCGGGTGGAAGAGGTGATAAATCTTTCCATCAGTGGGTTTATTCATAGTTTTATCTTTGATGTGTGATATTTGTTTACATATATTAAATTTCAGGCTAATGTTAAAGCATAATGTCGATAAATTAAATAAATCTCACTAGTGTGGATATAAAAAATAATTTATCAACAAATTATTGTAAATTTAAAGTATAGTTGAAGCATGATATCTGGGCATAGGAATAGACCTCTCGGGACTTTTGGCGTAATATGAACTAATGTACCACTGAGCTATCTAGGTTTTCCTCTGCCCTGAGTCATTATCACTTCTAGTTTAAGGCAGAGTCTGTGATGGATGTGTGAGCTTGTCGACTGTTCATTAGTTATCAGAAAAACAGTCACCAGCTGTATAGATATACCGTGTTGACCTAAATATAGTACAACTTTGCACATAATGCGACCCTCAAATTTTCTACATTAAAAACAAAAGGTTCAAGAATATACTTATAGGTAAAAACTAAACAAATTTTACAAGGTTTAGTTAGACCCTTAGATTAGTTTTCTTGGTGTACAGTCACTCCAAAACTTGTCTTCATTTTTGACCCAAAGTCATATATTAGCCTCGGAAACACCAAACTTGTTATTAACCTGCATGTTGCTTGTTTGCTGCGCCTCATGTATTGCTCTTGATTTAGAATTGATATCGTAGCTTGTTCTCACTACCCTGTTTACTTGAGACAGCGAGGAAGACATCTTTTCAACATGATCACTCACTGGTGATTTTATAATATCAGTAACACAGCACATATTCTTTCACCAACTGACACTGGCCTACTGAACTACCACTAGTTCGGTGACTCTGGAGGGTGGAAAGCTTCTCACTCGCTTTATTTTGACCTTGAGTTTATTAGGCTCGCAATGATTCTCGATGATTGGCTGCTACAGTTTCAGTATGCTACAATCCTACAAAATAGAGCTTTATAAGAATCTGCCTTCCTCCCAGTGAACAATACTAGGCTGAGCATATAATATCCATATAGTTTTTAGAGGGATATTTTAAAGAGAAAATATTGCACAATATTCAGGCCAATACGGTGAATCACCGAGCTATTTTGTTGAAATGTAACAGTCCGTAGTCTTATGATTAAAACTTGACTATGACTTGACTATGATACATTTGTTAGCTATTAAAATAAATTTAATATATTTACATCACTTATTTCCGAAATTCATGTTTCTGAAAATGGTTACTGTTTTTGGAACTTTAATTGTTAATGTGTGTATGTAAACAAAAAATATGTTAAAATGTTATTTCCTTTAGTAAAACTGTTTTGTGATCTAGGATAGTTATTTCTATCAATTCTTTGGCATTTCAAATATCAAAAGTCAGGACTTAGATAGATTGCTCTAGAAATATATATAATAATTAAACAGTTGCTAAATTGGTAGATGTATTAAGTGAAATTACAAGTCATAATGTATAATTTGAATTTACTTCTGGTGAAAATTCATATTGTCAGATATGAAAGCATTGTTTTGTACCATACTATATTGTATCTTAAAAGTTTTTGTAATAACATTTTTAACGTGTAAACATATATTTTAGACTTTTCATCAACTCGTGTATGGTCTAGTTGATGATGCGTGATTAATTGTATATAAATGTTCATATTTGACAATATGTTTTTTCACCAGAAGTAAATTCAAATTATACATTTTGACTTGTAATTTCACTTAATACATCTACCAATTTAGCAACTGTTTAATCTATAATTTTAATTATAACCACTCCTTACTTTCAACCATTTTTTAGAATGTTTTCTAAAATGTTATTTTAAATATTGTAAAGCTTTAAAGATATAGATTGAAAAATTCAATATATTATTTTTAATATTGTCTTTCTTTAGTTTAATATATATGAAATAAAGTGCAATAAACATAATATAATGTATCATTTAATTTTAAAGAGTGTGGAAAAATTAAACACAAAGTAAATATGTGTATGTTTTTCCTTTAAGTCATGCCTCTTTTTCTACAATTCTACCATATTTGTTTAGTTTAAATATTAGTAAATTGGCATACATGATTTTGTCTTTTTTTTTTTTTTTTTCAAAACAATCAAGCCAGTATAATTTTATTTGGAACAATGAATCTTTTGATGTTTGGGAAAATTACTGCCAATACAGCACTCATTGTAATTAGTGTGTGTCACGAAATGTTTCAATTGTTTGAAAACAATTAAACGTGGACAATATGTATTTTGAGAATGAAACACATCTGGATCTTTCATTGGAAATATATTCTCAAGCTCAATTCCGATTTTAAGGTGTTGTGTGTCAACCAAGTTGAAACATTATGCTTTCGCCAAGTTATCTGTCCAATTATTATTTAATAATCTGTGATGGGTCCTTACACTCGGTTTATGAGCCGCTTGTTAGTCAAATGGTCTACGGTATCACTTTCACATTTGAGTGGATTGCCAGCGCTGGGGAGGTTGGGGTTCAAATCTCGATGGGGTGCACTGAAGGTGGTTTTTCCTAAATGGTTTTACATTCTCCCTCCACACACCTTCTAAATTCAACCTGAACGTGTAGTAAGGTGCTGTGCTAAAGCAAATAAGCACCACCACTCAACTAAGAAAGATACTGTGGTTGAATCTAATTGGTGTGGTCATTGGACGATTGTTCTTTTAAATCTACATCTGAATAAGAGATAGATCAATTTATAATGGATTTTAACACTTTCCAATATTCTAGTATAGTATCAAGTCTTTTTTATAATCATAGGTGTCATTAGGGTGTGGATGATACCTTAGGCCACAAAGAACATTATTTATAGCAACCTTCAATGGCCGAATGGTCTACGGCAGTGGTCTTCAACTCGCGGCCCGTCAAGTAATTTTATGTGGCCCATGGACCAATTTTACATACAATTTTTCTTTTTGAAAATTCGGTAAGATACATTTTTTTAGGACTAAAACTCTAATCCGGGAATCCTCGCGATACTTTTGCAGCACGTGACAACACTGAAACTCAAGGTCAAACATCTGGCCGACTTCCAGCTCCCCTCTCAGTATGCATCAACCTTTTGTGGTGTGGTGTTGTTTGTACTTTGTTTGGTACATTATTTTTTGTATCCAATTTTTTAACAATGGCTGCAAGCACAAGCAAAAAGCGAACAATTAGGGACGAGGGAAGGGTGTTCAATGAGAAGTGGACGGACTTTGTATTTTTTTGTAAATATTAAAGAGAAACCAGTTTGTTTGCTTTGTAATGACACGGTAGCTGTGTTGAAGGAATACAATTTAAAGCAGCACTACGACTTGAAGCACTCATTTAAAATGGATTCATTTAAAGGGCAACTGAGATCAGATAAAGTGGTGATTTAAGGGTTAGGGCAAGTTATATTATATCTGGGAAAATAGCTTTGAAATCAAAGTAATTTACAGATGCCGAATTTGTAAAGGAGTGCATGGATTCGGCAACTGAAGTTCTGTGTCCATCACAAAAACATTTGTTTTCAAAAGTTAGCTTGTCAGGAGTAACTGGGGCCAAAAGGATTGAAGAATCAGCGAGCGATATTGAGAAAACACTTAATGAACAAGCTTCTCAGTTTTCGTGTTTTTTTCACTGTCCCTCGATGAGAGTACTGACATTACAGACACTGCCCAGTTGGCTATTTTTACCAGTTGATTCACAATGACTTTACCTTAACAGAAGAAATGGCCGCTCTTTTTCCATTGAGTGGCACTACTAAAGGCAGTGATATGATTTACAGTTGAGCCGCTACTGACGGAGCTCCTGCAATGGTAGGGAAAAATGGTGTTGTGGCACTAATACAGAAAAAAAAACTAGTACTGCTACGTGTCAAAATGGCAAATTCATACAATATCATCTCATTATACACCAAGAAAATTTGTGTGCTAAAAGTGTGTGCTTCAAAGATGTTATGAAAGATATAACAAAAATAGTGAACTTCATTAGATCCCAAGGATTGAACCACAGGACATTTAATACATTCCTTAAGGATATGGACTCTCTTACACAGAGGTTCAGTAGAGGTAAGGTACTGAAGAGAGTTTTTGACCTAAAAGTAGAAATTCGTGAATTCATGGCAAGTAAGGGCAAACCTCTCCATCATTTCGACGATTCTGAATGGATGGCTGATTTTGCATATCTTACTGATATCTCTATGCACCTAAATGACCTGAACATACGATTACAAGGTAAGAACTCTTTGGTACATAAGCTCTTTGACCAAGTGAAGGCATTTGAAAACAAACTTCGTATGTGGGAAGTTCAACTACAAAAAGGTGAAATAACACACTTCCCAACACTATCCCAATGTGAAGTCCATAACAACAAAAAATACATTACTGCACTCATGATCTAAGGTCCGATTTAGATACGCGTTTCCAAGATTTCAAATCCAATGAAAAATTGTTCAACATATTTTCTACTCCATCTAGTGTTGATGTTGAGGACGTGCCGAGAAATTTACAAATGGAGATTATTGAGTTGCAGTGTAATACATATTTAAAAGAGAAATTTATGAATGTAGATCTTTTGACATTTTACTCGCAATATGTTGAAAAAAACAATTTCCAAATCTCTGTACTCATGCTCTGCTCACAGCATCTCTTTGACAGTACCTACAGCTGTGAACAACTTTTCTCAAGGATGAATATTGTGCGGTCGAAATTGAACCGACTTACTGACACCCACTAAGAAAGCTCCCTTCAAATTAGTACATTTGGCATTAAAGCCATTATTGAAAAATTAGTTAAGAAAAAGCAGTGCCAAGTGTCTCATTAAAATTAGACCAGAAAACATTTTTAACAATGCCTTTTTAAATGGTTAAAAATTTATTTTCTATAGAATAAACTTAGTTTTAAACTTTAATTTTCACATTTTTATTTTGGTTTGTTTTGGATTTTAGGTATATTTTAACAGTATGAAAAAATTACATTGGCTACAAATGTACAAACATGAAATTGGAATATTAGGTTATGTGTGACATGTTTTATGTAAGGTGTGGCCCGCAACACTTTAGCTGGGGAAAAAGTGGCTCTTGATTCAAAAAAGGTTAAAGATCACCGGTCTTTGGCATCACTCTCGTTTTAGACTCTCCTACTGAAGGAGGGGAGATTGGGGTTCGAATCCCAGTCGGGTCTACTGAGGGTGGTTTTTCCTAAATGGTTTCCCATTCTCCTTCCACACAAATGTGGGTAGATTACCTTTAAAATGCTTCCTTTCTCACTCATACCCCATTAGAATACTTAAATGTACATAGAACCTGAACAGGTGGAAAGACTCAATAGTAAAAAAAATTCGTTTTAAGTCAACTAAAGCTTACTTTAAAAAAATACAAAATTAAAAAATTAGATAAATGCGCTAACACCACATGACCACAATGGATTAGTTCTGAACATTCTATATTACTCAATTTGGTGTTTGGTGTGTAATATATACACTATGTATTTTAAAACAAATAGCACCATATGCCATTACATTAAAACAAATACACTTATTTATACAAGATGTCTCTTAAACACAGCTTGAACACACTTTTTTATGTTTATAATGTTATTTCCCCCACCACGTATTGCTGCCCGTGGAGAGAAAGTGAAAAACCATTTAGACAAAAAAAACATCCTCAGTCATGCTGAAAGTAATTGAAGGGCTCCGCACAAAAACGGGGTGGTTTCACTTTTACTAACTTGTGGGAAACAACATAAGACCTTCCCAAAAATTCACATCGAAACCAATTTTTTTTATTTATTTTTTATTTTCACAGAACATTCTACTCACTTTGAGATTTCATTTTACCTTATAATCATTTATTAAAATCACCAATTTATATGGTTAAAATATAATCAAAAGTTGGAGCTGCATCCATTATGCACTGAAATCTGTTAAAATTGAATATATTTGCAAGGTTTTATTTTAATTGTGCTTATAATATGGACAATAAAATATGTATAAGTAACAATAATTGCACAACATAGTTCATTTTCAGTAAAAGTATAGAAAAACTTTCTATACATTCCATAGGTAATTCACACATGTTTTTCATTCACTCATCTCACTTTCGGACGAGACGTTATTTTGGTCTTGTAAGGAAGTGATGTCACTGTAGAATATAAGTTCATTTGGTGATAGGTATTTGTTTACCAACTTAAGAATATCTTAGAGCTTTGCTGAAGCTATTTATTGGCTGTGGATCTTCATAGTCTTCCATTAGGGAGTGTAAGCGCATTATTCTCTGAGCGCTCCAAATTAAATGCTAACATGAGGAGGCCTGATGCACTTGGACTACAGTGAACTTCGTCCTTGTGGACTTTACTAAATTCAAACCGCCGATATTTTGTAACTTTGAACCTTTCTCTAGACTTGTTAGTGACAATTTTCTTGAATATAAGTGAGAGATGGTGCTTAAAACTAAGAAACATATCCTGAGTTGTATTGATGACTTTGAAATTATTTTTTTGTTTGAAGTGTTTGCTACCAAGTTTCGCCACTCTGATGGTAAATATACATTTTCTCGTTTCCTTTTCTCCTCCTCCTCAAGGCCAAAACTTTGATCACACGGCAGGAAACTATGTCCACGTTCTGGAAATCTGAGTGTGATCGTATCAAATCGTCCCACCTTGGCCAATGTTTATAGGAACTGTACTGTCAGATTATTGTTTTGGGCAGCACAGTTATCACTAAACAAGAATACCTGTCTGACACCTTTGTCCAAAATATTTTCAAAATAATAATGTAACATACTAATAACTTCATTTTGTCCTTTATGGCCAGCAATTTTGTCATAAAGGAAAAAATAGCTTTTGGAGCTACTGGCTTCATGAATACAAAAAGAGTAGACCCACAGCTGCCGCATATAAAATACATCACCAGATTGTACCACAGGTAGTGGTAGGTTCTGTTGGAAATCAAATGCGATGGTTTCCACATCAGCATGTTCTTTTGCTAATTTTGATTTATCTCGAAGATCTTCATAGAAAACCTCCGCTCTCCTAAGATGAAGCTCCTTTTCCATCCTCAACTCTGCTATCTCCTTTACATTAGTTAATATCTTAATTTTATTTTGAATAGTGTCTCAAGTAGTGCATGTATCACTTC
This sequence comes from Timema podura, assembly GCA_033556935.1. Classification (NCBI taxonomy): domain Eukaryota; kingdom Metazoa; phylum Arthropoda; class Insecta; order Phasmatodea; family Timematidae; genus Timema; species Timema podura. The sequence continues at coordinate 53,375,628 of JAVRXN010000007.1, read as the reverse complement.
TAGGATGACCGATGGAAAGTCTAAAGTTCTTGTTAAAATAACTTTTATAAAAGTGGTAGGATATCTTTGGTGTAATAGGTTTTCCATCTTGTAGTAACAAGTACTGCTCTGGTTCATATTTTTCTAGGTACAGAGCGTGCATCTTGGCAATTGATAAGTCAGACGAAAGGTAATATTTCATCAAGTTATCACTCTGAGAATGAGATTTTCTCCGAGGGACTGACCGAATATGATGGTTCACTTGGTTCACCAGATCATCATGGATTTTATTTTGTCGATGATTTTTGTGTTTTCCTTATTGCTCTTTAGGTCTACATACATTTGACGAAATGTGGTTTCCTATTAGTTAAACTCTTTTGCACGAGATGCCATGAAGTGCAAAAAATGCCTTCTTATAGACAACATGTTCAATGGCTCCTAGACTAACCTAAAAAAAATCTACCTTACACACTTTACATTAATCCAATATGAAAATCAATAAGATAACTGTCCGTGGATCACCCAGGGGGGGTCAAACAGGGTAGTGCCAACCTCCTCAGACCCAAATTAATTTAATAAATACTTAAAATACATAACGTTGAACTATAAAATCGAGCACTGAAGATGTGTTAAATGCAGTTAATATAATTTTCAAGAATTTGCCAAGCGAAGCATCTAATTTTTAAAAAATTACCAGGGGACGGCAGATAAAAATAGTTTCTATAGTCATCCAACTTTCCAAAACTTGCCAGGCAAAGACCATTCCAAAAAGATTATAGAAGAAACTAATTTTGGAAATAAATTAGATTAATACCAATTCTAATAGCTTTTAGAGGCATTTAAAATTCAAAATATGTATAAGAAATTCCCTACAAATGACATCTAGGTGCAGAGACATTTTTTTACATTTCACTGGAGAGGTTCTTTGGACTCCCCTATGGGTTGTAGGACAAGCTCCTTATAAAACCTTTATTTTGCTAACTATCCCCTCCAATCCCCCTCTCCTCAAACTGTTTTTTAGTTCTGGCTAACACTTTGATTGTTTGCCTCCCAAGGGAAATTTCTGGGTGGGCCACTAGTAGCAATAATAAAATGCTTTCTTACCTTATACAGAAATGTTTTATTACGGGGTAGCCCTCCCCCAGATTTTGGCCGCCTTCGCTCTATTGCTCTCACTCTTATAAGACCTGACAGATAAGAATCTTGAATCACTTTATTTCTGAGGTTGTTGAAAGACAATAAAATGTTCTGCTTCATATCATCAGAGCACCTTTCTAAACACTTTCGGCTACAGTTGCACGGTTGACCAAGCTGCCTTCCTAGAATAGCTTTACCACCCCAGCTTACATATGGATTCCCTGCCGCTTTTCTACTTTTAATAGCACTACGCTTCCACTTTTTTTCTTTTCCTGCATCTTTTCTTCCCCTTCTTAGCAGGATATTTATCTTCAGAACTCTCACTATTATTTATTTATTATTAGCACCGCGTCTTACTACCCATTTGGGTTATACGCACACTATTATTTGTGTCAGATGGAATAAATTCACTCTCTGATACACTAATATCAGAATCACTGTCATTGTACTCCATGTTTACCGGAATATAACAGGGAACATACTAACAAAAGACGGAAGGGCTAGTAGAGGGTTCCATACTGCATGGTGCTGCTCCGTGGCTACACTTTCAACTAAGTTAGAGCAAAAGGGAGGTGGCTACAGGAGCTACCTCCTTTTTGCTACAAATCAAACTGTGAGTCAGCTCGCTATTCACTGTAGTACAGTAACAAATCATTGGAGCCAAACCGTTCTTACACTAAAAGATCGGGCAATTTTTTTTAATATATGAAACTGTTAAAACACTTATTTGAGCAAAAAGTGGACCTACTTCCTTTTTGCACAAAGCCCTCCAATTGTAACCTCAATTCCCCTATCAAACCAGACATTGATTGTATTCGATGTCTCTATCTATGCGCTGTCACCTTGATATATATCCTTGCCAGTTGCATGGTAAGCACGCAACCCAGCTTAGATCTGTCCAAACCGTCACCAAATATTCCAATAAAGCCCTCACATCCCCGGAGTCCCAAGGACAGAAGAAAATGTCCATGGTGTGGTGTTTGACTGGCAACTGTTTTTAATACTTTTTTGTTTTTGTCTGCTCTAGCTCAGAGCTTTGTTTCTCGACATTTTAAATTATACAGGTTGCTTAAGCAGACACCCTTTATAATATTAATAAGTTGATTAATCAATCTACACCTTACATTTATTATCACCAAAAGTAGTGAATTGTTTATTGGCATGCTTTAATTTTCGTAATTGGAAAAATCTGTGCCAACAATAAAATGGTCCTAATACTAAACACCATAGAATATTTATTTTCATTAGGACTGATAGATGGCGTATTGGTAGGTAGAATCCCTTGGGTCCCGGGGATGTAGCATGGCTCAATGCACCAATGCGGGTTGGATAGGAAGTGTGAATCCTTCATGTCTATGAGTCAAGAATCCCCAAGACTCTGTCCGCATCCCAATAATCCCAATATTTTAGTGTAAATGCTTTTTTCTTTAATGTCTTTATTTGATCACAAAGGTCCCTTGTCCTTCGATTACATTGGCTTGGTTTTTAAATTTGTGTCTTATTTAATTGAATAGATATTAAGAAAATGATAATTTTAAAATAAAATAGGTAATTTAACGTACATAATCTTAATATATCATTATTTGACTATTTAAAAAAATGATTGTCCCTACATTATCAGCAAATAGAATAATTTGCTTTAGAGCTTATCAACAGTAAAATCAGATATTTATTTTAAGATAAAGTATCACAATATTTAACCAACTTAAGTCTTTAAATGTAGATATTTTAATTAACTCTCCAAATGTTTGTAGAAATGGTTAGTTTGTAAACTAGCATAAGGAATCAACACAGCATAAAGTAGTATTTTCATCTTTCGAATGAAAATAACAAATAAAATAAAAGTAGAGAGGACTGCTGTTACAATTTTCGATGCACACTTAGAAAATCACCATTTAAAATTGTATTTTAATTTATTTTTTTTTAGCACCGCATCTTACTACCCGTTCGGGTTATACGCTTAAGTACTAATTACACTAATGGATTAGGAATGGGGAAGGTTGAATTTAGAGGAAGTGAACCCGCATTTGCGTGGAGGGAGAGTGGAAAACCATTTAGGAAAAACCACCCCCAGTTCACCCGACCGAGATTCGAACCTCGATCTCCCCGTCCTCAGTGGTCTGACTCAACACGACTGGCGCGTTAGCCAACTACGCCACCGAGGCGGGTTGTATTTTTAATTCTCGCCCACATTGGTGGCCATGTAGTCACAGTGTTAGACTTGCACTACAGCTTGTCATCTCTAGGCAGTAGGTCTGGGTTCACATCTTGGCTAGTTGCACTTGCATACTCTTGCCATGCTCCTACAGCTGATTTTATTCTAAATTACTTTCCATGTGCCCATCCATTAAGAGTCTAGTTGTTAAACCTACTAATAAAAGCATAATAAACAATTTCAAGGATGATAGAACACAAATATAAGGTTTGTTAAAAAGTTCACATTTAGAAAACTGAATAGAATATTGTCTGTTCTGTGCTGTTAAAAATTACTGTTGTAGTTTTGATTTTAAATGTGAACTATTAAATCTACAATATTCAAGTGTGTGCATTAGTGCAAGGTTTCACTTAATATACATTCAAATTATGTCTTATAAAATGGACATTTGGTTGGCTAAACTGTCTCATTTGGATTCCTAGAGCTATTTCCGGTGTCTTCTTCCATCAACCTAGACAATTTTTTCTCAGAAGTGCAAAAAGATTTTCATTAGTTATATTTTAAATCTTATCAATACAATAACGAAATAATTTTGTTTTCTACTTCAAATCAATTGGCTTGATTATTCAAATGCAACTTAATCAGCAAATGGAAATATTTGTCATTTTGTATTAGAGTGTTGGCATGAATATAAACTAAATTGAAATTTCTTTTTGGGACTTAATTAAATAAAATAATTTTAGCTGGTTATTTTAAATATACAATGATGCAATTTCTTAGTCATTGCATATTAGTGTTAAAAGTTGCATTTATCTAAAAACCTTGTGCAATATTAAGAATTTAAAAAGCCAAAATGTTCCTTTATTTTGTAAATACTTTGTTATTAAATTTAGGTAAAACCTTGAGTGAAATGGTTCCAAATTTATCTGAAAATGTAATTTTGATGTAAATAAAAGTAAATTTCAGTGAGCAAAAGTATTCTATTTTTTTTATTTTCACATTTCTCTTTATTACCAAACAGTAAGGCCATAGTCAGGGGATGGTTTTGGGGTTCGAACCCCCCTCCCTGAAAGTTGACAAAAAATAATACTGCCTTAGTTACGGTTTAAACAAAATAAGAAAATAGAGAGTATATAGCTTGTCACCACCATTCTAATGTGTAAGTACATTTTTAAAAATTGTTTGTGGTTGTGTTGGCTGGACTGCACTACCACGAAATGTTAACAAAGGAAATGAAAGCATTATGGAGTGTGGAGAGAGCTGTGGAGTGATGACTTTCAAGGAAACAACAAAACCTTTCAACTTTAAACTATTTGAATGGTAGTTTCGAGAACATGTCACAAATGAGTTTTCAAAGAAAGAATCAGAGGGCAGGGATAGGATAAGAAGTGGCGCTAGATGTACATTTTCAAACTTTGAGGGAGGAAGCGTTATCTAAGATTCTAAATGTTAAACAAATTGATAGCACTTTATCATTATCATCAACTGTTTCCAGTGAGGGTCAGTTTATTAAAATGCCTCCATCTTCCTCTATCCTTCCACTATTCTTCCTCTAATTTATTACATTTTCTTCCTTTCACTTGAACAGTTTCTGTAATCTGCTCCTCCCATCTCTTTCTTGGCCTCCCTTGCGGTCTTTTTCCTTCATACTTCATTGCCAACATTTTATTTGGCATCCTCTCTTTTTCCATCTCTAGTTGAGAGGGCGTAAACATTTCACAACAGGTTGTATTCACCGACATCGATATGCTTCTAACTTCTCATGAAGAGGATCTGACAAACAAACATCGTATGGCTATCGAAAAATAAAATAAAAGAGAGTAATCAGAATTGAGTCCAGAAAAATGAGAGCCTTTAAGAATCCTCATAACCCAGACCTCCAAAATGATTGACTCAGTTATGAAATTGTTAGTTGATGAACATGACCCTGACATAATGATAGGTTCTAAAATGAGGATGGAGGTAAAGCATGTGCTGAAATGTTACTAAAATCTTTACAATCAAATATTAAAGATGACTCAACCCTTTATCAAAAGGTTCCTTACCAAATGAAACAGTGACATTTTACCAGATCGTCTCCAGTTACATGTTGCACACCAATTGGGAGTTTCGCCCATCCTGTTTTCTCTCCACATTCACCACAATCATCTGACAGTGATTAGCAGGCCGTTGTTGATTATCATAAATAATATGAGCATTACAATTATTTATTCCTTTTCATCTTGTTTACTTTGGTTGTTTCTGTAAGTTTTTATTCAATATAATGATATCTTATTTATTACCCAACTAGCAGAAGTACCCGACATTGCCTAAGGTAGCTGCTCAATGCATTGCCTTTTTTTTCCCTTCAGACAGAAAATAAACTCATTTGACTTGAGCTCTTTAGTGTTTGGGGAGGGGATGCAAACAAAATTAGAACAAACACATGATTGATTGTGTCTGTCTTTAATTATGGTTTAAATGGACATTTGTAAATATCATTAAATTAAATTAAAATTACCATTAATTGTAAAGACAAGTTCAATACATGTATATTTAGTTTAGAGACAAACAAGTTTAATTTCCAAAGAAAATTATATTTTATTCTGATAATCAGTCAAAGCGTCGCTCCACCCTCAAAACCAGCCAGAAGTGAAGCGACTCACTGCCTCCACTACACACCTGCTTCAGTTGGGGAATAATTTGAAATAACTTATTAAATGAAAAGTGTGTGTGTCCGGAAGTACATAAGTACTTGTACGGAAGTACATGTACATAATTTATTAATTAGAAAACAGCCATCATAATAGTAATTTAAAAGATCTCTCCACTAGGCGTGAATCAAGCTTTACTAAAAAAAAAAGTAAATTATGAATGATAATTTTAAGATTATTGTTAGCACTGCGTCTTACTACCCATTCGTATTATACGCACTTACGCTAATTTGTAATGGTAGGGTGATTGTGAGGTGAAATGGAGGACCTACAATTTAACGTGGGATCCGAACCACGGTGAAGGCCTGGCATTCCACACATTCACAAGTTGTGATTAATACACGTCTTGTCAGAGGTGAAGGAAGGGTTTAGCAATCAGATAAATAAAAGCTGTGCCGGTATCGAGCATTGAAGCCCAGACCTCCAGCATAGAAGTCTTAACACCTTACCCATAGACTACCAGATCACCCAATAATTTTAAGAATACTCGATATGTAATCTACCAACTTATACTGTCGATCTATGCAGCCATTTTGAACAAACACCTGGGTATTGTTTAGTATCTTTCTGTACTTGTGTTAATTATCTTATGTAAAGTAACCTTAGTTGACAGTAGTAAAGCTGAACAAAATGGTGACACCACAAAGATTTTATCACAAGAACTTTAATTAATTCTTACTTCCATTCAGCAAAGTACAAATATACAATTATTGAAAATATAAAATCATAGGAAACTTGCTCTGATTCACAGTTAAAATAATGTTTATACATATAAATTACTGATGAAATGTAATATTTACAAAATTGATCTAGTACAAATTGTCAACATTGATGAACAGTACAGTCACTGAATGTTAAGCTGATGTAAAAATTAACATCACATAAAGTAAAACATTCTTGAGCATATTATTGTGTTAACTAAAGAAGTTAAAACATTTTCGAGCCAGTTACAAAACCCACTCAAACATTTATTGCTTCAAGTAATCACAAACCAATCAGAAGACACTGGGAAAAGTTAAAGGAAAGGCAATACATATCACACTACAATAAATTAAGAGACTCTAAGCTCTAATGGGAAATATAAATTACACTTGATATTAATGGCACCATACAAACTACTGGACAACAAACTGGTCGACAAGACTTGGACCAACTGTTAGACAACCATATATTTAAAAGTACAAAGTGATAGAGAGGCAAACAGCGGGCACAAGAGAACACAATGGTAGACAGCGCAACTAGCAGATACTCAGAAACAACATGGACCAAGTGGCCGACACGAGAGGACCAACTGCTAGACAAACATTGATCTAAATTTAGTTAAGACAGTCTCAAGTGACATACACGTTAATACAATATGAACAAAGTGATCAATATGGCCGTATAAATTCTTTCCAACCCGAGATTTGATCAACCCCTCAAAATGTCAGGTCCACTTATATGTGTAAAGACTTGAATAAACTGTAGTTATTTTTTGTTTTGTTTTTTATTTTAATATCTACCTAAAGGTTGCACTCTTCAAAACATAATATAAAATTAGTTGTGTTATCATTTCAAAGCAAATAATTGCTTTTGGTGCATACAATATAGTGTTTGAGGATAAAGGAAGTTTCTCATGATGAAAAGAGTTATGGTATCTGAGGAAAGGAAGCTAATATTTGAGAACATATGTATTGCATTAACTAGTCTGTCACTCTTAACTGGATTCATCTGGAAGTATGTCTATTAGTTGGCTGTCTATCACATGGTCCTGCTCGTGTCATAGACTTGGTCCACATAGTTTCTTAATATGTTAAATATACATTCTAAGTATGTAAGTCTAGTACAAGTTGTATCCAACTTTCTACAAGCTCAACTTGTTAAAACTATTGTCTGCAAGTTTGATTACTACCATCGAACAAACAAGGAAAAGTAGCTTTAAGTTTTCACTAGGTCTTTTACAAATTACTTTTTACACACCTTACCACTAAGTGAGCCGTTAACATCTTACAAATATTAAAACACAGGATGATGAGGGTAAATTTTAATAAAATTCACAACCTCTTAGACCAAGAACAAATAAATCACAGTTAGACTCTAAAGGTATGTAAAACCATTCTAATGTCTGGTTCATCAATCTAACATTAATGGAATGTAATACTCACTTGTGTTTTAACGTAATGTATAGAAATCAAATGTGTGATCAGAATTCACCTAATGTAACTGCTAACACAACATAAACATGGGAGTAAAACATAGACAAAGAATATGGGACTGTTTGAAAACAAAGTGTTTACAAAAATTAAACTTTATCAGTTAAGAATCAAATAGCCAAAGCTATTATTTATGTTTTTAGTGAGGATTACTCCAATTGAAATATGATATTATGAAGATTTAAAAATGACACCTGGACACGGGTTCGATTCCCGTGTCCAGGTGTCATTTTTCAATTTTCACAATTTATCAGTTAAAGCTAATTAGATCTTGAATACTTGTAAAGTGAGCTTACTAGAACAGCAATGTTAGTGTTGTTGATGTTGATCTGAGAAAGCAAGATTCAACTTTCCAACATCATAGAAAAATGTAAGGGTCTATGACACTATGGTGTTTTTCATACTATACTGCAGTAAACATAAACACAACAAGGTACTAAATAGACATGTTGACATTGCTCGCAATGTGATTGGCTGACATTAGCATGTGGTATATTTCACACATCGTTACAGTTCGTTCCTACACAACTTTTACAGTATGTTGGCTTCACATCAACATTTTGCTAAGGACATTGTAATGCCCCTGATTTACAAACACTAGGAGAGCCTATTATGGCATGTCATCATCATACCAAGTTAATGTTAAGTTGAGCATGATACTAGCATTATTTCACCTAGCTGAAACATAGAACAAATCCTGACCTGGTAAACCAATCAGATATGTTGTTGCTAAGTTAACAATACTGGTGTCTTCAAAATTAAAATACTGTAAAACACATTTATTAAACCTATTTGATGTTGTTTCAAACAAAGATTACACACTTACTAAACATATTACTGTATCCAAACACAAACTAAATCAACTTGTGATAAAAAAAAACTGTCCTAGCCGAATAATAGAATTTTAAAATTTATAAATATGATCAAAGAGTTGGTATGAAAACCACATTGTGTGTTATAACCATCAAAACTGATAACTATAGTAAATAGCAGATAGTTTTTGATATTAACACTAATAAAACAATACTTGTAATTAATGCATGCATTTTGATTGAATCTATGCATGTATCACCCACTAATTGGAGATGGTTAAAGCTATAGCATAATCGTTAAAGTGTCACAATTTTGTTATGATTTATTTCATGGTTATTGTTGATAATGTAAATAAAATAAGGTTAAAAAATTAGTTAAATCAATTGTCTTTCAACAACAACAACTTGTAACTGGCAGGGTTTGCACTCTTGCTATGAATCAGGTCATGATTTGAAGTTGTGTGTGTGTATATCCCTGTCGGGTACAATGGGGCTGGTTTTCCACGAAGTGCAAGTAATGTTTAGTTTCCACTTGACTGCCCTCTTATCCTTGATACGATATAACTAGTTAAAATAAGAAATTTATACTTTCGCACAGCTTTCCACTGTAAAACTACACCTTGTAAATACATCCCAGATATGGTGTACCTTTACCCTTACTTTCGTAACCTACACGATTAAAAACCGTTACAAATGATGATAAAAATATTAATAAAAATGTATTTCCAACGATACATGATTTTAACAACTAAATGCAAGTGTCAGTGAAAGCTGTGAGCAAATGGAAAGAGGTAAAGTCTCAAATCGGTTCCTGCACTTGGTTTACAGATATACATTTAGGAAAATACTTTCTCACATCAAGAGGAGATAAAAACATAAATAAAGCTGAAGTAGTTAATCCTACCATCAGATAGTAGCACTCTATACTAAAATATTATCAATGACAGACTTTTAAAACTATTTAGTCATGGTTGTAAATCCAGTCATTACTGGCATCGCTGCAGGTTATGTCTGACAAAGCTACCAACAACTATGAACTAATGTGGGTCAGTGATAAGAAACACGTTGATTAGAGCTCTCCTCAAGTTTCAAAATAATTGCAATTGAGAAATGATATTGTTTTAAATAAATACATGCCAACTTTACTTTGTAAATAAATAGTTAATGGTATTTTATGAGCCCCTTAAGTTACATGCCTGCTTCTAAGATTTGTGGGGAATGAGAAATATTAAAAAAATATAAACAAAGTTTTCCCAGTTGTTTTTTTCGTATTTACTAACTGTAGGTGATTGTAAATCTGTTGTGGTTTTTAGTATGATATATAGCCAGCACAGTTACAGGGGTTAAGAAGTATTGGGGAATGTACACTTAAAATGAATGCCAGAAACTTTTGTTCTGTTACCTAACACTACCAAAATGTATTATTATTATTCACAACTAACACACCAAGAATTGGGACATAACGCATCAATATTAAGAATAAATGTGTGTAGGTTTCCTAGTACAGTAGCGCCCTGCTTTAATGTGTTCCACTTTACAGCATTGTGCTAATATAGTTGATTTTAAATATCAATGACTGAATGATGAAAACTATCTTCAATAATTTGATAGTTTTCATTTGATTGTTTTTATTTGCACACTATATATGATAGTGTAAACAGGTTATTAGGAATGTATATGCATTTTAAAGTTAAAAAAGGCTTTGTTCCCCTTTACAGCAGGTCTTTGGAACCTAACTGTGTATGAGTGGGGCTCTGCAGTTAAAAATGAACTTGCCTACATCATAAGATATTATTGAATGACCTCAGAACACAATGTTCATCCACATACATCTATCAATGTGTTTATAAATTAATGAGCAAATTTTAATTCTTTCATAGCAAACCCATTTCTTGTAGATTGATAACTAGTAGAAGTACCCGGCTTTGCCCTGGGTAGCCATGCAATGAGTGTGTCGTTACCCCTGGCAACCCTTTTCTTTGTTTCAAACAGACAGAAAAAAACACTAGAGTTTATTTTTTCAGACCTAGTTGTTTATTAATTAAAAGAAAATCTAGTCCAAATTTTAAAATTCTGGTTATGAGGTACTCATGTTTGTGCACAGGGACTACAAAAATTTTAATTTCATATCTCTACGTGAGGTAGATATCACACAACGCTCAAGAGAGATGGACAACTCTTCATTTTATTAATATAGATATATAGATGGATGGATAGATGAATGGAGAGATGGATAGAAGATTATGTTCTTATTATCTTATTTAAAAACTTCAAAATCTTCTAAATAATTAATACAAAGCAAATTTTGTAAATTTAAAGGAATAATAGGAATGGAATATTAGTAGGTGCGGTTAATCAAAATGCTGCATTTTTGAGTAAACGCAAGCCACTTGGCACGGATTTGTATAAGACCAGTAAAAAAAGTTTTTGAGGTGGACCTAAAAAAAATAATCCTTAGGATTCAAGATGGCAGCTACTTTTCAAAATAATGATAGTGATTTACCTTGTGTCATTTAGCTCAAAAATTACTGACATCAAAAAAAAACTTTTATAACAAAAGATATTAACTTTCACAAGATTAATGAGCATACAAGTTCAAAAGTTAATTTTAACTCATGGTTTTTTAGTTATATTCAAAGAGAGATTTAAAAAAAAATACTGATGGTAATTGTTTAAAGTTTCCTGAGTAGTGACTTAAAAATAATTACTTAAAGCAACTTTCATGCTAACATAAAAATGTAAAGTGTAAAAAATTATTTCAATACATATGATGTTATTGTAATTAATGAAAGCCAAGAGCGGCAGGCCATCACAACCCATTGTATCACAGACACCGTTGACCGAATTTTTTTGCAAGTAACGTTTGTTTGTAATTTAAAGAATAACAAATGCATCCAATAATAATACTAACTAACCCTTCACAAAGGTGTCTCTAAAATGTCTGAAAACTTTTTGTGATAACTACAGTTAAAACATGTACATTTAAGGAATATAAAAAAAAGTTGTATATATAATTATGTTTTATTTTTTTAAATAATCTGCAGGATGTGCCCCTACAGTGGGTGCAGAGCAAGGACTTGCAGGTGCAGTGACTCGTGCAGCTTTTCTTACATTAACACTTCACCAGCACCTTGCATGCTTGCCATATAGCAGTCTTGGGTGTCCACTTCGGATTTCCACACATATTTTCCCATCCCCAATTTATGGGGGAGACTGGATCGGTAATTCACTGGTTACATCCCCCCATACATGCCCTAACTTGGTAGGCTGATCACAGAACAAGTTGATCAAGAGCAGCTGCTGTTGGGGGAATACTATCCAAAGATCTGTTTTTAGATTAGAAAAGAATGTAGCGTGCTTCATTAATGTATGATATTTCTAGCAGATAAAAAATACATTTTCATTTTTCTGGTCTTAAAACTTGATAACCATACGTGTAATTATTATAAAATACAACAATATTCCTTACATTAAAGTAATCAAGCTTTGTATTTATTTTTTTAAATTTAATTTTGTTTTCAAGATAACAGAAAATATTCAATATATTGTCAGGCTTGGCCACCATCTTGGAAAGAGAATCCAAAGGGAAATTTTTTTGGAGTCCACATCAAAAATTGTTTGTATTGGTCTATTACAAATCCATGCCAAGTGGCCTGCTTTTACCGTAAAAGTGCAGCATTTTCACAATGTTTGTCTTTTAGTGTTGAGGTTTAAGTATTTTAGTGCTTTGTATTTAATATGTTTATAATTGAAAAGCATTCCAACTTTTAAAAAAAATTCTAACCTTCTATACATCAACAAATAAAAGAATAGGTTTAGTTTCAATTGCTATTAATGTTAAAATAAATTATTTAATGTTTTTGGAAATATTTTTAACGAATAGAAAAGGAATAGGACCAAGGACAAAGATGGATGGTGAAAAGGCAAAGAAGTGTGCAGTACAATTAATTAACTAGAGACAAACTGAAACAGGGTCAGAGGGTTTTTCTTCAGTGATAAAAATCCATCGCACAAGTTTCTGTGTAAGGGAAGTAAGACCGGCAGTCCCATGTTGATTATGGCATCTAAAAGAACCCTGAAAGGTATGTGAAAATACCTTTCCCGGCAAAATTGGTAGGAACTTTCGCTCTCACTCATAGAAATTTCTGTGTGCTGATTATAATCAGTCAGTTCAAAAAGTGCATGTTAAATACCTCAAATAAATAATAAATTACAGAAAAAAAATCTTAGTATTGGTAAATCCCAATTCTCCGTGTCGATTGAGAATAATAATGCATTTTGGTAGTGTTAAGATGCGTATAGACGTGCAACCAAACATGTAATGTAAAACCAATGTATACACATTTCCTGTTGTGCGCAGAAGATACGGCTTATGATAAACGTGGGGTATAGACATACTACTAATCTTTTATGTTTATGTTTTGTTGTAACAATTTGTTTTTTAGTGACTGGTGATTCCTTCTGTAGCCTGCAATATCTTTTCAACATTCCTAAGCAGTCAATGGGTAATATATTTCCAGAAGTGTGTGAAGCTCTCATAGAGGGGTTAAAAGAAAATATACTGGTAAGCAAATTTATTTAAAGAACTTTTATTTAACAAAATATAAGTTTTGGTAAAACTAGGACGTTATATCTGGATACTGAATGTCTGTCATATATAAAGAGACTTGCGAGAACATTGAAGGATAATTGTCTATAATGTTGCTGGACATTGAGATGGACAATGGTGAATAATGGGATGGCTGGGACTGAGTTAGATGGGAGCGTTGGTAGGCTGGAGCCAGTTGTGCAATTCAGGAGTTATGGGGCACAGAATATTCAAGATTGCTAGAAGCGTTATAATATTGGGAATGACTTAAGAGACCAATGAGGAGGAACATGAAATGATGGTTGATTGTAGTGGCCCCTATCAGCACGAAATAAAATAGTCATTTCTTCTTGTTGAACAGCATTTTGGGCCTCAGGGAAATATTTCGAAAGTTTTTTGTCTACAAGGTTCCCAAAGATGTCATATTCATTTGTGTCCTGATGTATTCCAGCTAATGCTTTAAATAATATTTGAAAGGCTTCATCTAAACATTCATGATATCCATGTTTATTTTTGCAATTTATAGGAGATAACACATGGGGAGATTTTCCGTAAGTATTTTCTAAGGTCACTTGAGTGTGTGTTGGAGAAGACAAATGAATGTCGGTTGGTGCTGCATTATCAGCGTTTTCTTCTATTTGGTTATCTTATACTTCTTCAGTGAGCTACAATTAAATAATTCTTTTAAGTCTTCCATCGCAAACTAATGTTGCTATGGCACCATTTTCTACTGTATGATTAATAAATACTTTTATCGGAATCTTTTTATATCAACAACACAAAAAAGATGGCTAAAGTAGCAAAACAATATATAATGAACTTCCCACATTGCCTGGACACCCTAGATGGAAGCATGTCATTTTGCAAGCAAGCATCCATTAACACAGGAAGAGTGTTTATTAATTACAAATCAAAATTTAAGGTAGTTCTTTTTGCATGAGTAGATATTCAGTACAATTTTTAATACATTGATGCTGGAGGTTGACGACTTTCAGATGGGGACATATTCAAAAACTGTTCCTTTCAACAGTGTTCTGTTGCATGTCTATACGCACCTTCATGTTAGAAATAAAACATTTTTCTGGCATTCATAAGAACTATACTATACCACAGATGAAATTGTTGAAATAAAAAACTAAGAGACACAAAAATACATTTTAAAAACAAGTTTACCTTACTAGGCACAAGTTCTTCAGGTACAGGGTGTAAAATAAGGGCCGACTGTCAACAGCTATTCCCTTGTTCTTATTTAGGTTACGATATAGAGATGGTAGCCTTTGGGCCTGATAAATAGAAGGAAATACTGAGCAGTTGTGTTATATGAATGGATTAACTATGTTATTATTAGTATTGTTATTGTTGTTATTGGTCATCATCAATCATCATTATCATCAATGCGACATCTGAATGAATAAAAATGATAAGTAAATGTGTTGAATGTGAGGAAAGAAGATTTTGTTTTGGGGCTTGGTTCCCGTCCTTAGCTGTGAAGGGTTGTGCAGTATTGTTTTTAAATTGTGTTTTATCTCAACAATTTATATCCAGCATCACTCAGATAAGTTGATACCTTAACCATGAAGGATCAACTATGCAGAGTTATTAATAACAGATTCTACTTATTTTAAGTAATTTTAAAACTTTTTTTTGAAAAGATGTGTTTAAAATAGCCTATTTCAACAAAACATTTCAAACAAATACTGTTTATTTTCATTTATAAGCAAAACAAATTTATAGAATAGGCAGTATAAAAAATAAAGTTAATTAGGCTCTACAATAAATTAACAACTTCCCAAAAAAAAGTTCACAAAACCAACCAACATAGAACTGATTAAAAATATACACAAAAAAATATCATAATACCATATTTTTACTAGCAAACTTGAGTTGGCTCAATGGTAGTAAGATTGACTTCTAGCCGAAAGGCTTAAGTTCTAATCACACGCACTATACATTAAGAGTTTTCATTAATAGGTTGACGTCTTCTCCGATTTAAGATTCTTCCTCCTCATTCTGTGAACTTAAATTAGTGTAGATTATGGATTGTCCTAAAAGATGGAAGGCATATTGCTGTAAAATAAATTGATAGGTTATGTTTTTTGATGAAAAGTATTTAAAAGGAAAACTATAATAAATGTGTATAGACCTATAAAACTTTTAGAAGATTATGAGATACTTTATAGTAAAAATGTATAAAATTAGTACCTATAGAAACAAACATCTTCGCTATAGTATGGCACAGGTAAACCTAAAAATAAAAGATATTCATACCTATTTTCATAAAATATTGCCGAAAAGACAAACTTTAGGTTTCAAATATACACGTACATTATTGTATCAGAGAAGATAAAATGTTATGTTTGATAATTTTGTACTTTTACCACATAAATAACAATATTTTAAATGTTATGATTACAATCTTCTGCGCTTGAAAGGAGGTGGTGTTGCCGAAATTGGACTAGATGATTTGGTCGAACTAGCATCGTCTGATTTGATTGAACCCCTAGTTGAGCGCTTGCCCCCACGTTTCGGTGAATCGTCCAGTTTGGTTTCCCCCAACAATTCCTTCAACCTGTCCTTTTTAGACAAAGAAGGAGATGAGATCGGCGACGTATCCTTGTCCGATTCTTCCTTCTTAAACCTTTTTTCTTTCGCACTTTCTTTGTGTTTTGGCGTTTTTACTTCTTGATTATCTTCCAAATCTTTCTTGAGCTCCTTAGCCAAATCCTTAACTTCTTTTTTTAGTTCTCGTTTCATTTCTTTAATGTCTTTGTTTTCTTTTTTTTCTTTTAAGTCTTTACTACCGAAAGATTTCCTGAATTCTTTAATACTATCCTTCATATCTTTTTTACTTTCTTTACTAACCTCCTTCACACCCTCTTTCTTACCACTTTCTTTGTTCATATCTTTCTTAAGCTTTGTCTCACTCTTAATGTCACTTTCCGACTTTATGCTCTCTGGCGAGTTTCCTTGTTTCAGCTTCTTTGCCGCCAAATATTCATCTGGAAGACGAAAATCTGACTTCTCATTTGGGAAAGGTAAATTTTCTGTGTCATCCTATAACATAAGTTATAATTATAAACAACTTAAAACAGTGACTACATGTAATTCCACAGTTTCAAAAAAAAAAAGTAAAAATTGGCTATGCAATATCAATGTTAAGAATAAGGTTAACTTTAAGTAAACTGTCATAAAATAAACAAAACAGTTCAATTTAAAGTAAATACTGAGAATGGGGTTTTCTAAGAAAATATTTAGTCTCGGTAAATATTATCTTAGATACCGAGATGATAAATATTCCGTCACTTTGCAAACAAAATAATTCTATATAAATGTAAATTGCCTAGGTTCAAAATTCTACTTAAATTTTTCAATAAAATAATTTGTCAAAATCAAGATCTTCTTCTCAAGCACGACCTTAATTAACTGGATAAACTCAACCTTGTTAATTCATATAATAGTCAATTAATTTGTTATTGTTTATATTAAATGTAACAAAATCTTTATAAGTTTGAATTTCATTGAATTCTCTCATTTATAAAAAATTCAATATATTTTAAACTTTTTATAAAAATTTACTAGCAGAAATTGTTTTGTTACTATTCTTTTTTTTAAGTCTTAACAATCAATTTGAGACTATAAATTATTGTAACAATTTTATTCAAATTTAGATTTCACATGATATATTTGAATTAGTTGAAAAATGACAACAAGATACGGGAAATGAACCCGATACCTTGGAACAATACTCTATTACTGAGCTATTCAGGATTCGTCTCTGTGCTTAGGGCACAGACAACATACAGACCCACAGCCCCCGGGGTTAAAACTGCTGCACTCTGTGTAAGAGCTTGAGTCCTTCAACACGGGGATTGCCATATGCAGTCCCAAGTGACAACATCGCTATCAAGCAGGCATTTTTTAAAAACAGTTCACTTTAAAGGGGGTTTTTCTAGTGAACAGATAAAAAAGTGTCTTCTACTGTCAATAAACTGGCTTTCACAAAGCTAGGTTCAGGTAGCGGCACCACCCCCTTCCCCTTAAACAAGCTTACTCAAACTGCAAATTAGAAATAAAATGTAGAATATAATGGTTTTTTTTTTGTCCAAGTTAATGTTTGCAAATTGTCAAGTTGTAAACAATCTTAAAATACCGGCTACTAGTTACTTGTCTGAAAAGGTTTGTTCATTGAAAGGGGTTGAAATGGGGAGGAGGGGAGGGATTTCTGGTAACTGAATTATTGTGTTCAGCTTGCCACCCCTTTACAACAAACAATTTGAAAGTGAGTTGTTCCACTTGGAGGTGCTGATGTCACTGAGGAGCTCAACTAGCACTTCTCAGTGGCCAAGGACTCCACCTGGCTCAAAGAGCGCAGTGTCAGGCTGAGTGTCATTCTTCACTCATAGTTTAAGGCAGAGTCTATTATGGGCATGTGGAATTCATCGCTACCTGGAAATATCATTGAAAACCAGTCACTGGCGACTCGGTATAAAATAAACATAATTTTTTAGGTAGGCTATGTTGGTTTGTAAGGTCTTAACATCCTTTATAATATTAGTTTCATAGTATAAATGTAAAGTGTTTATCTGGAAGTTGAAAATCTTTAGAGCCTGCCTGACCCCACAGATAACACTTAGCTTGGGTAGGTACTACACCCAAACCATACGACGCATCTTGATGTGGTTTTCTGTCTTCTACTTTAAATTAATAAATCTGCTGACCAGTGAAAATGTTTTATCACTTTTTTTAAATTGTTCAACAAAATGAATAAATAATAATGCTAAAATCATTAAAAAGCATTATTAAAATTATATCCAATGTTTTTATTTTCAAGTAAAGAATTAAGCATTATCTTGTATCTACTATGGTATACCGGTTCATCGACCCTGTGATTGCCTTTTAAGAATTTGTAGTACAATTAAAATGGGTGGTGTACCCTAAATGATTTCCCACTATTCCTCCATGCAAATGTGGGTAGATTATCTCTAAAATGCTTCCTTTCTCGTCCTTACCCCATTATAATAGTATCATACATGAGTCTGAACAAGTAGTAAGACGCGGTGATAAAAAGAAACCTAATGATTCTCTTGAAAATATTGTGGACTGATTTACTTTATAAAGCCTACCTAAAACAAATCTTATGAAAATGCTATACAAAAAGTAAATTGTTAGATAAGGCGAGACACTTTTTGTAGTTTGTCCATGAAGACAAATTAACCACCTACCAAAGCTTGAAGATCATACATTGATTCCAATTGCTTCCAAATTCCTTTCGTTGTTACTTTCTTATTAAGGGAATTTCTAAATTTTTCAATAATTGCAGCCATTTGGAAATGCTTATTGGCACCTGTAAAATAAATGATATTACATTAACAATGTTACATTTTTCAAAGACAAAGATGGCTTCAGCTAAGTAGGCAATGGAGTGGGTGTTATTAAATATTATTTGTGACAAGAAAACATGGAAAGAAGCAATATTGCTCTAAACATACCATGATCATTTTATACTTTTTTTTTGTGCACCTATTGAGATATTATTGATTAAATTTAAGTTTAAAATAGTTAGGTAATGTTTATCAGTGGTGGTTTTTACATTCCCGCTCCAGGCTAGTGCAAGTGCGGGTGTTAAAAGTGTATGAACTAGAAACACGAATGCTTACTGTCCCACCATCAAGTATTTTCACGAGCTGTCAGTGTCGAAAGCTATATGTTTCTATTACGACCATTGTTTCCTCTCTTCTTCCAAACATAGCAATAGTATGCCAGTACATCACAGTAGGTACCTGTCGATAGCAATAATATGCCAGTACATCACAGTAGGTACCTGTCGATAGCAATAGTATGCCAGTACATCACAGTAGGTACCTATCGATAGCAATAGTATGCCAGTACATCACAGTAGGTACCTGTCGATAGCAATAGTATGCCAGTACATCACAGTAGGTGCCTGTCGATAGCAATAGTATGCCAGTACCTCACAGTAGGTACCTGTCGATAGCAATAGTATGCCAGTACATCACAGTAGGTACCTGTCGATAGCAATAGTATGCCAGTACATCACAGTAGGTACCTGTTGATAGCAATAGTATGCCAGTACATCACAGTAGGTGCCTGTCGATAGCAATAGTATGCCAGTACATCACAGTAGGTACCTGTTGATAGCAATAATATGCCAGTACATCACAGTAGGTACCTGTCGATAGCAATAGTATGCCAGTACATCACAGTAGGTACCTGTTGATAGCAATAATATGCCAGTACATCACAGTAGGTACCTGTCGATAGCAATAGTATGCCAGTACATCACAGTAGGTACCTGTCGATAGCAATAGTATGCCAGTACATCACAGTAGGTACCTGTTGATAGCAATAATATGCCAGTACATCACAGTAGGTACCTGTTGATAGCAATAATATGCCAGTACATCACAGTAGGTACCTGTTGATAGCAATAATATGCCAGTACATCACAGTAGGTACCTGTTGATAGCAATAGTATGCCAGTACATCACAGTAGGTACCTGTTGATAGCAATAGTATGCCAGTACATCACAGTAGGTGCCTGTCGATAGCAATAGTATGCCAGTACATCACAGTAGGTACCTGTCGATAGCAATAGTATGCCAGTACATCACAGTAGGTACCTGTCGATAGCAATAGTATGCCAGTACATCACAGTAGGTACCTGTTGATAGCAATAGTATGCCAGTACATCACAGTAGGTACCTGTCGATAGCAATAGTATGCCAGTACATCACAGTAGGTACCTGTCGATAGCAATAATATGCCAGTACATCACAGTAGGTACTTGTCGATAGCAATAGTATGCCAGTACATCACAGTAGGTACCTGTTGATAGCAATAGTATGCCAGTACCTCACAGTAAGTACCTGTTGATAGCAATAATATGCCAGTACATCACAGTAGGTAGCTGTTGATAGCAATAGTATGCCAGTACATCACAGTAGGTACCTGTTGATAGCAATAGTATGCCAGTACATCACAGTAGGTACCTATCGATAGCAATAATATGCCAGTACATCACAGTAGGTACCTGTTGATAGCAATAGTATGCCAGTACATCACAGTAGGTACCTATATATAGCAATAGTATGCCAGTACATCACAGTACCTATCAATAGCTCTCACAACTACCAAAAACTGTTTTCCTCCTCAAAGTTTATGGCCAAGACTTGAACATAGCTTGTACACACTATATGAATCCTTGCATGGATATATTCTAGCTGTGCAGTCTCCTTTTTTAAACAGTGAGCAAAAAAACCAAGGATCTGACTGATTGTGAAGATTATCAACAACAAACAAACGCCTTCTCAGAAGTTTCTTGAGCCACTAATTGAATTTCAAACGCCTTCTCAAAAATTTAAATTACAAACATTTCTTGCCATTACTGACAACTTTCTTTCTGCTCTCTCAAAATGGCAGAAAGCTTGTCAAAATGTGAATAGCATATTTGTATTTCTTTATCAGTTACAGTCATTTACACTTAAATTGATTGTTAAGAGGTCATCAAATCTTATCAAATCATATCTGATAGAAAGTCTTAGTGAAGAATTGGTGCAGTTTACTGAACTGTTTAAAACTGAACTTGTTTTTCATATTGGCGCCAAACAAGACCTTGTATAGTAACGGTTGTACCCTTTGATAATTGACAATCCTTTAGAGTCTAGTCTTCCAAATGTAGAAAATAATTTGTGCATCTATTTGTCACTCATGGTTACCAACTGCAGTGGAGAATACTCATTTTCAAAACTGAAAAGGATTAAATATGAACTAAGGAGCACCATGGGTCATGAAACAGAATGAACAATCGCACTCTAATGAGCAATGAACAAGAACTTCTGAGTGAAATAGACATTCCCAGTATCATCAACCAATTTTATTATATTAAACCTGTTAGTGTCAATATTTACATTTCGAAAGTTATAAGGGTGGTCTCCTATCGAGTTTTGTCTGGATGTGGTGTTTATAGAAAGTGTTAAAAATTTATAAATCTTGGTGTCATTCACTTAAATATATTCTTGTGGGTGTAATAAAGCTAATAAAACATACAGTCTAAACAGTGTACCATATCAATGTTAGAGCCTATCCCAACATTCCATGCCTCAACAAAAATTTTAGCTAAATTATTTTGCCCAAAAATATCTATTGTATACATGAACATACTATTCTATTCGCATACATGCCATATGGTTCCATTTCTTATTAAAAAAATTGTGTTAAAATAGTAAACAATTTATTTTAACAAGGTAACCCATTTCAACTTAGTCAAAGTTGTCAATTAGTGATATGTCATGGGGAGATAAGTTATTTTGGGATAGTTTATTAATAAAATAGGCTAGGCTTATAATAATTATTGTGCACTAAGCGCATTCTCAATCAACACAACATAATCGAGCAATAACCCATGACAGCTGAGTACCTCTATCTTTCATTTACTACCATAAATATAGGCCTAAAACAATATTAAATTAGCTATCATTATATTTACTGGATTGTTTTAGGTATTAAAAATAAGAAAACTTTTTTTTTTAGTTATTAGGCAGAGGAAAATCTTATTTTCAAAGTATTATGATACGCACTATCACTGATTTTTGTTCTAATAACTATGATTTCTAACAGAATTAATTTGCGTTCAAGACCCAATATTTTTTTCGGTAAAGCCGAAAAGTGAATCCTGACGCTGAATCTGACGCTGTACTGATATAAGGTCCTAGACTAATCACATCCTTCTTGGCAGAGCTATTAAGGAGGTTAAGCGAGAATTCTTGCTTGGAGTATTCGAACACAACCACACACTCTGAATTGATTGCATTGTGTCACTTCATTATGTTTGAAGCCCTGCTTAAAAATAATGTTAGATAAAAACTTGACAAAACCCAAAGCTTACCAACAGGCTTGTGACCAATCATTGCATAGAGAAGTTGAACCTCTGTTTCCACATTCCATTCTATATTACCAACATTTACTTCTGAGTACTGGTCGTCGAATATTTCAATTTCTTTGACCGCCATGTTAAAATTAAAACACCAGCGCAAGCAAAACATCAACATTACATCTCGATATCTTAAATCGACCTTTCTGAGGTCGACACTGCCATTAACGTTTACCAACATTCCGAAACTAATATAACTTTTTGAAAATCAAAGAATTGATTACGGTCTAATAATTTATAACTGAATAAAGATAGCTATAGGAAAAGATAGATAATATTTGTTAATTAAAACAAATGTGTAGCAACACTTTTCTATGATATGAATATTACTAAGGCTAGGTGAGCAAGCAAAGATCATATTTTTAAATGCAGCCATAGTAGAAAAATATGTTTTTTAATTTTTCTAGAATTTCCATCTCAAATAAACACTTGACAAACCCAATAACTAGTATTTGACACCATTAACGTGGTAATTAAAATATAAAATGTTATATGTCTTCATTTAAACACTTAATAAATTCATTAAAATTAAATATTTTAGCTGAAAAGGATAAAATGGATTGTCAAAATTAAAAGGAATATACTTTATAGCTTATAATGTATGTACCCTTCATTTACTCTATAAGGGAGCATGTTTACCTTGAATGGTTCCACTATGGTATAACGTATAGTAAGATTGAGTCATAGTGTATAACGTCAAGGTTAACCTTTCAGGTTAAGCTGAGTATAATATACTGTTTAATAAGTTGTATAGTAGCACCTAACTCAGCTGAAGGTTGATTTTGTTGGTCAGTTGGCCTAACTGTGTACGATACTTTTAGTGTTTGTTCTAACATGGATTTATTCATTATTCATTCATAGCTTGTACTTTATGTAAATGTGATGTCTTGAAATTGCCGATTATGGCTGAAAGTTAATTAGTATATGACAATAAAACATACACAAGGCTCTTGATTATCGTACCTAACATTATTACACAATGTTTATGTTTAAGGGGTTTATTTTATAAAAGTTTCATAGTCTTTGGGGATTTATTAATTAATTTTTTCCAGTGTTAGAAATCAAATTAAAATTAAACCGCTTGCTCTGTGCGATATCCGAGAGTAATGAATTAATGCATTATTTCCCTTGGATTTTGAGTCAAACAAAAAAAAAGTGGATTTGGTTGTTGTCACGGAAAGACAAGTATTTTAATCATTATTTTATTGAAATTGCTATTATTTCTAAATTGTTAACATCGTGTGCTTTTGTCCCACGTGCCTTCTCATATATATATATATATAATATATATATATATATAATTTTGTGGGGTGAAGAATGTTTGTTTGTTTAAAATAGCCTTAAAATAATCCATAACCTTCCATGACAATAATTAAGTCTTGATTTTTATAATTAGTCATCATCTTAATTATTCTTTAATTCTTATTAATACCGACTATTACTGAAAATGGAGTTCCATGGATGTTGTATTTGGAAATGGTTCTGTGTGTGGCAATCGCCGTGGAGAAGCCCCCTTGACAGTATCATAATGGGCGTGCTTTGATGTGTGTGACACGAAAAGGAATAAAATTAGATTAGATTTCTACTGACTGTGGGCTTTGTTTTGTTTCAGATTGTGCCAGTTACCATAAAAAGAGGCAGTAGAAGCATATGTGAAAGGGAGAGCCTTTGAAGATCTCTAGATGCCCTTCTGCGAGGTGAAATCTCTTTTAGGAAAGCAGCTACAGAATAGAAAATTACTCAAAGAACATTGAGAAGATACGTGGAAGAAAATAAAGAAAAGTGCTAAGCAAGTACAAGAGTTGTGCACACGGATAGGAAGATAGGCAGCAGTGGGTTACCCGATAAAACCAAAATTGATCTGTCTTTGTGTCTACAATTTTTGCAGCATTAATCAAAATAAGCACCAATTTTCAAGTATTCAGGCAAAAGCTGGGAGGAAATGGATGTGTGGGTTTCTTACTTGAATTCCACAAATCACCATCAAGAAAGCTCAAAACCTCAATCCTGCCCGAGCAATAAAGCTTAACATGTTTGTTGTTTCCGATATTTTGCGAAGCTACACAATGAAATGGTTCGTCTCAATATTAAAAACAAGCCTGAACAAATCTACAAAATGGATGAGAAAGGCACAAACACCCTAAAGTTTTAGCTGGAAAGGTGTGACACGAGTTCATATTGTAACGAATGAACATGGTGAAAGTGTAACCTTGGTCGCCTGCGGAAGCTCAACAGGCCCAACTATTCCGACCATGATTTTATATACAATTAATAGGATGAAACTGGAATTTGTAGAATCTGTGAATCAGATGACGTCTAAAGGATCGATGACACCAAAATCTTTTGTAAATTTGATTCATAATAATGTAGCCATTCATAAAACATCAGGTCCTTGCTTATTAATCTTTGATGATGCAAAGTGTCATCTGGACTATGAGATTGTTGAGGTCACATCTCAGCACAATATCACTATACTGCCTACCTTTTGACATCATCCACGAACTTCAACCATTTGACAAAGCTGTCTTAATAGATTTCGAGATTTATTGGGATGATGACGTCATACAATATTTGAATTCTTATGGAGAATGTACCATCACCAAACAAAAATTTGGCATCGTCTTTTCTTCTGTGTGGGACAAGGCTGCAACCCCAGCTAATGTAAAAGCTGGTTTTCGTTGCACTGGTATTTACCCCTTCAATACAGATTAAATTCCAGATGCAGTTTTGTTCCAAGCACAGTAACGGAAATTGTTATCAAATATTTGAAATATCAACCAACAGGGGAAAGGCCACCGACGTCTAGGAAAACTTCTGTGCCTAAATCACAAGACGTCAATGCCCTTAGACTAAGCTCAGCTAACACTCCTGGTTCTTTTAATACTCCACAAACATTAGTGTCGAAAGCACCTGTCAGAATTCTTAGTGATGAGGAGAACTATGAAGTAATCAATTCCACCCTCGAGCATGACTCCAGTTATGAAGACGAAGATTCACAAGTAAACTTAGATGGTAATAGCTCTCCATCATTCCATAATCTACTTCCAACTTCCACTAGGAAGAAAACTGGTTAAGTCACCAGGAAAATGTCCATAAACAGCAAGGCGATTGTTTTGAGAAAATAATTATTTTCTGCACCTGAAGCAACTCATGATCCTGTAATAGCATCTCCATCATCATTTGGACAGTTGTCATCCCGTTCCATAAAAACAGGCACAGCAAAGTTAAAAAAAAATGAGCCCTTCATCTTCTACAGCTATTTGGGCAAATTTTTGTATTTATTTTTTTCATTTACAACAATTAAGTTTATATATATATATATGTATGTATGTATGTATGTATGTATGTATGTATGTATGTATGTATATATATATATATGTATGTATGTATGTATGTATGTATGTATGTATGTATGTATGTATGTATGTATGTATGTATGTATGTATGTATGTATGTATGTATGTATGTATGTATGTATGTATGTATGTATGTATGTATGTATGTATGTATGTATGTATGTATGTATGTATATGTATGTATGTATGTGTGTATGTATGTAATGTAATGTAAAATGTAAAATGGTTAAATGGGTAAATGTTAAAGGTTAAAAAAAAGGCAAAAAAAGTAATAAAGGTTTTTAAAAAAATTTTAAATGGTAAAACGGGTTAAAAAGGTGAAAAAAGGTTTAAAAAGGTCACAAAGGTTTTAAAAGGGTAAAAATGGTAAAAAAGTAAAAAAGGTGAAAAAAGGGAAAAAATTTAAAGAAATGTAAAACAATGTAAAAAATTACGTAGAAAGTTAAAAAATGTAAAAAAAAGTAGAAATATGTTTAATGTCAAATGTTAAATGTTAAAAATGTAAAATGTTTAATGTTAAAAAATGTTAAAAATGTAAAATTTAAAATGTGAAATGTGAAGTGTGATGCGATGTGATGTGATGCGATGCGATTTAATGCGATGCAATGCAATGCAATGCAATGCAATGTAATGTAATGTAATATAATGTAATGTAATGCAATATACTGTAATGTAATGTAATGTAATGTAATGTAATGCAATGTAATGTAATATAATGCAATGCAATGTAATGTAATGTTGTTGAATCCATTCCAAGGGTGGTTTCCTTTATTTTCCCCCTAAATAACTACAAGCTTGTTCTCTGGTTAAATACTAACTTTCTTCCCTCTCTCTCTATTTCACACAATGATGTATAAGTGTAATAGTGCTTAGTGTTATTAGGTGTATCAAGTTGAGAAGCAACCCGCTTCGCAAAATAGCTTCCAATTCATAAAGTAAGCCACGAAAGAAAATATATCAAAATGTCCTTGTCCTCAGGGCAGCGCTAAGGAGTCTTGTTTCTTCAGCCGGTTCGGAAGTGCAACAAGTGGTTGCTATAGTTATACTCTCCTGATATATCACGTGTTCTTGGATATCTCGTCACGACATGACGTAACCACACAAACACACACATGGAGAGGAAAAGCAAGGAAAGTCTACACAAGACTAAACAGGACTAACTTGTTTCCGAGCCAGCGCACATTCAACAACTTGAAACCAAACAAGTTTAACCAACCTTGCATTTTTTAATATTACATTTATTTTTGGTAGTCTGTAGTTCCTGCCAATAAAGGAAGACGCTTGAGTTGATTCACACGTTCTTCGAAAATAGAAAGCAGAAATCTACTAGAGTGGCAGAGCAATTCCTTTGGTAACAAAAATGTATGTTGATCCATAATGCTTTGCAAAGAAAACTCAAAACACCTGGTTATCAATATTATTCACTTTCTAGTGATAAATAGATATTGTATATCATTATTACAATGGATGTTTTATTTACTGCGTTGTATAGCGAACACAGAATAACAACTACACACACGCTTTCCATTTAACGAGTTATTTAAAATCATTTCACAACAGTAGATGCAGCTGTCTGCTTGTATCTCGTTTTGAAGGTGCATGTACACTGATTGAGTCGGTTGGTTTTGAAATGTATTGGTTCTTTCACGCAGATTTTTATGAAGAAGCACGGACAAAGTTGAAACTGATTTCACTATTGCAGAGGGAACTACGCAGTTTAGGCTGATTTGTTGTGATTGACTTTGAGCGCGCCGCGTGACCATATTTCAGTTCTGCTCTTGTTTGTTGGGGAAGGTGTAAAACCACAGTTAAATTGGGTTCACACATGAGGCTACGCTACGCTATACTATGTTTTAAACTCGTTAGCCAATTATTAAAATGAACCATTTCATACACGCTATGTTTTGTGCAATGCCATGCTAAGCTAGGTTATGCGAGTGAAATCTTTGACAGGGCAATTTTTACATCTCACGCGAGCTAGGTTTTGTACTGCGCTTGCGCACAGCAGCCATCCACCAACAGGTATCCTACTTATGAATTTTGGCTTCAATTTGTTAGTTAGCCGATACTAATTTCTAAATTTTTTGCCATCATATTCCAGATCTGATGGGAAGGGGCCATACCCAGAATTCTTAAGGAAGGTGGGATTGGTCGAATCTGATCTGTGTGAATGCGGTGAGGTTGGTACCCCGAACACGTTGTGTTGGTATGTGCCCGTACGCTTGAGCTAAGAAGACCGAACCAGCAGGAAGTGCAGGGGAGACTGAGAGATCCCACCCTTTGGAGGTTCCTAGACAAGCTAGCAACGGAAGCTTCAGAAAGGGCTAAGACGGAATACGTAAGGGAACTGCGAGAGAGACGAAGACTGGGACAAAGACTAAACAGGCAGAGGGCCAGAGACGGAAGGGGGGAGAGACTAGCGACAGTGACGAGGACATTGACAGTGATGGAGACGATGACGAGGACAGAAACATGGGAAGCGGGATTGTGATGGACGTGGGTGAAGTCTCAGCGGGGGGCGAATAGTGGAAGGAGAAGGTTGCTTTTGCGGAATTACTAATATACAATCTCTCATGAGGAACAAGTAGAGATGCCGAGAAGTGGCAAACCCCTAGCTTTGTAGGACTGGTATACCAGTTCGGCTGATGGATCTGGAGGATTACTGAGGTAACCCCGGTAATCCTAAGGACCATCATTCCAGCCGAACATTGGGGAAAGATGAGGGGAAAGAAATAGGACGCAGGGGGGAACCCTGTGACTGCAGATCCCTCTTCTTGGAAACAAGAAAAGTAGGATCAGGTCTCGTAAGGGCCCTCTGCGTCAGGATGGAGATAGGTGGCTGCTCAGTAGCCCCCTTGTACCATCGGGCATCGGATGGTCCCAGAGTGTAAGAATTTGTTTAGATTAGTTAGCTGTAAGACTAGGATAAGATTAGGATAGGATAGGGAAGGGAAGGGAGGGTAATAGGATGGGTAGGTGAGAAACCATTTCAGGGTCTGTAGAAATAAGGAAAAGACAAGAAAGGAAGTGGTTTGTGCTTAAGGGTGTATGGCCCAAAATTAATAGTATAATAATTATATATATTAGTAGATCTTCTTAAACCAAACTTGGATCAGTGTGTTAAATATAGATTAAATGTATATTTTAAGCACAGTGTTTACTCAAATTGTGAAATTTTGGCGTCTAATGCAACAATTTTTAGAAAAACCAAATGATGCAAAGATTTCATATTTGGAATGTTAGAAGTACTTGAAGAGGTTTATTAATGGAAATAAATATTATTTCAATGAACCTTAAATTAATTGCATAAAAGCTGCCAAATAAATGCAATATTCAATTAATTATTTTGTATACTTAAACAAATGTAATAAATGGGGTAGGTAAATCAATTAGTGCCGACTTCTTTTAACTTTATAATGGTACTTCATTCACATTAATATTAAATCTGAAACTCATGAAAATTGATACGAGCTGAGGTGCTACATATTTTCCCCCCGGATCTTGAAAATATATCTGATGCAACCCCGCAAACCCGAAACAGAACGGCCTGGTCAGAGTAGAGCAGACAACTAATCCCTTCTCACTCCAAGCCACTACTTGCTGTCTGTCCTTGAAAATATAAATATGTCGCCAGTGGTTATGGCATGTTTGTAAAGCTTATCGACCTGACCCATCACCATCTCTCTTTAGGGATTGTAACCTGGTTCCCCGCCGTTTTCAAGTGAGTGTAGCACATGCTACTATTGATGAAAGGATTTTTTTTAGTGTGGCTGACTGTAATTGCATTTAATGTCTTTAGGGATGTGTGAAGTATATTAATTGTGGAAAAACCTTTTTTTATTTTAAAAAATAGCCCCACAAATTTTAAAGATGGCAGAAGATATGTAAAAGGCAAAAGGAATAAGCATTCCAAGGCAAATTAAATGTTTTTACGAGGAAATTCGGAGAGCCCGAACCGCTAATAAGTAGGAGAAATTACTTCAAATATATATTATGTTATTGAATTAAATACTTAACTATTTTTGACAATTCTTTTGAAACACGGAAACAAATCGAGAACCTCCAACTTAGCACGTCAATACAATATCGTACCGCTGAGCTAACTAAGGCTAATCCTGTGTTAGGGACATTTATCGCTCATATTTTAAGGGTTAGATGGTAATAGATAAATAAAATCGTTGGCCATTTAATAACAATCCGAAACACACTCCATCGTTGATCCAGGGTAGCTTTATGCTGACATTTGGACAGTTTTTATTAATGTTAAATGGTATCTTGGATATAATTTATAGTAAATAATTATGATCTATAATATAATATTATAGCTATTAACGAGCCATGTCCTGCCACACGTCTTTCACCAAATCTGCTTTAAAGTATGAATAATAAGTACGTCTTAGCATTGTACAAAAACTGAGTAGGTAGCTCAATGGTGAAGCTTTGGTGTGCCAAGCACAAGGGTCCGGGTTCGATTACCATGTACACTACAATAATCTTTTTTTTCCTATATTGAGAAAAAATATTTAAAGTGCGCCTTTGTGAAGGGATTTATCTTTTTCAACTGTTATACAATTATTTAGGCCTTTATAATTAAAATTCCATCAATGCAGAATTATTTCATCTCTAATGGCTCTATTCTCCATTATATATTTTAAGCTCCCAGATTTAAATTTTAAAGCTAAGATCGTATTTAACTTAGAATTAACAGAATATATTTTAAATAAATGAATAGTCTTAATATTCTACTTATTATCTACTATTTATTCATTTATTTTATTTATTTATTTGGTAATAATGGCAAAGTGGATAGTAGTTAATCTTGTGCCACGTTCACAAACACTGAAGACTTGACTTTCAAACCAATGGAATCTAAGTAAGTGGATGATTACTATATTTTTAGTGGGAAATGTGTTTTAAGTTCCTTTAAAATGACGTGTAGGTGTGTACAAATCGACACTATTAATGAATTCAGTACAAAATTATATGGCAATGTCATGACCTTGATTTGATAAGTTTGATCCAAACTTGAGGGTTAAAAAATACTAATCAGGTAGGGTGTTTAAAAAATTAAATTTACAGTTTAACTCCACTTTCATAAATAGGTACTTAACTTAAGGTTAATAGCAACTTTGGGTGTGAAAGTAATTATAACAATAGTAGTTTTTCGTGTGAAAGTAATTATAACAATAGCTACATTATTTACATATAAAATAACTGATCAATATCTAGGACATATTCGGGGTCATATTTGTTTAAAAAAATAGCATTTTAAGTTTTTTATAATTATTGAAAATGAACTAGAAACATTAAACCACTTTAATTTTAATGTGTATTTATACCAAAAAGTCTTAATTTTTTAAAATAATATAACTAGCTTTAGTATTTTGAAAAGGTTTGTGTCACATTTGTAAAATTCTTGAAAAAGTAAATGTTTAGGTTTTTATCGTTAGTGAACATATTTATTGATAGCTTCCAAATAAGCATGCTGTTTAAGATGTAAGTTAGTCACTTTCTTTTTATTTCCAAATATTTTGAACTCGCGTTTCAGCGGTGCTGTTTACCCGTGACTATGAACACTAAAGAACATTTGATTTGATACTACATATTTTCATGTGCATGACAGCGACGTGCGATATTAAATTATTTGATTGTGGTAATAAACTAACTTACTAGCTCATATGTCAGGAGTGAACTGTAGCATCTATAGTATATTTTTTTTAGTGTAGGTAGAAATAAAATTCACCACCTATACATCTGGCTGGGACTCGACCCCTGATCTCCCACCATCGGCTATCTAGCCTAATGCGAGACTGACGACTTTGATCATTCCACCAAAGAAGTGTGATTTTCTAAAGTACTATTTCGTCGTTGCAGCGATGGTTGCGGATTATCATCCTTAAATGTATTTAAACCTTTTTACTGAGGAATGTTCTATGTAATGAGGCCTCACTCAACATTCTATTGAAAGGTTTACTCGTCAAAGGACAACAATTTTCGATAGTCTATTTAGATATTTTGGTGTTTAGTTACAAAACGTTTAATTTTCCCTTTCGTGCCAGGATGAAATATTTAAAACGACCCTTTGCCCAGTTCTATATCAAACTATTTGTTGCACCATAACAATTAAATAAGAATTTAGTTGTTATTATATTTAGCCAAAGATAATTTTTTTCTTACCTATATACAATTATAAACAAATCAGGGCTTCCGTAGAGATGTGATAAAAAAAAATTATTTTACATATGAGGCATGGTGCATCTCGCTCTCACACTTTCTCTCACTCCTCTCTCTCACACACATTATCTTTACTCACCCTCTCACTCACACTTTCTCCCTCTCTCCTACACTCTCTCCCCTTACACATACTCTATCACACAATCTCTCTCAAATTATCTTATCACACTCTCTTTTAAACTCTATTTCTAGAACACCCACTCTCTTTCATACTCACTATCTATCTTAAACTCACTCTTCCTCTCTCAAACTCACCTTCTCTCTCAAACTCTCTCCCTGTCTCAAACTCACTCTCTTTCTGTCTCAAACTCTCTCACTCAATCTTTCTCTCCCCCTCAAACTATCTCTCTCAATCTCTCTACAACTCCCACTCAAACTTTCTCTCAAAAAATAACTTTGATAATCCCCTCAAAATTAAGTGGTAATATGGAAACATAACTAAGCTTACTGTATTTGTATTGTGTTACTATTTGATAAAGTGAACATCAAAAACCATTATTTGAAAAAAAAAATGAACGCCAAAACGCATACATAGATAGTTAAATCGTTATTTTAAACATATTTCAAGATTTTTTTTCATTTTTTATCTTATAATACATATTAAACATATTTAAACATCATTGTATCGTTTATATTTTATAGATCATGCGCGAAACAAAAGATAGAAAATATTTTCATGAAATTGACAACTTAACCTTTTAATTTGCGAACTATGCTCAATATATTACTGATTTAAATGTGAACTAACGATAGCAAATTGGTGACCTGGTGGTCTAGGGGTAAGGTGTCGGACTTCTGAGCTGGCGTCCGGGGTTCAATCCTCGGTCCCGGCACAGATTTATCTGATTACCAAACCCTTCCTTCACCTCTGACAAGATGTGTATTAATCACAACTTGTGAATGTGAGGAATGCCAGGCCTCCACCGTGGTTCGGATTCCACGTTAAACTGTAGGTCCTCCATTTCATCTCACAATCACCCAACCATTACACATTAGCGTAAGTGCGTATAACCCGAACGGGTAGTAAGACGCGGTGCTAATAATAATAATAGCAAATTCTGTTACACCGTCTTCGTGTCCTTCCACTTAACGACCAAATTAAATAAAAGGGAGAAGGTGAATCTAACATAAGGGAAAATATATGCAGTATTAAAATATCACAATAAAACGGTTTATTCATTATAAACATTGATAAAGCAAAGTACAGTGGTCTCATTATATCATTCTGAATAATGCTGAAAATAACAACGTGAAGCGCAGTATATAAACCTCCCATGCTTATATTTATTAAAGGAAGTCTTTAAGAGACACAAAAATATGTTGATTTTTAACATCAACAGTGAAGTTAATTACGTTTAGCCAAAAATAAAACAAACATTAAATATTAGTGCCTGATGGGCTCCTCAAACAGTTACAAGTTTACAAGACGAGACTTACAAAACATAACGCGAGAGTTTGACTACCAGACACAAGTCAAAATCTCCCGGGACTATCTAACTCTTAAACAAAGCTAAAGAATGAAATTTAGAATAAAATTAAAGTAAAAAAAAATAACAAGCACGATTTTACTTCTACAGTCGCGAGAAATAATACGACACACTAATCCACGCATTTCAACATATTACATTTAATTTCCTCAAAACAAAATTACCAATGGTGGATTTCAAAACAAAATAACCAACTGGTTACCGCGCCCAAGTGGCCACACATAAGTTACATTTAAGCGACTGAGATGATAAAGAGAGAAGTTACATATTAAGCCAAAAACAAAATAAAGATTCTAACACAAAAATATTACAAGTCGAATACGAGTAGAGTCTATGATATGTAAACGAAATAGTTACGTTCCAATTAATATATAAATGTTTATCCGATCATTGTCCAGGTCCATGACAACGATCCGTCCTCGTTCGTAGATTTTAGATAGTCATTTTTGGTAGACAAATCCAGCCTGTTATATAGTGAGTTTCGTCGCACGGAAAAAGGGGAGGTAATTCTAGCACGTAGTTGCTAGCTGTCTTCGGGCACGTAGGCACTTTGTAGGGTTGTTCCATCAGAATAATAGAACAAGTCGGCGATCATTGGATGTTTGTTTGTTTGGGGAAGTTCTTCTGACAGCCATCAGAGGGCAGTCGGATAATTGTCTTCAATCGTACTCCATGTTGTCACGCCTCAGTTTCAATCTGACCAGACGGAGAGTGATCACGTGTTGACAGTAGACTTTCGTTAGCTCGGCCCATTCTTCACATGGCTGCACGGTGTAGGTCAGCTTTGGTGGCGGCTAGTGATAGAAGATTTCATAGGTAAGTTCATGAACAATTCTAAGTGTAATATTACAGAGGATTGTACTATATGAAATATACTGTGCCGTATTATCTTGCCGTATTAGCCTACAGGGACTACAACAGAGAAAAGTACTATTGTAGGGATTCTATTTGTGTCGGAACAATTGAGCGGGTGGTATGAATTGATAGTTACGTATCAACATTATAATGGGGTGGATCCAATTGTAACTAACTGTAAGTTAATGTTACAATTCCAAAAATAAATAACAGTTTCTCTAGTTAAAGCAACTCAATCTGGATGTGCTATAACCAGCATCAAAAGAGAAATCTTGTATTTGCAGATTGAAAAATTTGATGTGTTCTTTGTGTGAACTATTATTTTTTAGCAAAAGGGATATATTTTATTCAGAGATGTATAGCCATGCAGTAAATAATGGTTTCCATGGTGACTAAGCAATGAATAAAAAACTGAGAATTATTATCAGTGTTAATCGGGTTTTCGTGGAACACTACTATTTTTCCCGACATCCTGTACTCCAAATCATTAAAATAAGTGGTTATTTGTCAAAATCTGTTCATCCATGTATGCAAATATAATTGCTTTCTTTGCGTGTTACTTACTTAGCACATAATTGTATATAAAATAAGTTTAGAAATAAATTGTCTACACACAAAGACACATTAAAACCGAATGCAGTCTCACTTTCATGTCATATTAGAGAGGATGTCATGCTTCAAGAAATGTCACCCTCACCCATGCAGCCTTCAGAAAATGATGAAGAAAAAGCTTTCTATTACCAAGATAGTGGCGTGGGGTTGAGCTCGATGAAGGGGATTTTCCTGCACTCGTTGTCGACTCGATTAAAATTCGTATATCTGTATTGTTTAATATTAAAACAAAATGGAAGCTCACATTTACTCATGAAAATAGCTTTGAGGATAATTTACACTTAAGGAAACTTCCAATTTTTATCGTATATACGCACATCTTTGAGATACAAAATAACTTATTACGAAAATGAAGGCATAATAAATATAAAAATCTTTATTGAAATATATTTTTATAAAACCAATAGTTTCCGAATTATAGGTATATAATAATATATACACTTGTATAAAATATACATATAAATATATATAAATAAATATATACATTACGGAGGTCTTTGAATTTGGAAATTGCTGTAATGCTCTGTGGGTGTGATATTCCTCTTTTCTCTAACAGTGTATATTATTTCGTTTAAGCTCTTTGGTAGAATGTGCAACAATGTCTATTATCTCGTTTCAAATATCTTACGAGTTTTAAGTAAATATCTCTTTTTTTATTCACAGTAGCGAGAATGTCTATGCTGTGCACTCTCCCTACCCTTCTTTAAAAACAAATGAGCCCTTTTGTTAGAAAAACACTATAAATTTGATTGGGGATACAACTTAGAAAAAAAAATCATGCTAGAAAATTACGAAGCTTAGCTCCGTTTGTAGTGCGTCCACCTACGGAGCTAAGGGCCCGGGCTCGATCACTGGCATGGTTGAGAAATTTATCATTGTTGGAATGTGGGTTTACCCTTTCACAGTGATGAATTGACGGCCGGGGGATGGATTTTGTGTCTGTCCTAGATTTAAGATTAGAGTAATTAGTACAAAGGCGTATAACCTGAACAGAACGCGGTGCTAAAAAAAAAAGTTTAAAAAAATAATACTACTGACAACTTACATTGGCATCACGTAACATAATTTGCGAACCACTACTGTATTAGCTGGTTCAGGTTACATACGTGTCCAGATGTACACTAACAATATGTGCATTTGTGCACAGAATGTCTACATCAATATTTCACTTCCCCCTTTCCCACTCCACAATCATAATCTCTTTTTATTTCCTTTCTCATCAATTTTTTTTCTAATGTATTTTCTCCCCTTTGTTCAGACGTAACGAATTAGTTTTATAACAACTATCAAAACATAGTGTGTAGGTCCCAAATTCAATTCCCGCGTCAATATGTTATTTTTTAATTAAAATAATATGTAGATGAGCCTATAACCGTAACTAACAAATACTCATATTTGACTTCATGTAGAGATAATGCTTTAAATACGTAACATCCGCCTCCCCTTTTCCCTCCACTATATTAGTTCGGCATATCTGTATAAAGCGCACTTAGTGAGTTTATTTAATATTAATATTATTAATAATTACACTTGTGTGTTAATTATGAGCAATATCTAAAACAGAGGAAATGTACCCACATTTCTGTGGAGGGACAAAGGGAAACCATTTAGAAAGATGTACCCTGTGTTTACCCATTCGGAATTTGAACTCTGACCACCATCCATCGTTAAAGTAAACTAAATGAGCTTAGTGTTTAAATCAAGTTAATGTTAAATTTAAAAATGAGCCGACGGTTTAGTTCACAACGGTAGGCAGTCTAGGGGTAAGGTGTCAGACTTCTGTACTGAGGGTCCGAGGTTCAATGCTCCGTCTCGGCACAGATTTATCTGATTGCCAAACCCTTCCTTCACCTCTGACAAGACGTGTATTAATCACAACTTGTGAATGTGAGGAATGCCAGGCCTCCACCGTGGTTCGGATTCTACGTTAAACTGTAGGTCCTCCATTTCATCTCACAATCACCTAACCATTACACATTAGCGTAAGTGCGAACGGGTAGTAAGACGCGGTGATAATAATATTTTGGTCCCTGAAAGTTTTCATTCATAATAGCCAGAGAAGACTGTCTACCTGCTAATCCGCCCCCTCCCCCACCCTCTTTGCCCTACCCACAACTTCAGCCCAAGACCTTCCTGTCCCCTGTCCATCGCTGACGAAGATAGGTTTTTTGGGTTCTCAACGGGACGGACCGTTAGCATCCATTTTCATCTTTTTCTCAGCGACACAAACGCTATCTTACAGATGTTCTCAACATTAGCTCTGTCCAAACAACGTTAAGAGTAGACAGAGCACCAACTCCGATAGGGCACCTCCCCAGGTGGCGGATAGGGGGATGCTCGCCGCCACTGGGTGCACCGTTGGGCTGGGATGATAAACTATGTCTGATGGGGTAACCAGTTGAGGTGGGTACCGGGGAAGTAATACACTCGGGGCGAACCACTTGGAATGAGACTGAAATTGTATCTCGAGTAGGTACCTTAGGTGTCGAACCTGTTTAGAAAAAAGAAAATTTGGAAATTGTATAGTAGTAGAAAATTCTTGGCAATGTGTAGATACGGCCTGGATTTAAAATTGTAAGATGCCAGGCCAAAATAGATAATAAATACATAATAATTCTAGATCTGACATTAAATGGTAGCATTCACAGCAATTTAACCTCTTACGGTAGGCCTATATATCGTGTACCCACAACAGTTTATTTTCTTCGTCATCCATCACTGCTGCTAATAACACTCCTCATGCTGGATTCACACAAAGCTATGCTGTGTGACATTTCTTCTCTTGTGTTTCACACAGTGAGCTGTACTACGCTGTACTTTGGAAGTTTAAGTAGAGTATTTGTAGTCTTCAAGATAACATGGCCTTTTGTGGGGTCTGTCCATTGTGCGCATGCGCAGCACAAAACGTAACGCGAGTGAGATGTAAAAATCGCCCGGTCCGCGATTTCACTCGCATAGCGTAGCTTAGCATGGCATAGCATAGCACAGCATGGCGTGATGTGTGAACGTGTTCGTTTAAATACTTGGTTAGCGATCTTAAAACATAGTATAGCGCAGCAAAGCATAGCATAACGTAGCTTAATGTGTGAATCCGGCATTACCCTTCCTCATAATCACTTCTACAATAATTTAAACAGTTAAAATGTTCACTGATACTCTTTAAATCACAAAAAGCCTCCTGGTCAAGATTTAGCTCACATAGCCTAGCTTAGCATGACATAGTATCATGCATTGCGTGTGTGAACTGGTTCATTTTAATACTTGGCTAGTGAATTTACAATATAGTATAGCGTAGTAAAGCATGGCGTGGCATAGCATAGCGTAGCGTAGCTTCATGTGTGAATTCATCTTAAGGCTTGATTCACACGTTGGTCGAAGATTGACAGCAGAATTGTCTTGAGTGACGTATCAATTCCCACACTAGAAGAAATGTTTGTTTAACCCATTATGCTTTGTAACGCCAAGGGGGCAGGACGCCTATCCCTTTCTTTAACGCCGGCCCCCCCCCCCCCAAGACATGTTTAAATGTTAAAATAAAGAGATATTTGCGTTTCTCCAGAAAATGTACTCGAAGGTTTGGCTACCTGATGAGCCTAAGATCCTAGGTACGATTCCCGGACGAAAAATGTATCATTGTTTTGTTTTTTTAGTTATTACCTCGTCTTTTTTCTTTATTTATCACCACGTTCAGCTTATACGCATAAAGATGAGGAGGGAAGCATTTTAGAGGTAATATATCTGTATTTGCGCGGAAGGAGAGTGGGAAACCATTTAATAAAAACCACCCTCAGTAGACCCAACCGGGATTAAAATCCTAATCTCCCCATCTTCATCATGCTAGTCCAACACAAGAGTGACGTCTTAGACCATTTGGCCACTGAAGCAGGTGTGTACGATTGGTGAAATGTGAGCTTCCCCATTCACAGTGATGAATTAACGGCCGGAGGATTGTCTGTTGTGTTTGTTCTAAATATAAGTTAGTTTATACATCGTGTGCTGATATAATCAGTCGGTTCAGAAAGTGCACATAAATTCCTTATAAAGAAATAATAATTATACCACAATAAATATTCCTCAAAACTTTTTTTTTAATACTGCTTTAGCCATTATTGAAAAATTATAAAATTTCAATAATCAGTTATCAGTAAACTTCTCTAAATGATTTTTTTAGAAAAAGATTATACATTATTCGTTATCATATCCCCACAGTACGCATTTTAAAACATAGAGCCGTTAAGAAAAGAATTTTTTTTAAATCATTCATCAGTAAACTACCCTTAATTTTAGGGGTAGAAATACTTAATATATGTTTTTGTTTATTATTTTAATGAAGAATAATGGCACTATAGAGGTATTAATGTTAAGCTGGAGGTTTATCGTCATAGCTTAGTTGAACCATTGTCACTAACCAGGAGGATTATTGCCATAGCTTAGTTGGGCCATTGTCACTAACCAGGAGGATTATCGCCATAGCTTAGTTGGGTCATTGTCACTAACCAGGAGGATTATCGCCATAGCTTAGTTGGGCCATTGTCACTAACCAGGAGGATTATCGCCATAGCTTAGTTGGGCCATTATCACTAACCAGGAGGATTATCGCCATAGCTTAGTTGGGCCATTGTCACTAACCAGGAGGATTATCGCCATAGTTTAGTTGGGCCATTGTCACTAACCAGGAGGATTATCACCATAGCTTAGTTGGGCCATTGTCACTAACCAGGAGGATTATCACCATAGCTTAGTTGGGCCATTGTCACTAACCAGGAGGATTATCGCCATAGCTTAGTTGGGCCATTGTCACTAACCAGGAGACTATCGCCATAGCTTAGTTGGGCCATTGTCACTAACCAGGAGGATTATCGCCATAGCTTAGTTGGGCCATTGTCACTAACCAGGAGGATTATCGCCATAGTTTAGTTGGGCCATTGTCACTAACCAGGAGGATTATCGCCATAGCTTAGTTGGGTCATTGTCACTAATCAGGAGGATTATCACCATAGCTTAGATGGGCTATTGTCACTAATCAGGAGGATTATCGCCATAGCTTAGTTGGGCTATTGTCACTAACCAGGAGGATTATCGCCATAGCTTAGTTGGGTCATTGTCACTAATCAGGAGGATTATCGCCATAGCTTAGTTGGGCCATTGTCACTAACCAGGAGGATTATCACCATAGCTTAGTTGGGCCATTGTATCTAACCAGGAGGATTATCGCCATAGCTTAGTTGGGCCATTGTCACTAACCAGGAGGATTATCACCATAGCTTAGATGGGCTATTGTCACTAATCAGGAGGATTATCGCCATAGCTTAGTTGGGCTATTGTCACTAACCAGGAGGATTATCGCCATAGCTTAGTTGGGTCATTGTCACTAATCAGGAGGATTATCGCCATAGCTTAGTTGGGCCATTGTCACTAACCAGGAGGATTATCACCATAGCTTAGTTGGGCCATTGTCACTAACCAGGAGGATTATCACCATAGCTTAGTTGGGCCATTGTCACTAACCAGGAGGATTATCGCCATAGCTTAGTTGGGCCATTGTCACTAACCAGGAGACTATCGCCATAGCTTAGTTGGGCCATTGTCACTAACCAGGAGGATTATCGCCATAGCTTAGTTGGGCCATTGTCACTAACCAGGAGGATTATCGCCATAGTTTAGTTGGGCCATTGTCACTAACCAGGAGGATTATCGCCATAGCTTAGTTGGGTCATTGTCACTAATCAGGAGGATTATCGCCATAGCTTAGATGGGCTATTGTCACTAACCAGGAGGATTATCGCCATAGCTTAGTTGGGCTATTGTCACTAACGAGGAGGATTATCGCCATAGCTTAGTTGGGCTATTGTCACTAACCAGGAGGATTATCGCCATAGCTTAGTTGGGCTATTGTCACTAACCAGGAGGATTATCGCCATAACTTAGTTGGGCTATTGTCACTAACCAGGAGGTTTATCGCCATAGCTTAGTTGGGCCATTGTCACTAACCAGGAGGATTATCGCCATAGCTTAGTTGGGCCATTGTCACTAACCAGGAGGATTATCGCCATAGCTTAGTTGCGTCATTGTCACTAATCAGGAGGATTATCGCCATAGCTTAGTTGGGCTATTGTCACTATTCAGGAGGATTATCGCCATAGCTTAGTTGGGCTATTGTCACTAACCAGGAGGATTATCGCCATAGCTTAGTTGGGCCATTGTCACTAACCAGGAGGATTATCGCCATAGCTTAGTTGGGCTATTGTCACTAACCAGGAGGATTATCGCCATAGTTTAGTTGGGCTATTGTCACTAACCAGGAGGATTATCGCCATAGTTTAGTTGGGCTATTGTCACTAACCAGGAGGATTATCGCCATAGCTTAGTTGGGCTATTGTCACTAACCATGAGGATTATCGCCATAGATTAATTGAGCCATTGTCACTAACCAGGAGGATTATCGCCATAGCTTAATTGAGCCATTGTCACTAACCAGGAGGATTATCGCCATAGCTTAGTTGGGCTATTGTCACTAACCAGGAGGATTATCGCCATAGCTTAGTTGGGCTATTGTCACTAACCAGGAGGATTATCGCCATAGTTTAGTTGGGCTATTGTCACTAACCAGGAGGATTATCGCTATAGCTATAGTTGGGCCATTGTCACTAACCAGGAGGATTATCGCCATAGCTTAGTTGGGCTATTGTCACTAACCAGGAGGATTATCATCATAGCTTAGTTGGGTCATTGTCACTAACCAGGAGGATTACCGCCATAGTTTAGTTGGGCTATTGTCACTAACCAGGAGGATTATCGCCATAGCTTAGTTGGGTCATTGTCACTAACCAGGAGGATTATCGCCATAGCTTAGTTGGGCCATTGTCACTAACCAGGAGGATTATCGCCATAGCTTAGTTGGGCCATTGTCACTAACCAGAAGGATTATCGCCATAGCTTATTTGGGCTATTGTCACTAACCAGGAGGATTATCGCCATAGCTTAGTTGGGCTATTGTCACTAACCATGAGGATTATCGCCATAGCTTAGTTGGGTCATTGTCACTAACCAGGAGGATTATCGCCATAGCTTAGTTGGGCCATTGTCACTATCCAGGAGGATTATCGCCATAGCTTAGTTGGGCCATTGTCACTAACCAGGAGGATTATCGCCATAGCTTAGTTGGGCCATTGTCACTAACCAGGAGGATTATCGCCATAGCTTAGTTGGGCTATTGTCACTAACCAGGAGGATTATCGCCATAGCTTAGTTGGGCTATTGTCACTAACCAGGAGGATTATCGCCATAGCTTAGTTGGGCTATTGTCACTAACCAGGAGGATTATCGCCATAGCTTAGTTGGGCCATTGTCACTAACCAGGAGGATTATTGCCATAGCTTAATTGAGCCATTGTCACTAACCAGGAGGATTATCGCCATAGCTTAGTTGTTTGAAATTCCCTGCTCGGATGAGGAAGATGTTGTTCTCTATAGACTCTCACCCAGGTGCTAAGGAACAGACAGAATTGTAAAAACCCATTTTTTTAGCTCCGACACACATAAAACGTAAAGATTCATCATTATCTCGAGGTTGAAAATTACAATAGGACTACTCTCTCTCTCACTCTCTCTCTCTCATTATCTTTCCTTCTCCCTCTCCCTCCGTCTTTCTCCCTCTCTCTCTCTTGAATGAAGGAAAGAGTTTTTTCCTTCAAAAATCAGTCACTAGGAAACTACTATTAAATAAATGTAATATATGAAAAACAAATAGTTACGATAATTATTTACATTCTAAGAAACTTGCCAGATAAGCTACCCATTTTGAAGTAAATAGTATGAGCTGCTTTTTTTTCTTAATATTTGGAAAAAACCGTCAAAAATAAACTAACCCTAAACGAAATTTTACCACAAAAACAAGTATACAGTATAATGTGTCATGTTAAACACTCCAAAGATACCCATATGGAACCAAATAGTTGAACCATTTTTAAAATATTTCAGGATTTTGAAATACCAGTCATTATTGAACTACCCTTAAACGAGTTAACACCCCAAAAAAGTTTAGTGTTATTCGTTATATCCCACAATCCCCAGCTATACATGCTGAAGAAAATATACTATCGAAATATTTCAAATTTTCAAGAATATCCCTCCATTAAACTACCCTTATACGAAATTTTGCCCCAAAACCAATGATGCAGGTTATTTACCATGTCAAAAGAATCCTAGATATAAATTTTAAACAAAATTGCTAAAGTCATTCACGAAAAGTTTGGATTAAAAAAAAGGCTCATCAGTAAACTACCCTTAAAAAGAGAACTAGGCTCAAAATTACATAAAGGTCTCAAATCTTTTAAATCTAGAATCGTTGAACAAAACCCAATTAACATTTTGGATCCGTGGCCAGAGACAAATAGACTGACAGACAGACAGACAGACAGACACTTCATGGCGTCATCCAGCAATTGAGCCATACTGTCAGAGCGGCCACCATCAGTTGGCGATAATGCCAACATTAGCGGATAGAGGGTGTCATGTGGTCAGCACAACAAACCTTCCTGCTATTAATCTCAGTTTTCTAGACCAAAGCCGCTACTTTGTCATTCAAGTAACTCCTCATTTGTCCTCACGAGGCTAAGTTGACCCCGTTCCAGACATAGCCTGGTATCGAATCCGGCACCTCTGGATCTGTAGCCAATAGCTCTCTGATCACTAGACAGGGGACAGAGAGAATTTTAAAATCTCTTTCCATTTTTGGGTTCGGATTTATATAAAACTTAATGCTTTCCATGATCGCAAGAACGATTTTTTCCACGATTACAATAATTTCTCTCGATATGATAAACTAAACCGCATAAACAATATAACTAAAGAAATACAGAGAATATCATAAGGCAACTTATTAAGAAGAATAGTTCTAGTTGCAAAGAAAGTCATAGCTACTAGCCCCAGGAAAGTATTTATTG
The DNA here is from genome assembly GCA_033556935.1 of Timema podura. NCBI lineage: Eukaryota > Metazoa > Arthropoda > Insecta > Phasmatodea > Timematidae > Timema > Timema podura. The sequence continues at coordinate 53,331,634 of JAVRXN010000007.1, read as the reverse complement.
TATCTTGTAACTGGTATATTTTACCTCAGTGGTCTTGGGATGAAGTTCTCACCTCAGGACCCAATGTTCGTGGGTTCAAACCCAGCAATGGTCGAAGGAATTTTCTTGAGCGTTAAAAATCCGTGACACAACTTCCATGAAGGGGAAGTAAAGCCGTCGGTCCCTTGTCTATTTTATCATATTAAAGAACCCTGAAAGGGGTAGTAAAATATGTACCTTTCCCGGCAAAATTGGTGAGCTCTCTCCATCATAGAAATTCTCGTGGTCTGATATAATCAGTCAGTTCAGAAAGAGGACGTTAAATAACTAAAATAAATAAAAAATAAAATAATAAATTGCAAGTAAGGTGAATAGTTGGTGTGTTGTATGTTGCACAGACTGTCCTTTCTACTTGTCCCCCCTCTATATTGTATCTTGTATTACCTGGCCAGTAAGGTGAATAGTTGGTGTGTTGTATGTTGTTCAGACTGTCCTTTCTACTTGTCCCACCTCTATCTTGTATCTTGTATTACCTGGCCAGTAAGGTGAATAGTTGGTGTGTTGTATGTTGTTCAGACTGTCCTTTCTACTTGTCCCACCTCTATATTGTATCTTGTATTACCTGGTCAGTAAGAGGAATAGTTGGTGTGTTGTATGTTGTTCAGACTATCCTTTCTACTTGTCCCACCTGTATCTTGTATCTTGTATTACCTGGCCAGTAAGGTGAATAGTTGGTGTGTTGTATGTTGTTCAGACTGTCCTTTCTACTTGTCCCACCTCTATCTTGTATCTTGTATTACCTGGCCAGTAAGGTGAATAGTTGGTGTGTTGTATGTTGTTCAGACTGTCCTTTCTACTTGTCCCCCCTCTATATTGTATCTTGTATTACCTGGCCAGTAAGGTGAATAGTTGGTGTGTTGTATGTTGCACAGACTGTCCTTTCTACTTGTCCCACCTCTATCTTGTATCTTGTATTACCTGGCCAGTAAGGTGAATAGTTGGTGTGTTGTATGTTGTTCAGACTGTCCTTTCTACTTGTCCCACCTCTATCTTGTATTACCTGGCCAGTAAGAGGAATAGTTGGTGTGTTGTATGTTGTTCAGACTGTCCTTTCTACTTGTCCCACCTCTATCTTGTATCTTGTATTACCTGGCCAGTAAGGTGAATAGTAGGTGTGTTGTATGTTGCACAGACTGTCCTTTCTACTTGTCCCCCTTCTATCTTGTATCTTGTATTACCTGGCCAGTAAGGTGAATAGTTGGTGTGTTGTATGTTGTTCAGACTGTCCTTTCTACTTGGCCCCCCTTTATATTGTATCTTGTATTACCTGGCCAGTAAGAGGAATAGTTGGTGTGTTGTATGTTGCACAGACTGTCCTTTCTACTTGTCCCCCTCTATATTGTATCTTGTATTACCTGGCCAGTAAGAGGAATAGTTGGTGTGTTGTATGTTGTTCAGACTGTCCTTTCTACTTGTCCCACCTGTATCTTGTATCTTGTATTACCTGGCCAGTAAGGTGAATAGTTGTAGTGTTGTATGTTGCACAGACTGTCCTTTCTACTTGTCCCCCTCTATATTGTATCTTGTATTACCTGGTCAGTAAGAGTAATAGTTGGTGTGTTGTATGTTGTTCAGACTGTCCTTTCTACTTGTCCCACCTCTATCTTGTATCTTGTATTACCTGGCCAGTAAGAGGAATAGTTGGTGTGTTGTATGTTGCACAGACTGTCCTTTCTACTTGTCCCACCTCTATCTTGTATATTGTATCTTGTATTACCTGGCCAGTAAGAGGAATAGTTGGTGTGTTGTATGTTGTTCAGACTGTCCTTTCTACTTGTCCCACCTGTATCTTGTATCTTGTATTACCTGGCCAGTAAGGTGAATAGTTGTAGTGTTGTATGTTGCACAGACTGTCCTTTCTACTTGTCCCCCTCTATATTGTATCTTGTATTACCTGGCCAGTAAGAGGAATAGTTGGTGTGTTGTATGTTGTTCAGACTGTCCTTTCTACTTGTCCCCCCTCTATATTGTATCTTGTATTACCTGGCCAGTAAGAGGAATAGTTGGTGTGTTGTATGTTGTTCAGACTGTCCTTTCTACTTGTCCCCCCTCTATATTGTATCTTGTATTACCTGGCCAGTAAGAGGAATAGTTGGTGTGTTGTATGTTGCACAGACTGTCCTTTCTACTTGTCCCCCTCTATCTTGTATCTTGTACTACCTGGCCAGTAAGAGGAATAGTTGGTGTGTTGTATGTTGCACAGACTGTCCTTTCTACTTGTCCCACCTCTATCTTGCGGTTTCATTGACCCGGACTGGCGGTAGAGCGTTGAACTGAGCAACAAGCCAAGATACTCAACCAACCACTTCCATTCGCATCGGAGTCAACTTTTGCCAAACGATCAAAAAACCTTCACTTTTCTTGCTTTCTTTCGTTAGTGAGGTTGAGCATCACCTACCTAGTACATACTACATAGCTTGCGCAGTTTAGTAATTTTTTAATTTCTTATTATACTACTATATTTTTGGTAAAAACTAATTACAGGAGAGTAATTTTTAAATTGTTTCATTTAAAAGAAATGGGCTATTTGGTCCGCCAACAGCGTTCATAAATTACTATCTGGCAAATCACTTTTGTTTGTTTATTCAAAAAAATGAATATGTAAATGTTGAACAAACTCATCTATATTTGAAATTTAAATTGATATTCTTATTTGACCTAATCGATTGTAAGTGTTTAAAAGTGCATGGGCCCTATAATATTTACATGCTAAGGTAATGTTTAGCATAGTAATTGTTTTTGAAGGGGATACAACAATTCACACGCAGCCATTTTCTTTTGGGAGCAGTCCAAACATAGCTTTTACGTTCGGAACTATCATCAAGTCTGAAAGTGGGGAAAATGGCTTTGATATACGAAAATAAATAAAATAGGGTGAACCTACTCACGCCGAATTTTATCTCAATGATACAAAAATAAGTTTTATTTTTCGTGACTCAAAGTCAATGTCTTAAAAAGAACAAAGTATTTATTGTTGGGAGAAAGTATATGTGTTCAACGCGCACTGTATTGAGCCATGTTCGAAGCTATTCAAATTGTCATGATTGGTGTGAAATAATAGGCCAATAATCCATATTTTTTCCCCTTAAGGACACCGCCTACTTGAAAGGATATATATAATCACACACAAAGTGGTTTTTTTAATTGTAATGGAAGTAGTGTGTTATTGGGAGTGGTGTGGCATTGCCCCCCGGAATAATCTTTGTCTCCAAATCTGTCCCCTCTTGATTATTTATTTCACTCCCCTTTGATATTCTGGACTCTAGATTATGAAGCTGAAAGCTGATATTGAACCAGAATTAGTAAATAAATGTACAAGAAATGTACAAAATGTAATTAAAATAAGTAGATTTATTTGAAAACTATAATAAGTTAGGATTGGGTTGTAATAAACGTCCCCCAAGTCTTCTAGGCATCCCAATTTAAAAAAATTTACATTATAAGTGCACTCAAAAAAGTTTCTTCTAGCTGCTTCTAATTTTATGGAAGATGACCCCTGGATGGACTTTTTTTGTCTGGTGGGAGGACGGTACAAAGACCCTATCCACCCAAATATTCTCAAGTGTAAATGTTTTTGTTACACACAAAAAATTAAGATTTCAACACCACTTAATGGAAGTACTGAAGCTCCAAAACTAAGAATCTCTAATTAAATAAGAATTGTGTTGTTGTGACTTTTTTTTAATGCCTTTGTTTGAGCAAGGCTAGCTCCATTTATCCAGTCACCTACTTTGATCTCCGAATTTATTGGGACCTTCCACGTTAAGCGTCGTTGAAAATTGTATAATTTTAACCTTTTTGGTGCAGTTTTTTGAAAATTAAAACAGTTGCAATGAATAGTTTTCATATTTATAGGAACACCTTGGTATAGTTCCCGTTCATTTAGTCACGAGGCAAATTTAAAATAATAAACTATTTATCAACATTATATTTCCGGACGTCTGCAACGCGTCTCAACGCTCAGTTTGGTGGCCCACTGCGTCAAATTAGGACGGTCAACGGCTGCCCACTTTTTGGTAGTTCCCCGTTGTACACTCCTGAGCTAACTATGGCAATAACAAACCAACTATAGTAATCAATAAATTCAAATAGATTAACTATTTGAGACAAAATATGACCTTGTCCACAACCACAATCCATCAACAACGCAATCTTTACCTAAGCACGATCATAAAATAAGATAGACGAACCATTACGAGACATTGTTACAGAAATATGTTGGAAAAAAGAACATCACAGTGTTTTTGCGCCTTGTCTTACTAATCCTTCGGGCTTTACGCCTATGCACTAATTTTTCTGGTGGGTTTGGGATGAGGAATGTTGAATTTAGAGGAAGTGTACCCACATTTACGTGGAGAAATAATGACAAACCATTAAGGGAAAACTACCATCAGTGCACCCGATCGGAATAAAACCACGAGTTCCCAAGTCATCAGCATTCTAGTCTAATGCGAGAATACCTTCAGCCCCAAAGCCCCCAATGAATGCGTCCCTGCCTTAACGTTGAGTAGATCACATGCTGAGACAATCCATCAAATCTCAGGGAATCTAGCCTTATTTTACGGGAGAAGCTTTTTTTTTTTAGAAATTGACAACGCTGAGTAGTTGACTTTCTCAGAATTACGTCACTTTTTTATTTCCTATTCAGTCATTTCTGATGAAAAGGAAATACCAACTTGATGTACTGTACGTGGGATAGGTGACCTGGTGGTCTAGGGGTAAGGTGTCGGACTTCTGTTCTGGGGGTCCGGGGCTCAATCCTTGGGCTCGGCACAGATTTATCTGATTGCCAAACCCTTCCTTCACCTCTGACAAGACGTGTATTAATCACAACTTGTGAATGTGTGGAATGCCAGGCCTCCACCGTGGTTCGGATTCCACTTTAAACAGTAGGTCCTCCATTTCATCTCGCAATCACACTACCATTACACATTAGCGTAAATGCGTATAAACCGAACGGGTAGTAATAAATAATATATATAATAATATTAATCATAATAATAATAATGTACGCGGGATGTGAGTGTGAATATTATTTTATGGATTTGCCTCAAATATAAGAATGATGTTGATTTGTTTCACTTTTTATTCATTTTTAACATATTTGTTTTTTTAAATATCTAATTTGTCTGTTATTTAAATAAAAATTGGTAAAATTTAGTATAATTGTTTTTAATAAAAAAAGTGTAAAAAATTATTAAAAATCTAACCATCATTGACAAAGGGTAAGGGCTTAATTTAATAAAATTTCACAGTTGAATTGAAAGTTTTATTTGGACACGAAGAAATTTTTTTTCAAACCATGGTTTAAAATTTTATTTTTGCCCATTTTTATCCACATTAGTAAAATAAAAAGGTTGAAAATGTTATCAAAAGCTTTATTGTTGTGGTTTGAATAAAATATTTGATTTGTTTAGGCCTCTTTTAAACAGTATTGTTAAATTATAATTATTTGACCAAGCTGCATGTAGTTTAAAGGGTTCATTAAATTGCCCTCCACAGTATTAGCCTTGACAGGGTCGATAGTAGGGTGCTTTAAGGCGACTGGCCCTTTTCATTTGGCGTGAAAATGCAGAGCCATGGGAACAAACGTTTATCTTCAATTTTTTTTATTATTTTGCAATTTTCTTTTCGGAAACGGTTTGTCCAAGAATATAACCATGTTGATTAAATCATACTTTTTATATACACACCTCCTCTATAATTTTAACAGTGATCAAATATCGATAAAATTGACATTTTTAAATAAAAAAAACTGCCAGCTTCATAACAAAAAAATAAGAAAACGTAACAATTAATAAACAGCGATAGGCCCTACATTATCTTAGAAGGGGGGTTGAAAATATTAACATAAAAATTTCGCTCGTTCTCGAGAAAACTGATATTTCCAAACGCATGATTTTTCCGCAAGAACTGTCCGGTAGCTAGCACCATCTATGGTTTCAGTGATCCATCTGTTCTTGTTGACGCGGAAGGATACTTTGGTCGGTTGTGAAGCCACACCACGCCTTTCACCCTCCCGCCCACCATCCCACAAAATAGGTTTTAGCCTTGCACTCGACAGGACCAAGGGCCTTAATGGAAAAACAGGGAAAACCTGAAAAATTTAGGTAAATTGGGGGGACAGGAAAAAGTCAAGACGTCAAACAAATTATAAAAAGCTGCTAGAATTTTCAGATATTTTAAAAATAATCTCTAAATCAAGAAGTAGAGAGTTCAACCAAATCTAAACTATCAGTTTTATCTCTAATTCATGCGATTTTTTATCGTCTTTGTGCCAAAAATTTGTTGAGTAAATGGAGAACTATGATATTTTTATTTATAGTTTTTCATAAAAAAAAACTGGGAAAGTGTATATTCTTTGGTCTGAAAAACCTGATGAAGACTGGGAATTTCAAAATTTTAAAGTGAAATAGCCCTGTTTGAGTGTGTTTTAAAAATAAATGGTACGGTGCCTTCTCCCGCTTATGTCTTAAATATACATTTACTAAAAACTCGTAAGATTTGTGAAACTAAATAATAGATCCATCTATACGTTGTTAAAGAAACACTTCACCCAAAGATCGTTGATACACTGTTAGTTACTCTATGTCATTAGGAACTAGGAACACTGTTACATAAAAATCGAGAAAAGAGAACTATTTTTGTCCACCAAAGAGCATAAGAATCAAATTTATTTACTCGTATATATTTGCTTATAGCTCATAAACTATTGGTTTTGTTAAAATATATTTCAAATAAAAGATATTTTCTCTTTAAGAGTACTACAATTTACAATAATAAGATATTTCGTATCTCTTAATAGCTGGAAAGAAATTACGAAAATTGGAACATTTCCATCGTGTCACGTACCCTCAAAGTCATTTTCATAAGAAAATGGGAGTTTCCATCTTGTTTGTAATAATGAAAATTGTGTGGATATAACATTTAATCAAAATCGTCAGAGCGAATTTTGAGAAAATCGATTTTTTCTCTTTTTGCCCTTTAGTAAACTATCCTTGAATTTAGGGTTGGACACCTAATTCCAAAAATCCCTCGGGAGGACCTTATAAAAACCCCAGAGACCAAATTATAGCCCAATCTGTAAAATAGTTTCAGCTCTAGCCCGAGGTACAGACAGACAGACGGCATCACGAAAACTACTTTTTTGGTTTAAAGGAGTCATGAAACGTCGCATTTATCGAAATTTCAAGTCCAAATTTTTTGGCGAACACAATACTTTCTCTCCTAGGAATCGAAAGAAAGTAAAAAGAGAAGAAAATTGCTTAAGATGCATTTGTGTAACAATCCGTTACCCTTGATAATATATTTTAAGGTGAAAGGATGCCAGATTGTAGGGTCAATATTTAATTACTAGGCTTACGTATCGTAAGATGTTATTTAACGACCCTAGAATCTGTTAATTACCAAGGATAATTAGACTACATAGATATATTCATGTATAAAGTCATATGATCATCTTATCTTTAATAAATAATATGAGTGATGGTGGAACCGGGATTAGGAGGCTAGAAAAAGGGGGGTGGGTTCTGGGGGCGGAGCACAGGAGAGGTACAACCCCAGTTAGGAAAATATTGCCCTCCACCCACAGTAATAAATTTGTCCCCGTTTAGATTTATTCCACTCCCTCTATTGTCAAACGATATGATGGCCTTTCAACAAAATTAATTTAAAAAACAAATTACAACTTTTAAAATGTTTGCTTGAAAATACTTTTTATTTATTTTGAACTTATAAAAAGGTGTTGGTAGGTAAATAATATCACAATTTACAGAGCTCTCTATTTTTTTACCAACAGCCGAATGAATCAAGATCAATTAAAATGCGATACCATCAAATCTTGAAAGTGGTTGCTTTGCGTTCCACTTTATTTACAAACTGTCGCGAATAATGTTTTTACTTATAGCTTTTAAATGCTAATTCTAGCTGTATTTTGATCATTTTCCTTCGACTAAATATAGGAAGATATTTTGAGAACTGTTGTCATTCGAGTGAGTTTTATAGTCTCACGGCCATAAATAGCTTGTAGAAGCATTCAAATTTTTAAAATCTTCTGGGTGAGAATCACTCCAAATAACCTCGGAAGGATTTAAATTTTCGATTATTTATTTTTAGGTGAGGACCAATCTAAGTGGCTTATAGTGGCATCCAAATTTCAAAATTATCTGGGAGAGAGGTTCCGAACCCCCATTTGTCTTGTGGGTCACTTATAAAACTAGTTTTCGTTTGCTATCCCCTTTCACAAATACTACAAATACCTTTAAAGTAAAAATAAAGTATACTTTTTATTGATGACCAAAAAAGTTTGTGTTTTATTATCCTCTCTTCCTACTATTACTATACTTGACGACAAAGAAAGCCATAAAAAAGTACAATCCATGGAAAATAAACCTCCTTCAAATAACTCCAAGTAATCCAGAGTTGGACCCCCCCCCCCCTCCGGACCCCTTTCAGTTGAGCCTCCCTTTCCAAAGAGCTTCTGAATCCCCTGAAGGTCACCATGTGCAGAAATTTAAACTCTATATTTCTACTGAGGCAATATTTTATTTATTTTGACCAAAGAATATGTTTTTCTATAAAAACCGCTAGCACATTGACCTTTTCTCGTGAGCCCTACACTCCCACTTGAAAGTGATTTACCACCATATTACTTTAGAAAGTTTGGACAGCAATTTTCCTTATTTCGAGGAACGAATGGTTTTCAAAGCACCAGCATGATTTTGAGACACCCTGTAAAGAAGCTGCACGATTCTCTTTACTGCATGATAATTATTATTTTAACATCACGTTTAATGCTCAGTCATCTTTGTGCAGCAAAACACAGTTTTTCCTATACTTATTTCTTCCGTATGTGTGTGTGTGTGTGTGTGTACCAACCATATGTTTATACATTCTAAGAAATGAAAATGGCGGCCAATCAAACGAAGATGCGCAGTACCGTAATGCCTATTTGAACAGTAGTTAGAGGCGTCTGTTGGCTTGTGAGTATTTCCACGGTATGTGCTGATTGCTTGGAGAGTTTACCAGAGTATTGATTCTCTCACAGCTAGACTCTGTAAGGTATGAGCAGATGGCGGTGCTAGGCAAATTGGTCGGAACAAATCGAAATAGCTACCTCAACGTTATTTCTTTATACCTATTAGCACAGCATAATGTCATGTTGTTGCGAAGATAGGATTCTGTGAGTCCTTCAACTCTATATTATACTTATCTATTACTATTTAAGGCTAGTTATGAATATAAAGGATTAATGCCGTGATTACGATCAACCAAACGTTTACGTAACGTAAAAGCAACGTAACCTAATTTACAAGTTATCCTCGTGTTTTTTAAATGAGGTGTAACGTAACGAAGAGGTTCTACTCACGTTTTTAAAAGCAATCAATCAAGATGCACTTAAATAATTAACGTTGACATGCCGTTCATTTAACGTAAGAGTTGCCCTTAGGACGCGTACTCATGTCAAGCAACGTCAACATTTCTAGTTAGTAATTAATTTGTTTGTTTATGGTGAGCAGATGGATTATTAGGTATAGGCACCGCGTATTGATGAATAATGCTCTCGAAGTGGCGGAATCTTGAAACACAAAAGTGAATGCCATAGTGGGAAACACAAAAATAAGGTTTGTTTGGTTGTTTATTGATGTTTCACACCTATTTCAACTTGGGTTTACTATATTAATCTCGATACAATGAACCAATTAAAGCGTCAAAATAGAAAATAAGAGTTGTATTGTGGGATGTTCAAATTGATATTAAAAACCACTTAGAAATATATAACATTTTGCAATTTTCCTGGAAGACTATGGGATTGAGAAAAATTGAAAAAATGGGTTCAAGCAGTCAAGAGAAAATATTAAGTACATTCGTTATATTTTAATGAATCCTGACTTATTTTCAAAGATGAGCAAAGCCAATAACTAGCTCAAGAGACCGGTCAATTTTTTTAAGATTAAGATAAATTATGTAACCTTAGTAATCCTTAGTGGATATATCTGGCCACCATGATTCTCAGAAATGTCTACAATGTACGTGCAATATCTGGTATTTTTGATAAAATTAAGACTAGTTAGTATCAGTTTTTTATTGCTTATTTGAAGATCATAGTCTAGAATGGACGTAATTTTACATTAGATTTTAAACTTACTTACGTCTGCCTTGCAATTTTAGAGGTTATACAAAATGAGTTTCCAGCTCAAATTTCGGTCAAATCAGTTAAGTGACTCAATTTAAGTAGACATAATCTCTTCTTAAATAGTTTATGAGAATCATGCCCAGGATTGACTTTTTGAAAACAATATTTAATCATTATTTGTATATGTTTGACATGTTTTTGTTTGTTTACTAAATTTGAAGCTTCAAATATTTTCCACATTGGCACTGCTTGCGTTCTCATTAGAACTAGCAACGGATAAACACGGTGTCTATAGTTAGTTTGTCCGCGTCTCGCGAGCACTAAAATGCCTTTCTTGTATTAGTACCTTATTTTGTAGCTTTAGAAAACTTCTCTGAATACTTTAAGCCTAATCCTCTTACAAGTCGAGTTCTTTTTTTAGTGGTTTTTTTTTTCAAAATGTCAAATTTATTGACTATATTCTGTTTGAGTTTTTGCATTACGCAAATCTTGATCACACGCCATAGTTCTTTACATTACGTTATCCCAACTAATATTTTCTAAAAGTGCTTGACTAGAATGTCAACGAAATATTCCAAAACAAAAACTTGTTGAGTTACTTCATTTAATTTATAACTCTTTTCATCTATCTTTCTAATTCCTGTGGTAGCTTCTCTTTTCGTCATGATGTAACAGCGATGCTTTGTGGACAAAATTAAGAGCATATTCAAACCATTTTTATAGTCAGATTAATTTTGTTTTAATATTAGGAGTGACATTAGTCGGAAAATAATAGACTTTTTTTTTAACATTCATGCATTTTAATTGATGAATGAATAAAACTTTTATGATAGGGTTCCCAATGTTGTAAAAAAAGTTTGTTATCTTTAAAAAGGGCATTGAAATGTAAATTTGCACGAAAATCACAAAACGTCTAAACTTTCATTGGGATTTATCACAAAACCTGCGAGCGAGATCTAATACTCACAGAACAACTAGTAAGACTGTTGTAGTGATAAGAGTCTATGAAGAATATTCACCCAAGGATTGGTTCTGATGTGCTTCCAATCTGTTCGGAGCTAGACATGCACTCAGATCTTCAGTTGGTTAGTGCTGCCCACACCATCTGGGATAAATCACATGTCCTATGGAAATCCTGAAAGTTCGGTAGATTCCTGTTGCTTTTCACACTGAATTTCTACAAGTGAGTGAGAGAGAGCTTACAAATTTTGTTGGAAATGTTCACATAACTTCCAAGGATATTTTACATGCCAACATTGACATGTAACCAACAGCTTTACTTCACCTCCAAAGGTAGCTTTTCTAAGGATCTTCATGGTTCAGTAAAAATCCGTCAACCTCGGCTGGATTTGAACCCATGAACATCGGGTCCTGAGGTAAGCACTCTACCCCAAGACCAACGAGTTATATAATATCTCCTCCTTAAATATTGATTTATACTTGTTTTGTCTATTAAGTTTAGCACTAGATTTAATTTAGGGGATGGGATGAAGAAGGTAGTTTAGAGAAAGTTTACTCGCTTTAGGAAGAAGAAGGTTTGTGAAAATCACACTGACAAATCACGTGTGAAAAACTACTGCCCACTGCACCCAACTGTGATTCAAATCTTGACCTCCTCACCAGCAGCTCAGTCAATTGCAAGACTGACGCCTTAGCTCATGTGAACACCGGTGCGGGCTTTCAATCAAATACAAATTTTGACCTAAAGCTAGTGAAACGTGTACCTTTCTCAACCACGCGTTGAAGTCTACAGAATCGATCTTCTAATAACAATGGAATTTTTATTATTAAAAAATATTGTACTAGTTGTCTAAGTGTATTTAGCGTTCGAAAGGACAGAAACAGTCTTTAGTAGCTTCTAGATTTTACGGAAGTGGCTATAAAATAATTGGAACTCGCCATTTATTTCATTACCCAAATTAGTACAGAATGTATTTTAAAGTCGGTTATTAATTTATTTAGAAATTTTTTTGAAATGTAGATGGCAAACATAAAAGTGTAATAAATCAACAACATTTGAAAATTTAAAGAAAAGGCCTTCATTTTAGTAATAAATGCATTTTTTGACTACTATAATAATAAATCTTTATTTATTTAATAGTTACTGCACAAAGGATAACATAGACAAAGAACTTTCTGGCGTGTGACCACAAACGTGGTTCCGCAGATCATAAATAGATAACTTGATACATAACCCTCCTCCCCTTTATTTAAAATAGAATCCTTCCAATATCCTGGATCCTTTCTGGTCCTGCTGGGTCTGAACTTCAAGAGCTTTGGAGCCATTCGACCGAGGATTTGCTCTTTTGGCAGACCATGAAGTGAAATACTTCTTTGGGCTGGTCCTGATTTGACTTCAGGTTGTAGAGACGTGTTTATCTCTGGAACAAAAATTTCAGAGTAACTGGAACGGGATACAATGATGGCGGGAAAAAGACAGGTAATAGGATCTCCTATCGAGGTTAGTTACAGATCACTGGATTCCTGCTTGTCAGTTTCATGGGTGTATTCGATCACTCTTCCTCATCTGGTCGATGTGAAGATTAATTATTTTGTTATTGTTCAGTTATCATACCTTGTACGAAACTGTGCCAACACATTCTTTGACTTTTTTTTTTATTCATTCGGTTCTTGCGCGCTATAATTCTTTACATAGGCTGGATCTTCCTCCTCAAATAAGCATAGCTTTCTTGGCGGCTCCTTCTCTCTTTCCTCCCCCATCAGCGCATATAGATGTATGTTTGTCTCATCAGAAGATCCACCAGTGTTTTTTCTCAGTTACTGCGTGAATTGTTGTGTGGTGTCAACATTGCATGCGTTGTACCTGGAGTTCGATTTCCCCTTATGTCAATTTGGCCAAAGCCTTATTGGTAGTGTGTACCACGTGTTCTTCTTGACCATTACTTGAAGAATAAAAATGTACAAATAGTCCTGAATTTTATTAGATTCTAGCTATAAGATTTCAGCATATATTTGGAGTCAAATGAGCGTCCATTGTCCCTCTTTATAAGATCTGGAATTCCCCGTCTATCAAACATTCTTATGAAACTTTTTACTACTTTACTCTTTGCCATAGAATGGACGACTTCAACCTCCAACCATTTAGACATTTCATCGACAAGGATCAGGTAAGTTCTCCTTTATACAGACCTGCAAATACAGTGTGAAGCGTTGACGATGGATTTAATGGGCCTTATGAGTTGTTGACATTGAGTTGTCTGGACGCTTTCGGTGGAGTGTTGTTGTTTCACATATTTCCACACATCCTTTGATATCTCTTTTCATATTTGGCCCCCACACATAGCTCTTTGGTGCAGGCTTTCGTTTCAACGACTCCCGGATGATTCGCATAAAGCCACTTCCATGAAGGTTCTTCTTGCATCTTCTGGTGCGATGAATCGATTTACCCAAAACACGTAGTCGCAGTATCCATCCTTCTTCTTTGGTTCAGCTTGTAATTTTCGTCCGCTTCAATATTTGGCCACCCATGCCACGTTCAATAATCTGATATCTTTTAGTAGCCTGTTGCGATTTGTCATTTTTCGAGTTCTTGAACTGGTATTGGTCGCTTGGTGGATTCAAACAATAAAATATCAGCAAGAGGAGATTCTTCTCTCTGAGGTAATCTGCTTAATCAATCCACGTTGCTATTTTCAGAACCCTTTCTGTACTCGAGTTAATAGTTGTAGGAACTGAGCATTAAACACCAACGGAGCATTTGCGATGATAGGATAGTTAGAATGGGCTTGTTTGGAGATAATAGACCTAACAAAAGTTTGTGGCCGGTCGTGATTATCACTTTCTGTGCTGACACATACTGATGGAAACTGTTACCCCCTCGATCACTGATAATGCTTCTTTGTCGAGCTGTGCATAGTTTCTCTCGCTGGGTTGCAGTGTACGTGACCAGTAAGCAATGGGTTTCTCCCCTCCATCTTCTCGGTGATCTAGAACCATTCCGAATCCATACATTGATGCGTCGCAATTTACTTCTAATGTTTTTTCCTCATCATAGTGAGTCAATACAACATCTGACTTAAGCGCAAGGTTCTACTAATGACCTAGAAAAGAGAACTCCTTGTGGACGTATCTATACAGAAGTCCTTACAAAAATTGTTTTGTTTCTTCAAATATTTCTGAAAGTATCTCAAGTACATTTCTTTCAGTTTTCTTTCTAAAGTATAGACCAAATTTCTTTAAGCTAACTGACTTTCTGTGAAGTTAATTTTTATGCTATTTCACCTTAGGCCAATTTTATGGAGAAGTTTTAACCAGCAAGTTTTCATTTTTAGCAGTGTACCACTTGTAGCCACCAGTGCAACGGATTATCATATTAATTTTGGACAGTTAAATCTGGTAAAAACATAGGTAAATAAACAGTGACAAATATACATTGGCACACATGTAAAGGTAAAGGAAATAAGTAAGTCTTACACTCGTCTTCAATATTGTGACTCATCTAAGCTCCGTCAGTAATGCTTCTGTCTACTGAACTATAGATCCCCACGTTCGATTCCCGGTAAGGGTTAAATTATATTGTTTGTGTTTGCTCTCTTTCACTAAGTAGTAGTCTAGATGTATGGCTAAGTGTCTGTCCTAGAATGAATGGAGACTGGTGATAGTCTAAATGTGTGGCTAAGTGTCTGTCCTAGAATGAATGGAGACTGGTGGTAATCTAAATGTATGGCTAAGTGTCTGTCCTAGAATGAATGGAGACTGGTGGTAATCTAAATGTATGGCTAAGTATCTGTCCTAGAATGAATGGAGACTGGTGGTAGTCTAAATGTATGGCTAAGTATCTGTCCTAGAATGAATGGAGACTGGTGGTAATCTAAATGTATGGCTAAGTGTCTGTACTAGAATGAATGGAGACTGGTGGTAATCTAAATGTATGGCTAAGTGTCTGTACTAGAATAAATGGAGACTGGTGGTAATCTAAATGTATGGCTAAGTGTCTGTCCTAGAATGAATGGAGACTGGTGGTAATCTAAATGTATGGCTAAGTGTCTGTCCTAGAATGAATGGAGACTGGTGGTAATCTAAATGTATGGCTAAGTGTCTGTCCTAGAATGAATTAAGACTGGACACTAGCAGGCCAATACAAACATTGTATCTCATAATAGAAAGTGATTTTGTTGTTTGTAGCAACCGAACACATTCCGGACAAGAAATTCTTTACATAGAAAATTCTACGTAAGGTACAAATATAAAAACGAGGTATATCTATTCCCCGTGTAGTGATTATTAATAGTAGAAGCAAAATTTCTATAAATAATACAAATAATAGGATGTTATCCATTTTGACCGTAAAAAAGTTTATATTTACTGACATTGCTCCCAATTAAAAAACTACTATATACATCTAATTTCTAGTAGGTTCCAATAGATTATATAATTTTAAAATTTAGCCTATTGTAAATCTATTAATAATTTCTTAAAGTTAAACAATAATGCTCTTTATACCTGACCAAATTCCCCTTTTTAAAATAGATCTATTTAGCGACAACATTGTTGAGTGAAGAACTATCTTTCCATAGAATGTTTAGAAAAAATGTATTTCCCATGAAACCTTTTATTTTTTAATCATGTCTAACTACCCGTTCGCGTTATACGCTTATGTACTAATTACGCTAATGATTTTAGGGCTGTGGAAGGTTATATTTCGAGTAAGTTCACCCATATTTGGGTGGAGGGAGAGTGGAATACCCGACCTCAGTACACCCGACCGAGATTCAAACCTCAATCTCCCCGTCATCGGCAATCTAGTCCGATATGAGAGTAGCGCCATAGACCATGCGGTCACCGGAGTGCATCTCATGAAACTGCTCTCTTTAATACAAGCTATACATTAGCTAGTATTGAGTGAGAGGGTTAGTGAGGTGAGGTCAATGTAATCATTAAATTTATTCAGTATTAGGTTTAGTAAAAACAAATTAAATATAACTTTTCACTTTAAAACTGGACTTGATTCATTATTTCCCTTCCATGTTGAGATCGGCTGAAAGACAAGTTTAGGACAGGTTTTTATAGTTGGGAGAAGTTACTTCAGAAAAAAAAACCGCACTGGCGGATAAAAGTTGAAAGCAAAGCTAGGGAGAAGAAGGGTGGGCATAAGGGGAATAGCTAAATCTACAGCAAAAAGTTGTTGGATGGAAGGGGAGGGGGGAAGGCTGGAAAGGGCGTGGCAGAACCTCTCTGGGCAGAGAGAAGAAAGTTAAAACATTACAAAGGAGTTTTGAGGGGAAATTAAATTAACCACTACATACATTTCTAGTTTGTCTGAGAGACTAATTAAGAAGTGATGCTAGCTAGATCCATAATGGCTCGTTGCACCCGTCCGTAGCTTCTCAACCGTACGTCTATCTCACACGTCAGAATGGGTTCATATAGTTTACCAAGGTCCATCTACGTGTAGCTAGATATAGTAAGCAATTATATTTTTAGCACCACGTTTTACTAACCGTTTGGGTCATATGCCTATATACTAATTACGATATTGGTTAGGGATGAGGAAGGTTGAATTTAGAGGAAGTGTACCTACATTTGCGTGTGTAGGAAGAGTAGAAAACCATTTAGGAAAAAACTACCCTCAGTACACCCAACCCGGATCGAACCACGATCTCCCCAGCATAAGCAGTCTAGTATATTTTGAGAGGAATGCCTTAGAACCTTAGACCACACGCCCACCAAAGCGGTTTATATTAAGATCGCGCTAAGGACATGCAGTCTTGTTTGCCGGTGACGTATCTATGGGCTTACATTCGAACAATGGCTCTGTGTACCGAGGGATTGTTTATTTCTAAATTATTTCTCCCTCTCCCTCCACACAAATGTGGGTACATTTTACCTAATATTTTACTTACTCATTCCTACTCTATTAGTCCAAATAAATGAATACTTCCTGGACAAAAAGTAAGACACAGAGAATAAAAAAGTGGTAAGAAAGATAGAACAATTATTTACGGTCAAGAATAATTAAATAGTACTGTCCTAATTACTATGCTATCACTATTAATACTATCGTTCAAAATTCAAGGCCGCAGATCACATGACTTTACATATGAGATTATTTAGTATATTTTGTAACTGTCAGATATTGTTACCCTCCCTGCCGTATTCTTAATAAGGCTCAAGAACCTGTTTCACTTTATAGATAACGCGTAACTTAGGTAGGTAGTAAGTAGATCATTTAAGTCGCTCCGCGCCCCCTCAAATTTAAAATGAAGATATACCGCTAATCAAACGTGAGATGGACTCTCAATGTCTTAGAAGGCTGTGTGAGACAAGAATAGGATTTTGGTGTGAAGAACAGTATTGGACCGATAAGATTGTGCCAACACAGTAAATACGAGTTATTTGGGATTAATTGGGGGTAGAGATCATCCGGATTAAGTAATAATCTGGATTAGTGAAGAGAAAGGTATCCCTAAAACAAATTAAGTTTATATATATATATATATATAAAATAATAAATAATAAACATAAAATTATATTTTCCAGCTTTCTTCTTCCTCCTGCGTGTCGTGATCTTAATCCATCTGTCTTTTAACATTACCAGGTCCTAATGACCTCATTGGGTCGATAATAATAATAATAATAATAATAATAATAATAACAATTTTAACATTACCGTCATCACACTTAGGGTTAAGGTAGTGTAGTATAAGCTACAAACTATAGGCCTACTTTTTTTTTTCCAAAATAAATCAACTATTGGTTCTACAAACATAGAGTTTCATATTTTTCACATGGTGATATCAACAGTTGTGAATATCTGTCAAGGGTGTCCTGAAGTTTAATTACAACTTTTTCTATTCATTTAAAAAGTTTCTCATCTAGTGCCGCTATACTCATAGCAACTGTTGCTTTCACCCCGAGAAGAAAATAAACTTTATGTTTATACTGAAGCAATGTTTGATTTATTTCGGCCAAATTATGTTTTGCTACAAAAACTGCAAAAACGCTGTCCTTGGCTCCCACCTTAAGGTAGTTTTGTTTGGCGGCAAAGCCAAGTACTAAATTTTACCATTTACTGAACATACTGGATTATCCGACGCCCAGATTAACTATAATCGGATTAGTAAGGATTTAATGTGAAATATTAAAATATTTGCAGTTTGACCGAAACTAAAAATGTCTGAATTATCTAAATATTTCTTCTTAACATAACCATACTCTACAGATCTTCAAGTTTGGCCCGACCTGCGCGGTATTTGAACGTGCCGATCTCTCAAAGAACCGGTAAAAATTTCGACAGTTGGTCTGAGAAGTATAATTGTCTAATCCTTATGATTTTTAAGGGAATTGTAAATCATAAGGATTAGACAATTATACTTTTCAGACCAACTGTCGAATTTTTTACCGGTTCTTTGAGAGATCGGCACGTTCAAATACCGCGCAGGTCGGGCCAAACTTGAAGATCTGTAGAATATGGTTATGTTAGGAAGAAATATTTAGATAATTCAGACATTTTTAGTTTCGATCAAACTGCAAATATTTTAATATTTCGCAATAAATCCTTACTGATCCGATTATAGTTAATCTAGGCGTAGGATAATCCAGTTTGAAAATATTTCCAGTAAATGGTAAAATAAAGTACTTGGCTTTGCCACCAAACAAAACTACCTTAAGGTGGAAGCCAAGGACAGCGTTTTTGAAGTTTTAATAGCAAAACATTATTTGGCCGAAATAAATCAAACATTGCTAATCCGGATTATCTCCACCCACAATTAATCTCGAATAACTCGTATTTAGCTTGAGGTCGTATAGGAAATGAATTTTAAAATAAAACTAAAAGCTGTAATTAAACACACCAGCTTCACAAAACTCCGATGTCAATCACGACATTGGAATTCCCTTTATAAAAGAGAAGTTCACGATTCCTGAGAGTTCATGTAGCCCACTAATCACGGCCAGCACTACATTGTTCTGTTGCATCCGGACATTTTAACATAACTTTAAATAAGTTTGTGTGAGTCTTAAGGCGGCGACTGACTTGAGCCAAGCTTTGTAATACAGTGCTAGCGACGAGCATTAAACTACAACTCAGCTCATATCATTTGACAGATTTAGGCAATATAGGTAAAAGTCTAAGGGTTCGGCCATACTGACAAGCGACTGGGTGGCCAAACTGGCGAACGAGCGATCGATCGAGCGTGGAATTAGCAGATAGCTCTCTATAGTTGTTGACGAGAAGGCTACGAATCTTGGCTGTGAAATTAGGGTGGTTTTTGACAAGTGATTTATTATTGTGGTTTTCTCCTCCTCTCTCCACGCTAATGGTGATTATTATTTGTAAAGGCCTACTTTGATAATATTAAAGTATTTCAACATATCAGTTTTACATGTATATATATATATAAATACATATAAGCATGGTTTAAGATCTTACCAATTAAACCAGGCCGTTAGTAGCAAGTGTGCTAAACCTATAGATAGTAATAAAAATGTCAAAATGAGAAGTTTTCCTAGCACTCAATGAACCAACATATAATAATATTGCCTAGCGCCTGTAAACTAGACTGTACTGGGTCGAGCGCGCTCGCTCCAGTCTGGCCACCTCTCATTTCAACCAATGTGTTCTATTTTATATTTTAGTCGCTCGCTCGCTCACCCAGTCTGGCCACCCCCTGAAACAAAATACGCCTGATGTGCATGTGTCAAAGGAATTCACGAAAAATCCTACAGTCAAGAGTGGAGCACGTTCGCTCTCATCGAGCGGCTCGGCTCGACTCAGCTCGACTCGGATCGGCTCGGATCGGCTCGGCTCAACTCGGCTCGGCTCAACTCGGCTCGGCTCGGCTAGGCTCGGGTCGTCACTCGTTACACTCTACTGACTAGCGAATGTTCGGGCTACATTACAATGTACAAAGCACATGCATTGCACTATACCTGTTTTGTAACTGTGGTTTGTTTTTAGTACCACGCCTTAATACCTGTTCGGGTATACGCTCATGTACTCATCATCATCATCATCATAGTTATCATTCGATGTTTCCGCCTCTGCGGGTCGTCTGGGACATCCTCTTCCATTCCTGTCGATCTTTCCAAACTTCTCCCTAAGTCACGCGTCTCCAGTCCGCTTGTCCTGTGCTTGGTCCATCCATCTTGTCCATGCACTTCCAATAGTTCTTCTACCCTTCTCTTTGTTCTGTAAGGCTTTCTGAGGTATTCTGTCCTTCTCCATTCTCATCACATGACCTAACCACAGCAACCTTTTTCTCTTCAGTATCTCATCTAATGGTATAACTTGTACTCATGTACTAATTACGATAGTGATTTTAGGGCTGAGAAAGGTTACATTTTATAAGAAGTGTACCCACATTCAGTGGAGCTGACTTCAGTAGGGGGGAGAGGAGAGAAAGGCGAGTTTTGCCCACCTAAAAATTGTCTAGGAAGGACATAGTGTCATTCTGTCCCCCCAAAATTCTCCACATCTGTATTTTATTCATGTGTGGAACAATATGCTGACAAATGTGTGGAAAAGATACAAGTGTTTCTTGGTTTTTAATAATAATTTGCAGTAGCCTAACACTTGCAAGTTGCCTGTTTCGCACATAAATGCACAGTTTCGAAAAACCCGAAATCGAACGCTGAACATGTGGTTAATTATTTTCTTCCTTTTAACATGTGAATATCGCTTAATACACGCAGAGTAATGTTCACGTATCACATATTTGTTTTGTTTTTCACTTCACATCCCTGCATTCTATTGCCCTCACCCAAATTATCTGAAGTCGGTGCCACAGCCCGCGTTTGCGTGGAGTGAAAGTGGAAAACCAATTTGGAAAAACCACCCTTAGTACACCCGACCGAGATTCGAACCTCGATCACCCCGTTATCGGCAGTCTAGCCCACTGCGAGAGTAGCGCGTTAGACCATTCGGCCGCCAAAGTGGGTTTAGCCGTACTTGATTAGGGTTCTGATATCATGTAACCAGTTGGTTCGGTTTAGGATTGGAGAGGGAGCTATAGAAGAGGGGCGTAAGAGGGGAAGGGGGTCTAAAAAAGTGTAATAACCCTGGTCGGTCTCATTGCAAAAAACAGGCAACACCCACTATATTGGTGGCCGGGTTTCTCTGTTACTCTATCTTTATCTACAGACAGTGTACTCTCTCATCAAAATAAAGTTGTTAACTCTTCAATCATACATACAATAGGTGTAGATAATGCTATGGTACTAGAAACTCGTTTATCCGGAACGTTAATATCCTAAATATACGGAATACCCTATCGACAAAAAAACCATTGTATTATTATTATTATTATTATTATTATTATTATTATTATTATTATTATTATTATTATTATTATTATTATTATTATTATTATTATTATTATTATTATTATAAACTGAAAAACTCTGATTCCAAGGAATTCGCACATGCTTGAAGTTGAAAGTGGTGTACGAGTCAGCTGTACGTATTAACATACATCATAATAACTGGGACACTAATATTCTCATATTGTGTATTATGGCTTCGAAGATAATTTTCAAACAAAGGTTTTAAGTAAACTACCCTTAATTATGTTACTCATAAAATCAAACACATCATCATGTTGATATCAATAAAAACTTTTAATATATAAATTTTAAACCAAATTGTTCAAATATATCTAACAAAATTCAAATTTTCAAAATTAATTATTTGTAAACTAAATTAAAATAATTTTTCGTAAAAATAAAAAGTATTCTAAGTATTCTTATTTATAATGAAACACTATTCGCTTATTCTTATTTTGAGTTCAATATTCAAGGTCAACAAAAAAAACAAATTTTCTATAATTTGTCGTAAGTAAATTACCCTTAAACTGATTATTTTAGATAAATAAAGATACATTATTAATGATAATAAAAATATTACCTCGATACTAATTTGGAACCAAATGGTTAAAGCCATTTTCAAAAAAATCCAATTTTACCAAAATCAGTCATTTGGTAAATATTTTTTTTCTTTTAGATAAACAAATCAATGTAACTATTTATATGGCAAACAACTTAATATACACCTATTTTGAACAAAATCACTAAATCCATTTTTTAATATATTATTCAAATTAATGGGACGTCATTAAACCACCCATTATTGAATTTTCCCTCCAAAACAAGTTTACAGCTTTATTTGTCAAGTTCACGTCGAACACTCCTCAGATATATATTATTTTAAACAAAATCATTAGAGGCATTTTCAAAATAATTCGAATTTTCTAAAATCACTCATCAGTAAGCAGCCCTTTATCGAATTTTTACCCAAAACCAAGTACATAGGATTATTTTTAATGCCAAACACTCCCAAAATACTCATTAGGAGCCAAATCATTAGGACCATTTTTTAAATATTTCCTGTTTTTGAAAAATCAGTCATCACTAAACTACCAATACATGAGTTGAGTTTTTACCCCAAAACTAGTGCACGATGTTGTTAGTCATACCTAACAATCCCCAGACATACATTTTCAACAAAAAAATTTAATATATTTTTGAAATATTTTGAATTTTCAAAAATTTACCCTCAGTAAACCACCCTGAAATTAATTTATGCCCAAAAACTAATGATACATTGCTATTTGTCATGTCAAACAAATCTTAGATATGCAGTTCAACCAAAATTGTTAGAGCCAATTTAAAAAATAATTGAATTCAAAAATATCACTCATCAGTAAATAACCATTAATTTGAGGGCTAAAGTCAAAATCAAAAAAGCGTCCCAAGACAGCCCTATACAAAATAAATATCAAGTTTGAAAAAAAATCCACCTAACCGTTTCGGATCCGTGACCAGGTACAGATTAATAGACAGACAGACAGACCTAATCACGAAA
The DNA here is from genome assembly GCA_033556935.1 of Timema podura. Classification (NCBI taxonomy): domain Eukaryota; kingdom Metazoa; phylum Arthropoda; class Insecta; order Phasmatodea; family Timematidae; genus Timema; species Timema podura. The sequence goes on along the minus strand of JAVRXN010000007.1, from coordinate 53,308,640 downwards.
TCCACTTTTTTGAATTCGGGTCCACATAAAACGTAAAGATTCATCATAGTCTCTAGATTGATTTTGTTCACGATTATGTGTTATTTCCATTATATATTACCTGTGTCCAAAATTATACAGACCAAACAGGGAAAAATTCTGGCTACCTGGATTGGGATACACGAGTTTCTAGTGTATTAGTGAAACGTACTTCTGGGACACCCTAGCTGATGTCTTAGTCACGTATGAACAAAAATGTATCGGTTTTCACAAAGAGCATGTAAGATAACCGACAACTTGTCTTGACACGATAGCGAGCTGTTCTTCTACTTCCGATAGCAAAATTCGCGGCTATGAATGGTCGTAGCCTCGCACTTGACTAGGTAACAGCTCAACCACTCAATCTTACCTCATTGTTCCCTGGAATAAACTGAATTGATTTATGACAGTATTTTCCCGCACCACGCTGTAATGTAAGTTTTAGCTGATAAAACAAAAACCTCGTTTGTATGGTTCCAGTAAACTCCAACTTAAGTTTTAATTGGTGTAGCACAAGCCTCGTCAAAGGGTCCCAGTAAACTCCAACGTAAGTTTTAATTGGTATAGCACAAGCCTCGTTAAAGGGTCCCAGTAAAGACTTCAATAAAAACAAAATCTCGCTAGTAGCATTCTGACGTAGTAGGGAGGCGTGTCAGTATAATCAATTCCTACAGTTGAAATTATGAAATATATTTTTAAACATGAGACAATAAATACATAAAGAGGAATGAACTCCGGACTCACTCTTGTCAATCTCAAAGTGAAACGCTTAGTGTCAAGCATTTACAAAAAACTAGAATATATTAGTTAAGAACTCTGTACTGCGCGTGCGCAATATTTCATAGCACCTATTGTGATGCAGGAGTTCAGTCCCGCTGTGAAACAACAGGTGTGATTGAGCAACATGAAGGCCAGTTCACACAGAACGCTAAGCTAAGTTAAGCTAAGCTGTGCTAAGATGCTGTCAGTTTGGTTTCACACTCATTGCTAAGCTAAGCTAAACTATGGTTCCTCTTTTCCCTCCTAAATCCACTGTGGTTTCTTTCTGGACTGCTCCAGTGAAGTTAAGTAATGGCATCCTCCAAAATGTCTTGTTTGAGTTCAGGTTATAGTACTGAGGAAGAGGAGCTGCTGTTTGCAGCTGTTTTGGAAGATTAAGAACATTTAGGAGGTGGAGGTTTGTCTTGTTCAATTAACGCTTCCATTTTAATATAAAAAACATGTATTAAATATATAGCCTAAATATAATATTACTTAAGTACACGTGAAACAAACTAAAAACAAAACTTCAACACTTCTTTATTTATGTTCACCAAACCAGCACTGCGTCTGTTCAACATGGAGCCCAAGCTACGTTATGCGCATGCGCAACGTAAGATGGCTCAAGAGGGGAGATGAAAAAACTGCCCAGCAAGCAATCGGAAAAATCATAGCTTAGCTTAGCTTTCTGTATGAACCAGCACATTTAAATATATGGTCCGCTATTTTTTAAAGAGTTAGCAGAGCATATCTTAGCTTAGCTTAGCTTAGCGTTCTGTGTGTACCGGCCTTAACACAATAAAGTAGAGATGGGTCGAGTCATATGTTTCTAGAATCGCAATCTTAAAATTTATTTCGAATTTCAAATCCAAATCTTAATCCTTGAATCTTTGAAAGTTTACAATTTTGTCTAGCGCGAAAATGTTTAAAATTTGATTGTAAAAGATTTATTTAAGGCTTGGTGCCCCTGACAAATTATATTAGGTTCTCATATTTATTAGGTCATAACATTTTTTATACAATTTTGTCATTTTTGGTGATTTTTTTAATCTCCCAACTACACAAGCAGGGCTATGGAGTTGGAGTTATGGAGTCCGAGACGGAGTCGGAAACAATTCTGGGTGAAGATGGAGCCGGAGTTTGAGTCTGCTAAAATGTACCGACTCCGACTCCAGCTTCAAGTTAAAATTATAATATTATAACAGTAGCCTATACAGTATGTTAACTATACCATTGTAATATTATACTTTTTTATGCTTTAGGAGCAGTATTTGTAATTTGGATTGACAAATATATATATATATATATATATATATATATATATATATATATATATATACATTCACAATGTATATATATATATATATATATATATATATATACATTCACAATGTCAAAGAAGCTTCCCATGAAGTAATATGTATTGTAGCATATTACTGCAGTCAATTTGTTATTACTTATTAATATACTTTATCCATTTCTGAAGGAGTTGGAGTTAGAGTCGGACTGTAGAAAAACAGGAGTTGGAGTCGTCAAAAAGAATGCATTCAAAAGCGTCGTTTACCGCCATCATTATTATTGTATCTAATTATATTTAATGAATTTTGTAAGGCCACAGCATCGTCATCATCAGAGACAAATATTATTACTAAATTAATTGCGGTTTTATTGTTCCGGTGTGCTTCGAGTCACACATTAGTATCGTCACCTATATGTCAGTGTCATATTTCCGTCATGTTACTGCCAGATCATGTGTCACACGTCACTTTGGTGAGTTCTCCTTCTTAGACCATGCAGCCACCGAGGAGTGGGGTGGGGGATCTATAATATTATCACTTAGCTCTCATAAAAACCTATACATAGTACATTCTAAAGACGATTTGATCTTACCTATATGAATTATTGTTTGATATCACGTGACTTACTTAATAATTAATCTCACAGCCTATTAACCGGGCTACCCTTCTACACTCAAACCAAAAATCCCATCAAAGTACGGTTGTCTTCATTCTTCCCTTTACAACGGACAAATTGCGATGAGTGATTTTTTTTAAATAATTATTTTTCAACTTTATTGAATATTTTCAAAAATAATTATAGAATGGTTCCCCTGGTTCTTATTTCCCCTGTCTTGCACTGAATATTACAGGTACAACGCTTTGACGTCTGGTTCTAGCTGTATTACCTAAATTACGCGCTATCCGTGGAGTGAGACGGACTCTTAACCAGCATGGGTACAACAGTGTGACGTAGTTTCCGTCTAGGAGATCCCCAATTAGGAAAATCAAGCTGTTAAGTTTATATTGCCTCTACTTTAATTATAGCTATAATCATAAAAATTCAATGTGAGGCTGCCATCATCCTTAGTAGTTTTACTCGTAGCTTGCAGAGAACTAAGCTTCCTAGTTCACAGCAACTTTCATTGAAGATGTCATTATTTGACAAATCTGCACCTAACACATCCCCCGGTTTGTCATGTCCTACGACTGGTTGATATGGCTCCATTTCAACTCTATTTGAGGCTGCCTTTGTCGATAAGTTTACGACGGAAAATAATGTAACGCAGGCGCGACCGACCTGGGGGTCACCGTGTGAACCATGAGTTCTTTTAAGGATATTGGAGTACGTTGCTGACCAAACAAAATTGAAAAGGCACACGGAATATTCAAGGTTTTAACTATTAAAAATAAAATAACACATGCACTGATAAAGCTACAACTAAACTGTCAGAGTACACATGTTTATAGAAATAATTAACAGGTTTTAGACTTAACAATACATGTTATATCTAATAATATTAATGTTTATTTGGTAAGGATTAATTATAATTGATAGTAAGGTTATATCTTCTTGTTTATTATTTTTATTCCCTTCTCCTTATTTTATATAAGTTTTAGTTTTTCTTCTATGACGACCTGTTTCGGTGATTTTTCACCATCTTCAAATTTGATTAAAACCAAAGTTATTTCAAATTATTGTAAAAAAATATATAATAGAATTATGTATTTGAAAATTAAACATTATAAATTGAAATAGTTAAGAGAAATTATAATGTGATATACGAAATATTAAATAGATAATCCTTTAAATTAAAACGCTTATAAATACCTTATTTGTATTAAAGATGATTGATTTGAATTCATACTTTTGGAAAGTTTGTGAAATTTTACGGTTTTATATGGAATAATTTTTAGTGAGATGATCAACAATATGTATAAAGTTACCCATATGAAGAAATAAAACTAAACAATTGATAAAATGTATAGTGTTGCCAATGTGACACAGAGTGTTATTTATATTATGAATAAATATAGATAGATATATTATTGTGATATTATTATAAGATGAAACAGATTAATTTGGGTATTAATCTTCTTGATTATGGTTTGAATTAATTTAAGTTGGGACGGAAGGATATCAAGTGTTGTTTGAAAAGGAATTACTTTTTTAGTTTGACGTGTTGATGCAGCTTTCTAATTGTTTAAATGAGACTGATTTTCAAAATGTGTTTGCTCATTCAAATGTTGTCGTTGTAAAGAATGACTGTCTGGATGTGTAGATTTTCAGTATGTCCATTTTGAGACCTTTAGAAGAGGATTGGTATTGGTTGATGTCCAGAAAGTTTTAGATGTGGAGCGAATTTTGATTTACATAATATATCTATTTAAAATCACTAATGTGCTTTTTCCGGTATTTCCGATGTATACAGCGTTAAATTCACGTGGCAATTTGTAGATACCACTTTTGGAAAATTGATTAATTTTGTGAAGTTTAGATTAGAGTTGTTGAAATGTTTTTTAATATTTAGTGGTTCCAGAAAGAAATTCTGATGTCAAAAATCCTTTTAAAGTTTTAAATATTATTATTATTATTATTACTATTAGCACCGCGTCTTACTACCCGTTAGGCTTGTACACACTTATGCTAATGTGTAATGGAAGGGTGATTGTGAGATGAAATGGAGGACCTACAGTTTAACTTGGAATCCGAACCACGGTGGAGGCCTGGCATTCCTCACATTCACAAGTTGTGATTAATACACATCTTGTCAAGAGGTGAAGGAAGGGTTTGGCAATCAGATAAATCTATGCCGGACCGAGGATTGAACCCCGGATCCTCAGCACAGAAGTCTGACACCTTACTCCTAAACCACCAGGTCACCGATAAAAGGTTTTAAATAATGATAGTGTATACTGAGAGGGGTTCTTTATGAATAGTTTTCCACTCTCCTTCCATGCAATTACGAAGACCTTTCCTTGAATTCTACCTTATTGATCCCTGCCACATTAGAGTAGTTACAATGCAAATAGGCCGGACGGGTAGTGAGATGCGGAGCCAAATAAAAGTGTTAATTATAATTCACACATCCCTACCTCTAATTATGTTGGATACATCGCTGTATTTTTTTTTATCACTGCGTATCACTAACCGTCCGGGCTATACGCCAACACCACTGTACATTTTGACAGGTATGTATATTTATTATATTTAATACAGATTCAACTGGCTACTGGATATTTCTTAGTCACGGTTCGGTAATCGACCACAGACACACACTTTAACTACTGACAAGTCTGACAAGTATATTGTATTGTCACACAATCAATTTTTTTTAATCGAGGTTGGGGAAGTTTGAATGAATACGGACTAATCACTTGCGTTATTGAAAGAGATTTAAAATATGTCAACAGGTTTCAGTAAGATAGTGGAGTAAAAATAAAATCTTGCTGAGAAGAGCGACATAGTTCCTACCTCATTGAGGAGTTGTCACCTTTTGAGGCCTCTTAACGTCAAACACAGGGTCACTCGGTTTTAAAAAGTAGTGGGGGAAGCTCTTTGAATATGAAACTAATACATTTGTCAATATAAAGTGAATCTGACTTGTGACGAATATTCCAAGCACTGCAACACCCTTAAGGTGATACCGACCAGCGCGTGCCGGCGTGTGTGAGCACTCCCATGCAGTACAATGTTTCTTAACATTCGTCGGTAAACATCGGTGTGTGTCTCTCCAGCCTTGGAGCCTTAAAACAAATTTCAAATGTAAAACTAAACTAAAAGTTTTTTTAAGGAGTTGAGTCTTACTTCAGAAATTTTCGAAAATCGAATGTCCTTATTGATTCGAGGGATTCAATTATTTCGAGGATTAGAAGGTCCCATTGACTATGATATAGTATTGTAAGTATATAACTTACTTTTATAAAACAAAGTCGAATAAAATAGATCTGTGTACTATGGTGTCAGTAAACATTTAAGATCTAAAGACAAGTTCTATGAAGATTTAAAAAATATACAGATCATGATTTTCCAGCAGGACTCTATAGCAAACTATTTGTTGGAGGCGTGAACGCCCAAATTGGAAAACAAACAATAGGACCAGATAGTTTGTATAGTATCAGCAATACCACCCTCAGTTTACCCAAGCGAGATTCGAACCTCGATCTCCCGTCCTCGGCAGTCTAGCTTAACACGAATCAAGCGCGTTAGCTAACTACGCCATCAAGACGAGTCTCCATCTTTAAAACGGGAGCTCAAATTAAAACTAGAAGCTTCAGAGGCATATCTATTCCTGATGTTTACTATAATTAATATCCTGCCATTGTTAGTGTTGAACATAGTCAATATCTACACTGCAGATATCATTGAAGATTATCAATGTGGATTTAAAACATACAAACAAACTGAGCCAAACATCATTGTGGATTTAAAAGGACATCCACAATTCCTCATATTGTTTGTAGATTTTAGTCACGCTCATGAGAGTGTGAATAAAGAAGGACTGTAGAAACCACAAACACCAATTATTATCAGACCATGAAAACAATACTTAATACAAATATTCAACAATAACACTGTCAGCAAAGTTCATTTTATAGTTGAACTCTCAACAACTTTTGAAGCCAGGTCATGCTTTTGCCCTACCACCGACTCGGTTCAACTTTATTCTTGTGAAGATCAAAAGAATGGTAAAATAGGATGGCGGTATTAAGCTCAATAACCGGGGAGTTATTGTTAACTGAGAGAAAACAAAATACATGTGCATGTCGAGAATTAACTGGGATTCAGTTATCCTTCTTGTCCAGCTAACCTTCTGGCAATTATATAACTTTAAATATATTGTAGTCAACATCAATAACAGCGACATTATGTACCAAGAGAAAAGGCAGAAAATAAAAGGTGGTAATGGGTATAACTTTACTCTCATAAAATTATTAGTATTAAAACTGCTCTCGAGAATATCAGAGGGAACTATTTACTACCAATGCATATGGCTGTAAAACTTGGGAAACAGTGAAGGGAGATGACAGAATGTCGGTAATTTATTAAATAAAGCTATCATGTAAGAGATACAATGCAGAGACTTGACATTATGAGATAACACATAAAGAAGACATGAAGTTTATGTTTAATAAACCAAAGATTGATTTCAAAATATGTAAGAAACAAAAGACTGCAATATTTTGGGCAAGTGTGTAAAATAGAGAGAGAATTGTTGGAATATGTTGTCAGGAATAATAAATCTAAGCCAGTGGTTCACAATTGGTTGTCTGTGGACCCCAGCGGGTCCGTGTAACCCATCCAGGGGGCCGTCGTACCATCCACATTACAAGATCTAGTATTTTATTCCTTACTTTTACATATATTTATTAAAAAATACAACAATAAAAAACTTTTCTTTACTTTTTCCTCAAGCGTTTTTTTCTTCTTATTTATTTTTCTCATTTTGCTTTCCGTTCAACACTAATACCGACGGGCTGGCGCAGACCGATTTAGGCGGCTAGGGTTTTCCTCCAAACCTCATTTACCGACCCCCAACACCACCCCCGACAGACGATGAATATAAGATAATATAAGATTAATAATAATAAAATACATTATCTCCGGTCGTCCCTTTGCTTCGATGTTGACATGAGTGAAAGCAGTACTAAGCATCTAGGTGAGCTCCTCTCCTCTCTGACTTCAGATAAATATGGCTTTGCCACGCCTGCCTCTGATGGATTGACGGCAGCTACAGTTAACATTGCTATTATATTGGCTGGTGTTGTAGAAGTTTCCATTGTCAAGCTGCCCAACAGGCAATGCCTTGAGATTCGTGAAAACCGTCTGAAGTTTCAAAAACTCCTCCGATCTAAGCATATAAGTAGGGTGGTTTTTACTGACAGAGGTAGTACAACCAGTAAACAATGGAAGCGTGGTTACAAACAGGATCTTTGAAAAGTTCAAGAAATGATACAGAGGTGGAAACAAAAAACTCTCAGGTGGTGTCATCCGTTGGTAATGTTAAATCTGAGTCTAGTTCTGCTAGGCCTAATGTCAGTGCGTCTACTAATGTTTTATCTCAATCACAGAAAAAAGCAAATCCGTAAGTACATTGATGACTATCTTCAATATGGATTTAATCAAGCAAAAGGATCTGATTTGGAGCCAAAGCCTATGTGTGTTTTATGTTGTAAAATTCTTGCTAGTGAATCTACGAAGCATGCTAAGCTTGGACGGCATTTGAAGACAAAGCATACCCTCTGCAAAAATTAATTAATTAATTTTTTTTCAAGATAAAACTTGCGGAGTTGAAGTAGAGGCAAAAAACCATAGAAAATACTTCAGGTTTGAGTGCTCAGGAGAATGCAACCTTAGCTTCTTATGACGTAGCAAAAATCATTGCTTAAGCAGGAAAGGCTTATATTATATGCGAGGACGTTATTCTTCCGTGCTTGTGTATCTATGAAAACGAATATTTTGTGAGTCAGCGGCTAGGGAAATCAATACAGTATCTATTTTGAACTACACTGTTAAACTAAGAATATGATAATATAAAACGGACTTTCATTTTAATGGTCCAGACTTGCAACTTCTTTTCTTTGCAAATTGACGAAACCATTGATGTTACCAACAAAGCTATCATGCATGTCTTTGTACGCTATGTATGGGAATAAAATGTTTTGGAGGATTTTTTATTTTTAAGTGAACACACTACAGCATCTTTAAATCCTTGAGTGTTTTTTTTATGCTGATAGCAACATTTTATGGGATAAATGTTTGGGCCTGACAACGGATGGTGCTCATGCTATGGAAGGGAAAATCATGAAATTGTTGCTTGGGTCGAGACTGTAGCATCTTTAATGAAATTGACCCACCGTTGCATTCACCGAGAAGCTTTGACTACAAAGAAGATGTCAAACTCTTAAAAAAAAGTACTTGATAAAGTTGTCAAGATTATTAATTTTGCCAAATCTTGAGCTTTTAATAATTATTTTAGGATCTTCTCAAAATTGTGTGAAGAAATGGGAAGCCAACATTTCTAACTACTTTCACATACAGAAGTGCGTTGACTGCAAAGGGGGGGGGGGGGAATATTAAAGAGGTTTTTTGAGTCAAGTGATGAAGTACGAATTTTTCTGACGGATTAAAATGTTCCATGTGATCCATTGAATAATTTTGCAAGGCTGTGTTTGGTAGCCTACTTAGCAGACCTTTACGTATATTTGAACACTCTAAATACAAGCCTGCAAGGTTGAGATGTTAATATTTCTTATGTTTAAGATAAGAATGAAGCAGTGATTAAAAAACTATGGCTATGAGCAAGCCAAGTGTAAGGTGGTAGCCTCACTAACATTCCAACACTTAAGACATTTATGGAGTTCAATAACAAAAAAATATTACCAGAAGTAGAATATAACATCACTGAACACCTTCGTGACTCAGCGACTAGCGTCGGAAATTACTTCCCTGGACCAAATCCTGAAAACTTATGGATAAGGAATCCTTTTGAATGTGGTGATGTACAACTCACAACTTTATCTGCGAAACTGCAAGATGCACTATTGTTGATGTGATTTGTGATGGTTCATTGAAATCATGTTTCAAAGAATGTAGACTGGACCAATTCTGGGTCAAGTTTTTTCCTAATTATAAGAAGTGAGGTGAAAAATCTTCGAAACATTTAATTCCTTTTATTCCACATATCTTAAAAAAATAAATGGTACGGCGCACCGCACAGACTTTCTCTCTCTTTCTATATACTCGTAAGATTTCTGAACGGAATAATGTACATTGTATCATCACCACTCCACATAAGAACACGCATAAAATAATATACAATGATATTTAATCAATGAGAAAAGAGGCGCATCTTTGTCCACCTAATAGCATTTCAAACAGTTTAATGTCTTCCACAAGGGTCATCACTTCGTATTAAAATTTCGATTTCTGGTTAAAATTTTAACATTTTATAAGGTGTTGCACATCTTCAAGTCATCGCATTGATATTTAATTATTCATTTATACATTTTGACCAATAAAAAATGTAAATATTGACTATTGATCTAAAATGGAGATAGATCATTGCTGTGCAAACATTTCTCCTAAGAGATTTAAGGAAAAATAACATACTTTTTTTTAGATACTTACTTATATTTAATTACTCTATGGCATTGGAGAATTATTGCGTTAAGACTTAAGTAGTATATGTTTACAACTAAAGCTCAGAAAATTGTATTAATATATTTGCAAATATCTCAGAAACTGTTGCTTTTATAAAAATATATGTCAAATAAAAGTTTTTTATTTCTAATAGTCCTACCATTTTGCAATGATAAGTTGTTTAGTTTCTCAAATAGTTGTGGAGATACGGAAATTAACGCTTCTGTAAAGTACCCTAAAAATCATTTTTATAGGAAAATGAAAATAGCCAGTTTATTTATAATCTTAATCAACGCCTAGATACGAATTTTAATCAAAATCGTTTGAGCAGATTTTGAGAAAACCAAATTTTTCTCTTTTCGCCCTTCAGTAAACTACCCTTAATTTTAAGTTTTTATAGACACACAGACAAACGGCATTGCAAAGACTATTTTTTAGGGTTCGGGGGGTCATGAGACGTCGACATCCATCAACATTTCAGGTTAGTTTTTTTTACGGTCGCAATACTTAAACTTTAATGTCCAAAAAGTTAAAAAATTCATATAATTGCGTATAGATTGAAAGTTATTGATTTTATAAAAATATGTTTCGGATAAAATATTTGTAATATAAATATATATACATATTTGTAATGCTAAGTAATTTCATATCTCAAATAGTTTCGGAGCTATTATAAAAAATGTTAATTAACGCGTCAGACCGGAGCCCTTAAAGCCATTTTGCCGAAATATTGAGGGTAGCCATTTTGTTTGGAATATGTATTCATGTTTATAAATGAAATTTAATCAAAATCGTTAGAGCCGATTTTGAGAAAATCTACTTTTTCTCTTTTTGCCCTTCAGTAAACTACCCTTAATTTTAAGTTTTAATAGACACACAGACAGACGGCATTGCAAAGACTATTTTTTAGGGTTCGGGGGATCATGAGACGTCGACATCCATCAACATTTCAGGTTAGTTTTTTTTACGATCGCAATACTTAAGCTTTAATGTCCAAAAAGTTAAAATATATATATATAATTGCGTATAGATTGAAAATTATTGATTTTATAAAAATATGTTTCGAATAAAATATTTGTATTATAAATATATATACATATTTGTAATGCTAAGTAATTTCATATCTCAAATAGTTTCGGAGCTATTATAAAAAGTGTTAATTTACGCGTCAGACCGGAGCCCTTAAAGCCATTTTGCCGAAATATTGAGAGTAGCCATTTTGTTTGTAATATTTATTAATGTTCATAAATGAAATTTAATCAAAATCGTTAGAGCCTATTTTGAGAAAATCTACTTTTTCTCTTTTTTCCCTTCAGTAAACTACCCTTAATTTTAGGGGTAGATATCCAATTCCAAAAACCCCTCGGGGCAACCCTATGAAAACCCTAGATATCAAGTTTCAGCTCAATCGGTAAAATAGTTTAGGCTCTAGTTGGAGGTACAGACAGACAGACAGACAGACGGAAATTCAAAAACCACTTTTTCGGATTCAGGGAGTCATGAAACGTCAAGATTCATCAAAATCTCGAGTTTAATTTTTTTGACGATCACCATACTTTCTCTACCTGTAAGATAGAGAGAAAGTAATTAGTACACCTACTTAAAATCATTTGCTTATTAGCGGCTAACCCACATTTTCTCCAAAAAAAATCCCTTTCGCAGGTAGCTAACAACCATAGCGATATCTAAGTTTTCACAAGTAAGGGGTCCGTGGCTTGGCTTTTGATAAACAAGGGGTCCGCAGTACTTAGCTAATTGGGAACCCCTGATCTAAGTTATAGTCTTCTTGGAAGACCCAGGACAATTCATAGAAAAAATGCCCATATTATCTTTAAAAAAAAATCTGAACAAAAACAATCAAAACCTTTCAGCTGTAGCCCCAGAAACAGACAGACAGACAATACCTCCTTTCAAAGCCATTTATAAACACAAATATTTCTAAACCTTCACTAAACAATCATGGGTATTTTAACTTCCCAGAAGAGTTAGCGCTACAGATAGTACAGATTGGATGTACTTACTTTCAACTATCCTTTTTCTCTAGACTAAATAGTTTAGTTCAGTATTCATACATAGAGATCTCTAAAATATACTCTTTATACTTTCTGTATCCTTACGTCAGGCTATGTGCTTTAGTAAATGTTGACAACCATAGCCAAATTATGATTTATGTTAATATTTCGCAGTTGCTATTGTGTAGAGTTAGTACTACCCTTATATGCTCAAAGTTGGTTCGGCTGGTCGAATGGTCTCGCAATATACAGCACTGCCGATTTCTGGGATATATGGATTCAAATCCTGTTTGGGTACACTCAGTGGTGTTTTTTCCTAAATAGTTTCCCACTCTCCCTCCATTCAAATGTGGGTACACTTCCTCTAAATTCAGCATCACTTATCTCTAGCACATTCGCGTATAGACCAAACAGGTAGTAAGACGCGGTGATAAACAGTAAAAGGTAAATGTACCCTCATTAGTACAAAGTGAGGGTGGGAAGCTATGTAGGAAGAAACACCTCAGTACACCCAACTGGGATTCGAGCGTTGACCTTCCCGTCCAAACCCAACCAGACCAGACAAGACAAGAGTGTCGCCTTTATTCGCGTGTCCCCTGGTGAGTTCATTTTAGCACCACGTCTTACTACCCATTCAGGTTATACACCTATGTACTAATTACACTAATGGGTTAAGGTTGAGGAAGGTTTAATTTAGAGGAAGTGTACCCTCATTTGTGTAAAGAGAGAGTGGGAAACTTAATAGGAAAAACCCCCCTCAGTACACTCGACCAGGATCGAACCACGATCTCCCCATCGTTGGCAGTTTAGTCTATTGCGAGAGTAGCACCTTAGACTATGCAGCCACCAAATCGGGTTACATTTAATTGAAAGTATATCTAGAAACTCGGTGAAGAGCGAGCTAAGATCCAATAAACCACAAGAGAACAGTAAACTGCTCAGGACTGAAGATGTTCTAGAATCTAGATGAATGAGTAGATGCCCAAACCTCGAACACGAGACCCTAGCGACGGTCACGGCGTGTGAGCATAGCTCATTGCGCGTGCATGCGTGCGTGCGCCAATTAGTCACGCAGCCACACCGGAACGCATGCGACGTACAGTCGCGTCCGAGAGCACAATATCAGGACAAGTGCGGTCACATGAGCGGCGAGGTGAACTAGGATACGGTGCGACCACTGCTCAGTGACGAACACAGACGTACAGTCGGGTCCGAGAGCACAAGATCAGGACAAGTGCGGTCACATGAGCGGCGAGGTGAACTAGGATACGGTGCGACCACTGCTCAGGGACGAACACAGACGTACAGTCGGGTCCGAGAGCACAAGATCAGGACAAGTGCGGTCACATGAGCGGCGAGGTGAACTAGGATACGGTGCGACCACTGCTCAGTGACGAACACAGACGTACAGTCGGGTCCGGGAGCACAAGATCAGGACAAGTGCGGTCACATGAGCGGCGAGGTGAACTAGGATACGGCGCGACCACTGCTCAGTGACGAACACAGACGTTTAAAAGAGGACAATTTATTGAAGCTATTATTACTGTGCTGCTTTTCTATTTGTAATGTTATACGCACTTTTAATGTGTATGGCAGTTTGCCTTTTGAAGCCTTGGCTTGAATTGTAGCCGATTATTTCAGTATCAACAGTGATTTTATCCATAGCAAATATTTTAATCTTATATTAAAACAAGGGGTTAGGCCTTTCTCCGACAGGCACAGTTCCAGATTTCGTGTCAAGTCTGTTTCTTGATACTTTTATATTTTTCACAACAGGAAGTAGTTAGATTTATGTCCATAGCTCCATCAAGTTATCGGAATACATTTTTTTAAAAACACCACCACGGACATAATAAAATCCGGGAAATGTAGATTGATGCCAACATTTTGATACGGTCCGACTGTGTTCAAGTATTTGGTGTTATTTTAACCGAATTATTTGATTTAGGGTTTAAGCCTCTGGGATTTAACCTATACGAAAAAAAAAAAATGAAAAGTGATATTCCATAACAATTCGTAACTATCCATAAATTCCTAGTTCAGTCAGACTCAGACATTTATAAATTATATGAAATTCCCGCGACAGTGATCATCACAATCGCAAGGGAAAACCAACGAATAGTCAGTAGTTTCAGTTGATATTTTATAGATGAACATGGCCTGAGTATGGTCATAAGATAGGGGAAACAAAGTAATATATATTGCTAGCTAGACCTATAGAGAAGAAATAACATCGCAGTTCATCACATAGATATATCGTCCATACCAAATGTCAGCTCCCGAGGGTATCGGGAAGTGAGAGAAATAGGCTTGGATACAGCATGGACTATTGTTATACTGTGTGTAGATTATTTGTGATTGTTTTCGATAAAAGTAAATGCCACACTTGACCCTCCTTTGTGTGCCAATGTCAGTGGTAGCACTGTGAATTTAAAAAAAATATTATGTTTAAATATGAGCTGGGAATTGTCTCTTTATTCACTCCCGTAAGTCTCAAAGAGGAACGTTTAAGGTCGGATGGAAGGGAATGCGAGAAAAGAACAGTGGTTTTTGCAGTTTTTATGGCCAAAATAAATCAAATATTGCTCCAGTAAAAACATAGAGTTTAATTTCCTTCACATGGTGATATCAACAGTTGTTAAATATCTGTCAAGGATGTTCTGGAATTTAATAACGACTTTTCCTCTTTATTTGAAACGTTAGTTAAATAATGCCGCCATACTCATGACAGATATTCAGAAACTGTTGCTATCACCATGTGAAGAAAAATAAACTATATGCTTATACTGGGGCAATATTTTATTTATTTTGGTCAAAAAAAATGTTCTGCCATAAAAACTGAAAAAACACTGGCCTTTTCTCGAGTCCCCTCCCATACCACCTTAAGGAACAACGTTTCCAAAAACTAGACTGGCAGAAAAATGTTTGCGAAGCTTTGAACTGCGAATTAGCGACATTTCTCACATCTCATTGATACGCTCAGGATCATGGACGTCTGTAACCACTTTTGTGTTTGGCTACATCGTTCAGATGGTGTGTCTGGGCTGCCGATCTACTCCATTGTTGCACATAGCTTTGGGTCCAAGGTATTATGGAGCAATTTAACTTCCATGCACACTGTTAATTAGTTTATACGCGTGTTAATTTGATTTATTCTTCATTCATTTTTTTGTTTATTTCTTGTCTGACCAAAAGATATCGGTCTTTATTATGTTTTTGAGTAAATGATTGTTTGATTTTATATTTACAAAGAGATAGTTAATTGTTTATATTATTAATAGGACTGAACCTGTTTTTATTTATTTTTACTTATTTATTTATTTGAGGTCATTCGATAATACCAATTATAAAACGTGAATAATAAGCAATATAACTATAGTGAGTTAATGAATACAAATAATTACGGTTCCCAAGTTGCTATTTAACGATTTTCATCATCATCATTTTTATTATTATTATTATTATTATTATTATTATTATTATTATTATTATTATTAATACTAGCACCGCGTCTTACTACCCGTTCGGGTTATACGCACTTACACTAATATGTAATGGTAGGGTGATTGTGAGTTGAAATGGAGGACCTACAGTTTAACGTGGGATCCGAACCACGGTGGAGGCCTGGCACTCCACACATACAAAAGCTGAGATTAATACACGTCTTGTCAGAGGTGAAGGAAGGATTTGGCTATCAGATAAATCTGTGCCGGGAACGAGGATTGCTTTTCTTGTACCATTGAAAGTAATTGATATATGGAGCTTAAATTTAGTATAACTGAACATGCATATAAGGTGTACACATTGAATGTTTATAATATTATGCTGAAGAAAGATCATTTTGATTGTATAGTCTGATTAAAAGTGGTAAAATTATATATTTTTAATTGTATATAAATCATGTTCTTTTTATATACCCCATAATTTATTTAATCGCATTTTGTCGTATACAATGCCGTTATTTAGATTAGATTTTTTTTAAATCAAACACTCGTTAATTTTATTAATGTGTCCGTATTTTTAAAGTTGGAAATTAATTTCAAATATCTATTTCATGAAATTATTTGTTTTGATTGTACCAATTGTTAAGACAACACCAACTAGCAGAACATAATGTGCCCGGCAAATGCAATTAAACACCCAGGCAATGTGGACGCCGGCTCCCTTACGTGGTCGGTGTTGCTGTAATGGACTGAGACATTGCCACTTTCTCTACCCTCACATACGTTAAATTCCTGCCAAGATGTTAAAGACTCATAAAATCTCAGTAGTTATCATTGTTGGATGACCTTAAGCCAGCCGCCCTGGTCAGCGAGAAAATATAAATCGCTGTCAGTCCACACGACTTGAAATACAATGGTCTACGTCATTTTATGGAACTACTTTATTCTGTCTAAGTTTATACTCTCTTTCACCATTTACTGAAAATCTCCCCTTATCATGTCAATAAGAAAGATGGGAAATATAACTACAAATCTTCTTATCTCAAGGTAAAGATGAAAGCTCACTGCTAGTTCTCAAATATCTTAACTTTTTCTGTTGTGAGCTTATAAAAGAAATGCTAAATTTGCTATTGGAAGGCCAAATATAGAGACCTTTTTCACCAATCCTAATCTCATAGCTCCACAAATATGCTTAAAAAATTCCTTGAAAATGAGCTAACACTACAAGTCATTTTCACACATTCTTTTTCTATTATTAAGACCCCAACTACAGGATTGTTAAGGAAAAATAGCCTTGTTGGAATCTTTCAACTCCATTTTGGCGTGAACAATATTTTGAAATAACGCATCGTAGAATCAAAATATTGCGTTATAGCTGAACGTCTGCATGATAATTTCTCTCTTACCGAAGCGGTGTTAGAATAGCATAGCACTGGTAAACCGGTAATAGAGAAAATGGGATTTGATTCTTTGATTGGTGCACAAGTGAGGATTTTCCAAATATATTTTACCATTCTGATTTTCCAATTTTCTCTACCCACTAATACAAAAGTATGTTCTAAAAACTACCCTTCCTCATCCTTATATCTTAGAATAAGTCGTTGATAGCTACTGTTTCGATCGTACAGATAAAAAGCTACTTACTTGTGACGTCACCGTGATTACACTATATACATATTTTTTAGCATCACCGCCTTCTAACCGGTCAGGTTATACGCTTATGTAGTAATGACGCTGATGGTTTTGGGGATGAGGAAGGCTATATTTATAGGAAGTGTACCCGCACTTTCATGGAGGGAGGGGAAAAAACCATAATATAAAATCCAACCTCAGTACACCCAACTGTGATTCTAACCTCAATCTCCTCGTTATCGGCAGTCTAGTCTACTTCGAGAGCAGTGCCTTAGACCATGTGTCCACTGAAGTGGGTGATAGCGATAATTGATAAGCTGTCCTAGAAGCAGGCACTTGTACTGAATTTCAACAAAAGACACCGCCAAAAGGATATGAAAGGGATGACATATTGTTGTGCTGTTGGTCATCCCTTCTTCGAATTCTTGTTGCCTAGCAACGAGTCTCTGGGTGAAACACAGCATTGTTAGGAAAGCAAAGAATTAAAATAACAGGTCCATTAACTTGGACTACCACTTTCGAATGTTGAATGTTTATCGATGCCAAGTTTTGTACTAGTTTTGTACCGTTTTGTACCACACCCATTTTGAGCAATTAGCATATCAAAATGGCCACTCCAAATTAAGAGACGACTACATCTTTAGAATTATTATTAATCTTTTTCGATGTCAAAGTTTTGTACTAGATCAATGGTAAATTCACCTATTAGATATTTTAGAATTAATTATTTTTCTATATAGCTTGATCGCCAAATCCAAGGAGTAATTAATTAAAAAAATACATTTTCAATATTAAATCCAGAGAGAAATCATATTTTGGTTTAGTTAGTGGTTTGGTATTTACAGTTCATTTTAAGGATAGTTTATGTATTTATAATGTTCACTTATAGTTATAGAACTGCTCAATAAGTTTGAATGCGGTATTTTTATATTAAGTCAAATTCCTCTGCCAAGGTTACATATAAGCCATTGAAAAATTATTTATATCTTCGGTGATGTTAAAGGCAATACAATAATTGATGTATTTTTATATAATATAGAGAAGAGTTTCGTACCTGAATATGCTTGCTCACTTATAACTGGAGAGCCATTTAGATAAGGCTTTTTTACTATAATATTTCTGATTATCGAGTTATATCTTCATAAAGCTGACCAGTGAAGCTAAAACCAATACAGTTGATGAATTTTCATGTCTAAAGAATAATTCAAATACATATGTATTCTCATTTATAACTAGAGAACCAATGAATCGATTCAGATGAGTGTTTTTTTAGGATCTGTATAATATTTCTGGAAATGCTTTTGGCTGTTGATCAACCAGCTATCCTATATCTTTAGTGAGCTGATAAGTGACGTTGAAACCAATATAATTGTATGTACGTACACTGTTTATGATCACTTATAACTGGAAAACTACTAAATCGATTTGGATGATGTCTTTCTTTTTATCTAATGTAGAATATTTTCGGTGTGTTTTCAGGTAATTAATGAAGAACCATGCCTGCCATTAGAGAACTGAGTGGTGACGTTAAAACCAATACAATCTATGGTTACACACAAAGTGGTTACCAAGGGTAATATCTACTTCAAAGCCAAGGAGAAATTTCACAATGTATTTCAATCTTAAATCAACAGAGAAAAGATAGTTTTATTTTATTTATTGTTTCTTGTTAAGATTATTAGGTAAGTTATTTTTGTAGGAGTTTTACGGCACGTCGGCACAATAAGATCATTAGCGCTAGTAGGAAAAAGTATTTCTTTGGATAATAATAAATATACAGGTAACGTTCTACAACATTATTTGATTTGATCTTACATTTGTATGGATAACCATGTTTTCACAGATGACTTCTCCAACTGAAACTCCAGAGAGAAAAAGGTAAAAAAGAACCATATAAAAATAAAACAAAAAGTAAACTTGTGCGTAAATGCTGTAACTTCAAGACCAAGTTACATTACCTAAATACGTATTGCAGGTGTCGGCAAAAGATCGATCGCGATCTATTTTCAGTCGTTCGCGTAAGAAAACTATATCGTCGTGAAAAGACAAGGCTACCTCATTATTCCACTATGGTGCAACTTGTAAGATATGGTCATAGTGTAATCAGTCAAGGTAAGACTGCTGCTGCTGTTCAGGGTAAATGAGGAGTACATTTTATGTATTTTCTATTAAGGCAGGGACAAAAGTATTGGAGAAAATATTGAATTTAAGGAATAAATTTAATATGTATAAGGGGAAAAAATAATTAAAAGTAGAGTGGAGAAACGAAGGCTGATAACCGTTGATAAACGTAAAAGTCGATCGGGGCCTAAAAAATTGCTGACCCCTGACTTGGGGAAACCTAAAGGTGAGGACCTTTATCTTGCCTTTTTTTACTTTTCTTTTAAGACCCTAACGTATTAAACCACTTGACCACAGATTGGGGTATCTCATAAAACAAGAAACATACAAAGCAGATTTTTTTAAATTATAGGAAATGTAGGTTATTTTTTTTCCTTGAACATGTTTCAAGTTTGACGCGTGACCCGTGACCCGTGACCACAAGTGTAAGTAGCTCGGAAGCAGAAAGACCTAGAAATATTTAACTTTGTATGTACTCAGGGAAACCTCACTTGCGATTACAACTGTATTTATTTTAAACTCTACAGCTCAAGTGTGTTTTGGTTTTACTTTTACATCCATTGTGAGTCTGACGCCTTAGACCATGGTAAACTCCAAAACCGAGACATATATAAAACAGAAACCTGGCTGAGGCCTATTTAAGGGTAGCCGCAAGCTGTGTAACTTAGGGGTATTGCTTTTTACGTTTACATACATTTAGTTTTATGTCTTAAATCGTTTTGACAGCCGGTACAGATGGATTCAAAATTAAACTACCTGGAAAGATGAAAATTTAAATAAATATTTAATGTAACCTCGAGGTACTATGTTCCTCAATCGTTTCATATTTTATTTATATATCGTGAGTCTGTTCCCTTAGACCACTTAGCCATCAGTTCAGGGAATTCAAACACTAAGAAAAATATATAGGTAGCTTAAATTTTGTATATACCTACGTAGACCTACTAAAGGAAACCTTAGGGTGTGCATCCTACTTTTACACATATAATAAGTTTGACGCCTTAAACCACGTGGCCAGTGGTGTGGATAGCACCATAAAAGATGTAGAAAGTAAAAACTTGGTATATAAGCATAGAGAAACATAGCCTAATAATGTTTATTCAGGTAGCTTTTACATATTGCGATCCTTACATCTTGGACTGCGTTACCACTAGCATGGGGTAACTTCAAAGCCAAGAAAAATAGATAGCTTATACTTTATATTTGAACTTAGTGTAAGCTAAGGATGTGTGTTTTAAAAAAATCCTCTATTGCTTGACGGAATGGACCGTTAGACTAATGGGGTGGGTAGGCCTGCCTTTAAAACCCATAAACCAGGAAAGTTTAAACTTTACATACCCACTGTAATCAGGAAGATCTTTTAAAAATAATTCAAATCCATAGCTTTAGGCATTCTACACCGTGACCAATTCGAGAAGCCAAGAAAAATATAATATACAAGCGGAAATTTGTATAATTTTAGTTGGTTTTTTTTTCTTCACAAATCGCAAGCCTAATATCATCGGGAGTGTGGGTAACTCCTAAATAAAGAGTCATAAAAACTCGAAACTTAGGATAATTTCTTAGATATGCTATCAAAAGGGCACTTCAGGCGTGTACTTTTAATTTTATAATTACTTCAAGCTTGATCCATTTAGCTCTCTGTGTGAAGAGAGGATTGAGACTGGTAATTGTCTGTTAATAGAGTTTTGATTTAATCTCTGTCGAGTGTCTCGCGTCATTGGTCAAGACGTCTAAGAAGTCATCTGTAACCGGTCACTATATGTGAGAGGTGGATTACTTTATCAGTTTAATATATTTACGTTGTTAAATGCACCCGCATTAGATTACCTCTAAGATGTTTTTTTTTCGTTCCTACCCCATTTAAGTAGCCTAATTATCCCATTATACGTATAACCTGAACGGTTAGTAAGGCGCGGTGCTAAAAATAAAATAAAATAAAATAAAAACATGGTTTCCTAACACAAAGTGTAAGGTTTTATCTTTTTACACGTCTGAAACACTCACATGAATACACTAATTGAGTGAGGGTGAGGAAGGTAGAATTTAGAATATCTGTAGCCGCACCCGCATTGAGGGATGGTGAAAAATCGCTTAAGAAAATATACATCCAGTGCCTGTTAGAATCTCGCCCGACTCAACCGTGAGGGGGGAGGTTCAATTTGTGATTTATCATTGTGGTTATTATCATCCCTATACACGCTAATGTAAGTGCACTTCCATTAATCTACGCTTTTTATCCCCTACCCTAAATAAATTAAATCAATAAATAACTTGCGACTCGCATCGTTTGTGTTCGAGTTCTATCGGGTCTCATAGTTCACCTCTGTTCTAGTATTGGGTAAGCACGGAAAAAAAGTATAATTGTAAGACCGACGCTTTAGCTCAGTCGCTAGTGTGTTTGCCTAATAAGCAAAAGGTCCTGAGTTTGATTCGACTCATTGGTCAAGACGTCTAAGAAGTCACCTGTAACCGGTCAATTTATGTGAAAGGTGGATTACTTTATCGATTTTAAGAAGGCTAAACATTTTACTATTAACTAATGTTATTTAGGTGGCGTAGCTAGCTAGCTACCATCAAGTTTCATGTTGAAATAGACTGCCGAGGACTGGGGTAGATCAAGGTTCGTATCTTGGTTGAGTGTACCGGGGATATTTTTCCACTCATTCTCCAGGCAAATTTGGGTACATTTCTTCTAGGGGTAAGCTTGAGATTCGAATCTATGTCGGATGAATCGGGGGATGGTTTAACTTTCAAGAGAGGAGGGAAATAAACTCGTAATGATAAAAAAAAAAGCTCTAAAATCTAATACCTTCGCTGTTACTAAATTATGCACAATACGTTTACATGATGGTTAATTGTTGCCTACGATTGAAAATCATGCTCAGATTCGATATTGTGATAGTGCTTTCTCTTCACAGACACAGAGAGTCATTTATATCTTGTGCACCGGTTGGTCGCTGTTATATGAGGAATTTAATGTACCCACATTTGAGTGAAAAGGAGAGTGGTAAACTGCTCACACTTGCCAGAGACATGACCACCATTTTTTTTACTCCTTGAACCGTACTACGTCACTGATTGTCCTATATATTGCGAGGGTATAAGTGAATACTAATTAGCAGAGATCCAAACCCCCCGCTTAACGAACACTTCTAAATACTAGGTGATAGAACTGAAGTGTACAGAATTTTCGTGGAGGTAGAATTGAAATTCACACCACAACGCTGTCTAAATCGTCAGGCCCCGCAATGCATAACCGCTAGTATGTTTACAACGGTAGGTACACACTACAGGGGTTCGAAACCCGACATTAGTTTCGTGTCATGATGTTTTGCCGGGAGATCGGTGATTCCCAGTTTCTCTCTCACTACCTTGTCCTTACCTCCTTAAAGTAATTTTCATTGTTTCAAAATAAAAGTAATTATGTTGTTACAAAACCTATGTCAAATATAATAATTTGAGCTGGAGAACTCTAACTGAGCAAAGAGGGTGGCAGCCAGTGGACCAGGATTCGAACCCCCTGCAGTTTAATATATTGCGAGAGTGCTGCCTTAGACCTGAGGGGTAGTTTTTCACTCTCCCTCTACGTAAATGCGGGTTCAAACTTCCCAATTTCTATTCCATTAGCGTAATTAGTACTTAAGTGCATAACCCAAACGGGTAGTAAGAGGCGGTGCTAAAATGTGACGAGTTCGTGTGATCTATAAATAATATGTGTGCCAGATCACTAGGTAATTACGTTTGAGTTTCCATTTTAGAAACAGGTTATAGGGAGGTCGGGGGTTTTATCCCACGGCAAGTTTTTTTGGGGGGTAAATTTTCATAAATCGTTTTCCACTTCCAGCTCTGGAAAATTGAGATACATTCCCTTAGTGAATCTAATTTATTCAGCCTTACTTCTTTCTTGTGATAAATATTAGACATGTAGAACGCTGGGAGGCTGTGTGTGTGTGTTTGTATATATTAATATGTATATGTTATATGTATTTATATGTTTGTATATATATTGTAAACGGATATTATAGGTTTTAATAAATATTCAGGGTAAGCTAAACAAATCCACGCCATAGTACTCAATTTAAAGAGAAATATTATAGATTCCTTCATCAGCGTCGATCGTTTAGGGAGGTTTTTTCTAATAGACTTTCCGTTCTCTCTCCGTGCAAAATGTGGGTACACTTCCTCTAATTTTGGCTTGAGGTTTAAGTGGTTAATTTGTTTTTTGTGAATGTTATTTATTATGTCAACAAAATATAGTTTCGAGGATTAAATAATATTTAATATTACTTATAAATTTTTGTAAATGTTATATATTATTTCATCAAAATATATTTGAGAACATTAAATGGTATTTAAAATAAATTCAAGTTTCTCCTAATTGTATTCAATAATAATTATGAATTAATGTAAGAGTTATATAATCGGTAAAATATAGATGAGAACATTAAATAATATAAAATAAAACTTGTTTTTGTTGTTATAAGTGGCTCAAGGAATAAAACCTTGGAGTAGTTGGTTGACGCGCTTGTTTCGTGTAGAGTCAGATTGTCGAGGACGGGGGAGTTCGAGGTTCGAATCTTGGTC
The DNA here is from genome assembly GCA_033556935.1 of Timema podura. Lineage (NCBI taxonomy): Eukaryota > Metazoa > Arthropoda > Insecta > Phasmatodea > Timematidae > Timema > Timema podura. The sequence goes on along the minus strand of JAVRXN010000007.1, from coordinate 53,284,648 downwards.
GGGTAAACTAGGGGTGTTTTTCCATTTTCCCTCTACGCAAATGCGGGCTCACTTCTACGATCTTTAATATTTTATTCTGGCAAAGCTGTCACGTGTATATTGCCAGCGCCTTTTCTTTGAAATTCCAACAACGTAGTCTAGGGACAGAACGGGTGAAACACCATATTCTTCTCTTGGGTTTGGCAACTACAGGGCATGAAGCACCCGGCGAAAGATATCGGGGTTCGAATATGTGTTGGGCGAAGTTGGGTGATTTGAATACATACCGAGGTGTACGGTTGGTAGTTCTCACTAAATGGTTTCCCACTCTCCCTCCACGTAAACGCTGGAACATTTCCTTACTCCCCTCCACGCAAATGTGGATTCAACCTTCCCAATTCCTAATCCATTAGCGTAATTTGTACTTAAGCGGATAACACTAATGGGTAGTAAGACGCGGTGCTAAATACCAATAAGCATACAATCAAATCTATAAAGGATTAAGAGCATCACCGGGTACCACGTGTTAGCTAAATAAATGGTAACGGGAGGGGGTCGGTGTTCGAATCCCTGTCGTGCGTGTGTACTGAGGTCGGTTTCCTCACTTATCCTCCACGGGTTGTGCCCCGGACGGGTAATAAGATGCGGTTTTAAATACCGATAAGCTTAACTTCGTGGCTATTAGCAGGGAGGTAGGGGATTTAATACAGGCTCAACCGTATCGCTCAGCCATCATACAAGTGCAGGTACATTCATACCTTCCTCAGCCCTGGTATTACTTATGAATTTATGTAGCAATATATTATTTCGTCAAAATATAGTTGCGAACATTAAATGATTTTAAAATGAATTCGATATTACTTATGAATTCATGTAAGAGTTATATATTATTTCGACAAAATATATTATTATTAGCACCGCGTCTTACTACCCGTTCGGGTTATACGCACTTACGCTAGGGTGCAATGGTAGGGTGATTGTGAGATGAAATGGAGGACCTACAGTTTAACGTGGAATCCGAACCACGGTGGAGGCCTGGCATTCCTCACATGACAAAATATAGATGAGAACATTGAATACATATTTCTGTTGTTATAAGTGGCTCAAGGAATAAAACGGTTGTTTCTTTGGTTTTTTCACTTTACCCTTGAGTAGTAATCTACCATCACAATGCATTTTATAATAATTTGTGTACACATGCATCAGTGGTCGCATGGTCTAAGGCATCGTTATACTAGACGGCCGATGACAGGGTGATCGACGTTTGATTCCCGTTCTGGCGTACAGAAATAGATTTTCTCACTCCGAGCAAATGTGGGTACACATTCTACCTGGTCTAGAAAAATCTGGTTGATCGGCAAAACCCCTTCGGAAATGATGGGGGTGCACTCGGAAGGAAGTACGACCGTTCTAACAGACATTAGCTGTGCTAAAGCTATCGAGGTTCGAATCCCGATGTGCACGCCGTCTAAATGTCAGACTCATCTAATTCTGCCGGGGGAAAATCGAATCCCCACCGTGTAAACTATAGGTATTTCTCCCTCCGTAACATTTTCTTAATCATCCCTATCGCATGGTGCGCCATAAAGGTTACGTGCCACTCATATAGTTATGGCGGGGGAGGTTGTGAGTTCGAATCTCACTCAGATGACTGGGGTGGTTTTATACTCTCCCTCACTCCACGTAAACGTCGGAACATTTCTACCTAACTCCTCCGGTTCATTACTGATACCTACATCCTCGCATGTCGACGGACGATACCTACATCCTCGCATATCGACGGACGATATCATACAACCAATTTTAGTAGAATTTTGTGGTGGGGGATAGTGGCCCCTAACTGAGGATTCCGAGGCCCCTGATTGTGCATAATCAAAGTTGTGTCAATGCTCTCTATTTGCGGTAAAAAACCATTACCACATAGATAGGGGAAGGGGGTGTGGGGAGCGGTAGCAACACCGGGAAAACACATTGCCGGGGTAGGGTTGCCAGGGTCAATGACCTCATGTACTAGCTCACGGTTTCAAGGTCACGATCTATTCCTGTCTCAACTAGTTTTGTCGAACCACCAAACTGGCGCCAGTAATCAGGGAAAACCCATTGTGATATAGAAGGGGAGGGTTGCGACATAATTCAAGGTCATGATCTATTCCTGTCTCGATTCGTCTTGCCGAGCCACCAAACTGTCGCCAGGTATGAGTCTTCAAGATTGCGACAGTGCGATGACGTCATTGGGAAAACCCATTAACGGGGGAGGGTTGCCAGGGTCAATGACCTTTTGTACTAGCTCACGGTTTCAAGGTCACGATCTATTCCTGTCTCAACTCGTCTTGTTGAGCTGCCAAACTGGCGCCAGTTATGAGTCACCGGGAAAAATCATATTTCCGCATAGATGGGAAAGGGGTGGGGAGGAGTTAAGACATTGCTATGATGACACCAGGAAAATCCATTGGCTGGGGTAAGGGGATGGAGTGAGGGGAAGTGAAAGGAAGTCTGACAGAGTCTTGTGAGAGGTATCCAATGTTCACTCTACACTACGCTGCAGCCGGGTAAGGTTCGTGCTGCGACCTCTCTAGCGTTGCCGACACGCCTAGGGAGGAGCGCTCGACACCGTGGACTGCACGCCAATAAATAAAATAAACTACCATACAAATAAATAAATAAAAACCCAATAAATAAAATAAACTCCAACGCTAGTCCCAATCCTACCCAAAAATAAATAACCAATGAGCACAAATAAACCGCAATGAGCACACATAAAAAATCAGTGAGCACACATAAAAAAAGTTTGAAACACTGGAAAAAGGTCAAATGAAGGGGATCAGAGAAGGGGAACACCAACAGCCAATCAGATAGCGAGGGGGGCTTGGTAACCTGACCAGATCCAACCAATAACCGTTGGGATTAAAGGTCAAATTGGGGCAATGCGCCATCCTAGCTACTTTCTTACTATGGTTCGAATTAATTTAAGTTGGGATGGAGGTATAGCAAGTGTTGTTTGAACAAAAAAAATTTTTAGTTTGACGTGTTGAGGCAGATTTATAATTGTGTGAATGAAAGACTGATTTTCAAAATGTTTTTGCTCATTCCATTACGTTTTCTTCTCATATATAGCGTACAAAGACAGGCATGATAGCTTTGTTTGTAATATTAATGGTTTCGTCAATTTGCAAAGAAAAGAGGTTGCAAGTCTGAACCCTTAAAAATAAAATTAGTTTTATATTATCAGACATACCGCATATTCTTCATATAACAGTGTAGTTCAAAATAGATACAGTATTTATTTCCCTAGCCGCTGACTCACAAAATATTCGTTTTCATAGATACACAAGCACGGAAGAATAACGTCCTCGCATATTGTATAATCCTTTCCTGCTTTAGCAATGCTTTTTGCTACGTCATAAGAAGCTAAGGTTGCATTCTCCTGAGAGCTCACACTTGAAGTATTTTCTATGGTTTTTTACCTCTTCTTCAACTCTGAAAGTTTTATCTTGGAATAATCAATTGATTTATTTTTGCAGAGGGTATGCTTTGACTTCAAATTCCGTCCAAGCTTAGCATGCTTCGTAAATTCACTAGCCAGAATTTTACAACATAAAACACACATGGGCTTTGGCTCCAAATCCGATCCTTTAGCTTGAGTAAATCCATATTAAAATTAGTCATCAATGTACTTACGGATTTTTGCTTTTTTCTCTGATTGAGATAAAACACTAGTAGACGCACTGACATTAGGTCTAGCAGAACTAGACTCAGAATTAACATTACCAACGGATGACACCCCCTGGGAGTTTTTTGTTTCCACCTCTGTATCATTTCTTGAACTTTTCAAAGATCCTGTTTGTAACCACGCTTCCATTTTTTACTGGTTGTACTACCTCTGTCAGTAAAAACCACCCTACTTATATGCTTAGATCGGAGGAGTTTTTGAAACTTCAGACGGTTTTCACGAATCTCAAGGCATTGCCTGTTGGGCAGCTTGACAATGGAAACTTCTACAACACCAGCCAATATAATAGCAATGTTAACTGTAGCTGCCGTCAATCCATCAGAGGCAGGCGTGGCAAAGCCATATTTATCTGAAGTCAGAGAGGAGAGGAGCTCACCTAGATGCTTAGTACTGCTTTCACTCATGTCACCGTCGAAGCAAAGGGACGACCGGAGATAATGTATTTTATTATTATTAATCTTATATTATCTTATATTCATCGTCTGTCGGGGGTGGTGTTGGGGGTCGGTAAATGAGGTTTGGAGGAAAACCCTAGCCGCCTAAATCGGTCTGCGCCAGCCCGACGGTATTAGTGTTGAACGGAAAGCAAAATGAGAAAAATAAATAAGAAGAAAAAAACGCTTGAGGAAAAAGTAAAGAAAAGTTTTTTATTGTTGTATTTTTTAATAAATATATGTAAAAGTAAGGAATAAAATACTAGATCTTGTAATGTGGATGGTACGACGGCCCCTGGATGGGTTACGCGGACCCGCTGGGGTCCACAGACAACCAATTGTGAACCACTGGCTTAGATTTATTATTCTTGACAACATATTCCGACAATTCTCTCTCTATTTTACACACTTGCCCAAAATATTGCAGTCTTTTGTTTCTTACATATTTTGAAATCAATCTTTGGTTTATTAAACATAAACTTCATGTCTTCTTTATGTGTTATCTCATAATGTCAAGTCTCTGCATTGTATACTGGTTAATAGATCTCTTACATGATAGCTTTATTTAATAAATTACCGACATTCTGTCATCTCCCTTCGCTGTTTCCCAAATTTTACAGCCATATGCATTGGTAGTAAATAGTTCCCTCTGATATTCTCGAGAGCAGTTTTAATACTAATAATTTTATGAGAGTAAAGTTATACCCATTACCACCTTTTATTTTCTGCCTTTTCTCTTGGTACATAATGTCGCTGTTATTGATGTTGACTACAATATATTTAAAGTTATATAATTGCCAGAAGGTTAGCTGGATAAGAAGGATCGCTTAATCCCAGTTAATTCTCGACATGCACATGTATTTTGTTTTCTCTCGGTTAACAATAACTCCCCGGTTATTGAGCTTAATACCGCCATCCTATTTTACCATTCTTTTGATCTTCACAAGAATAAAGTTGAACAGAGTCGGTGGTAGGGCAAAGGCATGACCTGGCTTCAAAAGTTGTTGAGAGTTCAACTATAAAATGAACTTTGCTGACAGTGTTATTGTTGAATATTTGTATTAAGTATTGTTTTCATGGTCTGATAATAATTGGTGTTTGTGGTTTCTACAGTCCTTCTTTATTCACACTCTCATGAGCGTGACTAAAATCTACAAACAATATGAGGAATTGTGGATGTCCTTTTAAATCCACAATGATGTTAGGCTCAGTTTGTTTGTATGTTTTGAATCCACATTGATAATCTCCAATAATATCTGTAGTGTAGATATTGACTATGTTCAACACTAACAATGGCAGGATATTAATTATAGTAAACGTCAGGAATAGATATGCCTCTGAAGCTTCTAGTTTTAATTAGAGCTCGCGTTTTAAAGATGGATACTCGTCTCGGTGGCGTAGTTAGCTAATGCGCTGGTTTCGTGTTGAGCTAGACTGCCGAGGACGGGAGATCGAGGTTCGAATCTCACTTGGGTAAACTGAGGGTGGTATTGCTGATACTATACAAATTATCTGGTCCTATTGTTTGTTTTCCAATTTGGGCGTTCACGCCTCCAACAAATAGTTTGCTATAGAGTCCTGCTGGAAAATCATGATCTGTATATTTTTTAAATCTTCATAGAACTTGTCTTTAGATCTTAAATGTTTACTGACACCATAGTACACAGATCTATTTTATTCGACTTTGTTTCATAAAAGTAAGTTATATACTTACAATACTATATCATAGTCAATGGGACCTTCTAATCCTCGAAATAATTGAATCCCTCGAATCAATAAAGACATTCGATTTTCGAAGATTTGATAAAACTTCAGATTCAAGACTCAAAAACTTTAAAAAAATAATTGAAATTGGTTTTAGAGCTCTAGGGCTGGAAACACACACGCCGGTAGGTTTATCTGCTGTCCGGCTGCCGGTTTCACCTTAATATTTGTCGGTCGCCGGTCGGCGAGCTGCCACTGTTTCAATGGGCTGCCGTAAGAAACGCTCACACGCACCGGTTTAATAAAGCTCTCTATAGTAACAGAGCTCTACGGAAACAATTCAGCTTGGTGCGTCACTGTAGCTGGTTGTGTTTGTTTGAGCTATTATTTTGTCGAATAATCTTGACTGGTAGTGTGCAGTTCCTCATACTCGTCATATGATGACTTTGACATTCGAAAGTGATTTAAAAACTGATCTTCGTCTTCTTGCAAGTCTTCAAAAAGAGAAAAAAATAAATAATCTCATCGCGTTTTTGGACAAACGCATGATTACACCTTTGTTTATGCCTACGGTGCAAAGACAAACAAGCAATGATTTGATTTCGATCTATTTATAAAGAAGTTCACAACACAACTACGGTTTTAAACCCTCTCTGAACCGAGTGGCGCAACCAGCGAGGTATTGATCGATGCCGGTTTCTGCCGACCGGTTTCAAACTGGCGTGTGTGTCTCCAGCCTAACACTGTTTATTGGTGGTTCAGAACCAATTATAAGTATAGGATTAACTTAACAACCAGGCCCCAGACCAGTAATTTAACACCTAACTCAATGTATAAATGTTTTAATGAATGGATTATAAGAAAGAATGTTAACATTTAGTTACTATTGGTACATTATAATATTGTATTATGTATTTATATTTACTCTTATGTTCATAATTTTTTTTCAAGATTTGGATTCAACCCAGCTCTAGCTTATACTGAAAAAAAAAATATCACCTTGTTCTAATATACTTTGTTGTGGGAGTTTTTGAGTCTAATCAACAGTCCTTTTATTAAAAATGATAGCCTATCATAGCTTTATATTTCAGCTTCATAGCCTCAGTGGCTGTTAAATACACTGAGATATACTCACTGGGCCATAGCTTCCTTTGGGAGAGTCACTCACCCCCCCCCCCCCCTTTTGAGTCAATGATACCCGCTCCCCCTCATCAGTAGAAAGTATTCATAAGAGTGTTATTGATACAATTAGTTAACTATATGCCTACTCATCATGATATTATATAAAAGGGGCAAATAATTAATTAGTATAACTTGATTAGGGTTGAGTCATTTAAAAATCGTAATAAACCACCCTTTCCCCGAAAATAACCCTCACCCCCGGCCCCATGCTCATTCTCTTCCCCCAGACACAAATTTGTGAATTCTCAATCAATTTTACTAAATATAAACAGTCTAAAATGAGTATAATGTGATTATAAAAAAGAACAGTCATGTTAATTGAACAAAGAGGGAGGGAAAAGGAGGGAAGGAATGGAGAAAGAGGGAGAAAAGGATAGAAGAGGAGGTAAAGAAAGATAAATGTATAGGGGAGAAAGAGGGAAAGAGCAAATTAAATTAAGATTATTTATTTGAGGTATTAAATATGCAGTTAATGAACCTACTGATTATATCAGCAAATGAGAATTTCTATGAGCGAGAGTGAACGGGCCTACATATTTTACCGGGAAAAGTATTTTCACATAGCTTCCAGGGTTCTTTTTTACATGCCACAATCGCCATGTCAGCGACGACTTTACATCCCCTCCGAAGAAAATTGTGCTTCAGATTTTTATCGCTCAAGAAAAATCCGTCGAACCCGACTGGGTTTGAACCTCCGAACATCGTTTCCTTAGGCCAGCGCCCTAAAACAACCGAATTCGATTTCTATACACATTAGAAGGTTGTTGTCATTGTTTATTCTTATTTTAAGAAGTTTAAATTATACCATTTAATTTTGTTTTAATTTTGAAAATTCTAATTTTACTTTACATCCACTGCTGTTCCCAACCTGTGACCTGGGTCAGTTTTTTATTCAAGCCATATATTTTCCACAACCGGCTTGTTAAGTCTGTCGTAGCTTCATATGCCTTATCGCCTAACTTAAGATTAGGACAAGCACAACATCCAGTCCCTGGCCGTTAATTTAGCACTGTGAAAGGGTAAACCCTCATTTCACCAATGATAAATTTTTCAATCATACCAGGAATCGAATCCGGGACCTTTAGATCAGTAGGCAGACACACTACTGAATGAGCTAAGGTGTGGTTTACATATAATAATCAGTATGGTAGTATATTATACTATTATTGTATAGCCCTAGTAATAATTTAATATTAATTATAATATTATTATTATTATTATTATATTATTATTATTATTATTATTATTATTATTATTATTATTATTATTATTATTATTATTATTATTATTATTATTATTATTATTATTATTATTATTATTATTATTATTATATTATTATTATTATTATTATTATTATTATTATGGTGACCTGGGGGTCTAGGGGTAAGGTGATAGACTTCTGTGCTAGAGTTCGGGGTTCAATCCTCGGTCCTGGCACAGATTTATCTGGTTGTCAAACCCTTCCTTCACCTCTGACAAGACGTGTATTAATCACAACTTGTGAATGTGAGGAATGCCAGGCCTCCACCGTGGTTCGGATCCCACGTTAAACTGTAGGTCCTCTAGTTCATCTTACAATCACCCTACCATTACATATTAGCGTAAGTGCGCACAACCCAAACGGGTAGTAAGACGTGGTGCTATTACTAATAATAGTATTATTCTTATTATTAGCTTCTGTGTAGTTAAATATATATTTGCCCACATAATTAGAAACACATTACATGATAAGATTTTTCTACAATCATCGGTAAATGTCGAACTTTTCATAAGGGATAAAGTGAAGTGTTATAATTTACAGATATCTGTTGACTAGCAATCTGAGTGGTAAACTATTTAAGAGCAAGTTATACCCAATAAAAGTCAGTTTCGTGCCGGTACTATCGGGCTGAAACCACACACGGAAGTTCACTTAAAGAGACGTTTATGTAGTTTATCCTAAGTCATGTTTGGAACGAGCTAAATAAAAACACAATAAATTGCACGGTACAGTCGCAGGACAGGATTTTATTTTATTTTAGCTATAAATAAATGATGTTTTAAATGATCCAACCCATAAATACTCAGAATTAATAGATATCCAAAAAAGGAAATTGTGAACCTATTTATTTCCTCATCCCATCGCGGCTATACGAACAGTTTTTTTAAAGCACCGTGTCTTACCACCCGTCCTGGTTATATTCATATGTACTACTCACACTAATGTACAAGGGATAAGGAAGGTTTCATTCTTAAAGTGAGTGTACTTGCATTTGCGTGGAGAAAGAGTGGAAAAACATTTAGTAAAAAACCACCCTCAGTACGTCCAATTGGGATTCGAACCCCCATCTCCCCGTCAATATTAGTCCAGTCTATTACAAGAATGACGCCTTTTACTATTTGACCACTGAAGCGGGCTATATGCATTCTAATCACATTATTGTGGTAGAGATGAGAAAGGTATGATTTCGAGGAATTGTACCTGCTGTTACGTGGAGGGAAAGTGGGAAATCATTTAGTCAAAAAAAACCTCAAAACTCCCGGCCGAGATTCGAGTCCCGACCTTCCCGTCAATAGCAAAACAAACTAGGTGGGCCTGACATTAAGGTCCGCGTGTCCATCTACTCAGTCATCAAACTATTAAAGTTTTGTTTATTCAGATAGTATAGAAATATTACATATCTGCACTGATGAGCAGGCGGACTAAACGTCAGACTCGTCTAGTCTTGTTTGCCGGCGGTATGGAGGTTGAAGTTCAAATCCCAGCTGGGTGTAAAGAGGGTGACCTTCCTTTAATGGTTTCCCCCTCTCCCTCCACGAAAATTCTTCATTCCACATCCCTACCCCATTAGTGTGTTAAAATAGAGATAGCCCAGGCAGGGAATCGAACCCTGTGTAATTGATAAATAATGAATGTTGTTTAGACCACTGTTGCACCAATCTAGCTAATAATACCACTTGCTACAAACTTTCAGATCAGAGTGTACCGGAGTAACCTGTTGCATGCAATATAACTTGAGATTTTTATTATTTTTATTTCAAGTATAAAAAAATTGTGTAAAGGGGAAAATAAAAATAAAGTGAAACCACAGAGCGAGCGAGAAGGGAGGGGGAGAATGTTGGAGGCATTGGCAAGGAGGGAAAGGTGAGGTAAGGTTGGAAAATAAGCTCCATTGCAAAAAGAGACAAGAAGTGGATGGTTCGTCTTTAGAAACAATGTTGAACGCCACACAATGTTGCAGATTGCTATCTACGGACACCAAAGACTAACTTACCACCTCCTTCATAATTCTTTATACTTCTTTTTTAACCCTGGCCTGGACTATTTTCACGGTCTCTTCTATACATTGATTTTCTTAAAAATAGACAATTGAGGCATCTTTTAGTAAATAGATACATATTTTTTGAAGCCAACAATAATAATAATTTACAATATTATTGATTCTATTTTATAGGTGCTAACTGACAGTTCACAGCTGACTTCTGACAGTCAACAGTTAGGTATATACCTAAATTTTGACTGTCAGAAGTGACAGCTGCTTAACACATGTTTTTGCAGATCATATGGTTCGGCGTAGGAATACATAATTTGGTCTGGTAACTTTTCAAAGCCGTCAGCTCTCAGCTGTGAGCTGTCACTCAGCACCAAAGAAGCCATGAGGCTACTGTATTTATAAAATATATCGAAAGTGATATCTATAGATCGCATGAATTGACGTGAAAGTAGATCCGGCTACTTTCTCTATCTGTGAACTGTCGGATATCTCCATTAGTAAGAAAATTGGGGTATATTTATCTAGCCGTTCCTCGAGACTAGTTGATAAAACCATTCAAACACAGATCTAGAGGAGTGTAGTTCGAGTCCGGTTGGTGTTGACGAATATATTTACTATGTGTATAATGGCTCGTCCTGTATACAATTAGGAGCTAGGATGGGCTGTGTAGTTTGTAAGTCGTGTGTTGACATAATCTGTACTTTTAAAGCGCTCATGTTAAATACCTTATTAAATTACATTATATTAGCCAGAGATGACAATGAATGGATACCAGAGACTTGTGGCGGAGACCAGACCAATATTTAGGGAATCCTACAGTTAATAAACTCTGTACGTGGATACTTGCTTGGACAGCCTCACACTGAACCCACATCTTACTGCAAGCTCTGGATGCACCCATCGGGCTAGGGATCAGGATGGTTGAATTTAGTGGGAAATGGATGAAGAGTGGCAAAACTTTCAATAAATTATTTATCTGCCAGATATGGTTCTACTTATAAAAATTGGCCTGCACAATTCATCGATTAATGTAAACCGAGGCAGTATATTCAAGTTCCAGCACAAATAGATACCAGAGCGAGATAGATTCTGGAACCTGTGGTGTGATGTAGCTGAGATCGGGTTAAGGCTATTCTTTTTAAGAACAAACTTCTTGGTAAACTAAATCAAATTGAGCTCGGGTTAAGGCTATTTTTTTTAAGAACAAACTTTTTGGTAAACTAAATCAAATATTTATCATCATCTCTATTTATCTCTATTTATCATCATTTCTAAATATATTAATCTAATCCATTCTTTATTATTAGCCCTGGGTAAAGAGGAGTTTGACTAGAAAAATGCCAATATTCTCGTGACAATTCTAGAACCGACGAGAATTGAGATTATTTTGTGTATAAAATAAAATTAAACTTATAAACTGGAACAATATTTTAATTACTCAGGCCTAAAAATTGTTTGTTATAAAAACTGTAAAAATACAAGCCTTAGATAACCACCCCGTTCATACCAACTGAAGGTCGTATAACAGAAGATCAAAATTTTTTTTAAAAAACTCACACAATAGATTTTCAATTAATAATCATTAATAAACTTTAGATAAGTCAATTAGAATAAAGTCTTCTTTTTTATTTATTTTTATTTTTATTACGTTCAATACAAAGATTATTAATAATTGAATTTAAGGGCTAGCAGTGAAGGGTAGTGTATAAGAAGGGACACTCCAATCTCAATGTGGAGATAGGGTGAGAAAACCACAGTGTTAAATAACACGGGTGAGATTTGAACCTCGACCTCCCAGTCACCAGCAACCCAGGCGATTGAGAGCCTAATGTCTTAGATCACGTGATCACTGAGCCGCGTCATCGGTAAGCCTCCGCCTTGAACATGTTTCCTAAATGAGAAGATAAAAGAGACAGTTGGTGGTTCTACTCCCCATTTGTACGAATGATGTTGCCTTTCTTGCTTCATAAATAAAGTAAAGTACATGTCAACTATTCTTGTGTGAGCTATCATTTATCATGGGGACTATTCTAAATACAAGTACAAGTAAAATTTTAGTTTGGTACAGATCTTAGTTTCAGCGAGTTGTCGCATTCAGAAATGATATACAGGATGACCGCCATGAAACTAAGATCTGAACCAAACTACATGGTAGACAGCCTGTACAAGTTGTCTTACATTAGCAAATTGAACAGAAGCTTCCCTTTCTTTCAAATAAAGGTAAAACCAAATAACTTTTTGTTTGAAAATTAATTTAAGGAAAGTGATTTTATTTAAATGCATTTTAGAGAAAAAAAAACCATAATTTTTTAAGAACACATGCTGATTGTTTCAAAATGTAGTTTACATTAAACTTTTTTTTATTTTTACATACATAAATAATTTTTTGGAAAGAATTTTATTGTTTATTTCATTAACTATTCACAAAACAAATATGATGACGTTGTAAAAATACGCGTCACGTATTTCGTAGTAACTTGTCCGTTGGTTATTACGTGAGGGCTGCCATGATTGTTTCAATATAAAGTTTTATATTGAGTAAAGTATGCATGGTGAATTCGGAGTTGTTTTGAGAAACGGGTTGCATCATAACTTGACAAACCAAGTACTAACACGCTTTGACGCCTTTGTACGAAATAGAAAAAGAGGGAAGAAAAGGAGGGGATTAACACGTGAGGCCTTTCGTTTATCTCGTGATAGCCGTTCCTCTGACGAGTATAAACACTCACTCTGCTAATAGCACCTGGACAACAAATATGTGTATTTCAAAATTATTTATTTTTGTTTCGTTTTCTAGATAGACGTATGCTTCCATGTACTTTTTTTTTTAAATCTACATCCTGGTAGGAAGATTCTTAAATATCATTTTTGTAAATAAACCAAATAGACTAAGCTTTAGACCATTTTTTAAAATATGTCTATAAAAAAACTACTTAAGGATTCAAAAAATAATTTTTTGACAATATAATTTTTTTTTCATTGTTTAAGAACTCTTTGTTTCACTTTAATATGCTTGAATCCAGCTGAATAGAACGTAAATTAATTACGATGGTAAATCCTATCTTGACTTGCTGTTACGTCACATGTAGACGACGTCGAAGCTGAGAACATATGAGAGAGCTGAGAAGCGCGGTCTTTCTACTCTCTCTAACGAGCTTCCAGTTACTACAGTCATGATAATTGCACATTAAGAGCAGGAATGGGGGACCTTGGGTACATTACCCCCACCCCACCCTCCCAACACTTTTAGTTTTTTGTTTTATTTTTTAGCACCGTGCCTTACTACCCGTACAGGCTATACGCTTACGTACTAATTATGCTAATGACGTTTAGGGATGAATGCTATAATTTTATGAAGTGAACCCACATTTGCGTGGAGGCAGAGTGGAAAATCATTTTGTAAAAACCATCCTTAATACACCCGACTGAGACTCGAACCTTGATCTCCCCGCGATCAGCCGTCTAATCTACTGCGAGAGCAGCGCTTTAGATTATTCGGCCACCAGAGCGGGTAGCACTCCTTGTAATCTCACAGAGGATGGCAGGAGGTGACAAGGGGCGGGGGAGGCAGATTCTCTTGACCACTAGGGCTAATATTAAACGAGTTTGATTAGACTCATCCTTTGTCTGTCTTGACACGTTTCATCATCCACACATGAGTCCAATGAGTCCCCAATATTGAACGAGCTTGATTAGACTCATCCTTTGTCTGTCTTGACAAGTTTCATCATCCACACATGAGTCCAATGAGTCCCCAATATTGAACGAGCTTGATTAGACTCATCCTTTGTCTGTCTTGACACGTTTCATCATCCACACATGAGTCCAATGAGTCCCCAATATTGAACGAGCTTGATTAGACTCATCCTTTGTCTGTCTTGACAAGTTTCATCATCCACACATGAGTCCAATGAGTCCCCAATATTGAACGAGCTTGATTAGACTCATCCTTTGTCTGTCTTGACAAGTTTCATCATCCACACATGAGTCCAATGAGTCCCCAATATTGAACGAGCTTGATTAGACTCATCCTTTGTCTGTCTTGACACTTTTCATCATCCACACATGAGTCCGACGAGTCCCTAATATAATGTTTTGTAGTTAAGTAGGAGAATAAACATAAGAGTAGCCTGTTTAAATATGCTACTCCTATGTACACGTACTCGTGTGGGTTTTTATTTTCTCGTGACCCCTTGTAGAGAGAAGTATAATTATTGAAATCATCAAATATATCTAACTCGAAATTTTGATAGATGTCGACGATTCCTGACTACCTGAACCCTAAAAGGTTGTTTCTGCAATGCCGTCTGTCTGTCTGTCTGTCTGTCTGTTACTGGGCTTAGAGATGAAACCATTCTACCGATCAGGATAAAACTTGATATCTAGGGCTTTCATAGGTTTCTCCAGAGGAGGGATTGGAATTATATATCCATCCCTAAATTTAAATATAGTTTACTTAAAGACGAAATGAGGGGAAAAAAATCTGCTTTTTTCAAAATCTCCTCTAGCGATTTTGATTAAATTCGTGTCTAGGCACTATTCAGTATTAAAAACAAAATGTCGATCGTAATTTTCCAATGAAAATAACTTTAAGCGTACTTTACATAAAAGGAAATTCCCAATTTTGAACATTTTGACTATTTGAGATACGAAATAAATAATAATCGAAAAGTGTAGGACTATTCAAAATAAAAATCTGAAATATATTTTTTAAACCAATAGTTACCGAGCTATAAGCCAATGTAATATATATTTTCATATCGGTCTTTGAAATGTTATTTTCTCTAGTGGACAGATATTTTCTTCATTTCTCAATGTTTCTGTAACAGTGTAAGTATATTATATGTGTCTGCACCACTTATATTATTAATTTCACATATCTTATGAGTAAATGTTTCCATTTTTAGGTAAAGGAGCTATACAGTGGCTTCCAAACTTTCTCTGGGTTTGACCCCAGTTTTCGTCTCTGGGACCATCACGACATCTTGATAAGCCAAAAGCGTTGAAACACTAGATTTTAGTTATTTCTTTCACAGCAGCCGTCACGGCTATTTGAATTTAATTACAATAGTTGTGTAGGTATACTTTAGAGGAAATGTAACCTTATTTGCATGTAGGAAGAAGTGTAACACATTTAGGAAAAAATTACCCACTGTACACTTGGCCAAAATTTGAGTCCTGACCTCCCCGTCACCAACAAACCAAACCAAAGCCCTCGTGCCCACAAGTACTTGTTTATATTCCATCCGTTTACATTTAAATTTTATTTTCAAGCTTCTTATAGTCATTACAATAAATTATAAAGCAAATATAAAGCTATAGCCTCAACAATCCCTATGACCACACCCGAGACACAACATGGCCCCAAATAGGGTCACGACCCTTTAGTTGTAAACCAGTGTTTTAAAGTTTGAGGGGACCAAGGCATAAGTCTTATCAACTAGTTTACGTCATTTGAGGGAGATCTTGTTTGAATTCTCTAGGGTGGTATTCTGAATATATTATTATTATTATTATTATTATTATTATTATTATTATTATTATTATTATTATTATTATTATTATGTATTCTATCTTACCAGGTCCATTTCTTTTGTCAGTGAACTATGATTGTAAATGCTTAGTATCTAAGAATCACATCCAAAATGGTTCTCTTCTCACCCACTCTTCCTAAGACTTCTGTATATTAAGACCAATAAAAGATATTAGGACGTTTAAAAGTGAATATGAATAGGTATATTTTTTAACTAGGCGTACAATTGAAAAAACGCAATGTAATATTACCACTATCGTAAAAAGCCTAAGTGAGTGAGTAAACTCTTTTAACTCAATTAGGCCCATAACCCAAGAATTAAAAGGAACACTCAATTCAAAGACAAACTGTTTTATATTAATTTAACACTCATCATATTTATTCCACTAATTCATCAGAGATGGTATTAGATTGTAAATGAAAATAATTGTGTGACCTGGACATAACATAATTTTGCCCCCACCACCCCACCCTTCTAGACAAAAAAACGTTTTTGTGTCCATGAAGTTAACCGGCTTTTATTATTGGAAGTAGAATTACTCTTTAAGGACTTGAGCTCTATAACCTATGATACTAGAATGAATTTTAAGAAGATGAACCACACACCCTTTATATAAACTGGATCGGCCTTTTCAGGATACCTTTTCAAGAGAGCCCCCACCCCCCACCCTCTCCAAAGTGACGTGTGACACATGATCTGGCAGTAACATGGCGGAAATATGACACTGACATATAAGGGACGATACTAATGTGTGACTCGAAGAACACCGGAATGATAAAACAGCAATCAATTTAATAATAATGTTTGCTTCTGAAGATGAAGATGCTTTGGTCTTATTAAATTAAGTCAAAGTAATTAGATACAATAATAATGATGGCGGTAAACGACGCTTGTGTGTGCATCCTTTTTGGCGAGAAATTAAAAAAAAAACTTGGGGCCTTCAGTGTTTTTAAACAGTTATATATGTACTCGTATTTCAGAAAAATTTCACTTGCTTAACACAATGAGTAAAGAAACCTTTCATTTATCAATAATTAAAATTAAACCTACGATTTTAAAATAAGACACAAACTTAAGGAAGTGTGTGGCAGCTAAAGAACGTCTTTAAATAACTTTAAACAAATGTCCAGCGAGTTAAATGAACTAGCTTGTCCGTAACATGTGACAAAACGTGGAGCATGGAGCTCTAGTCGGACACTGACGTGGCCTGTATCATGTCACTATTATGTCGCGTCACTTCCATTTTCTCTGGCTCATACGTTTACATTGGCTTAACCTGAAGATGCATGTTAGATGCCAAATCATGCGTCAGATCACATGTCACGTCATCTTGGTGAGCGCTCCACCTGAGAGAAGGAAACTTTCGGATATATTTTACTCTATTACACACTGTAACGATATTGATTTGGACCGCTCTCATATATTTAAAAAGTCATGGATGAAGGTATTTTTCTTTAAAGCATCGTATGTAGATTATCCTTTTAAGACTTCATCCATGGAGAATCACGCACTTTTGAAGGATTGCACCATTAAAACTTATTTTTTATTGTCAAAATTTAACTCCGTAATATTTACCAAACAAGCAAAAGAAGCCAGCTCCCTATATCCAATAGGAAGCTAGCCTTCAAAACACCTGTCGCAGGAACGCCTTTGATTGGTTGGTCATGAAACGGGTCACGTGAGGTCCAAGGGGCAAGGGGCACGTCGCATATAAGCTGTGTGTGCGTATGAATATATAGAGAGTGCCGGTGAAATAGATAGAGTAGACATACAGAGAGAGAACGTGCTGGCAAGAGAGTGTGTGTCGACGACAGAAAGAGAGAAGTCACATAAACAGACAGTACATAGTTTGTATCTTAAATAAAAGTGTATAAGAAGATATAATCATTCCAATAAATTGTGTGCAACATCAACAGTTGTATTTATTACATAATAATAATACCGTAATACCATAACACATACAAGGCAATGTGATATATTGCCATACTTTGATAGTATTTGTTTGAATTTATAATATACATCCATGTATGGTTAGTTAAATAAAATAAATGTGTTAATAAAAGGTTTGAACAGCATAATTAAGTTGATGTAGGCTAATATAGTAATACTTCCTACAGGCCTATAACCTAGATGATCGTTTGAACGTATAACTACGTCACCAAGTTTATCATTCAAACAAATGTAATCAAGTTGTTGGCTCTTATTTCTTTATAGTTAATGAACTTTCAATATGATTGTTTATGTATCTTATTCTGAAACTAATATACAAGCCCTTCCCACTTTAAATATATTGTACCTTTAGCAGAATATAGGCAATATGGGTGGTAGCTACATATTTTAATTTAGTGAAGATATTATTTGTATTTGTACAATATATTACCTGTGAAACTGAATTGTATATCTTATAATTTAAGTGTTTCTTTACCCAAGTGTGATATGATACTTCATTATTTTCAAACAATAACAATTTTATGCACTAAAAATATGTTTGCGCTTGCACACAAGAACAATGAAAGAGACCATTAGCTATATCCCCTCAGAATCAAGCAGATGACAAACTTGAGCATCACGCCTACTTTGCAATGGGTTTGTTCATGTACGGCCGTTATAGTAAAGAGATCACTGGATGAGCCCGAGTTTTCTTGGAGAAAGGAAGAACACTGGCTCTATTATTCCATCAATTATGAGAACTAACTGTAATTATATTATTTTATCTTCCCCTTAAATATATTTTAATACATTAAATACATTCCCATTTAATACATTTTATACGTTATGATATTTAAAATGAAATAATATTTTACTATTCTTTCTAAGGGGGGGGGAGGGTTGACGGGCACATCCTCCAAATGCCGGAGGCTAAAAAACTTATGAATGATCAACAGATCTAGAAGCTACCTGAACTGTTTTATGGCAACATAAACCCCTAACCACCGGAGGCTAGGATTTTTTTTAAATATTAAACACCTTTAGAAGCTAGCTGAAGTTTTTTTTATGGTAAAATAGCTTCATAACTGCCGAAAGATAGGAAAAATTCTAAATATTAAACACCTCTAGAAGCTTTCTGAAGTGCTTTTTATGGTAACACAGCACCATAATTTGTACTTGTACCTTAATCTTGATATTGTTTGAACCATAGATAAAAACCATATATATTTTGTTCATAAAATTTCGGGGGGATTTGAACCCCCAAGCTCCTCCCGAGTGCGGCCTTGGACACTACTATCGCAATATACTGGACTAAAGAAGACATGGAGATTGGTGCTCGATCTCGGTCAGGTGTACTGAAGATGGTTTTTCTTAAATCATTTTCCACTCTTCCTCCAAACAAATGTGGGTGTACTTACTTTATATTAAACCTTCCTCATCCTTAACACACTATTTTAATTACTAGGCCTACTTAGGCGTTTAATCCGAACGCGTAGTAAGACGCGGTGCTAAAAAACAATTGCAGTCAAATTATTTGTATCAGCACAGTAAATGAAATATAAGTGAAATCTTACAACTAATATATTTATTTTCTGACTATTAAGACAATGTTCCAGACCACATAAAATGTGGTTGTAAGTCTTAAAGTAAAGTTCTATTTGATCGGTATATTTCCATCTCACAAAATAAAAAACTTCTGAACAGTCAGCGGAATGTATTAACTCTCTTGTGATTTGGACAAGCAAGAATGTTGACTTGGACGATTGTTCTCATTGTGCACGACAACTAGGCATTAAACTAAGTTAAATTAATAGTTGCTTATATTTGTGTAAGCTTTGTTGTTCCATTTACAAATCAATAAAATCAAAATAGCATTAAGGTCATTCTGTAACAAGTTACATTGTAACAGTTCAAATCAAATGGCACAACACTCACCCTCCGAACCGTTGGACTCCAAATCCATCACAAGCTTAGCTGCAACTCCTCCCTATAACACACTATCTGGTTGACTGATGGGAGGTGGGACTCGGCAGGTTTCCAAGAAAAATGGCCACACCCATGGCAAACAAATGAAGGCTACGCTACGCGCCTAGTTGTTACTTCCTCCGCCTGACTTGTCCGAGCGCATGTTCTGTTGTCATCATGCCAACGAAGCTTCAGTGAGTTTCCACAGGCTTCTACACGCTTCGAGGTCTCGTCCTTTCAACTCCCCTCTCCCCCTTGTCTCTCCTACTCTTTGAGAACATTTGGTCTGGTGAGCTTGCTATATATGGTGGTATTTTGTAGACATCGTCACTCATTGTATCATAGGCTTACTAAAGGTGAGAGCGGAAAATTAATCTGAGACTTAATTCTATCCTTCAAAATTCTCTTTCGGCTAAAGGTGTGGGAATCTTTTCAAAATTATTGATTTGATATTATAAATTTAAATTTTCAATTATGGGTTGGGTTATTGATATCAGCGTGGTTAATTTGCAGCTGCATTCTCATTTTATTTAACCTTTTGGGGAAACTTAATCTTTGCTCAAATTTAAACGTACTTTATGTTTTCGCCACCAGGCGGCTAGCTTTTGATTGCGCTCTTACCGACTTTCTGAATAATTGCTGGAATCGTTCGCTGGAGAACAAATTTTAGAGAAAATTAACTCTGATAGCCCCTATTAACTTTAATTAGTATATGGGGAAGGAACACTTAGTAGTCTATAACATAGTTGTAAATTCTATAGCCTTGGACTGCCTTGAGTGGTTAAAGGGGAAGCTGCCCTTGATTTATATAATACTTTATGACTGTATCTCTTTGGGATTCATTGTTAGGCAGGACACTTATATTTAACGCTGTACAATTAATATTAAGGTGCGCGCGAACTTATTTGTGGTTGTAAGATATATTCCAAATGCCCTTATTTATATCACGTGTTTTTTTAATTCATTGGGCGGATTATTAGCACGGGAGGTTTGGGAACTTTATGATGAATTTTCTTAGTAATTTTGGAATTTTTAATTATTGTAATGTCCAGACTTTTGATGCCATTATAGGCGTGCTTGTTTAATATTTGAATACTCATGTATTTATAAAATATTTTTGTTTAGTATTAAAGTTTTGACTTTGAACACTCTAGTCAATATTTATATATTTGTGAAATATTAGGGTTTAATATTAAAGTATTTGACTTTGGACACTCTAGTCAATATTTATATATATATATATGAAATATTTTGGTTTAATATTATATTCTTTACTTTGGACACTCTAGTCAATATTTATATATTTATGAAATATTTTTAGTTAATATTAAAGTCTTCGACTTTGGAGATTCTAGTCAATATTTATGAATTGTTATTGTATATCGACTGTTTCTTTGATTTCCATTAAAATATACTGTTATTCTCTTTTAGCTCTCTTACTATCATTTCTCTAAAAAGGTCGTTACAATTCGACAGTAGAAATACTAACATGTTTAAGTATATGTGGGGTTAGGGTGATTATCCTTGGAAATATAGCCAGCAGCAATGTCTCATTCCATTACAGCAACACCGACCGCATAAGGAAGCCAGCGTTTACTTAACCTGGGTGTGTCATTAGTTGGGATTATCTGGCCCTTTGCTGGGCATAATAGGTTCTGCAAGTTGGTGTTTTCTCTAACTATCTATTTATCTAGCTATATTTTTGTTTTTAAAAATCTAGGTGGAAGGTAGTTTTAATTAAATTGATTAAATAGATAGAATCACTATTTAAAAATGTATGCTGGTTTGTTTCAAAATATACAGCACTCTTTTAATGTATACATACACAAAACTTTTATAAGAGTAATTTTATTTTTGTTTGTAATATAAACCATCAACAAGACAAGGATGAAAACAGTGACCTTTTGAATAGTCATCTAATGATAATTGAGATGACACTGTTTTTTTAGTAATAGTTTAACATGGCCCGTGTGTATGTGTATAAGCCTGACTTCACACAGTCAAATTTTTCATAGGAAGAACCTTCTCTACTAGATAGAAAAGTTAGAGTAGCTTTTACGTATTCATTCGTCAGGTCATGTCACTGTTGGTAGGTCTATATCAGTGGTTTTAAAACTTTTGCGGCACCCTTTGTAAAAATATAATTTTTGAAGGCACACTTGAGAGGGTTAAGGAGTGAGAACTGGTTGGGAAAAAAAGGACGCTTCGATGGTTTGAAAAAAAAATACAATTTCATTAATACAATTTAGTTAAGAAATTTAAGATATTATATTATGTATGTTTTACATTCTTGATTTAAAAATTAGATCATAAAATATTCTTATAAGCCAGTGGCTCCCGAACTTCTTTGCTCGCGGATCCCCTTTTGGCTTTGTAAGATATCCACGGATCCTCACAACCTTGCTTGCATAAAAAACAGTGTGTCTGAATGATTGCTACCTAAAATTTAAAAAGTATATTAAAATATATTAATTTTCCAGAATGTGGACAAAAATTATACATGCAATTGTATATTAAGTAAACATTAAATCTTACTCTATAGGGTACTAGTGTGAAGAATGGTGTTGTTTCTTCATCTCACAAAGTCCTTTAAAGTTGGGAGAGATTGTAGATGGCTGAATTATCATGTCGGGTGCAATGTCCAGTCTACAACGATATTTAGATTTTGTTGCTGCATACCTTGAAAATCCAGCTTCGCACAGATAAGTTGTTGGAAAAAGAAGAAGTTTAAAGAGGCCTACTTCACATTTAGACACTTGTGGATATTCTTGAATAAGATTGCACCAGAATTCAACCAGAGGAACTTCACTGAATTTCTGTTTCAAACCAGTATCAGATGTAATATCTAACACTCGTAATTTTGCACAGACATTGCATCAGATTTCTCTGAAGCACAATATGGATTTCGTACTCAGTCATTGTCACCTGTAGAATATTGAAAGTATTTCTTAAACGCTTGTTGAAAACCGTTTAAATGTTGGACGATGCTACTATGAATGGTTTCTTCTAGGCTAGATTCTGTTTCTATCAAGGAGTCATTCAAAGTTTTAAAGCATTCATACTGTCTTTTTTCAACGCATATATTCCAAAATTGAAGTTTACGATCAAAATATGCTATTCTGTCCCTTGTTGTAAATACTGACACACTCTTTCCTTGACATTACATATTTAGTTCATTAATTCTTGTAAAAATGTCCTATAAGTAAGTCAATTTCTGAAGCAAAGAGGTATTCACCAAACAGGGAGAAAGCTCAAATGGGTGATCAATAAAATAGAATAAATTTCAGAGCGAAGTTCAAAAACTATAATAAGAACCTTTCCCCTGGATAGCCATCTTATTTCTGTGTGAAGTAGCGGCGTTGTGTGCTCGCTTCCCACTTCTTCGCAAAGTAATTTAAACATTCTGGCATTAAGTGGCCTTGATTTATAGTGGTTCACTATCTTTACAGCATCATCCAAAACTGTTTTTAGGTCTCTTTTCATAGTTTTGGTGACAAGCGCTTGTTGATGGAGCACACAGTGACTATTCGAACAACACGGCACCAACTCTTCGATACGTTCCACGACCTCTGCCGTTTTACCTGCCCTCGCTCTGGCTCCATCAGCGCACACACCAACACACTTTTCCCAACTTATATCGTGTTCTCGCATGTAACTATTAATTATTTTAAAGATTTCTTCTCCAGTCGTAAGACTTTCAAGAGATTTACAAAGCAACAAATCCTCCTCGATTTTTCTTTGAAACAAGTAACGCACAAATACAAGTAATACTGCTAGCCCTGACACGTCTATTGATTCGTCAAGTTGCAACGAAAAAGCAAAACTACATTTAAGTCGAGACACCATTTACGTTTCTATATATGTTGAGAGATCTTGAATGCAACGTTTAACAGTATTATTAGATAACAGAAATGTTTTAAGTTTATTTTTTGATTGCTCATCAAGCGCATAAGCTACCATTTCAATCGCAAAAGGGTTTCAGCGATTGTATGGGCTTCTCCTGGAACGGTAACTCACTTTGTAGGAGGCCTCGGCAGCGCTTTCATTGTCAGTTTTTGAACTTTTCCCCATAAGACTCTGACAATTTGTTAATGACCCAAGTTTACGCTTGAAAAGACTAACATCTTTGTCCTTATATTCAGGATGATTATTATCACGATGTCTACGAAGTTTGGCAGGTAACATAGAACTGTTTGATAACACTTTGTTGCACAAGACGCATAGTGCATCAGGGGCAATTTATCACATGTATACGTAAATCCCAGAGACAAATAGGAATCATTGTATTTCCGTTTTTTACTTCTTTCAACAGTTCTAGAGCTGTTACTTCTAGATGGAGACGTAAAACGTTGATATTCACTTACAACGTCGGCTACACTGGTACTTGCTGGAGAAGTACTTGATTGTTTACTTAAGTTACTTAAGTTAAGTTTACTTAAGTTTTAGCCACTGATTCATGATATATATTAAAAATAATAGTATCAATGCTACTGCATGTTATTTCACTCACTTTCTTGTATCTACGAATAAACATACGAGGATAGGATCTTCTTCCATTAACAGTTACTAAGAATGTTCCTCCACATCCACATTGTCATGACGACACACAAACAAATTGATTAACCCTAATTAATATATAAATAACAGGACCACATGGTACCTGACAAATGCGGCGAGTACAATGATGAGCATGAGTGAGAAAGAACATGTTACTAAACTGCGATCTGTAGACTATTTATAGACGTTTGAAATCACGCTAAAATTAGTGGAATAACTACCAGTCTTGATAGCAGGTGTCCAGGAGAGGGTTGCTAGTTCTGAGAAATATGAGAAATATAGAGGCTATGCGAAAGCAAATAGGGGAAAATGAGGGAGGAAAATAACAATTTCACTTCAACTACGATTCAGCAAAAATAAAATAAATGGTACGGCGCACCGCACAGACTTTCTCTCTCTTTCTATAAACTCGTAAGATTTCTGAACGGAATAATGTACATTGTATCATCACCACTCCACATAAGAACACGCATAAAATAATATACAATGATATATAATCAATGAGAAAAGAGGCGCACCTTTGTCCACCTAAGAGAATTTCAAACAGTTTAATGTCTTCCACAAGGGTCAACACTTCGTATTAAAATTTCGATTTCTGGTTAAAGTTTTAACATTTTATAAGGTGTTGCAGATCTTCAAGTCATCGCATTGATATTTAATTATTCATTTATACATTTTGACCAATAAAAAATGTAAATATTGACTATTGAGTCTAAAATGGAGATAGATCATTGCTATGCAAACATTTCTCCTAAGAGATTTAAGGACAAATAACATACTTTTTTAGATACTTATATTTAATTACTCTATGGCATTGGAGAATTATTGCGTTAAGACTTATGTAGTATATGTTTACAACTAAAGCTCACAAAATTGTATTAATATATTTGCAAATATCTCAGAAACTGCTGCTTTTATAAAAATATATGTAAAATAAAAGTTTTTTATTTCTAATAGTCCTACAATTTTGCAATGATAAGTTGTTTAGTTTCTCCAATAGTTGTGGAGATACGGAAATTAACGCTTCTGTAATGTACCCTAAAAATCATTTTCATAGGAAAATGAAAATAGCCAGTTTATTTATAATCTTAATCAACGCCTAGATACGAATTTTAATCAAAATCGTTTGAGCAGATTTTGAGAAAACCAAATTTTTCTCTTTTCACCCTTCAGTAAACTACCCTTAATTTTAAGTTTTTATAGACACACAGAGAGACGGCATTGCAAAGACTATTTTTTAGGGTTCGGGGGGTCATGAGACGTCGACATCCATCAACATTTCAGGTTAGTTTTTTTTACGATCGCAATACTTAAGCTTTAATGTCCAAAAAGCTAAAAATATATATATAATTGCGTATAGTTTGAAAATTATTGATTTTATAAAAATATGTTTCGAATAAAATATTTGTATTATAAATATATATACATATTTGTAATGCTAAGTAATTTCATATCTCAAATAGTTTCGGAGCTATTATAAAAAATGTTAATTTACGCATCAGACCGGAGCCCTTAAAGCCATTTTGCCGAAATATTGATAGTAGTCATTTTGTTTGGAATATTTATTAATGTTCATAAATGAAATTTAATCAAAATCGTTAGAGCCGATTTTGAGAAAATCGACTTTTTCTCTTTTTTCCCTTCAGTAAACTACCCTTAATTTTAGGGGTAGATATCCAATTCCAAAAAACCCTCGGGGCAACCCTATGAAAAACCTAGATATCAAGTTTCAGCTCAATCGGTAAAATAGTTTAGGCTCTAGTTGGAGGTACAGACAGACAGACAGACAGACAGACGGAAATTCAAAAACCACTTTTTCGGATTCAGGAAGTCATGAAACGTCAAGATTCATCAAAATCTCGAGTTCGATTTTTTTGACGATCACCATACTTTCTCTACCTGTAAGATAGAGAGAAAGTAAAAATAGCGTAACATGTAAAGTTAGGTGGCTCAATCGGACAGTTAAGATATAATCACTCTCTTAGCTAGATATTCTAAGAATTAATAGTCAGAGCTATTATTTATGCTTATTAGTAGGAACTACTCCATCTATATATCATATTCTGAAAATTGAAAAATGACACCTGGACACCTGGGTTCGATTCCCGTGTTCAGGTGTCATTTTTCAATTTTCAGAATAGATATTCTAAGCCATATGAACTAAACGTATAGTCAATTAAATAAGTTTCGCGATTATTTCTATCAAAATATTATTGCTTTTTAAAAATAAAAAAATAAAAGTATCCATTATAGAAATCAATCCGTAGATTCCCTGGGCACTGTTCACGGATCCATTGGGATCCGCGAAGTACAGTTTGGGAATCACTGTAATATAGGCCAATCAAAATATAATTATTTTAATCAATTGGTATTTTAATGTAAAACTTAAACATGTTTTTAGTTATTTGTTCAGTTATTTCGATAATATTAGAGCATATAAACGATAAGGTGACACTAATTTATGTTTGAGCTCGCTAAGTTTCACCCATTTTTTACAATGATGTCTTAATTAGCAGAGATATGATTTTTGCATAGTGATAAAAATCTTACGGCACACCATTTAGGGGCTCGTGGCACATAGTTTGAGAAAGACTAGTCTAAATAGAATCAATGCCTAGAAAATAGCATATACATAATATAATAACATTTAATCCATTTTTGCCGCAAAAGATATGTTTGTATTTTCTAAAAGGACCTTTTTATTGATATTGGACTGTACCACTATTCCTCTCTCACTCTATGCCCGATCTAAATGACTATTCCTGTATAATCTGCGCATATCCTCCTCCCCCTCTGCAATGATTAGGTCAGCTAACCTCGAACACCTTGTGAGCGGAACTGTTGGCTCCGTCTGTTACGCGCGTCTGGGAATATTTGATAAAGGGAAAGACAGTAACAATAGAACGACGATAAGCGAAACAGGCGGCATAGGACTGGTCCGTCTATCTCGGCGTGGGACAAGACGTTGGGCATAGGACTGGTCCGTCTATCTCGGCGTGGGACAATACGTTGGGCATAGGACTGGAACGTCTATCTCGGCGTGGAACAAGACGTTGGGCATAGGACTGGTCCGTCTATCTCGGCGTGGGACAAGATGTTGGGCATAGGACTGGTCCGTCTATCTCGGCGTGGGACAAGACGTTGGGCATAGGACTGGCCCGTCTATCTCGGCGTGGGACAAGACGTTGGGCATAGGACTGGTCCGTCTATCTCGGCGTGGGACAAGATGTTGGGCATAGGACTGGTCCGTCTATCTCGGCGTGGGACAAGATGTTGGGCATAGGACTGGTCCGTCTATCTCGGCGTGGGACAAGACGTTGGGCATAGGACTGGTCCGTCTATCTCGGCGTGGGACAAGACGTTGGGCATAGGACTGGTCCGTCTATCTCGGCGTGGGACAAGATGTTGGGCATAGGACTGGTCCGTCTATCTCGGCGTGGGACAATACGTTGGGCATAGGACTGGTACGTCTATCTCGGCGTGGGACAAGACGTCATCACACACAACGGCGCGGCGGTACCTTCTTGTTTGGGGGGGGAGGAGGGGGGGCGCCTCAGTAAGCGAGAAATTGCCTCTCAGACGAAATTTCGAAATAAGGTTCACGCCAAAATAAGTTTTATTAATAGAAAAAAAGTATGAAAACGTGACCTTAGCACATTTTCAACGACTTTTTAAACATATTTGCGGAGCTGTGAGACTAGGCTTCATGAAAAAGGACTTTGGATTTAGCCTTCTTTTAACAAATACAGTAATTTTTTTATAAGCTCATAATAAATTTAAAAAAAATATATAGTTGAGAACTAGAAGTGAGTTTTACTCTTTACCTTGAGACAAGAAGTTTCATAGCCCACTTCGGTGGCCGCATGGTCTAGGTCGTTACTCTCCCACTAAACTAGACTGCCGATGACGGGGAGATCAGGGTTCAATCCTGTTCAGGTGTATTGAGAGTGATTTTTCCTAAAGGACTTCCCACTCTCTCCACACAAATGCGGGTACACGTCCTATGAGTTCAACCTTCCTCATCCCTAACCCATTAGCGTAATCAGTACATAAGCGTATAACCCGAATGTGTAATAAAACACGGTGCTAAAAAAAGAAGTTTCTTAATTTTATTTCCCATATTTCTTATTGACATTACAAAAAGGGGTTGTAGGTGAAGAGCGAAGAATTAGACAGAAAAGAGACGTAGTTCCAGAAAACGACACAGACCATTGTGTGACCTGACAGCGATTGATACTTTCTTGCAGGCCGAGGCATCTGCCTCAACATGGAATATTTGCGCATGCGCCACTTTACCACTCCGTTTCTTGTTCCTTCGTAAGATTGCCACGCATGCGCAGTTGACAAGTATTGCCTCAACGACATCGTCTTTCTGAGGACGACACATCTGCCACGTAGCTTGTGGAGCTTCTATGAACTAGTGAGACCAAATGAACAGCTTTAAGGAGGCAGAGAAATAGGATATACAGTAGAGTTCCGATTATCCGATATTCCGTTTTATTCGACGCAAGTAAGAGAAGCAAAGTTGGGAAACAAACTTCAATCACACATTTTTAAACGGTGTTTTTTTCATTTTACATTCTTCAGTATAATAAATGTTTCAGTTAATTAATTTAAAATCTTTTGTTCTGTTTACATGAATAAAGTACTAGTTTTGTAAATTATTACATAATTTATACTATGGAGTAATTACTAACCTTTTTTTATATAGGCTTATAATTATATTCAGCACTTCCATTTAATATTGATTTGTTTCATCCAAGCCCCTCCTCTTTTTCCCGCACTATCCGACATTTCGGTTATTCGACCAGCTGTCGATACCGTTTAGGATTTAACCTACCGACACAGCAATGGTCAGCACCTTAACTCAGTCACTAGAGTGTCTGCTTACTGCTTTAATGGTATCGTATTCGATTCCCATCAGTCTCAAAAATATAACACTTTTAAATTGGGTTTTGTTGCCTACTTGAAGGTTTTAAAGCTATTTTGCGAAGAAGGTTGTAACTGAACTTGACGCACTTAGGCAGTCTAAGCACTAACACACTTAGACACCAATTTATTAAATATACTTGCTTCGGTGGCCGCTTGGTCTAACGTGCTAATCTCGTGTTGGGCTAGACTGCCGAAGACGTGGAGATCGGGGTTCAATCTCTGTCAGGTGCATTGAGGGAGGTTTTTCATATATGGTTTTCCACTCTCCCTCCACGCAAATGGGGGTGCACTTCCTTTAATTAAGCCGTCCTAATCCCTAACCCATTAGTGTAATTAGTACATAGGCGTATAATCTGAACAGGTAGTAAGACAAGGTGCAATATTTTTTTATGAAATAGAAAGATAGAGAATAAAATTTGCAGTTTAGCCTGTGAGGCTTCTTATTTATCTACTGATAGCATTTCCCCTCTTCCTCTGACGACTTTACAGAGTCACTAAACCAGTTGCGCCTTGAAAACCTTGACTTTCCTTTTTAAAATTACCCTTTTCTTTTTTCCTATTCTAGCTAGGCATATGCCACCACCTACTTTTTTTTAATCTTCATCCTGGCAAGAAGACTCCTACAAGCAATTTTTGTGACCGAGCCAAATAGCCTTTGATGTAGAGGATTTATAAAAAATACATTTACAAAAAAAACTACTTCAAGCTAAAAAAAATAATAGCTTTGACACTGTAGAACTATTTTTAGAATTATTTACGAATTTATGGATTTTGTTTTAACGTTATATCTTATAAAACTCGCTGAATAAAACGTAAAGTCACTAACATGGGAAATCCTATCTCGATCTACCGTGACGTCACAGGTAGTAGACCCTTTAATCAAGCTAAGAAGAGAAGCCGGTGAAGCTAAAATATATTTTTAAAAAACCTAGTTCAACGTCAACATACAAGTCAGGATTCGAATGGCTTGAACTCCAATTAGGTTATCTCCCGTATAACCTGACAAAGAGGTTTTACATCCTCTCAAAATGAATGTTGATACTTTTTGTCTCTACAGCCCTATCCCTATAGGTTGTTATTGATAATCCTTGTGCTAAGGGTGCTACATGGGAGAGCGATGAGACAAGTTGCAAACGTTTAGAAATCCCACATTATTAATTATGAACTGGTTTGATTATTTTTTTAAAATATTGTTTCCACCAAAATGTAGGCTCATTTTCTGAAAAGTTAAAAATTATTAAGTACTGTATTTAAAAAACATTTATGATAGAACACATAAGACCCTATAAAACAATTCCACAAGTTTTTTATGTTCTGTTGTGACCTTATCAAAACATGATTTTATATTCAAAATTTGAACTCTTTAGTTCGCTAGAAACCTGTTGGTAATAATTTTGGTTTACATTTTGATGGAAATAATACTAAAAATTATCAAACACCCTTTTAAATAATGCGGGATTTCTAAACTCCTGCAACGCCTTTCCTTGATTAAAAATAAGTTTCCACTGATATATTTGGAGAAGACTAACTAAATGTCGGATGTGGACTAATAAGTTGTTATTAATTTAGATAGTAACTGTTCAATAGACCATTTTAATAATTTACATTATAATTTGTAATTATACTATTATTAGAATCATATTTTTTTCATCAGGTTGTCAATCAAGTACTTACTTTACATCCAAGACTGTTTCCAGTTTGTGGCCTGGGTCTGTTTTTTTTTTATTAAAGTTATATAGTTTTTATTTTCCACTACCGGCTTGCTAGGCCTGTTCTAGGTTCATATGTCTTATCATCTAGCTCACGACTAGGGCAGGCACAACATCCAGTCCCCAGCCGTTAATTCATCACTATGAAAGGGTAAACCCACATTTCACCAATGATAATATTTTCGAACCCTGGATCCTTAGCTCAGTAGACAGAGATGCTACCAACTGAGCTAAGCTTAAGTATTTAAATTTAAATTGCATATACATTAATAACGTTTAGTTAATAACAAAATTCCACTGCTATCATTAGGTTTATATTATTGTGAATACCCGCGTAGGTGGCCGTATGGTCTAATAAGACAATTCACGATATAACGTATTACCAATTATAGGAAAGACGGGGTTTGAACCCTGTTCAGGTGTAGTGAAGGTGTTTTTACTAAATGGTTTACCATTCTCGCTCTATGCAAATGTGGATATATTCCTTTTAAATTCTACCTTCCTAATCCCTACCTCATTCGCTTGAGAATGTGGCAAGACTGACTGGGTAGTAAGACGCGGTGCGCACACATTATTGTTAATAGTAGACCTAATAATAATAACCAAAACATAATTATCATTAATTTTATCTTAGCTTTCGTAAAACCAACTGGGAAAATATTATTTAGCTTGCTCCACGTTTATTTTTGGTCAAACTAAGTTTCTTCAAAAATTACAAATAACATTAAGGTGGAAGTGTAGGGAACGAGACAAAAGGCCAGTCAGTGTTTTTGCAGTTTTTATAGCAACAGGGGTGGCTGCCCGCTCTTGGCCAAACAGAGCTAAACCTAATCTAACGTAGCCTGGGCGTGATATGAAAATAATCCCCAAACCTAACTTCAAACCTCACATAACCTAGGCGTAATAGTGGAATTGCTAAGCATAACAATCGTTCACTTTTTGATACTAACGTGAAATTTTACATAGGCTATTAGTATAATTTTGTTGTGATTAAATTAGAATTTAATCCCACTCTCAAAAGGTTATTTTACCATTGCCATCTTGAAAAAAGGCACCCTAAAACTTTTTCTTTTTGCAACTATAACGTAAACAGTTTATAGGCCTATTGTTGAAGTGTTTGTTAAATTGATATATAAAAATAGAGGAGAACATTGTCTACAAAACAGGTGTTTATAGTTTTATTTGTTATCCTAACAGTTTATATACAATCTCCAAGTGAAGCGTTTAGAGTATAGATAACATTTGTGGAGTTTCCCCTTCAGATTATTTTCAAATCACGCCCAGGCTACGCTAGGTTTGGGGACTATTCTCATATTTTCCCAGAGTCCAATCGTCAAGGTGAAATGTGGTACGGACAGCTAGCAGAAGATTTAAAGAACTGTCAAAAGAGAAAGAAAATTAAAAATATAGGGTTTTATCGACGTTTTGACTTCCAAAAGTGACAACAAATCAACATAATGGTTTTGTAGGTCATATGGTTTGGTGAATGGATTCATGAGAGTATATCTGGTAGCTTTTGCTAGCTGTCAGTTACTACCACTCCCATGGTGAATGGACTATATTATCCAACAGTTATATAGGGGGGCGCCAAAAAGCATTCCCGCCCGGACAAGAAATTTACCTCGGGACCTTCGTATAGTAAAACATTTTGTTGGTCAGAATAAATAAAATATTGCTCCAGTAGAAATATAAAGAAATTTTTTCTTCAAATGGTGATATCAACAGTCCTTGAATATCTTTACTGAACATATTAGCATTTGATAAGAAACATTTTAAACTAAGAGAAAAAAGTTGTCATTTAATTCTAGAACACCCAATGACAGATATTCAAGAGATGTGAAGAAAATAAAATTCTATATTTTAATTGGAGAAATGTTCTATTTATAATGGTATAAGAAAGTTTTGCTCTAAATACTACAAAAACACTGACCCGACTCGACGTTCCCTACACTCCACCCTTGGGGTGTGAAACCAAACTATACTTTGAGCGAGTGCCAAAGGAACGATGTTGTGAATTCTCTCTACCAACCTGTATTCCTGTGTTAATGACTGTACTTAACTTGTGTTCCTCTTCACCCCCCTTCCCCTTTCACAAAAACGAGAATGGAAGGGGATACGGTTGAACTGTGGCGACCAATGGCAGGCCAGCATTCAACAGGTGGTAGAGCCAATCGCGGCTTGGCGTAGCTGAGGGGAAAGATATTCCAGTCTTCACATCTTTGCTTTGTGTGACTGGGCTGCATATGTCCAAGGAGTACAGCTCTATCGTTTTTTAAAAAAGGAAAGAGAACAGCTCAATGAATACACAATTCGGCCGTGAAAACACCAAGTATAATTATGTAAATTAATTTTAACGCTAAAGTGTATGCTCTAATGTTCTTGATGACTTTATTTTTGTATAATTACAGGCGTAATAAAATTGTTCACGACAAACACATAATTTTACTAGATAGGCCTACATCCTCTAAAATATAGTCAAAATCATGGGACTCTTATTTCAGCTACAGTAAATAAAAAATACCAATTTTCAGCATGAATTAAGTTTCAATGTTAATTATGATTTTTTTTTTTTTTGGCCAAGCGCAATTTCTTTTAGCTCCACAATCTTCCATGCGTGTTTTACCATAGTCCTATCTACATTTTATTCTTACAGGAGGGACTACATTATTAAAATATGACTATAATTTAGAATATAGTTTCTTCATAATCAACAACAGAATCCAAAGCCCGCATCAATAGACACGGGAACAAAGATGTCAAAATCCTCTAGTCTGATTGGCCAGTGTCGTGGAGCTCGGAGTTCAAATCCCGGTTGGGTGTACTGAGTGGTGACGTATTGGTTGCACCCATGTTTCAAAATATCGGTGGTACTAGCACCCACCTAAAGTAAACTGTAAGTGTTCGTGTTCGCATCCGTCGGGAGTCAAAGCCTCGATTCTAGTAACTGTAAGTCATTAAGAGGACGTTTATGACGCTTATTTTTCGCTAGGTCATGTTTCAGAGCACCCAGTATGAAGTAATGTTGGTAGGTTAGGCTAGGTTAGGTTAGGTGTGGTGGTTAGATAAAGCTAAGTTATGTTAGACATACATACATACATACATACATACATACATACATACATACATACATACATACATACATACATACATACATACATACATACATACATACATACGTACATACATACATACATACATACATACATACGTACATACGTACATACATACATACATATACATACATACATACATACATACATACATACATACATACATACATACATACGTACATACATACATACATACATACATACGTACATACGTACATACTTACATACATACATACATACATACATACATACATACATACATACATACATACATACATACATACGTACATACATACATACATACATACATACATACATACATACATACATACATACATACATACATACATACATACATACATACTTACATACATACATACATACATACATACATACATACATATATACATACATATATACATACATACATACATACATACATACATACATGTTACCTCTATTCTCCAGAAAGAAAAATAAAACAAGAAGTAAAAGTAAATAATATAAACTTATTTGGTAAATACAAACATTTACCCTCCTTGGAACAATAGAAGGGAGATGAATACAAAGTGTGCGCAAACACACACGGCTATGTTTCCTAGGGCACTAACACACACGAGCTCAACCAACATGAAGTCCTACTGATCTTGCTGTTTTTACCTCTATGGTTTTCAACTCCCTCCACACAAATTCGAGTACATTTCCTTTTAATTCTACCTTGATTTAATATACACCAATACTGTAGGCCGCATGGTCTTTGGCGCTACTTTTGCAATAGACTAGATTTCCGAAGACGGGGAGATCTAAGTTTGATCCTTGTCGGGTGCTCTGTGGGGAGGGGTGAGGGGTGTTTCCCTATACGGTTTTACACTTCTCTTCCACCCAAATGTAGGTGCATTTCTCTAAATTAAAATCTTCCTAATCTCTAACACATTAGTGTAATTAGTACATAGGCGTATAGCCTAAATGGTAGTAAGACACGGTGAAAATAATAATTATTATTATTTTATTTTTTTCTAAAATCAGCCCAAGTGGCTAATGGGGTGACTTTTGTGAAAATCAAAAATTCGTATTTCAGGCCGCGGGCACAAATGAGTTAATAAACACATCACCAGGCAGTCCAGTCTATGGCAAACACTTAGGGTGAATTCGTGTGTCTCGAAAGCTTTCATCTGCGCCGACCCATATGTAGACCCAGATTGACAGAACAAGGTAATGTTTCCCCAATTTTGATCTATTTTTAACGTAGTAATGCGCTCTGGAGTTTTTACACATCTGTGGAGTTACTTTGTTCTTCCTTATTTCCCTGTGTAATGTGTTATTCAGACAGTAAAACATACTATCACATTGTCACCCCACAGCCGGATTCGGTGTCCACGTGGTCTAACGCGCTACTCTCACAGGAGACTAGACTACCGATAACAGGGAGATGGAAGTTCGAATCTCGGTTAGGTGTACAAATGGTGTGTTCCCCCCTCCCCAAAATTGGTTTTCCACACTCTCTCAACTCAAATACGGGTACACTTCCTCGAAATATAGCCTTCCTAATTCCTAAAACCAATAGCGTCACTAGTAAATAAACGTATTTCCCGAACGGTTAGTAAGACGCGGTTCTAAAAAATCAACCCCGCATTGAGGGTTGAGTGACTTTGTGACGGCTCCAAATATTATTTCTCACTTAACTATAATAGTAAGCATTGATTTGTCTCAACGAATAGGTAGAGACAAGATGGACTTTATTAGTTTATTGGTTTGAGATGATAGCGTATACTCTTGTGCGATATTTGAAAAACATCAAAAAGTGTCACAAAGTCACCCCCGCTTGCGGCATTTGACTTACGGTGAGAACAAATATCTAGTCTACAGCTCATTTAGGCCTATAGGGACATAAGAAATCCCATTAGCTATAAAAGCACATCACCACGTCCTAGTAGCTACCCGTTCGGTCTGTATGCATACATTATTTGCGTGGAGGGAGAGTGAAAAACTATCTAGGAAAACCACTCTCAGTACACACGACCAGGATTCAAACCCCCAATATCTGCGTCAGCGACAATTCCAGTCCCCTAGATCTCTCTTACCACCCCGTTTGTCTGTAATACTTTATATTACTACCCAGTCAACAGTCATAACATAAGCACTCAAAAAATAATAATTTAAATTTAGTTCATACAAAATTTTAAATAATAAAATAACTTACAACAATTTTCAAATGTGCTATTTCTCTTACGTTACACGATAAAAACAAATTTAGGGTGTTCGAAAACAAGGTGCCTAGGAAGATATATGGTCCAAAACGGGTTGAGGCTACTTGATAGTGGAGGCGGTTACATAATGATGAGTTACATATCCTGTACTCATCACACGTCATTGTAAGGATAATCAAGTCTCGTATATCAAGGTGGGCAGGACATGCAGGGCGAATGAAAGATTCTAGAACCTTGTTCATAATATTGACTGGTAAGACCAATGGGAAGAGACCAGTGGGAAGACCTAAATGCAGATGGGAGGATAACATTAGAATGGACCTGAAAGAGATTGGGGGTAATTAAGTGGACTGAATATAACTAGCTCAACATAGGGATAGGTTACTTTTTTGTAAGTGCGGCAATGAACTTTCGAGTTCCTGATGCCATAAATTAAGTAAGTACGTAAGCTA
Source organism: Timema podura (assembly GCA_033556935.1). Classification (NCBI taxonomy): domain Eukaryota; kingdom Metazoa; phylum Arthropoda; class Insecta; order Phasmatodea; family Timematidae; genus Timema; species Timema podura. Next base: position 53,247,970 of record JAVRXN010000007.1, on the reverse strand, counting down.
TTTCTTTAATCACTTTAAATACTTTATTGGGAAAGCTTTGATCCACATATTTTTAATAATTGCTGTTTCAAGTATTTCTTTTACCCATATAAACATCTGGGAAAATTAAAGTCCTTAAATAATTTTAATATTCATTAATGATTTTAAATACATAGCAAATAGCAAACAAATAGCTAGTCTAGACCTGCATCGTTGGGCACGCGGATTAAACGTTGGGCTCTTATAGTTTATTCTGGCGGTTACAAAGAGGACTCGGTCCCGGCACAGATTTATCTGATTGCCGAACCCTTCCTTCACCTCTGACAAGACGTGTATTAATCACAACTTGTGAATGTGTGGAATGCCAGGCCTCCACCGTGGTTCGGATTCCACGTTAAACTGTAGGTCCTCCACTTCATCTCACAATTACCCTACCATTACACATTAGCGTAAGTGCGTATAGCCTGAACGGGTAGTAAGACGCGGTGGTAATAATAATAATAATAATAATAATAATAATAATAATAATAATAATAATAATAATACAAAGCGGACAGGGTTTGAATTCCAGCCATATAGTTAAAGATGCGTTGTCCATTCTGCGATAATTACCTGCGACTGCGGCTGGAGTCAAGTGGCTACGGCCGCAACAGACCGTGGCGACACTAACCGCATGCGACAGTTGATTTCGAGATGGATGAGAGTACAGGTGATCCGAGTGAGAGAACTTTTTTTTTTTAATATTTTGAGGGAGGAAGATGGTGAAATAATTTTAATGTGGTTGTACAGCAGAAGGAAAAGACAGAAGTTGAACACATGTATTCATGTCCTTGTACTTCGGATGTTTTAAATCGTTTACGCAATCACACAGCACCACATCCTACGAGTGGGTCATTAGCACCTCCAGTTATCGTTGTGTAAGCATTTAAAAAAAAAGATTAACACACTAAATTCAAAATCGAATAAGCAATATCGTTGCGGCTCAAGCCGCAAGCACTGTTCTCTCTACCAGTGCTGAGACACAAGCTGCAATCACTTCGTGTCGCAGACCCAACCAAACTGCGCATGAGATAAGACTGCAACTCTAGCCGCAAGTACTGTTCTCTACACCAGTGCTGAGACACAAGCTGCAATCACTTCGTGTCGCAGACCCAACCAAACTGCGCATGAGATAAGACTGCAACTCTAGCCGCAAGTACTGTTCTCTACACCAGTGCTGAGACACAAGCTGCAATCACTTTGTGTCGCAGACCCAACCAAACTGCGCATGCGCTAAGACTGCGACTCTAGTCGCAAGCACTGTTCTCTCTACCAGTGCTGAGACACAAGCTGCAATCACTTCGTGTCGCAGACCCAACCAAACTGCGCATGCGCTAAGACTGCGACTCTAGCCGCAAGCACTTTTCTCTCTACCAGTGCTGAGACACAAGCTGCAATCACTTCGTGTCGCAGACCCAACCAAACTGCGCATGCGCTAAGACTGCGACTCTAGCCGCAAGCACTTTTCTCTCTACCAGTGCTGAGACACAAGCTGCAATCACTTCGTGTCGCAGACCCAACCAAACTGCACATGCGCTAAGACTGCGACTCTAGTCGCAAGCACTGTTCTCTCTACCAGTGCTGAGACACAAGCTGCAATAACTTCGTGTCGCAGACCCAACCAAACTGCGCATGCGCTAAGACTGCGACTCTAGCCGCAAGCACTTTTCTCTCTACCAGTGCTGAGACACAAGCTGCAATCACTTCGTGTCGCAGACCCAACCAAACTGCGCATGCGCTAAGACTGCGACTCTAGTCGCAAGCACTTTTCTCTCTACCAGTGCTGTGACACAAGCTGCAATCACTTCGTGTCGCAGACCAAACCAAACTGCGCATGAGCTAAGACTGCGATTCTAGTCCCAGTTGTAGGTAACTGTCGCAGCTTGTACAACGCACCTTAAAGAATGGTTATACGTGATAGTTTCCCACAATTCCTTCATTCAAAATCGGTTATATTTTCTATTAACTATGTATTTCTCATTCCTTACTCACTAGAATTTATAAAATCTGCCTAGTCCGGACGGGTAGTAGGATTAGTTGCCAAACCAGAAGTAGGCCTACATAAAATATTCTAGCAAACCTGTTTGTAGAGGCTGTTTCCCGCTACACGCCCCAAGTTGTGAATCTGGCCCTTTGAGTTTTAGGCCACTTTCTTAGACCATGTGACCACCGATGAAGGCTATGCAAAAATTTATATTCTCAACCACAACAATAAATAAATATTTACAACTGTCAACATTAGGTTTTTTAACCTGCCTAAAATTTATGAGAATGGGGCCATTTCCGAGATAAATCTGTTAATCCTGTGATAGCTTATAGTTCCTAGCACGCACTAAATAAATAGTATTTGTTTTGAATCTATTTTGGTTGCGCTTCTAAATTCTGCTAACTCCTGATATCGTTTTTTTTAAGGTTTAGCAAAAAATATTGTTGATAGGATATGATACTCTGTATTAGCTGTGAATAGTGTAACCATGGACCTTAATATGTTCCTGTGAATAATGTAAACAAGACATGTTTCCTTATATGGGCCAATGAATAGTGTAAACATGGTTCTTAATATGGGCCTATGAATAATATAAACATGGTCCTCAATATAGGCACGTGAATAGTGTAGACATGATCCTCAATACGGGCCTATTAATAGTGTAGACATGGTTCTTAATATGGGCCTGTGAATAATGTAAACATAGTTCTTAATATAAGGTTGTGTATAGCATAGACCTATACGTGCAAAAAGTGCACAAGTACGGGTAAATTAGACTCAAAGTCAGGAAGAATTCTAAGAAAACTGAAAATATCTAGATCACCTCAGATTTATATATTCACAATAACATATCAAATTTCCCTTAAACCCCGTACTTGGCTTTTTTAATAGAAGACCCCAAAATGAAAAAAAAACAAAAAAAAACAGATGAGCTTAGCATAAAAGTGGATTTCACTCTTGTACCAGTTTTATTCATTATTATGAGGTGAAATTATTATGGTTTTATAATACAAAAATGGTCTACACCTTCTATTTATAAAATATATATATCAATATTTGTTCTTCAGAAGATATTAAATTGTTGGTCCACGTTCTCTTCACTATAGGCCTACATGGGTATATACATAGGTGTGCGCAGTGGGGGTGCCGTGGGTGCCGGCCACCCCACTAGTAGTCTGTAGCTCCTTTAATGATTCTTGGTATCCCGACTTCAATTTTTTTGTATTATACTATTCCAAAAGATACTTTGCTTGCAGATGTTTTTCTAAGAACAATAGTTCAATTTGTGGGCTCATAGAGGAAGCCTTTATTTTAACAGAACTCTCTTTATGGAAAAAGGAACCAGAAACATAAAAAAAAAAAAACATGAGAAAACCAAGTGCCATAGGCCAATTTTGGTCGGTTGGGAAAGTTCCATGTAAAACAAAGCTGTTGATATTCAACTAGATCATGCAAAATATGTTGAACTAAAAGTAAAGTAGAAGAAACGTAAGAAAGCCCGAGATTAAACGACGAGACTTGTTGTTATAGTTCGTACTTTAGCCAAAGGTGGAAAAACACTTCGAGGACATAATGAATCTGAGTATAGTGAAGAAAGAGGTCCTTTTCTGGAGATCGTAGACCTTCAAAAATATGATCCTTTTGTTAGGTCATATCTAGAAAAGGCACCAAATAACTGTACTTACTTAAGTAATCGTATAAAAATTATATACTACATGCTTTGAGTAATGTAATTTTAAGGAAAATTGGGGATAAAATTAAAGGAACCTCAGTTTCGGTCCTTGCAGATGAGACCTCTGATGTCAATCAGCATGAGCAGATGACAATTGTGTTTCAATATTTTCCTCAAGGAAAGTTATTGCCCGTGGAGAGGTTTGTTGCTTTACAGCGTTTGAAGAAAACTGATGCTGGCAGTATATTCAATTCAATAATTATGGTCAAAATGGGGGTTTTATGGAAATATGTCGTCTCTATGTGCTTTGATGGAGCGTCAGCGATGTTTGGTCAGTTTACCGGTGAACAGGCTAGATGCAAAGAAATTAATCCTTCTATCCTGTACGTGCACTGCTCTGCTTATTACATAAACCTAACACTAGTAGGTACCTACGCACAAGATACGGAAATCCCATTAATATTCGATTTCTTTGGAATAATCCAATTGATATATAACTACATTGAAGGCAGCCCTAAACGACACGCTGTCTATGAATGCATTGTCAAAACTACCAACTCTAAACTGAGAAAGCTGAAATCACTATCAGAAACACTTTGGGCTTGCTGATCGGAAGCAGTTTATGTGGTTCGTGATTGGTTCAACTGCATTGTCAAGGCCATTGAAGAGACTACTGAAGACACTTTGGATTCCAAGGCAAGGGCAAAAGAAAAATGAATTTTGTTACAAATAATGTCATTCAGCTCTATCGTTAGTTTGGAGCTCATGCGTCCAATTCTCCAACTGGTGGCTAAAACCAGCAAAACGCTGAAGTCACCCGACAATGACCTTTTCCAGGCAATTGACGAAGTGCTAAGTTTGGTTATTTCTTTAGTAGAGCTGAAAAATGATGGTTCCAAATTTGATATAATTTATTCAAGAGCTAAGGACACACGTGACCAGCTGAGAATCGAAGTACCTTTGACAAAAAAGTGAAAGGTTTTGGTACAACTAAACAACGCTCCAAAACAGCATTTCACATTGAAGACAAAAAGGACGAAATCAAGCTGTTAGCATTTTACTCCGTTTTGGGTCATCTCATACAGGGGTTGAATGATAAATTTAGTCAAGAAACAAGATTATGGGTCTAAACCTAGGTCCTAACAAGTGGGAAGCCGGAAATTTTCAAACTCTTTCCACGTAGTTTGACGTAGACATATCAGAACTGGATGCAGAGATAAGGCTTACAATCATGACAAAGATTACCACAATACCGGTAGCCAGCTGCAGGTGCGAGAGGGGCTTCTTCAAGTTGGCAATAGTGACATCCAAACCTCGCTCAACAATGTGATAGGACCGGCTACCAGACCTCCTTGTTCCATTCATCGAACAAAGTATTGCTGTGGGCGCGGACTTGGATGAAATTATTGAAGAGTTTAAAAAATGGTACCCTCAACAGGTGAGAAGTACATTTTTTTAAATTGGTAAAATAAAACATTGATTCTATCTTGTTTTTAATTTATTTAAATTGTTGAAAATATATTTTCGGAGGTAGAAGGGAGTTGACCCCCACCCCTTCATATTCCGAGCTGACACCCCCATTAACCACACCCTGCACACGCCTATGGATATATAGACGGCGAATGGGAGTTCTTCACACTTATCCCTAACAACGGCACATTGTAGAGCACAATAAGCCTTATTTTCTTGCATTTACAGTTTCGTTCACAACAGCCACAACAAATAAGATGCAAAATATTTTCAGGAGATGGTCATGATCATAATAAGTTCCTATTAACAAAACAAGACCAATAATATAAAATTTCTGAAGTTTAAATATGGTATAGATGCGAATCGAATATATATGAAAACAAAATGAAGCCTAAGTTAAATAATCTTTGTAACTTTCCACTAAGCAGCCAACCCGTATGTTGGTGTAAGCGGATTATCCAGCTCTAACGGCACGTGGGCGTATTCGTCCCAACGTCCTCTGTCCGGATCCTGACCGGGTCAGTATAAGACCTGATTTCCCTGGATTCACCTGCGTCAGTTTATATCTCAGCGCTAGATTTAAATATTTAAGTATATTGTGTTCGGGTGCCAGGTAGTTTCCCGTTCCCTACCGACGACTCAACTGGGTTTTATTTAAATTAAAGATAACTTGAATTAAAGATCATAAATTAAATATTAGGATTAATTTATTCCAGTCTTAGGTTAAGGTTACTAAAGAATTAATATAAATAATGCACGTTTGGAGTGATTAGTTCATCTCAAACTCTTTTGAGTGCGCGAGTGTTTAACAAACGTCCAATATGTTTGCTGGTATTATCACGGGTGTTTTACCAATGGCTGCCATGAGGGCTTCTTGCACCCCTAGCCGCGTCCCCTTGGACTATTTCCCTTCTTAGAAACCAAGGTCGCTTTCATTGTCACTTAAAAAATTGCAACTAGGTTGGGGGAAATCTTTTAAAATTGGTTCTATCCTTTACTGCTTGTTCTTAAGGTTCTTAATTACAATCAAGACAAATATATAGCGCTTATTTTAGAAAGAGAGACCAAGTAACTCTCCAGTACGTTCTTCACTAAAACTCAAAAATACTGCTTAAGTTAACATGAAAAAATGTAATGATTTTTACAGAAACTCTTGAACCTGCAGTTACACTCGCAGTGAGTGTTGATGGACAGCAGCACTGGTAGGTGAAAGCAGGGCGATGTTGAAGTAAGCAACAGTTTGGACGTCTATTTTATAATGCAGATCATTTAGGGACTTGCAGTTTTATCTTTTGTAAATTGATAAGATAAACTGTTATCCTGCCGAAGCTACCTCATCAGGAGTTGAAGAAGGATAATTTAAAATGGTAATTCTCCTTTACAGTTCTCCACGTATTGATATGGACAGTTTTTGAATATCTGTCAAGGGTGTCCTGGAATTTAATGGCAACTTTTTCTCTTCATTTAAAAAATTGTCATATAATGTTGCTACGTTCATGACATATATTCAACAATATTTGTTGCTATTACCATGTGGAGAAAATTAAACAATTTGTTTTTACTGCAGCAATAGTTGATTTATTTTGGCAAAAAAAAAACAATATTTTTCTACAAAAATTGCAAGCACACTGGCATTTTTTCGCGTCTCTTACATCCCTACTTTAAGGAATATTTAAGGCGTGGGGGACCCCCAAGTGGACGAGTATCAACATGGTAGAGAATATAGCAGTGCTGATCACATTACATGAAAGAGAACATAATTATGACAGGTCTGCCCCACTCCGATTGTTAGGGAATCATATCAGTTGGGTGGAAAGTGTTAAGTACCTTCGTATCACGCTGGACACTAAACTGACCTAGCAACTACACCTGAGAGACAGACTGACCAAGGTGAAACAGAGGGTGGGTGTCTCAGACCCATTGATGAACAGGCGTAGCACGTGCTGTTCACAAGGATCTGCTTATCACTGACCTTGTACAGTCAGTATATCGATTATTCGTGTCTCGCATGGGTGTTCCTAGTGGAGCCGAATATGATCTAGATGTAAGCACTCAATAACTAGTGTCAGTGTGGATGCACCCTGGTACGTATCCAATGGTACTCTGCATTGCAACATGCATATGCCAAGAATCCAGGATTACTTCCGGAAGTTTGTTCGGTTTTTAAACAACCAGGGACCTGGCTACATCAATCCTCTTATCCAGGGGCTTGGTAGCTATGTGATAGACTCAGAGGGTCCCACATAAATCACAAATCCCTACTTCGATGAGTGAGACGAGATCACCAGTAGTCAACAATCCCCGCAGAGAAGTGTGACAACAACACCTATCTCTAGAAACTTAGAAGGTTCTATGACCATTCCAGGTAAAGACGGTAGATAGAGAGTTATTCAAACATTATTACCGGGCAATAAATGTAACATACAAATTACACCTTAAAACAGAAGGTGTGGTGATAGGGCTGAGCCTTGGACTGTAATCAAATTGTAATTGGTTAAATCGTGCTCTGAAGGTGCCTCAACAGATAAAAGAAGATGCAAATATAGAGAACTATTCCCATACTAATATGGTGGCAATACATAATAAAGGAATAGTGCAAGTATTCCAATACCAATATGGCGGTAATAAAAAATAAGCGAATAGTTCCGAACAAAACCCAACAGGGGAGGACATGGATATAAACAGATATAAATTAAGATTAATACTGAGTTCCCTTTGACAAATTGTCCTACAGTTGTATTTACATTTAAATTAATTACCTTATATATATATATATATACATATCTGACCATGACTCAGTATACAACACGAATAATCCTCCAAAGTGTAGGATTCATAACACAATCAAGTTTTAAAGGTATAAAGGTGGCCCAAGAAGAAATAAATACACAAAAAAGTCGAATTTAGAATAATTGACAATGACGCTAGCCTGCCACTTGCTGCACTTTGTTAATTAACTACTACAGTTTGTGGTATCAAAAATACATTTCAGAATCAGAAGTGGGTTAGCATGCTCTAATGCTCCCTGAAGGGGAGTACGAGGGCAAATTCCAACATGTACCGACCAATTGGTCACACCGTGTGATTTTCGGGAAATTAACTCTAAAGGATTGTCGCATTTCACGAAGGTTCTGAAACAAAAGAAAAGGCATATTATTAATAATATTAATGGGGGAAAAAGAATATTTGCAAACAGAATAAGGGATTTTAGAGTTACTTGCAGATACACTACTCTTTGAAGGGTTGGATAAATTTATGGATAAATGGATAAAGGAAACCAATAGGAAGGCAGAATAAAGGAATCAGGAGAGGTAGCATGGTGCATGCGCAGAACCCTTTAGAAATGCTAGACTACTGTAGAAGGATCTCAGCGTGGAAATCTTGCAAGAAGGTCGTGTCAAGTTTCCAAACACCAGCCCAAATATCAGTCTGTCCGAGGCTTCACAATTGGTCGTATGGGCCACAACTCTTCTAATGCTTGCAGTAACTATGTACAATATACATGTAGCGTAGTCATATAAGCTACAGTTCACATAATGTGTTCATATTCATACCCCATTAATATATCCTTATATATCTGGGAAGTTTCTATAGCACATTAAAACCTCGTGTTTCTTCGCACCTTAAGTAAGTTACAGTTCCATTAGAATTCAGTCGAGAGTCGAAACAAAACAAGTCGCAGTGCAGTGTTATTTATTTATGAGTGATTTTGGTGTGTGCTTTTCAATTTAAGTTTTTTGTAAACAATTACCTTATTATAACTTTTCAGATCTTCCCTCTTGAGTACGGAACACCTGTGCGATGTACGGTTAAAATTATTATATAACCTGTAGTGCTGGTATATGAATTAACTTGTTCTCGTGCTTTCACTCTGGGACCATTATAGCATGCTTGTAGCATTAATTAATCCACAATGAACAGTAAATATAAAAATATGTCTAAACTGTAAGCATCAACTTTGGTTGATACTCAAAATGTGCTCAATCAATCCCTGTCTCTTCAACCACCCGACCTAAAGACCATCCAAGCATACCATCCCGTGACAAGAGTTGATTTTTGACTAGCGAGCTAAAGATGAAACAGAACAACGCGCCACTTCATAGCAGTTCTCCAATGTTCGAGAAGGATGGGATGAAGTCACATGCTGACCAGAATTTTCCAAATGTTTGATTTGGATTACGTGGCAGCATGTTGTGTAAAATCTCCACCTGACAGTCGACATACGTTTCCTACCATTGTTTACTCCCTTTGTTCCCCTTACCTAACCTACTCTTCTATGGGGCAACTATTGTATTTTACACCCCGGGAGTTGCAATGTAAAACGATTCTTGGTGGGGATTTCATTCGAGTGGGAGCTAATTTGTTAGCTCATACGTTAAATATAATATAAGAATAATGAATATATGTTCAAATATTTAATTCTACTAAATTTCGTTTCAGTCTAAAATTAATAAAATAATACTTGCAAAGATTTGGAATCTTTCCCTCAAAATTACTTTTTGCATTCATAATTTATTATTTACATCATATTTTTTGTATAGTAAAGAATGATACAAATTTATTGAAATTATGTTATATGACCTTATGTTAGGATTCTGGAAGACCTTTTCTGTTAGCGACTTGTTCATGTGAGGGTGTATGTCACACACACTAATGTTATCCTCTGTCCCTTGCGAACTTGTGAAACATTTTTAATTGATGGAAATTTAATTTTAAAAAAAAGTTGCAATATGTCATTTTTAGGAAATATCAACTAGCTATTAGTTTCTGTCTTTAAAACGAGTTTTTTTTCTTTTTGCTCCAGGTAACTAAAAATATGTTTGTGAATATAATAATGTTCTTTATTTCTGATATAATATTAGAGGTAGTTAGATGTCCATTAAATGTAGATTTGCCTTTTGTTTCTGTTACTTTGTTACTGTCACTATAAATTTAATAAAGCTAATATATAATTTATGTACCTATTATAATCCATTTTTGAATATTTCTTTGTTAATACATATGATTGGGAATTCTATCAACACTATTTCTTAACTACTTATAAATAATGATTTATCACTTAAAACACGCAACCATTCCTGTTAAATGAAAGACATAGCTTCAGCAAAGAAGATGTACAGTCTCCTAAACTTAATATTATTAATTAATGTAGCTTTATTGTTTGAATTCCTGGGGTATTGAGCTTAACTTCTATATTGGCTGGGATCCTACAAATTCATTCTTTTTTAACCCAATTATCGTTAAATAAACTGCTTGCCTACACTGACATTCCACTCTCAGGTCATTTTATGTGTCTCATGTACCGTTTGTATGATCCCAAGCTGTCCTTTTCTATAATTATATAAAAATTGTATAAAAATGCTTATACGAATCTGTGTTTGCTTTTCAGATTATTCATTAGTTACCCAGTTTCCCGCTGGACAACACCTTTCTTGGGGAATAAACAATTTGCTAAGAGCACATGTGTTTTATTTCGGCGAGCCTCCTAGCCACCACGGACACCACGGTCACTTGAAGATCCATCTCTCCTTCCCCCTGCCCACTCACAATGGTAACTCACCGAGCCACCTCTATTGCCTCCTGCTCACTCACAATGGTAGCTCACCGAGCCACCTCTATTGCCTCCTGTCTGCTCACAATGGTAACTCACTGAGCCACTTCTATTGCCTCCCACCCACTCACAATGGTAACTCACCGAGCCACCTCTATTTCCTCCTGCCCACTCACAATGGTAACTCACCGAGCCACCTCTATTTCCTCCTGCCCACTCACAATGGTAACTCACCGAGCCACCTCTATTGCCTCCTGCCCACTCACAATGGTAACTCACTGAGCCACCTCTATTGCCTCCTGCCCACTCACAATGGTAACTCACCGAGCCACCTCTATTTCCTCCTGCCCACTCACAATGGTAACTCACCGAGCCACCTCTATTGCCTCCTGCCCACTCACAATGGTAACTCACTGAGCCACCTCTATTGCCCCCTGCCCACTCACAATGGTAACTCACCGATCCACCTCTATTTCCTCCTGCCCACTCACAATGGTAACTCACCGATCCACCTCTATTGCCTCCTGCCCACTCACAATGGTAACTCACCGAGCCACCTCTATTGCCTCCTGCCCACTCACAATGGTAACTCACCGAGCCACCTCTATTGCCTCCGGCCCACTCACAATGGTAACTCACCGAGCCACCTCTATTTCCTCCTGCCCACTCACAATGGTAACTCACCGAGCCACCTCTATTTCCTCCCACCCACTCACAGTGGTAGCTCACCGAGCCACCTCTATTGCCTCCTGCCCACTCACAGTTGTAACTCACCGACCATCCATCTCTTTTTCTGCCTGCCTGCTCACCTCGGTAAATCGCCGAGCATCTCCTGCTCGCCATGGTAACTCACTGAGCCATCTCTCTTTCCTCCTGCCTGCTCACCGCGGTAAATCGCCGAGCATCTCCTGCTCGCCATGGTAGCTCGCTGAGTCTCTCTCCACCCTCCCGATCTCTAAGTCTATCTAACAACTGCTTACCTCCTCCCATACCATGTTCTACTCATTGTATGGAACAATAGATTAAACCTATTCAGCCAATAAAACCTTCCCCCAGGGTCATCCGGAAACTGGAGCTATTCGAGATCTCACCCTTAGATCAAGACTGTACATGAATATTTAGTTTTAATCAAAAACTAAAGTGACAAAAAGTGTATAGCGAAAATATTTGACTCCTATTTCTCAGACCAACGAGCTCGTTTTATTCCAAGAAATCATATTGGATGAATGGATGTATCAAAATATCTGTAAAAGAAAATTTTAAAAGAGCTAATGCTACAATCGGTTATAAAGAAAACATTTGTAAGTGAATGTTAAAAATTGTAGTTGTAATACTGCTCATTCCTGTTCTAGAGGGCCTTTAAATTAATTTTTGTGAGCCCTTGTTGGTTGATTTAAAGATTTACATCCAGACAAGGCTCTTGCTTTATCGAAAACTCAGAAGTAATTGAAAGAGTTATATTTAAAAATAATTAATGTTGAATCTTTGAAAGTAAACCCTCCATAAAAACAGAAATAAAAATGGACTTCAAGAAATCTCCCAAGTGAGTAACTTCTTCAAACTAACTGTAGTTCCTCCAGTAAGTGGGCTTAAAACTCCAAACGTTTCTAAGTTTCAGTCTGATGAGCAGACTTTGCCTTTACAATTTAGTAGTTCCAATGAAAACACTTGGTCTCACAGTTCGTGTACAAGTTCCCACGAGTGTTAACTTCATAACCTAATCTTGATGCTCACTCATGGGATTCTCCTGTGAATAAGTGAAAGGCAATATTTTCATATCAATATTTTAGTAAATTAACTAAGGAAATTCATCCATTTGTTTGAAACAAAAAACAAACTAAGCATACATAATTGAAATATGTTAATTTTTCGCTAGTGCAACAACTTATTTAAGAAAGAACATTGGTTTTATTATATGTTAGTTTATTATTATTATTATTAGCACCGCGTCTTACTACCCGTTCGGGTTATACGCACTTACGCTAATGTGCAATGGCAGGGTGATTGTGAGATAAAATGGAGGACCTACAGTTTAACGTGGGATCCGAACCACGGTAGAGGCCTGACATTCCTCACATTCACAAGTTGTGATTAATACACTATATTCTAGTGATATCAAAATAGCTCACTCTTAATTTTTCCCCTCAAAATATTTTCATCAGAAGCAATTTTACATTTGGTCGTTATAATGTATTATTTTATAAAATAGTAGGCTACTCTCATCTTGATCCCATTGATCCCAACATTCTAAACACTCATTCCCTAGCTGCTTAATTATAGTGGGCAATCAATATCACACAGCGTATATCTCAACAATATACAACCCACAGGTACAAATCCACAAAAGTTGCTTCAAACGAGGTTTTCACGACCCACTAAAAAGCAGGGTATGCTATTTTGGATCAAGTCAGCGAATCTTTCACAACTTCTAAGATGAAGTAATCGAATCCCATCATAGAATGTTGATGGAAATTTATCAGTGAGGAATAAGCTAGAATATTTCAGTTTATAGAAGGATTGACTCGATACCCATGTGGACATTAGTGGTCGACTTTAATTTGAGTGGAGAAACTGAAAACTAGATCAGATATTTTAAACTATTATTGATATAAATGGAAGTCATCTGTCAACAAGAAATACCTTACCATTATATCAATAACATTCAAAAGGAGTTGTTAGTTACTCAACGCTCAGTCTACATATTTAATAAAACATCAGGAGGAACGTTTCAGGAGTACCTTCTTGTCGTAAGATTCAATTGAAAAAAAACCAATAAAGCTAAAAACGGAAGAAATTATTAATAAGAAGGCGCCTGATGAAGTGAACTCTAAAGTAGAAGAAAAAGGTACTTTTAGAGTAAAAAGGAGAAATAGTTTCGATTTATTGAAAAAGAAGTAATATGTCGTAAAATATATGTGGCTAACATAATTAGAATTGTATTAGCCCTTACATTTGCATTTTTACCTGTCCGTTTTCATTTCTCATAATTTGTTGTTGTTTTTTTCAGTATAAAATCGAAATGGCTGGAGCCTTGCACCTAAAATAAATTAGAATCTTCCCTCACTTTACGTCTCACAAGTTCTTGTGAAACGTGCTAATAATTAATTAATCATCTGATCTAAGATAGTATCTTCTTACCTCGAGCCAGTAAGGAGTATATTGCTCATCGTAGCTGTTTGAGAGCTCAAACACGAGGCCATCAGTTGATTATGGACAGACATGGCAGAATAACGAGTATGGCCGCGCATGGTTGAATTATATTAAGGTGGGGTGCTAGTGAGCACCAGTTTAGTGCATTAATTGTGCAGTTTTTATAGCATAAACTTTTTTTGGCAAAAATAGATCAAATATTTCTTCTACAGAAACATATAGTTTAGTTTTCTGCACATGCTAATCTCAAGAGTTCTTGAATATCTCTCATGAGCATAGCGGCATTTGGTGACAAACTTTTTAAATGCATAGAAAAAGTTGTCACTAAATTCCAGGACACCCTTAACAGATATTAAAGAACTTTTGAGATTAGCATGTGCGAAAAACTGAACTATATGTTTCTGTAAAAGAAATATTTGATTTATTTTGGCCAAATAAATGTTTATGCTATAAAAACTTCGAAAATACTGCCCTAAACTCACGCTCACTAGCACCCCATCTTAAAGTCTATCAGCGTTGGAGTGGTGGTAGCTAACAGCTAGTAAAAGCTATCAGAAATACTATCATATATGCATTCATCAACCCATATGATTTACGAGATAATATGTTGAGTTGGTCTCAGGTGTGCCAATCCTAACTTCCATAGAAAAATTATTTTTAATTATATTTTTCTTTTAACCGTTTCTACATTATTATTTACATAAGAACTTATGAAAGTAACCGTTTGGATGTTTAATTTTTGTGGAAGCGTCGTATGTATAGTGCACTTAAAAATGCTTTACAAACGACGAGTGATTTCAAAAGGTTCTCTTCTCTTCAAATATTATGATGGAGAACCAGATGAAATCAGGGTTGTTGATGACATCATACAAACCGTTTTCAGCTATTTTGATGAGCACTTGTTTCCAAAATAAAACGTTTTATTTTGAGACTTATATTTTTTATGGATCGTTCTCCAAGTTTTAAAATAACATTTACATATTTTGGTGTCCATAAGAAGATACAATTGGGGATACAATACTTTTTAATGTATTATTTCATGCAGTATAATTAGAGATAGGGTAAACTCGCTTTTGCGAAAAACGAGAAAAGAAAAAAAAGGGTCGAAAATAGGGTATTTATAAGTTTTCTTTGCGTTTCATGGCATTTGAAAGTGTTTAGAGCGATTTTTATTTCGCGAATTAACGCGAAAAACGTGATTTTGAGAGTATTTTAGCTAAATTATTCTATTTAGCGAAAAATACGGAATTCCCTGAAAATGCTGTGCATTTAAATAAAATGCTGAGAATTTTTATAACACGATGTTTTTCAGCGGAAATAAGTGATTAAAAAATCATTGAATTTCACTCGTCTGTGTGCGTCAGCTCGGGTTTTACTTGCATCCTGTGCCTTCCACAGCCCATCCGGCTAATCGCCACATTCCGTTAGTCGTTGCTTTTATCATAAATCCTTTGTCTAGACCCTAAAAACATTGACGAAAGACATTTTTACCTATTTTGCTACAAAATGCTAAATTATGCCACAAAACGCTAAATTTCCAATAATTAATGCTAAAAAAACTGAAAATTAATGCTATTTTACCCTATCTCTAAGTATAATATCTCTTGCTACCATAACCGCGAAGTAAAAATCAAAATAGTTTTAGTAATACTTTTTTTGTTCTTTCAATTAGTTACGAAAAAGACTATTAGAGAATAGTCCTTAGGGAAGTGTTACTAGCAGTGTTTATTAGCTCTAAATCTAAGTCAAAGTTAGTGACCTTCAACCAATGTTTGCAATAAAAATCTTCTTCTATTTATCAGTTACCACCACTCCTATGCTGGATGTACTGTTGCTGTCAGTTATCACTACTCCTATGCTGGATGTACTGTTGCTGTCAGTTACCACCACTCCTAGGCTGGATGTACTGTTGCTGTCAGTTACCACCACTCCTAGGCTGGATGTACTGTTGCTGTCAGTTACCACCACTCCTATGCTGGATGTACTGTTGCTATCAGTTATCACTACTCCTATGCTGGATGTACTGTTGCTGTCAGTTACCACCACTCCTAGGCTGGATGTACTGTTGCTGTCAGTTATCACTACTACTATGCTGGATGTACTGTTGCTGTCAGTTATCACTACTCTAGGCTGGATGTACTGTTGCTGTCAGTTACCACCACTCCTATGCTGGATGTTCTGTTGCTGTCAGTTATCACTACTCCTAGGCTGGATGTACTGTTGCTGTCAGTTACCACCACTCCTAGGCTGGATGTACTGTTGCTGTCAGTTACCACCACTCCTATGCTGGATGTTCTGTTGCTGTCAGTTATCACTACTCCTAGGCTGGATGTACGGTTGCTGTCAGTTACCACCACTCCTATACTGGATGTTCTGTTGCTGTCAGTTATCACTACTCCTATGCTGGATGTACTGTTGCTGTCAGTTATCACTACTCCTAGGCTGGATGTAATGTTGCTGTCAGTTACCACCACTCCTATGCTGGATGTAATGTTGCTGTCAGTTACTACCACTCCTATGCTGGATGTTCTGTTGCTGTCAGTTATCACTACTCCTATGCTGGATGTACTGTTGCTGTCAGTTACCACCACTCCTATGCTGGATGTACTGTTGCTGTCAGTTATCACTACTCCTATGCTGGATGTAATGTTGCTGTCAGTTACCACCACTCCTATGCTGGATGTTCTGTTGCTGTCAGTTATCACTACTCCTAGGCTGGATGTACTGT
Source organism: Timema podura (assembly GCA_033556935.1). Lineage (NCBI taxonomy): Eukaryota > Metazoa > Arthropoda > Insecta > Phasmatodea > Timematidae > Timema > Timema podura. Next base: position 53,231,394 of record JAVRXN010000007.1, on the reverse strand, counting down.
TGCTGTCAGTTACCACCACTCCTATGCTGGATGTACTGTTGCTGTCAGTTATCACTACTCCTAGGCTGGATGTACTGTTGCTGTCAGTTATCACTACTCCTAGGCTGGATGTACTGTTGCTGTCAGTTACCACCACTCCTAGGCTGGATGTACTGTTGCTGTCAGTTATCACTACTCCTAGGCTGGATGTAATGTTGCTGTCAGTTACCACCACTCCTATGCTCGATAGACTTGACATGGACTTTATCAATTAATATATTTGGTATTTGGAGGGGAGGGGGGAACGCTATCGACAATGTCATTCGAATCTCCTTTATATATTGAATCAATTAAAAACTATATTCGTCTCAAATTATTAAAAAATAATATTGTATGTAATATACCATATTTTCCCCTATTACAAATACAAACTAAATAAAATAAATATTTTTAGATACCTAATACAAACTAGCCTTATGCTAAACACATAACCTACATAATGTGGGGCTTTAAATAGTTGGACATCAACATTAAGTTTTAGCCTCTCACACAAAGGCCCAAATGAGTCCACCCTACATTTAAAAGGTGTATTTTCTACAAGAAATTAATCATATTTTATTTTTAATGTGTTTTGCTTTCAAATGCATGCTTATTCTGTTCAACAAAATACTATGTTTTTGTATGATAGTTTCTTTAGAGTAAGAATCTTAAGTCATTTAGTTTTATAAAGTATTTGTAATTTTAGTCACCTAGTTAGTACATAATTAGAATCTACTTTAAAATAAAAGGGTTAAGAAATGCACTTTCTCTTTTAGTAAATTTTATCATAAAATAAGTTTGTATGTGACCACATAGGTGATCATGTGGACAACGGCATCAGTCTCATCTGGTCTGATAAGCCTATGACGGGAAGGTTGGGGTTCTAATCCTAGTTGGGTGTAGTGAGTTGAATTTTCCTTAAGAGTTTGACATTCCCCCCCAACATATACGCGGGTACACGTCATCTAAATTATAGTTTCCTCATCTCTAGCTATTTAGTATAAATATACGAATGGAAACTTTTTGTTTTGCACAGCGTCCTACTAATCTTCCGGACTGTCCACATGTTCGCATCAATGGGGCCGGAATGAGAAACATAGCCGCATTTGCATGGAGGGAAAGTAGAAAACTATTTAGGAAAATCCACACTCAGTACACCCGACTGAGATTCGAAACTCGATCTCCCCGTCATAGGCAGTCTAGTCTACTGCTTGAGTAGCACCTTAGACCATGCAGCCACCGAAGAGGGTTAATAATCTTTAAAAATCCTCCTACCACACAAAAGTAGTCACAGAAACAAGTCAGTGTTTTACAGGCAGTTAATAAGAAGCAACAACTTCTTGGAATGCCCGGTTTCCAGCCACTCGCAGGATAAGCTGGTTTTGAACGTTGTTTATACACAGTCTAACATAGCATAGTGTTCCTATCCCAGGTGTCGGACTTCTGTGCTGGGGGTCCAGGGTTCAATCTTCGGTCCCAGCACAGATCTATCTGATTGACAAACCCTTCCTTCACCTCTGACAAGACGTGTATTAATCACAACTTGTGAATATGAGGAATGCCAGGCCTCCACCGTGGTTCGGATCCCACGTTAAACTGTAGGTCCTCCATTTCATCTCACATTCACCCTACCATTTCACATTAGCGTAAGTGTGTATAACCCGAATGGGTAGTAAGACGTGGTAATAATAATAATAATAATAATAATAATAATAATAATAATAATAATAATAATAATAATAATAATAATAATAATAATGTAAAGTAATGTTGGGACTGTTTCATTAGGCTACGTAAGGAAAGCGCAAAGGCAGAAATTGTGTACCTAATGTGTAGTGTGTAAGACGCACACCAGGTAGGTGCATTAAAAGTGTACTATCGTTTGTAGTCTCTGAGACCCACATGGCAACACCGTAAGAAATCACAAGTATGGTGAGTTAAGAGTTAGGCATGTTGCCGCGTTATGCAGTTGTTTTTGACCCATATCTTCGTGCGCTCCTGACATGAGGTTTCGCCCTCTTGCAACCACTAGATGCTCTCCGGTTTCTTTTAAGGTGATTATGATGTGACGCTCTCAGATAATTAATTAAAATTTCCTTGATGTCTCCTGTTGAGGAGCTTCAACTCCCCCCTCTCCCACCACCCAGCCACTTCATGGCTGCATGGTCTAAGGCGTTACTCCCGCAGTAAACCAGACTGTCGATGACAGAGAGATCAAGATTTGAATCCCGGTCGGGTGTACTGAGGGTGAGTTTTCTAAAATGTTTTTCCATTATTACTCCACGAAAATTCTGGTACACTTCCTATAAATATAGCCTTACTCATTCCTAAAACCATTAGCGTACAGTACACAAGCGTATAATCCGAATGAGTAGTAAGAAGCGGTGCCAAAAAATTAATCAAAAGTGACCAAGGTCTACCGGAGTGTAGTTATTGGGTAATATATATAGGTTTAAAGATAGGTACATTTTTTATAACAGTGAAAGAATTGAATAGGTAACAATAATAGGTTTATTATACAATAACATAAAGGTTGATATCGGGTTACAATTGATAAAGAAAATTGAAAGTTGGACCAAACAAGTAACAGTGATTAATGTCCGTTAAATAGGCAAAGGAAAACAAGTAACTCTTAGATGAACAATATTAAGTTTGACACTGGCTTAAAGATAGGGTTTAACAACTCCAAAGTTATAGGAACTTCCCGTGGCTCGGGAGAATACGTGTCCAAGACAGCACGACAACAGTCAAAAGGACGTTAAGTAGATATAGAGTATTGGACGCCAAAACAGCCGGGCTAGCGCCTGACTTCCACCAGAAGGACCTAAACAGAAAACATGGTGAATTAAATACAAATAAAGATGTGACAACAGATCCTATAATTTTAGAGTTATTAACCTAAGCTCGGCCTAGCTAGCTGGCTTGGATTGTAATAAAGAACTGTTTCAGAGATCAATAATATATTGTAAGAGGTCGGACTGTCCATTACATCAGCAAATGGCTAAAAAGCAACCCGGTGTCTACACTAAATAGTACTATGGCCGGTCCTTTCCCAGTGGGTACTGCCAGAGCATTCAATAGTACATTTATGTCACTACCCACTGCCTGGCTTAAACCTCAAGTTTAGAATACACCAACATTAAACACTAAATCATAAGAAGCGCCAACCAAGGGGCTAAAGAAAATACTATCTGTGCGGGCCACCATACAAACTTAGCCGTGTTCCGCACTTTGCGCACCCAAAATAATAACACAAAATAAGAGATGTCAACTAGAGTGCTGTGAGATACTGACCTAACTAGGTCCTCATGTAAAGGCGTTAGACAACCTGCTTGTAGCCATACAAAAATATGAACATCTGAGCATGACGTCCACGGCGTCATGTGATATTGTGAAGTCTTATAGACTTAGAATGGAATAATGAACTTGTGAAGAAAAGGACACTTAAGTCTGGGTCCTATTACATGTAGAGCTTAAGTCTCCTGTATTTAAGCTATATCATTTGAGTATAGTAAATATATGTAGTCAAAATTTCTGACTAACAGAAAATTAAGTCAGCTAGACTCAAAAACTAAACTTAGTCACTCTGACTAAAACATCGCGTCTAATAAACTAATAAGGGAAACAATCATCTTGACTAAAGCAAACACGTCTGATGGACGTGGGACTAATAGCATGGTCACTTTGACTAACAAAAACTAAACATAGTCACTCTGACTAAAACATCGTGCCTGATGGACTAATAAGAGAAACAATCATCTTGACTAAAGCAAACACGTCTGATGGACGTGGGACTAATATCATAGCCACTTTGACTAACAAAAACTTATATAGCCATATGGACTAACTCAACAAGTCTGAAGGACTTGGAAAATAACCGAATACTTGGATCAATAGACAGCATTCCCTCGGCGTCGAGGCGGTGACACCCACGACCTAAACGTCATGGTCAGCAGTATCTTCTACAGGTGCTGGAGCAGAGTTTCCTTCTTAGAAGATATCCAAGTCTTTTCTTGACTAGCAAACTGGGCAAGTAAACAAGAGAAAGGAGAGGAAAAGGGGGGGGGGGGGGTTGGAACGGTGGAGAAAAAGTTGCCAAGGAAGTCCGATAGGGGCGTAGTGCTCGTAGTTTGCGGCGTCACTCGCGGCTTCGCGACAGCGAACCAACGACCGTCGTGTCTTTCTTCAACGTTGAGGTCAAGAGGTTAGACGTGCGTTGAAACTGCCACGCCTTTGCTTCCGCCATGCTAGCAGAACAATTGGTGAAAGCATGGTGATCGTATCAGGGAACATCCACGTAATGTAAGTAGAATCCAAATAATATTATTGCTGAATATATCAGTATTAATGGTCTTCCTCTTATTCACTTATTGTAGTTCAGTATTTTGTGCGGATTACAGTTTGTAGATGTCATTTTGATTTAAGTGGCATGCTACAAAGAGAAGATATTAAAGTTTGTCACTTGAGTATTATTTCACTTATTGTGATATGGAGAGAGGGATCTTGATGATTTTGACGGTTTTGACGGTGCTATTCAAACCTTCTGAAAAATTAAAGGGGTTGTAATATTCGTCGTTGTCGAGATTCTCAATAGGTTCTTGCTCCCTTGGCTGTCTTGACTTAGAAAAGTTGGCAACATCTCCCTCTAAAGACTCGCTATATTTAGTTTTTATTAACGAATTAAAAAAAATTGAAGCAACGCTTGCCCAGAAACTCAGTAGAATGGGTAATTTAAACTGGTATACATCTTCCTGTGTAGAGTACGGTAGTGTGGAAGGCGAACGCGAGGAAACAATCCCCCCTTATTTTCGTAGTAAGTATATCGTCACTCTAAGTCCTGACGAGTTAAAATTGCAGATGGAGGGTGCGTACACTTACATGATTGAAGCAGCTTTATCTTTCCACCACAAGGGAAGTGGTTGGTCTGAGGACAGTGTGAAATATTTAGAACTTAAACTAGCTAAATATATTAATTTGGCTGTTTTTAGCTATATTTAATTATCAGAAGAGTTAAGCAATAAACGTGTCCTAATTAATATAACAGTAAATGTTATCTTTGGTCTGTACTAGCATTTCTATACCCAGCTGACAAGAACGCTGGTCGAGTGAGTAAGTATATATCACTGGAAGGTAAACTAAATATGGATGGTATTGAATATCCTGTGCAAATACCGCAAATATATCACTTTGAAAATTGATTAACCTATTTGGGTAAAAATATGAAATATTCCCTTTAAGGATAACTAAGGCTAATCGTGGAAACTACGTGGACTTGTTTCTTTCAAATGTGTGCGGGCATTATTGTCTTACTAAGAACTTTAGTATATTGGTAAGCTCACTGATCAGACACGATGGTGAATCATACTATTGCAAATACTATTTGCATAGATTTTCCAAGGAAAATCTCAAGGATGAGCATAGTGAGCGGTGTGCTGATTTCGATGCTCAGAAGATACAGATGCCCGAGAAAGAGGATAAAATATTGAGATTTTCAACTTATAAACATATACTAAAAATCCCATATGTTATCTACGCAGATTTTGAGTGCTTTAATATTAAAATATTAGGGTGTTCCCATATCCTCAACCACTCGTCAGCTACAAAAATGTCGAAGCATATGCCATCATCAAGATTTGTATATGTAATAGTCGATTCCGAAGGTAGATGTGTGAAACCTCCGTTGTTTATACAGTAGAACCTCATTATAACGGAACCTATTATAAGGGACTTCGCTTATAACGGACAGTAAAAAAACTGTAATAATAATAATAATAAATAAAGGATGCTTATTTTTATCTGACCAGTTTTACATTTACAAGCAAGCGATTAAACATCGATCGTTGTGTGACTGAAGAAGAAATTGTCGCCAGTGTAACTGAAGAAGCAGAATATTCGGAGGAGGAAGAAGAGGTAGGAGACACTACTCAGCCTACAATTAAGGGGAGCGAAGTGAAAGACCATTTAAATTTTGTTATTCAATATGTTGAGCAATCGGCAAATGAAAATGTGTTTGCATACTATGAACACTTACAGCACCTCCATCAGTTATTACCTGAAGAAATAAGTAGCAAACAAACCCAGCAGAAAATCAACTATTTTTTCAAACCGATGAATGCAAGCAATCAACATGAACTTGATCCTTCTTGTTCTAAAGATTAATGCAGTGTATACGTACACATCTTTTTCAATCCAACCTATGTTGAAGGCTGTATTTTATTTGATATATAATAAACACAGTTTATAGCTAGCTACTGTACTTTCATTTATGTACAGCCTGCTGCATTATACCCCTACAAGAATTATTTGTTATAAACCGGGATTTCATTAAAACGGACAGCCTTCATCCCCCATTAGTCCGTTATAATGAGGTTCTACTGTAGTGGTGAAAATACTGTGGATACCTTTGTTGATAAACTTGTTAAAGACGATACCATGATCACTGGGATAAAGAAAAATGTTGCCCCTATGCGCAACACCCCTGAAAAAGAAGTTGAATTTATTTCGGCTAGCCTATGTAGTATTTACTAGAAGGAGTTGGGTCAAGACCGCGTCCGTGACCACTGTCATCTCAGTGGGACTTATCGGGGTGCATCTCATAGTAAGTGCAATATTCAGCTTTAATACACCAAGAGAATACCCGTCATATTATTCAATTTAAAAAGTTATGACGCTCATATTATCATGCAGAAAATTGGGAAGTTTACAGATAGAATAATATCATGTATACCAAACAATATGGAGAAATATATCTCAATCAGCCTTGGCTATTTATGATATATTGACTCGTTCCAGTGTTTAAGCACATCTCTTGAAATATTGTTGGTTGAAAATTTGTTGCTTGTTGGGAAAACTCAATTTGAAACATTCCATGAAAATTTCCCTTTTGTTAAAATAGATCTTTTGGTAGTAAAATGTGTGTTCCCTTACGATTACATGGATTGCAGCAGTAAAGTGAAAGATAGTCAATTACCACCAAAATTCATATTTTATGATCAGATGAGCTAAGAAGATGTTTCAGAAAGTGACTAGGCTCATGATAAAACTATTTGGGAAATTTTTGAAGTGAATATTATGGAAGAGTATACAAATTTATACTTTTTAAGTAATGTTCTACTTTTGAGTAGGTGTCTTCGAATACATTCGCTCTTTATATTTTGAGTATTATAAAATAGACTGTCTACATTTTTGCACAAGCACTGGACTAGCGTGGGCGGCATTTTTAAAGATGACTAAGGTTGAGTTGAAGATACTAACTGATATTGAAATGTATTTATTAATTGAAAAAGTGGTACGTTTTGGGGTGTTTATGATTTCAAATATACATTCTGAAGCAAACAACCCTGATACGACGGATTTTAACCCTCAAAAGCAGGTGAATTACATCACATACTGGGATTGCAATAATTTATACGTGACTGTTATATCTGAATGTCTTCCCCCGAGTGATTTAGAGGGTTGAACTAGATTGAAATAACAGAGCTCAATGTAGTTTCAGTTGCTGATGATAGCCCTTTGAGCTATGTTTTAGAACAGGGGTTATTAAACTGGCATCCATGGGACACTAAGGGGTCCATGGATGCTATTCAGGGGGTCCGTGAATCGAAGACAAAAAATTACAAATTGTAGATCAAAGCTTGGATCCAAATACAAAGTTTCCTGTTTCTTCAACAGGCAGGAATTCACCATTTGGTGCCATAAAAACAAAAAATAAAAATAGATGGCATGTCAAAGATGACATGTTCATTGCAATGTTGAAAACTACTCCACAATTTCAACTTCTTATTCAAGCAAAACAACAGCACACTTTGAATTTATTTCACTTTTCTTCATGAAGCTACCATTAATTTTTGCATGAAAAGGAAAAGTGAGATAGATAATTCGTAGTAAAGATTGTTTTTATATTATGCCCGTGTAAATGTAAAAATTACACACTGCAATAAAGTAAACTTACAAATTGCGCTATAATTACGTAAGCGCTTTTTCGGTTTCCAGTAAAAATAAATGTTATCTCAATTTTATTGAAAATTATAATTTTTGGTTAAAATATTAAAAAGACTTCTGGTTAAAAAAAATTGAAATTTTATTAACGATTGCACATCTTCGAGTAATCGTATTGCTATTAAAATCCTCGTTTGTAAATTTTGACCAATAAAAAATGTCGATACTAGGTTTACAAGGGTAGACACTTTTTTTATTAAAGAGATAATCAAAATTTTCTTTGTGTGTATTTACGTCCATTTTTATGAGAAGAGGGTATATAGCCTTTGTCAGATTCTCATAGGGATCCATAACACAAAAAAGATTAAGAACCACTGTATTAGAAGAAGATATAGAATACCTGGAAGAAATTCATAATAAACACAGTGACTAGCCACTTGATCCTGAAAAAGTAATAGTTATTCCTGATCTATTATCACCATTCTCTAAGAATACACAATCCAAACTGAACTCTCTGGTCAGCGGGAAAACAGAAAAGCTGGTGCCCAACCTAAACATGGGATGCACTACCGTAATTTAAAACTGTATTTTTCTTGGGTCTAAGGTTTAAAAAGGTAAACCGAGTCCTCAGTTTCAATCAGAGAGTTTGGTTGAGGCAATTTATTGATTTTAATACTTCCCGACGAAAAGTGCGGTGAATGGATTTTAAATGACTTGATTTTGAAATGTACTCCTAAATTTAGTTCACTACCTTTAAAATACTCATGCCTAGATTTAAGTTAATTTAATTGTTTAAAATACTTACAAATTAATTCTAAAGAATTTTAAATGTAAGTACATTAGATAGTACTCTTAAATTTTATTCACTACCTTTAATCAAACTATTCAAACTTATAATCAATGATGTATTTGGGAAGTCGATGGAGAATCAAAGACATCGTGTAGATGTTCAACCATTAGGCCTAAATAATAAAAAAAAGGCTGAAGAAGCGTATTGCTTCACCAGCATTTATTGCTCATACAATATTCACGGCAGATTTTGTTGGGGTCCATATAATAAAAATCAGCCTACTTTAGAGTAAAACAGACCTATGCAGGATTTGCCATCCATATTAATCAAATGAAGAGTTTGTGTGTCTGTCATGAGCGTTACGTGAAATATTCCTCAGGCAGAGGTCTGAAATTTAAATATTAGTAGCTCCTGTGCATGAGCACGTGCATCTCCAAACCAGGATTAGGAAATTTTGAATATAAATTTTAATTAACTAAAAACTGAAAAAACGAAATAATAACACCACGATAAAGCTTTACTTCTACAGTTCATACAATTAGTAATGTAGTTTGTTGGCCATGGAAGTTTCGTTGCCGTGGAGAGTAAAAAAGAAGAGTTTGGTATCTACAACACTCATCTTTTCGTGTCGCCATAGTATATTAGTTGTTAAATGTTGTGACTTATTTCTAACAAATAGCTTTTATGTATTAATACATTTATTACCTGTAAACATTTTTACTCTTTTTACCCCCTATTATTTTTACATGTTACCCTTTTTATATCTTAGATAATGGTCGTGACACTCTTTCATCCGTTCACTATAAAATAAAACAAGCGTGCTCCCCAATCGGGGCGTAAAACATTGCACCCTTGATGTTTTGTATGTATGTTAAATCGGAAATGTGTGTATTAACTTTTCAAATAAGCATCTTAGTAAGTAAAAAGCTTTAGTATTTAGAAATATCATAGCTTGATTTTATCAGGTGATACAGCACGGCTTTATCAAAATTATATTATATTTTAGTCAAAATTAGCTATAGATGGAAGGTAACGCTGCTCGCTTTCTCGCAGTGCCTCATGGGAAACTTTTTAATAAACGGCTAAAGGAGTAGCATCTAATAATATTTATTTTTATTTAGCACCGCGTCTTACTACCCGTTCGGGTTATACGCTTAAGTACTAATTACGCTAATGGATTAGGAATTGGGAAGGTTGGATATAGAGGAAGTGAACCCGCATTTGCGTGGAGGAAGAGTGGAAAACCATTTAGGAAAAACCACCCCCAGTTCACCCGACCGAGATTCGAACCTCGATCTCCCCGTCCTCGGCGGTCGAGCTCAACACGACTAATCTAATAATAATATTATACTAAAATACTATGGATTTTTAAAGGTATTCTCAAATTAATAGTGTAACTATTTATAAACATCTATAAACTAAAATAAGATGGCTAACCCCCAAGCCTCCAAAATAATATTTCCTGATCCGCCACTGATCAATGCTATTCTTATGAAAGAAGGTGACCCACCTTCCCAGTGAGAAGGATCGATGTTAACCTTATGTGAGAAAGTGAGCCAGACCTGTCATTTTAACTACTACTGACGAGTCTTTTGTCAACTCACTTTGGGGATCAATTCTCGCGAGTTAAAAATACATTTGGTTCTCTTCTCCAATGAGGGTTGAACTTAGATGGAAATGTACCTTCATTTACGTGGAAAGAGAGGGGTTGAGAACGCATAGCCTGAAACTTAAACCCGAAGGCTTAAAACTACTAACACTGAGTTTCAAGACCTTCCTTGAATGTTCTATATCTTAGGTCGAATGGCGAAGAGATCCCAAACACTGGCACTTTTCGAGAGCGAGGAGAATCAATAATGATTGGCTTTTTCTGGGAATAATCATGTAGTTTTAATTTATTCTTATCTTTTCGGGGAGGGGGGGATCTATTCCAACTGATGTCTTAGACTTCAAACACCTCATCGGTGAGTGTAGTTTTTCCTAAATGGTTTGACATTCTTTCTCCACGCAAATGCGGGTACACTTTCTCTAAATTCAAACTTACTCATTCCTAACCCACTAGCGTAATTAGTACATAGGAATATAGCCCTAATGAGTAGTAAGAGACGGTGCTAAAACAAAAATAAGAAAATACATTGATCATTTAGTATGATATAAGACCTAAAGACATCAGCTCAGCAATGGTGCCTGGTTAGCAAGCGAGGAGGCACCAACTAAGCAAGGGTGCCTGGTTAGCCAGCGAGAAGGCACCAACTCAGCAAGGGTGCCTGGTTAGCCAGCGAGAAGGCACCAACTCAGCAAGGGTGCCTGGTTAGCCAGAGAGAAGGCACCAACTCAGCAAGGGTGCCTGGTTAGCCAGCGAGGAGGCACCAACTCAGCAAGGGTGCCTGGTTAGCCAGCGAGAAGGCACCAACTCAGCAAGGGTGCCTGGTTAGCCAGAGAGAAGGCACCAACTCAGCAAGGGTGCCTGGTTAGCCAGCGAGAAGGCACCAACTCAGCAATGGTGCCTGGTTAGCCAGCGAGAAGACACCAACTCAGCAAGGGTGCCTGGTTAGACAGAGAGAAGGCACCAACTCATCAAGGGTGCCTGATTAGCCAGCGAGAAGGCACCAACTCAGCAAGGGTGCCTGGTTAGCCAGAGAGAAGGCACCAACTCAGCAAGGGTGCCTGGTTAGCCAGCGAGAAGGCACCAACTCAGCAATGGTGCCTGGTTAGCCAGCGAGAAGGCACCAACTCAGCAAGGGTGCCTGGTTAGCCAGAGAGAAGGCACCAACTCAGCAAGGGTGCCTGGTTAGCCAGCGAGGAGGCACCAACTCAGCAAGGGTGCCTGGTTAGCCAGCAAGAAGCCAGTAAGCTGATAACAACAACCTCTATAAGTTTCAGTATGTAACTCACCCATTGATTAGCACCTCTGTTCCATTTTAATATTACTTTACCTCTTAGTGTTCAGTTAACTGTCGGTCTGGTTGGCGCGTTATGCTCGTGTTTAAATAATAGTTTGATTCAGAGGATACTAGTGATAGGTCTAGTCTTATTTTAACTGAGTTTCACTGCCCGCTTGTACCATATGCATAATAAACAGGCTGTACCGTTATATGTGGGACTCACTTTAGCGGTGTAGGAGACAAAAAAAAATGAAAAAAGTTGATATAAACAATGTGTACCATTTGACCTTATTTCCGAGCTATAGTCATGTTTGTACTTCAGTAATGTGGGGCAGTTTAACATTATAAGAAGTGATCAAATCGGCCACCTATAGCCTGAACGCATCATGTCGTAGAATTCCACACTCTTTCAAAAATAACAGGTGTTTGGAATAACTCGTAGAACATACCTGGTCAACAGGTCGAGATATATCGAGTATGTTATGCAAACGGTTTAGTGGAATAACTTGACTGTAGCTTGAAAGCAAGGTCAAACGAGACACATGTTTATATAAACTGTTTTTATTGTATTTTATTACTCCTGTCCACCCTTGACATGATACCGTACAGCCTGTATTTTATTTTATGTAGTCTATCACCGCGTATCACTACCTGTTTAGGTTGTACGCATATATTATAATTACTTTAATGGGTGGGGGATGAGGAAGAAATCATTTTAGAGTTAATCTACCCGCATTTGCGTGGAAGGCGAGTGGTGAACCATTTAGGGAAAACCACCCTCAATCCGATCTCCCCCATCAAATGCAGTCCAGTCTATTACGAGAGTGATGCCTTAGACCAGCGGTTCCCAACGTGGGGTACGCGCCAGGACTTTTGGGGTTACGTGAAAATATTTGAATAATGGCGGAAAAAGCCCCACATATGCCAGTGGTGTAAGACAAAATATCAGTTAAAAAGTTGTGACATTAACTCAACGCGATAGCGAGGGTGGTGCGGGTTTTCTCGATAGTTGGCTTTCAAAAAGTTATTTCAATTTCAAACATAAAACAGCTTTTATAAATATTAATAAATCAATTAATTAACTGAATTTAAAATATATACACTAAACATTTTGCTAACATAAAGGGTACAGCTTATGGAAATGAACTGCCAAGGGATACGCAAGCGAAAAAGGCTGGCAACTGCTGCCTTAGCCCAGACAGAAACTGAAGAAGTTGATGTCTTACTGTTTTAAGAACCGGTTTCCTATATAATTTAATTACTATTTTGGAATAATAAGCTATTGATTTAAATTAAACCTATACGTAAATTAACGTGGCTACGACCTCTTGTAAGATTAAATATGAGTCTCAAATTTACTAAGAAATTAAAAAATACTGACACACTGATTTTTATAAAGAAACAATTTCACAGAGCAATGCCAAGTCTTCGAATGTCTCAATCGTTGAAAAAAAAATAAGATGGTGATTCTATCGAGTAAAACTCTGTAGAATTTTCTACAGTCAGTGAAACTGAAAATTTGCTCTTATCAGCTTCAGGATATTCAAACCATAAAAACATACCCGAAAGAAACGACCTGAAATCTCTACGACACACCATCAAACTGATTCTTACTTGAAAAGCATCGAGTGCTTTTGCCCGTGAGCTAAGCCTCCATGTGCACCAAAAGGAATTAAATGCCTCTGTTAAGGGAGCGTTCAACTTAGTTTTTTGAAATTTAGTCGGTATCTGTGTTTTTTTCTTTTAAAACGTAAATTTTGTGTTATGTTAAATTGGTATCAAATGAATTCTACGCAAGCATGGACGTAGAAACCTGGATTGTAATGGGGGTATGGACTCTCCTGGAAATTGATGGACCCCCACAAGCAGGACCCACAAATAAGTACAAAAATTTATAAAAGAATCAAATAGCCAAAGCTATTATTTATGCTTTTAGTGAGTATAACTCTATCTAGATATTATATTCTGAAAATTGAAAAATGACACCTGGACACGGGAATCAAGCCCGGGACCTTTGGCTTAATATGCCAATTCTCTAACCACTGATCTATCCAGGAATCGTTCCGTGCCCAGGGTCATTCTTCACTCATATTTTAAGGCAGAGTCTATGATGGACGTGTGGAAATCGTCGGCTACAAATGTGTGATTTTGGTTGGGTGCTAGTGAGCGCGAATTTAGTGCGCTAATTTTGCAGTTTTTATAGCATAAACATTTTTTGAACAAAATAAATCAAATTTTTCTTCTATAGAAACATATAGTTTAGTTTTCGGCACGTGCTAATCTCAATAGTTTTTGAATATCTGGCATGAGCATGGTGGCATTTGGTGACAAACTTTTTAAATTAAGAGAAAAAGTTGTCATTAAATTCTAGAACACCCTTGACAGATAATCAAGGACTGTTGAGATTAGCATGTGCAGAAAACTAAACTATATGTTTCTATAGAAGAAATACCCGCCACGGTGGCGTAGTTGGCTAACGCGCTAGTCGTGTTGAGCTCGACCGCCGAGGACGGGGAGATCGAGGTTCGAATCTCGGTCGGGTGAACTGGGAGTGGTTTTTCCTAAATGGTTTTCCACTCTTCCTCCACGCAAATGCGGGTTCACTTCCTCTAAATTCAACCCTCCCAATTCCTAGTCCATTAGCGTAATTAGTACTTAACCGTATAACCCGAACGGGTAGTAAGACGCGGTGCTAAATATTATTATTATTATTATTATAGAAGAAATATTTTATTTATTTTGGCCAAAAATGTTTATGCTGTAAAAACTTCAAAAATACTTCCCTAAACTCACGCTCACTAGCACCCCATCTTAATGCTTCCATTTGTAGAATGACCCTGTACACGGGACGAATCCTGGATAGCTCAGTGGTTAGAGGATTGGCGTACTAAGCCAAAGGTCCCTGGTTCGATTCCCATATCCAGGTGTCATTTTTCAATTTTCAGAATAATACTAACCGAATACTAATTGATTATTATAGTTTTAATAATCACCTTTCTATTGTAGCACATTCTCTGTCATACACTGTCAGTCTGCTAGTGATTTATAGATTATGAAGGTTGCATTTAGAGGAAGTGTAACAGCATTTTCTTGGAGGTAGAGTGTAAAACTATCAAGGGAAGACCACCAGGGTTCGAGCCCCAATCTCCCTCTCATCGGCAATCTAGTCTATTGTGAGATTGACGTCTTTACCATGTGGCCACCGAAGCAGGTAGGCTATATTGGCTATTAATTGTAAGATTGTACTTTAGAAAAACACACACCCCACCCCCACATATTATATTATTGTATAAAGACGATATCAACGTGTTAAATCAACTTTTTAGATAAATGAGGTTTACGAGTCCTTGTCCGCAAGATAAATTTACAAATTATTACATAAATATCACAATAACAATATTTATTGTGATACTGTTGTATATGCAGGATAGTAGGTCTACGTATCTAAGGGACGAATGTAGGGGACTGAACAAAAGGCCAGTGTTTTGGCAGTTTTTATATCAACACATTTTTTGAGCCACTATAAATAAAATATTGCTCTAGTATAAACTTATAGTTTGGTTTTCTTCCCGTGGTGGTATCAACAGTTGTTGAATATCTTGTCATGAGCGTAGCAGCATTAGATGACCAACTTTTTAAATGAAGAGCAATAGTTGTCATTAAATTACAGAACAACCTTGACAGTTATTCAACAACTGTTGAGATCATATGTGAAGAAAATTAAACTTTATGTTTCTGCTGGAGAAACATTTTATTTATTTTGACCAACAAAATGTTTTGATATAATAATAACTGCAAAAAACACTGCAATTTTCTCACGTTACCTACACTCCTGCCTTAATAAGAGCACAATATATGTGAGTTTAACTGACATTTATAAAACACTGAATTGGAGATAGAACTCACTACCATTTTCCAGTGAATGTTTTTTCTTCAAAATTCAATGCTTGGGAAGTCCCAAGTTTCAGTTGTTTTTCCTCTCTCTCTCGTATTTTGTATTTGTTTTTTACATTCTGGAGTCAGTTTCATTGCAGAATTTAGAGGGTGGAAAGGGGGCAGGTCCCCTCACCCCCAGCAGCCAAACAATAACAATCCATCTACAGATTCTGGCAGTTTCCCTTTTTGTAGTCAAACTTATCAATATTCAAATGCCAACACAGAAAACAATTCCAACCTAAATGTACTAAACTAAAGTAAACTCCTAACTAGAGTGATGAATGACACGTGTATTAGTTAGGAGCTTGGCCACTAGGTCTATGGCGCTGCAGTAGAAAGTGAGCCAAGTGGGAAATATCTGAACTTCAATAACATGAAAGAGATCAGCTAAATTATTGTGAAAATGATAATAAATACGTTTATTCCCCTTGCCTGATAGTGCATAGTGATGATGATGATAATAATAGTACAATGAAGTAATATTAAATATATTATGAAAATCGGCTTTGTTTATTTAGTGTTTATAAATTTTGTGAGAAAAAAATAAATATTGTTTTCTCATAGAATATTTTTGATTATAGGCATGCATGTAGGTTAAGGTGACTATTGGTTCTCGATTTTCGTTGACAGTCCTCGAAATAACACTTATGTTGCAGAGTGATTTTGTTCCCGATTTGTCAAAAAAATGTAATACCTTTTGAAAGGATTAATATATATTTCAAAAGGCCTAACATTTTTTTACAAATAAATGATATAAAAAATGATTCAATCAAATCAAATGATAAAAAGTGTTTTAAATCGAGCAACAATGCGTATCCCCACAGCCGAGACTATTACTACCCATTCGGGCTATACGCTTATGTACTAATTACGCTAATGGGTTAGGGATGAGGAAGGTTAGATTTAAAAGACGTGTACTCACATTTGCGTGTGTGAGAGAGAGTGGGAAACCATTTAGGTAAAACCACCCTTAATACACCCGACTGGGATCGAACTACGATCATTCCATCATCAGTAGGCCAGTTTAACACGAGAGTGACGCCTTAGATCAAGGATGTGCTAACAGAAGGGCCAAATAAGAACATTAAAAACATCGGCGTCCCAAAGACTTTAATTAATTAGTTTGTCTTCAAAATTCTTTAAAAATATCCGTAGGCCTATAATAAACACTGACAGGAATAAGTGTAACTACTTTGAGAATATGTAACAATTATAAATACCTCAGTGGCTCAATATGTTTTTAATTTCGTTCAGAAGATTTGTGTGATGGGGCGGGAGATGAGTGAAATGTTGAATGAGCTTTCAGCTTTTTTTTCATAATCTGAGCTAAACTGTGAGAAGGTGATTCTCAAAAGAGAAGACAGATGCTCTTCAGTCATCAATAAGTTGGTTTCTAAGATCACTTTTCTTAAGTTTTCTGGTTGAAAAAACACTTGTTCGCATAAATATGAGGCTGGAAACATCGCCTGATATTTTTGGGCATCATTTATCAAGTTTGAAATTTTTATTTTGACATGGTTTTATAAAAAAAAAAGCTTTTTTTTTGTGTGTTTAAAAAGGCTTGCTTCACAACGCAACCCATTGATTTTAAATTATTTATCTCGCGGGCCGTATTGAACACACTGGCAGGCCACATTTGGCTCGTGGGCTGTAGTTTGCTCATCCCTGCCTAAGACCATTCGGCCACTTGGCCCCAAAAATTGTCCCTTTAATACGAATACACGTATTGGTATGATCATTTTTAATTAATTTTATTTTAATATAATTTACTTATGAAATACGATCCAAGCCGTATCGCTGAGCACGTGGACTAAATAGTCTGCTTCACCAGTGATGGAGAGAACGGATTTAGAATCCCGGTCGGTTATTCTTAGGTAGGTTTTACTTTTAAAAAAATCCCCATTCTTTCTCCAAGATAATGCGGGAACATTTTCTCATAAGTTTACATTCCTTATTCCCTCCACAATAGCGTAACTAAAATGCAATGACTGTGAAAGGAAACGGGGTGAAAATAAATTTAGTTAATTATGATTTGTTTGTAGGTTTGACTTGAGTAATGATACATTTAAATTTTATAATTTGAAAATCGTTTTAAATCTCCAACTAAGACGTATCTTTCAATCCTGTAAAAAAATAGTTTCCTTCCTTTTCTAGGATGATAACCTCCAAGTGGTTGAACTGTGGCAAAAACGAACAAAAACGAAATGATCGCTCCCGAAAAGTTGAACAACTAATTCTTGACGAGTGGAATATCTTCTGCGTCTAAGCTGTTTGCGTTACCTTTCTACCTGTCCATTGTACAACGAGCGACCGCGCAGCTTTACGTAGCCAGCCAGCCAACGCTTGGTTGCCAGTGCAACTTTAAACAAGTAACCACGTTTAGAATCAAGACCGTTTACCACTCCGAAATTTAGCTGTACTTCTCTCGTTTTTTGGAACTATGTTTACGAAATGTAACGGGCGCCTAACACCGGCGTATTCAAAGTGTGTTTTAGAGTGTTAAATATCATTTTTTAAAAGAAGTGGCATACATTAGTGTCAGCAAAGTTTTAACTCTTGATTTCGGCGAGTCGTTTATAAAGTGATTTGTTTGTGGACAAACTTTTGAGTGGTAAATACCGACTTACACGTGAAACAGTAATTAAAAGTGTGTAAGTGGACTCCGAAAAATTACACATTTTTTGAAACTTTCGATGAAATTCCTTTTTATCTACACAAGAAACTACCTGTTGAATCCGGCGAGATAGTCACGTGTCTTCCACTAAACAGGATACTAGGCCTATTCTCAGTGATAACAAATATTGTGATAAATTATCGATACGTAACTTGTTTTTTTCTTTTTCGTGATTTAATACCTCCGTTCTCTTAAACGCGTGAGAAAGTATACGTAGCTTATGCTTTAAATTACTATGTTTTAATACGTAGTTGTAGGGACATTTTGAAACTAAAGGGCCTACACGACATCCATCACTTATCGTTTGCTACTAATTTTGGTGTATAGTATTAGTTGTAACTGTTTTGTTGTAAACATCTCTCCCTCTCCCTTTATCAATCTAAGTGAAATATATGCAGTAAACCAAAGGTAACGATCAAACAATGCATTACGAAAGAGAGTTTTGTTTCGAGTGAATTAGGCCTTACGTGTTGTATGGCTAAACCAAGTGTATCTAGTTAACATTCAGTCGTTGTGTACCAAAACGAACCTACTACCTTACAATGATGATTGAAACACCTTATTTGTGCGTCCTGTACGTCTCCACCGCCGGACAGCAAGGCCCGGGCCTTGGCACAGACGAGGAGGAGATCGTCCTATTGGTCTATGTGGTTATAGATATGGGGCAAAATAAGGTAAGGATTTATTATATTCACTGTTTCTCAAAGTGTGGTCCGCAGGATTATAGGGTCATGATGAATTATAAAAGAATTAAATATAATACAGACATTTGAAATGAAATATATGAAATAGCCATAATATAAGTTTTACTGTTAATTCTTTTCTCGGTAGACGTAAGTCAAATAGAAAAGGAGTTTGTACCAAACTTTAGCCAACAAATCTGAACAATTATTTATCAAAATATTATGAGACTTAGAATGTTAAGGAAATTCAAAACACTATTACTTAACTTTCAAAGCTCCCCCATCAAACCCCCCCCCCCCCCCCATTCTACCAGGGCCCCAGGGGTACCCCAGTACACATAACTTCCATTTGGGTAGTCCCCCATCACCAAAACACTTATCTAGGATAAGGTAGCCCTGGTTTCAACCTGTTTCATTCCATTTGTTTATTTTTCTGAGAAAGATGACTGGTCATTAATTGTGACTCTCTTTTTATTTATCATAATTTATGCACATTGGCATTGGCACATGGCTCATATATAAATATACATACATTTAGAGAAGGAAAGGGGGCAATTATTTAAAAAAGTCACAAGCTATTCAAAAAATATGGTCAAATTACTTTTTAAATAAGTGTTTGGAACTATTCATTTTATAAACTAGTCACCCTCTTTTGTTTTACTTACCTACTAAAACGTTTGTGTTGAAGAGAAATAAAATATTTTTGAGATTAAAGTATCGGTAACTTAGAATCTGGTAGCGTAAATTTGAACCAATTTGTCACTTTAATTTGGTCTATAAATATCCACTGTTTACGAACTTTTCAAACGCCTGCTTGGAGTAATATTTTTGTTTTTAAAAATGTCTTGGACTATAAATTAATAAAATATAATTAAAATCTGTTACACAACATGTTGTTTAGCAAAGATTGAAACTTTAAACTACTTGTTAGAATATATATGTACACTCCGTTTATCTTGAAAGCTCTCCCTTGGAGAAACATAGCTGCAGCAACATGGCTGCGAATGAAGGCATCTTGCAAATGGTCGACAAGATGTAAAAAAACTATTTGGAATGCGGGGTGGATTAAGTGGTCGACACGATTAGACAAACTCGTGTATAGGAGGATCAAGTGGTTGGCACAGCGGCGGATTTAAAATTTTTGCGCCCCTAGGCACAATTATAATATCCCCCCCCCCCCCCCCCCCACCACCCCAGTGGGCCTATAGTGTAAATCCGCTTCTGGTGGTCGACAAAATTAAAACAAATATTTAGAAGACAGATTAGACAGATTAGGTCACTGGTCTACATTAGTATAATCACGTGGTCGACAAACTGTTGGAAGGCTAGGAGGGACAAATGGTCGCCATGGCTTGGACAAACTTCTCGACCAACTCGTGAAAAGTAGTCGACATGAACTAATTACACAAATGTAATAAGGATTAGAAAGTTTCAATTTCGAGGAAATCCAAATTTGCGTGGAAGGAGAGTGGATTTTTTTTTAAGGAGTAGCTTATTTAATAAATTCATTTAAAGCTGCAGTACAAGTAAATGGCAATGAAAGTGCCAATAGCAGGGCCTAGTTCTTCAAATTTAGAAGTTCAAATTTTCCAACCAAATCAACGATCAAGGAATTTTGCTTGTATTTAAAATGGATGACCTCTAGGGTGCTCTCGAAAACAACTGTTCTTCTCTTTTTGAACATCGGTTTTGAATATTTCCCATTCTTGTAAATGTTTTATGCTCCCCCACAGATTCTTGTTACCGTTAAGATTTTTACCCCACCACATCACAGTACCTACCTGTTCGGTTTGTACATTGGGATAGGAATGAGGAAAGTAGAATTTTAGAATAATTTGGAAACATATTTGAGTGGGGAGGGGGGATACCATAGTAAATATCACCCACAGTACATCCGACTGGGATTCAAACCCCGATCTCATAACTGGCAATCCAGTCTAGCATTAGTGACGCTTTAGACTACTGATACCCGCCTCGGTGGCGTAGTTGGCTAACGCGCCAGTCGTGTTGAGCCTGACTTCCGAGGACGGGGAGATCGAGGTTCGAATCTTGGTCGGGTGAACTGGAGTTGGTTTTTCCTAAATGGTTTTCCACTTTCCCTCCACGCAAATGCGGGTTCACTTCCTCTAAACTCAACCTTTCCAATTCCTAATCCATTAGTGTAATTAGTACTTAAGCGTATAACGCGAACGGGTAGTAAGACGCGGTGCTAAATAAATAAATAAAATAAATAAACTACTGATGGTGGTTAAAATTAATACATTACTTCTTGATATGTTCATCCACTTTGGTTTAAACGCTTCATTATGTGGAGTAACTAAAAACTTGACGTTGTTCTGAGGACTTATTGGAACTGTAATTACCATCATAGCTGATAAGAACATTTTCTTAGCATTTTGTTTATCTGTCATAACATTAATTTTTATACCGAATTTTAATATTCTACCACACTGGAAAGTAGGTAGTTTCTATTACCGTAGTTTTAATAAAAAATTTAAACCTACAAGCCCCCTCCCCCTGTTTTTCGAACTACCATATATAAATATCAATTTTAAAAGTTACAGTAAAGTCTCGGAGAAACTCAACACTCGATAACGTGACATTCCGTGTAACTCGACATGCACATAGTTTTTGGCGCCAGTCATCACAATCCAAGGTCATTCAACTGTATAACTTATGTTTGTGTAACTCGAGTGGAACAGTCATGCTGTGGTGTTTTTACCAGTTCTTTGTTTGTTAGTTTTCCAATTCAGTAACGTGTTATTCGAATCAATACAATATTATATATACATTACTGTACTAAATTTCTTTATATTACATGTATGTATATACACCATTACATTAACACGTAATATATTGTACTGCACATATATTACTGTTACTGTACCTTACAATACTACAGTACAGTACAGTACAACTGTCCCTATAATATTTGATACTGTACTGCGATTCATCCTTGTTTAGTAAACATGCATCTTATGCAAGTTCATTCGTAAAACTCGACATTTCAATAACTCTTCACCATCTAAGTCCATACTAGGTCGAGTTTCCGAGACTGTCTTTGGTTATCTGGAGCTATCGTTCTTCCTGACTGCCAAATTAACATTTTTTACCACAATTAAAGGTTTTTTTTATTGTCTTTACACCACTCCCAGGGTCCAATTTAAAAGTTTTAAATTTTCAGACTTTAGATTATTATTTTTAGTGGTCCCTTTGACCACCTGCCAAATTTTAATTTTTCATCAAACTGATAAGTAATTATTTTTGGAAGTTTCCAACACCCACTCCCCTTTTCTCTCCAACTCACTTTTAGAAATTTAATAGTTCGAAATTTATTAGACTACCTGGAGCCGTCTCTCTTTCTCTCCTTATCTGTCAAATTTTAATTTCTTACCTCATGGAAAAAGTGTTTTCGAATTATAACCCCCCTTCCCATTTCTTGGAGCCCCATTTTGAAATTTCCCGTTTTTAAATTCGTATTGTTACATGTCGTGATCCCTTTACCTTCCTGCCAAATTTCAGGTGTTCATCTCATCTATAAATAATTTTTTTAACGATAACAATATTACAACTCCCATTTTATCTGCTCCGGGATTGAATTCCTCAAAACCCCCTGTTATCTGATGCCTACGATCTGAAGGGAACCTCCCTGCCGAATTTCAAGGTTATGGGTCGAGGCGTTGGGTAGATAGATTGATGAGCCAGTGAGTCGTCTGTGTACATAGATTGCAAACTGTACCATGGAGATACCTGTTCAAGGAGCAGGGACGCGAAATCTTTTATGGAATGATTTTAATTTCGTGATAAGTAAATAAAATAATAGAACTGTTATTTAAAATGCAGCATAAATAATGTAATGGAAAAGGTGTCTGACATCGTGATGGTGATAATATTACGGTTACTATGACTCGCCCACACAACCACGAGAGGGAAGCCAACATAACGGAAATAAATTGGTCTGTCGATCTTCTTCCGAGAAGAGTTCATTGTTTCTCGCTTTAATTTTAATTACAGAGGCTATAATGTGTCCATAAATTATCAAAGCCATAATAAACCTTAGTAAATTCGTACTTAGGAGCTAACTTAAAATGATTTTAAACCTTTGGCGAAATAAGGAGAGAAAATTCCTTGAGTTTTATTATCAATTACCACAGATAGCTGTTAAAATAACCAATTTAACACCTAAGGTTTATAAATGATTTATAATTTATGGACACCTGAATATATTTATTTATCGCCTTACAACCTTGGTGTTTGACTCCAGTTCCTGGATGCAGGTGGAGGCTACTCTTCTACCAGAACCGTGCATGTTTCCATAAACTAATATTCTCCTGTTGTAAAGTATACAGCCGGATAGTCACTATAGTATACATTGTTCGCACTTGTTTTTATTGAATACTATTCTATCTATCTCTTTATTTAACTAGTCAATGTGCCTAGTCGATACGAGAGTAGAAGCTGTTAAATGAAAGGGAGATTACTTTTCACCCGCATCTGCGTGGACGGAGAGTGGGAAACACTCTATGGAAAAAAACTCCGGACACCCCGCCAGGATTCAAACCCCGATCTCCCCGTCACTGGAAAACTAGATTAGATTAATAACTTAATAACTAAGGATACGGGGAAAATGAGGAAATTCACACAGTTCCCAGGACAACAACTTTTATATTAAAACCCCAAAAGTAGCACAACAAACACTTTTTTTATTAATTTAAAAATGACAGAGACCTCTTTTAACCACAATATAAAGTACATTAGAAAGTTCTCATGATTGTCTAACAGATGGCAGCACTAACTTAATCTGAGTTGGACCTACGCCCTTGTTCCCTTGTATTTTTCAATTGACATTTAGTCTTCATGCCCACCGATTCGGGTCTATATCATCACTCATTAGAGTAAATATGTTACAGTCCGAACTCACTTCTCAAATAAACTTTTTAAATTAATTATCATTTAAATTTAAACTCAGTATGACTGCTGGCTATCGTTTTTATTTATTAGTTAGCTCAAGGGAACGTGTTGAGGAAGGTGGGTTTTTAAGAATTCGCACCATAATTCGCTATTGAAAGAGTTTAAAATAAGATTGTGTCGACAACCATCCTCGCATTGCAGTCGAACCCCTGTCTCCTCTTACGCAACCCTCCCCGTTTTCATCACTGTTCATATTTTCTCGTCGAATGTTTACATCTCTCCTCACTCCTTTCTTGAGAGTTTAAATATGGCACTACTTGCTACCCGTTTCAATAATTGTGCTTTTATTTGGGACCTTTGGGTTATTTTGTACCCGATCTCTGGACCATACTCACGGCTAGGAGATCATTGTTCAATAAGGGCACCGGCTACTACAATGGTTCTTAACGGCGTTGCCTACTTGGATATTTCCTAGCTATTATGTGAAACGGGTTGCATCTTAAAACCTTTGGGGACTGGCGCTAAAAAATAACACGAGGACTGACGCCGTTGCATTTTTGCAACTTATTATAATATTTTAAATGATTAAAAAAAACCCGTACTCTAATACATATCATTATTGAATCAATATTATTAAATACATATTTGAATGAAATTGTATTCTGTAAATTTTATTTAAAAAAATTACAATAATGCTAAACCGTTACAAAAACATGGCTTTAAAAGACTTTTATTTCTGAGTTATTTCCTTCAATTAGTATTTTTATGTATAAGCTACCACACGTGAATAACAACTGCAGCAAACTGAAGCAACGTGAGATAACTTGAACTAACTATGCAATGTAAACATACGGCGGCCATGAGCCAAACGTATGACATCATAACTGGCACTGTTGCGTATTCACAACACTCCAATATGGTACCAGTTAAAACTACCGTATATCAGAAAATAAACATTTTCTTAATGTTTGATGACATCATACTACGCAGCAGAAACTAATTGAGGAATATTTGGAGGGAATAAAAACTAATTAATTGTAAATTTTTTTTACAGCTGTTGCTAAAATGCAACAGCGCCAGTCCCGAAGGTTAACTTGACGGACCCTAGCACTCACAATTAGACACAAGTATATGTAATAGAAAGAGAGGGAAGAAAATAAGCAGTTCACTCTGAGGCCTCTAGTTTATCTACTACTTAACCTATACCTCTGACGAATTTACACAGTTACTATACTATTTGCGCCTTGAAAACATTGATCTGATTTTAAAAATTAACCTTTTCTTGTTTCCTATTTTAGATTGACATTTGCCACCACGGACTTTTTAAATCTAAATCCTAACATGAAGATTACTACGGATCATTTTCGTGACCAAACGAAATAGTCTACGTTGTAGATGATTTATACAAATTAAGTTTAAAACACACTTAAAAATAATTTTGTGACACACTAGGATTATTTTTATGATTATATAAGAATTCATGTTTTTTATTTCAACGTTATATATGTAAAACTTACTAACGTTGGAAATCTTATCTTGACCAGCCGTGACGTCACAGGCAGACAACGTCCTTAATCAGGGGTCCACGACCCTATACGGGTCCGCGGTGTTGTGGAAACCACAGCCTTCATTTTTAACGTGCATATTTTTATTGTTTTGTTATTTATTGTGTTTATAAAGAAGCACATATAGGCCTATTAAAAATGTTGATGGATGTATTTCTATACAGTTGTTTTCTTTAGTATTTGATGAATTCAACAGAATTATTCTGAAAAGGGATCCATGGCACTAAAAAAAATGAAAGAACTCCTTGTACTAGAAGGAAACTGAGGCATTTCTTGTCGGAATGACAAAACTCTGAAACTTTAAAATCGCTAAAACATCCCTCACTTATCTTGTGTATTCTCTTGTCATCCTGTTAAAAAAATTACTTTGTTTGTTTTAAGAAAGCTTAATCAATGTTTCTAACCATTTACTTTGATGACAGAATTGCTTTATTTCACGTGCTCTCGTCGAAAATTAGTGTTTTTTCACCGTTTAGTCATGTTGTATAGTTATAAAACTTTAATTAAAATACTTTAAATCCTACATGGATATGTTGATAAGTTTCACCTCCAGTTTGGCTTGGGAAATATATTAAAATACAAAATAACTATTTAAATAAATCTGGTTTCAACGCATATCAAGAGGTATTACACGTTCAGAAATACTTAAATGAACTGATAAGGTTTTAAAAACTAATTTAAATATGCCTCACGTTAAAAGGACTAAAAGACACCAACATTTATTTATAGATTATAGAAAAACAGAAGACTTTATATTTTAAACACATCTTGTGAATGTGAGGAATGCCAGGCCTCCACCGTGGTTCGGATTCCACGTTACACTGTAGGTCCTCCGTTTCATCTCACAATCACCCTACCATTACACATTAGCGTAAGTGCGTATAACCCGGACGGGTAGTAAGACGCGGTGCTAATAATAATAATGATAATAATAATACATTTTAAAATGGAGTCGAGAAGGTAGAATTAGTTTATTTTAAACGATGTTTCACAAGAAATGTCGCAGCTCTGAAGTCAAGGTAAACAAACAAATATCGAACGAGTAAAATTTTTTTTATTACGACCACAACAGACAATTCCAAGATAATTGAGGATTGTTTTAGTGTGTTTTAAAGCTTCATAGCCTCATATTCCATTGTAAATACCGCACAGCAAATTTAAATCAGTTTTTTCTCCAAAGTTCTGTAAGTCTTATGCGGGAATGCAACGTTTTTATTGTATTTTCAGGCCCTCCACGCGGTTTACTGTCAGTACGCTGATATTATATTGGGTCCCGACTCACTCATATCCCGTCCATAGTTGCTAACTTTCGCGAATTATCAATAGTATCAACTGAAATATAACAACTTTCATGATTTTATCGTATCTTTAATTATTTTACAAAATAAATAAATGTTGGTTATTAATATGTTTAATGCCTTTGCAGTCAATCCTAAGAAAATAAGCATAATTCGTTACTATGTGTGTTGTGTTCATGGAGAAAAACAAACTTTTTGTTTTGTGTTGCTAATTCTGTACGAAGGAGAAACGTAAACCGCTAAAGAGCCATTTAGTGCAATTTTGTGAAACTGGGCCGTTTTATTGATTTTCATTATTTGTTGTGAGCACAATATATTATTTACAAAAGTTTTCGTGATTTAAATATTTACAAGTGTTGGAAGCCGCCTAATCCTTACGAAACGTCAATTGAAATTATCGCAGTTTGTAAGAAAAAAAGTGTTTTTTTATTATATTAACAGATTTAATGGCTGTTTAATCTCCTATTACCACCGGCAGACTTAGGCGGCCACTAGCGTGCTTGATACTCATCCGGGGTGCTGGGGTTCGAGTCTTAAACCGGGCACTGGATTAGCTTACATTTACAAGCAGAGGTTTTTCCATACGCTCTTTAGAGGAATGTGAGTGAGTTTATTAAAATTCACTCTCATAATATTTTCTTGTATTGGATAGTTCCTTAGAACTAATACCAGGCCTACCAATGGAGTAAATTATACACCTTTTGGCGAGGAAAAATATACATCATAAAATTTAAAATATGAAAGCTAAAAGTCTCTCGGACCAGACTTACACCATCAAAATTTAAACATTTTTAAAAATAAGAGTGGATCAAGTATATTACCCGCTTGGATGGCCACATGGTGTAAGGCGCTATTCTTGCAATATACTAGACTGCCGATGACGAGGAAATCGTGGTTCGACCTCGGTTGGGTGTACTGAGGGTGCTTTTTTCCTAAATTGCTTACCACTCTACCTCCACGAAAATTCTGACACACTTCCTCTAAATTCAACCTTTCCTCATCCCTAACCCATTAGCATAATTAGTACATAAGCGTATAACCCGAATGGGTAGTAAGACGTGGTGCTAAAATAAAAGTTTATTTTTAATAAGTCAGTACCACTTAAACACATGACAATAAATAATAGACACTTTTATAAAATAGGATGATATTAGCTTAAAATCCCAATAATAACTTTCGTGAGCGAGTCAGTCCGTAGTAGCCATTCTGAGTTGGAAAACGTGGACAGTCGGCATTTAGATAGTTGGAAGTGTTGTGCAAGGCTGGCCAACTTACAGAGAAACATACCAACTAACATAATTTTATAGCCTAAGTAATTTGTGCGTTCTTTTTTTAAACTAGTAGGAAGTCCTTGAAGTGCTAAAACCAAATAAAGAAAATAAGATTTATTCTTTAAGTGAGTGCTAGATGAGTAGTGATTTGGAAAGCTTGATGTCAAGAGAAATAAAAAAGAAAACATATTCTGAGTTTTTATGTACGTTAATTTGTTTGTTAAAGCTTTTTTTTTAGTTAAAACGTTTCACAGAAAAGGCTTAGCGACTTAATAGGGTAAGGATAACCAGTGTAGTTATCGAAAATATACCCACATTCACATATGAATCGCTAGATCTTAGTTATTTGGGGGACAGAACGAACCCATTTCCCCTTTAAATTGTAAAATACATTTTATTTCTATCTAAATGATCTACACGAATAATAAAAGGGAATGAATAATAAAAGACAGTTAAAACAAGCTACCTTCATCGTTTATGCATTTCTCCAAACGTGGATTTTCAATTTTATAAATAAAATAATTCTTTGCTTCTTTTACGGTACTAATTCATGGTGGTTACAGACAGAGAAAATGGAGAAAACTTGTGAAAGTCAGGGAATTCTTTGATGTCACGGAATTCAACCAAAAATAAGGGAAAGCCTTGGAATATAAATATTTGACTGATTTTTCACCTGAACATTTAAACAAAAGGAAGAGTTTTTGTTTATCGATGTTAACAAAACACATTGCCTAAATATGTCAGCCTTAACATGAGATGATTATACATGGTTTGTTTTGTAACACATTTACAAAGGGACACAAATATTACCTAATTAATTACAAGAAAATGAACAAGAACTTATAAGGATGTTGATGATGTTTGGTAGAGCTTAGGATTTTTAGAAACTATATGATCATTTTAATGAACGATAAATTCCCATCCACCAAGAAAAACTGTAGAAAGACTAGGTCTGGAATCTTTTTAACTGTTTGGTAAACCTGGAAAAGTCATGGATATTTGTAATAAAAGTCTTGTAGTATAATATTAGGGGTTGAGAGGGTTGACTGTCGAGTCCCCCTTGCCAGTGATGTCCGTGCGCATGCGCGCGAAGAAGGAACTGTAAACTATAGTAGGCTTCTGGTAAGAAGGAACTTTTCGGTTTTTTGTTGTCAACCTTGATAACACTATACTATTGTATTAGTGTTATTTTCTATCAAACGTGACACGTGCAGGTCACGTGACTTGAAAGTAGATCTAGTAATTTCTATAGCTGTCAGATAATGCCCCCCACCCCCTTTTTAAAAAATGGAAATTGGACTATCGAAGCCTGACTGCGATTTGAGCCTTAAAATCTTTGTCACCAGCAATTCTGTCTATTACGAACCTGATCCCTTAAACCACGTCACCACGTGTGGCGGTTTTTGTGCTTTTCTAAAGTTTCAATCATTCTGAAAATGTTCCTTGTTTGTGATTTTTGTTCTTTTAGAACAGATTTCATGAGGAAAAGAAAATGTATGAGCTTAGAGTCGTTAATTGTTTTTAACTAAAACAACGAGTGTTTATTGTATCCCACGTAGGTGACCTGGCGGTTTAGGAGTAAGGTGTCAATACTTCTGGGCTGAGGGTCCGGGTTCAATCCTTGGTCCCAGCACAGATTTATCTGATTGTCAAACCCTTACTTCATCTCTGACAAGATGTGTATTAATCACAACTTGTGAATGTGAGGAATGCCAGGCCTCCCACCGTGGTTCGGATTCCACGTTAAACTGTAGGTCCTCCATTTTATCTCACAAATACCCTACCATTACACATTAGCGTAAGTGCGTATAACCCGAACGGGTAGTAAGACGCGGTGATTATAATAATAATGTATTCTACGCCTTTCAAAACTTGACACTTTTTAAGTCACGTTAGTTTTTCAGGATTACGTTGACACACAGACAGAGTTTCACCGTCTTAGATTGTTCTGCGAGGATAGGCCTAACTATACATTTTGATCGCTGTAAAATTTTCTGGCGTTTCCAATAAAATCATTCTTCTTTTATGTATTCCTCACTACGTGACTTGAGGTCGAAGGTCATGTGTTCGATTACAAATAGGGCCAAAAATATGTTTGCCTATATGGTTGGGCTTATTCTCTTCCACTAAACTACGGTACATTTATACAAACTGGGATAGTTTTTTGGAGGAATATAAAAGGAGTGGGGGGTGGAGGAGGTTCCCTAGGTTTATTAAAATTTGGACAAGAGTATCTTTTGACACACTTGGACTAAAATCCATGAACGAACAGTGAAGGAAACAACTTGTCAAGTTATTTTTATAGCCTATAAAATAAAAATTTCATGATTTCAGATAAAATTGAGTGTCTTTTTTGTTTGGTTTTGGTTTTTGGCAAAATTCAAACAAGGGTGAAAAAAATAGATTAAAACTTTTTATTATTACTTCTATTATTGCGTTTGAAGCTGCAAGGCAGAATTTCGATTAGCGCTCAGCGCCGGACTTGTGTGAATTTCAACAAATTCATAACGCCTCTACTTCCGGACCAAGTGTCAGTTTTTTCAAAAATGTTTAGCACATATTTTTAAAATCAAGCTCCTTAAAATATATTTCCGAACACAAAAAACACGAGGAAATATTATGTTGGTCAACAAATGAGTGAAACCACTGAATTATCTCCAAATGTTAAAAAAACAAACTGTCTATCATTTTAAATTATCTTACAGTTTTTAAAACCACTTTGATTTCTTTCACATGGTGCAATAATAACCGTGTGATCTTTGTTCCGTGGCTGTGTTGATCAAACTGGGACCGGGGTAAGGGGGCATTGCTCTTCTATAGATTAATTTAACTGCCCTCTGATAATATCAAATATGAAGCTTAAAATGGCTTTGCATAAAATTCCAAATTGTTTTGAGAGAAATCCAATATTCAAATAT
The DNA here is from genome assembly GCA_033556935.1 of Timema podura. Taxonomy (NCBI): domain Eukaryota; kingdom Metazoa; phylum Arthropoda; class Insecta; order Phasmatodea; family Timematidae; genus Timema; species Timema podura. Next base: position 53,200,507 of record JAVRXN010000007.1, on the reverse strand, counting down.
TTGCCAGGGAAGACTTCTTCAGTGTTTTTCTAGAGGCATCTAATTTTTTTAAAAATATATTTTCTTAGACTACTCTAAATAACTTGTGATAGTGTCCCACAGCCACTGCGACCATCACACCAAAATAACGTGATAGTATTGTTGTACAGTGTGACAAGTTGTCTCGCAAATGGAGGGTTTTTATTCTTCTAATCTTGGGAGAGCGGAAACTAAGCTTAGTTCTCATCCAACACAATATAGAGAGGCACGTTACAACTGAGCTATTTATTGTGAATCTATAGCACTCAAGCACATGGAATGGGGTACGAGGAATATAACGGAGGAATGTTGTTTTCCCGGCTTGGCTTGTTGTCACTGAACCCAACAAATACGACAAAAAGTTAATTTGGGTTCGTTGACTGCAAATTATATCTAAGATCTGAAAATTTAACTATAGCTTTTATTTTATATACCGGTACAGTATATTTAGGGTTATTTGAAGGTTTGGAAATTATCTAAAGAAACGGGGGAAGTCTTGTGCCCTTTACGAAAGATATTTAACCTAACTTAACCTTACCAAATATAAAGTGAAATTTTGGAACTGATTAAATCCCCACACGACTAATAAACTAATTTAAATCTAGAACAGACACAACATCCAAACCCCGACATCACTCTGAAAGGGAAAACTCACATTATACCAATGATACATTTTTCGGCCATACCAGGAATCTAACCCCGGGACCCTAAATTCAGTAGATAAACACGCTATCGACTGAACTAAGGTATAGGGAGGGATGTAACGTAACAGAAAGTTCCAATGAAATAAAAACATTTAAAAAAAGAAAAGACTGGCTATTCTTTTTACCTCAATTCATGAACTCAAGTGATTCATAACCATATATTTGTGTGTAGCTACAACCACCCAAGTCCCCCCTCCCCCCTTACATTTCTCCACACGAATATTATTCTCATGTTAAATCCCAAAACGCAAGAAGGTATTCACTCTCAAAGAGAGTATTCAACCTGAAGATTGGCCTTGATGTGCTATCTCATGTATCCGGAGAAGCGTGTACACTAGGTCCTTCAGCCGGTTAGTGACACCCGCCCACACCATCTGTAAGTACTATGGAGGTCGTAAAGTATGGTAGCTCCTCGTTGCTTACCGCACTGAATTCAACGAACGATCAAGAAAGAGCCCACACATCTTACGGGCAAGGTATCTCATATACCTTCCAGGAATATTTCACTTGCCACTAGTTGATATGGGAACAACGGTTTTTAGACCCGCCTCGGTGGCGTAGTTGTCTAACGCGCTAGTCGTGTTGAGCTCGACCGCTGAGGACGGGGAGATCGAGGTTCGAATCTCGGTCGGGTGAACTGGGGGTGGTTTTTCCTAAATGGTTTTCCACTCTCCCTCCACGCAAATGCGGGTTCACTTCCTCTAAATTCAACCCTTCCAATTCCTAATCCATTAGCGTAATTAGTACTTAAGCGTATAAACCGAACTGGTAGTAAGACGCGGTGCTAAATATATTATTATTATTGTTATTATTATTAACAACGGTTTTACTTCCCTTTCGAAGGAAGTGATGCTACGAATTCTAAACTCTCGATAAAATCCGCATGACCTCGGCTGGGTTTGAATCTGTAACAATTGGGTCCAGAAGCAGATAACTTACTTTACACCAGAGCCACCGAGGTTATCCCCCGGGTTTTTCCTTTTTTTTTTTATATATACATTCATCTCTTTATTTATTAACTCTGGATGTATTTTCAACTGACCGCTTCTTACACTGTTATTAGAATGGTCGTGATACCTGCGACCAGTTGAATTGCCCGCGCAACCAAGTCGGTCAAAGGATTCATTTAACTCTATTTTTTATTTTAATACTACGCGTTACGTTATAACTAAGGCCCAGATTTTGATGACTTTTTTTTTGTGTGGATAAACAGACAATGCTAATGTACACATACATTATATGTTTTTTTTATTTAGCACCGCGTCTTACTACCCGTTCGGGTTATACGCTTAAGTACTAACTACTCTAATGGATTAGGAATTGGGAAGGTTGAATTTAGAGGAAGTGAACCCGCATTTGCGTGGAGGGAGAGTGGAAAACAATTTAGGAAAAACCACCCCCAGTTCACCCGACCGAGATTCGAACCTCGATCTCCCCGTCCTCGGTGGTCGAGCTCAACACGACTAGCGCGTTAGCCAACTACGCCACTGAGGCGGGTCATTATATGTATTACCTTCTGGTTGTGGAAACGTTTTTATAGGTCATTATTTGGTAATTTTTGAGGCAATGAATAAGTATATTTTTAAATATTCACTTAACTGAAAAATGACACCTGGATACAAGAAATATTGAATCCCAGGTTTTAGCTGGGTTCGATTCCCGTGTCCAGGTTTAATTTTGAAATTTAAAGAATATAATATTTAGATGCGACCGTAATTAACACACATATTAGCTTGGATATTTAATCCATATTTTTAAATACTATCAATATTTTGTAAATGCATAAGTATAAATTCTCAAACACAAATATTTATGTTGAACAGACAGTTGTGTGAATGAGATGATATAGGCTATTAACTTTGTATCTTTTTGTTTGGTTGTAAGAACCACATTCCTGCTGAGACATTGTAAAAGGGTTGCGTTTGCAGGGGATAGCTATTACTTTTGTAGCAGATATTTGTTCATCCATATTATATTTAGCGGAATGAAAGAGTTTAGTTGTTAAAAGCATCTCAAATAATATCTTTTAGGTTCCATTCGGAAAGTGTGCGTTAGATTTAATCATGTGCATTTATTAGAGTTTTTGTTCATATTTTTAGGTACATTTTTTTTATAAATTTTAAATTGCTTTTTGATAATTTTAAACTCATTTTATAGGTTATTTTTTAAACAATTTTTAGCTCATCAAAGTCGCCCTGTCTAATTTAGATGACAGATCAAATAAATTAAATTTGAAATAGGCATGCCAGAATTCTTCTGGGGAAAGGATTGAGATAAATTTCAATTTTTCACCCATTTTAGTGGCTATACGGTTGATAAAATAAATCTTAACAATTATTTATCAAAAAAGAGGATTAGATTGTTAAAAATAATAAAACAACTATTACTTACTAATTCAATGTATTTATATGGGTTTTTTCAACATTTAATTTAATAAATTAATTTTGTCTTTTATAAATAAAATTGTAATTGTCTAAAAATAATGTTTTTCTTGCTCAGTTTTTACACCCCTCCCCCCTTACTCCCAGGGCCCCGGTGGCCCCCCAGTGCGCATAGTTTCCCTTTGATGATGCTCCATCACCAAAACTAGATAAACCCCCTCAAACCAATCGACAACTGATGTGTGTTTAATTTTATTAATTTCCATTCATAGTTCCTTGAGAACCTCACGCAAACCTTCCAGAACATTGGTTCTCAAACTTAGTTTAGATTGTACCCCTTCGTCATGATTTAGAGTACAATGTACCAACACGATAAAATTTCCCCCACATGACAGGTCAGATGTCAAATAATCCAAGGAGAAAATTTCTCCCAGTCGCCCCGAAAATTCCCCGCCACGTTAGGTTCTCTTGTAATTTTGCCCATTTTCCCTTGACAGCTGCTAGTGTATCCCTTGAAAATCGCGCGCGTACCACAGTTTGAGAGCCACACAAGATATTGGGTTGCTCACTCACTCTCTCACAATCTTTATACTATCTATAAGACCTAGTTCTGTTCTTGGCGGGTGTAGAAATCTACATGCCTGCAGTCATATATATGTTCACCCCCTGAAAATATAAAAAGGCTCAATAAAACTCCCAATTGGATGGTAAAATAATAGACACGCCCTATGGAAATATCGGCGCTGTATTTATAAGTTCGCTAGCCTATGGGCGCGATTGTGTTATTCTAAAGGGCTGAATAAAATGTATTTGGCATGACAAATTATTTTAGGCCTATGCTAAACTTGATCTTAGATTTAAAATTTATTAAAACAACAGTTTTAATTTTCCTGTGGTTTATTAAACTATTATTGCCTTCTAATGCCATTTATCTCATAAGTGCACAATATGAGGAAGGTAACCATAAAATAATTCAATGCCTTTCGCTTGACGAGAGTAACTAATGACAAACCGCGCTGTTGAAAAAAATGTTTCTATTGAGTATAATTGCTGTGTGTCACATTTATAATAGTAGGACCTGCTGTTGAATGAGTCCTCGCAAACTTACCTTAACATAACATAAATTGACATAACTTCGAAAGAAAAATTTGGAAAAAATATAATTTGTATAACATTTTGATTTTAAACTTTTTCCCCTTGATTGGCGCCTTGCTACCCTGCCAGCTTAGTTGCATTGCATTTTATCTCATCAATCACGTGTCATCTACTGTCGTATTTGATGTGAAAAGTTAAATTTAGAATAAATGTTTGGGACCTGCATTTTCATGGAGGAATGGTGGAATATCATTAAGAAGAAGAAAAAAAACACCTCATAACACCCCTCCAAGGACTCGAACCTTGAACATCCAGGCACCAGATAAAACGAGATGGATGCCTTTGACCTTATACTAACCGGTTCGGGTGTGATTTAGTTTTGTGCTACATTTTTACTAAAACTGACGCGTTCATAACAAGACGTACAGTCCGATTTAGATATGAAGGAATTTTTTGAAAGTTATATAAGAGCTATTAAAACTATCATTCATACGTCAAGTGATGTATTCTGCAACTGTCGCTCTTGAAAGACACTATCCATATCAATCACTAGCTATATAGTAAATATTGTATCAATGTTGGCCGTAAAAATATAATTGTATTTTCTAAAAGTTTCTTTCTTCCAGAATCATACTTTACCTAGACCTTGACTTTCTTACGAATGGACATTTGGAGCACCTTTTAGAATTACAAACATATTTTTTGTGCTAAACTCTAGTAACATTTTACAATATTCAGTTGTTTAATATCACATGACTTGACGTATGAATACGTAACAGTAAATCTAGTAACTCCTAAAGCTGTCAGTAAAGTCCATTCGTTTGAAAACCGGGGTATAGCTAACACAGATAGTTGATCCGTCGGTGAAATCTGTAGACCTTTCACTTGTCCTCCGCGATCTCAACAACTACATTTATAGGCCTACCATAAATTATAGTTTAATGACCCGTGGGATATCCAGGGAGACTGGTTCGTTAGACTCACAGAGCACTTCCTCAACGTTGACAGGAAGGACGTAGTTCGTATCCTTGATGAGGGCACTTATATTAATTGCGACATGCTTTTTTCACTTTGGTTGTTTAGATCCACTCTGTCACTGTGGGTACATTTTCTTTGAGTTATCCTCCTAATTTCTATCTTTACATCATAAATTTAATAATCCTCGTGTTGAAAGTACCGATTCTAGAATAGTGACATTTCAGTAAAGTTGGTACGACTGATTAGCCGGTGCCGCCGGCCGAGCATGCTTGTTTTCCTGTGACCTTCAGGTAGGAAAAAAAGATAATGACGTGAAAGTAAAAGAAGAAAAGGGGAAAAGAGATGAAACTCCACAAGTTTTAGAAAATATGGAGACAGCTCCATTTTTGTATTATTTTCAGAAAACATAATATTTTTTTTTGTAAAAATTGCTAGTGGGAATGGATGAAAACAAATAATGTTATTTGCATACAATATACAAATAGTATTTATATATTTATACATACATAGTTGCTCATAGCTCAGAAAATATTGGTTTTATAAAAATATATTTCAAATAAAGGTGTTTTATATTAATTTAATAGTACTACATCTTTACAATGATAAGTTATTTCGTTTATCAAATGGTTACGGAGATGGAAATTTATGTTCATGTAAAGTACTCTCAAATTCATTTTCATAGAAAAACGAAAATTTCCATTTTGTTTGTAATGTTAAACAGTTCCTGGATACAACATTTAATTCAATTCACTAGAGTGGATTTTGAGAATATTTATTATTTCTCATTTTGCGCTTGAGTAAACTGCCCTTGATTTTAGTGTTAGCTATCTAATAAAAAAAACTCTTCGGGGGGGAAGGGGGGGGGACCTTATGAAAGCTCTAGATACCAAGTTTTAGCCCGATTAGTAAAATGGTTTCGGCTCTTAGTCCGAGATACAGACAGCTGTACAGACGGAAGGCATCGAAAAAACCTCCTTTTCTGTTTCAAGGGGGGCGGGAGGGGGTCATGAAACGTTGACATTTACCAAAATCTCAAGCTCAATTTTGTTGACAATCTCGATACTTCTCTCTCTCCTCGAGGGGCTGAGAGAATAAAAAAAAGCTCACTAAAAATTGTTTCACTGGAGAGAAGTAGACAAATATTATTCTCGAATCAATCAGCCGGCTTCCACAAAGCTAGGTACAATCCCCTCTTCACATAATCCTACTTCACAAAGAGCTTAAGCAGACTCCATATTATTATTACGACGGTTTTATTTATGACAAACCTGTTTAAAGTTAGTCGTTTAACAAGTGCACATTTGTTATCACTGACCATTGACACCAGTGAACCCCGGTGTTGATGGACTCAACCTGGCTAAAAGAGCGCTACGAAACTTTCGTAAGGCAGAGGATCTTGTATACCTCCTCTGTGGTCAGGGTACATTTTGAAAGTCAACTGTGTCACGTGGGAAACTAGTTCTTTGTTCCGAATCAAGATGGCATTAGATCGAGCACTCGAAATAGTCTCTGTAATAATGTGATAATTTAGCAATCATAAAGGGATAGATAAGAGCAATTTTTTTATTGAAAAAATCTACGCCATTTGAGAATGTACGATGAAGACCGCACCGGACACCTCAAAAGGTCGCTGATTCTCCACCCTGGGGTTAAACCATTCTCTTGAAAGGGGTAGGTGATTGGTGAGAGTTTGGGGAACGCAGATTTACGTCAATGTATCATGGAGATGCGCAAGGCAACCATTCTAACATAAGGACCACCGGTGTAATATTATTTTGGTTTGAACCGATGGCTCCGGTTGAGGTCTTGAGGGTCCCAAAGACGGGGAGGATGTTGAATAGCTGTTTCAACAATGCAAGTGAACCCTCCTAACGGAAAGCTCTGTTGAGTGATGCCTCATAAAGGTGAGGGCTGTAAAGGTGTCTTTTAAAGGTGAGGGTTGTAAAGGTGTCCCATAAAGGTGAGGGTTGTAAAGGCGTCCCATAAAACTCTTACTTTTGGGTCGGCTGGCACAGGGGGTTTCAAAGTCATGATTTGTAAAATGTCTGTTGATCTGGTTACTCCTCATGCGTACCTACAGTAGCCCCATGGCTTCTTTGGTGTTGACTGACAGCTCACAGCTGACAGATGACGGCTTTGAAAAGCTACCAGACCAAATCATGTATCCCTACGCCGAACCATATGATCTGCAAAAAACATGTGTTTAGCAGTTGTCACTTCTGACAGTCAAAATTTAGGTATATAACCTAACTGTTGACTGTCAGAAGTCAGCTGTGAACTGTCAGTCAGCACCAAAGAAGCCATGGGGCTACTGTAGGCAGCTGAGATATCGCCAATCAGATGCTCGCTGAGGTTAAATATTGACAAACCCTATAAAGGTATACGAGTCCGGTGCTTACTGGAATGGACACACAATTATTATATGTAGTTCTGTACATATTTGTAAAAAAAATCTTTTACTCTGAAAAATCGGAACATCCACATATTTTGGTTGATCGTGCCCGGGAAACGAAATCTAACCAGAGCAGGAGAATATAATGGCTCTTTGTGAATCGAACGATGTAATTTAATTGAAGGGGAAACTACACCAATTGATTGTCATTTGTGTTTTTCCTCCCCTGTCTTTCGTCGTACTGCCAGATAGCTCTACCCTGTCTTTCGTCGTACTGCCAGGTAGCTCTACCCAGGAACTTTATAAACACACTTGGTCTTTGTCTTTGTAGTAGTTTATGCTAAACTATTATAGCGCCTTAAACCTACTAGCCCATGATCTACAAGCTAACTTAAAATATCGTATCATCCGAAGCAAAGCAATGTATTAGCTGCGGGGTAGCATGCACTCATTCACATTGACTGGTAAATTATGTCAGGTTCCGCCTGGAGTCGAACCAGTGAGCACGAGATATGTCGTCCAGTTCTCAGTACCCACCCGGGTTAAACGTATACAATAATTAAGTTAGTTGGACAGGTTGAGGAAGGTATAATGTTCGAGTTAATGGAGTGAGTACAGAAGTATTTAGGAAAACCCATCCACAACACACCTGACCAGGATTAGAACACCGATCTTCCAGTCATCGGCAATCCTGTCTAGCACGAAAGTGATGCGTTAGACCATGCAAGAACCGGTGCGGGTGTTAAGCGTGTTTAGATGGGACTATCCACACGGAATGTGTGTTTATTTTTTATCATCTGACCAACGGCCGCCTGACGGAGCTCTGAGACAGGTTGTACACTGCCATGAATCCAGCGTTATTTTTTATCATCTGACCAACGGCCGCCTGACGGAGCGCTGAGACAGGTTGCACACTGCCATGAATCCCGCGTTATTTTTTATCATCTGACCAACGGCCGCCTGACGGAGCTCCGAGACAGGTTGCACACTGCCATGAATCCCGCGTTATTTTTTATCATCTGACCAACGGCCGCCTGACGGAGCTCCGAGACAGGCTGCACACTGCCATGAATCCCGCGTTATTTAAGAGGGGGGTTCTTACTTTAAAATATAGATTACTTCGAATTAGAGGTGAAAGGTACTTCCTTATAGGACCTTTTTAATATTACAGTGTTAGATCATCAAATTCCTCCTCGTCCCCCCTAGTTTTTGCTGATAGTTATAAGAAAAAGTTTTGCTTTCTAGTCACTTCTTTATTTTATACAAAAAACAATGTAGCCTTTCATTGACAGAAAATTGGCAAAAAAAAAAAAAAGAGTAACTTAAAATTAGTGTGATGATAATACCGCCAGTAAAAATTATTTTTCTTCATTACTTTGGAAAGGTGATTTAAATTAAAAAATTATTTAGTTATTAGCTGATTTTTAAAGTTATTTCCAAATTGGTATACCCCACCCCGTTCCCCTAGAAGTGCTTCACGCCCCCCTAAAGCCGCCCCCCCCCCCCCCCAGCTTAGGGACCAATGCCCTTTAGGATTTAAAACCTTGCAGTTCAAGTGTTATGATATTTTTCCAAAGTTGAAATTAGTTATTTTTCAGTTACTTTTACGTGAAATATCGCAATTTTGAGATCAAAGTAAATAGTTATAAATGTAAATCTAGCTTTGCTCAAACAAAACAGGGTCAAAACAGAAAACTCTTTTTAATTCAGTATTGTTTTAGGGGTTTTGAAGCTTCTTATTTGACTTTCACCATAAAAAATACCGCAGGGCCAGCAAATTTTTCTTCAAACAGACTTAATAAACCGCGAGTTCCCTGCCATCGTGATATTTGCCATCATTATTTATCTTATGCATTAAAATGAAAACATTGTCCTTATGTTAGAGGCATAAAGGACCGGCTACGCGGAGCCGCACCGCACCGTATTTTTCCGGTGGAATGCTATCCATGTTTTTAAATACAAGTGGCTACACGAGTTCTCATCGCACCGCACCGCCGCGGAAGAATCGTCGAGAGAGCATTGCTCCGCGGTGCGGTGCGGACCGTGTAGCCACTTACCACCGGAAATAAAATGTTCGGGAGCTTCCGAACTTTGTTTTCATGCTAACCACTAGCATTGTAGGGATGAGCGAAACAGTGACAGGCATTTCTTTCACAGCCGTGTCACGTGTGACACTGTAGTCATTGTTTCCAACATTACGTACAAGATAAACAATATTATATACAACAACTTATTGAACAGCAAACATTCTTCTTTTTAATTATTAGCTAACTTAAAACTTTATTCTTCGTAATTAATAGCTAACTTAATTTTATGAAAATAGGTGAAAACCTATGCAAGTAAAAATAAAAATACAAACTTATTTTGTAATAGAATTCAGTATATAAACAGAGGTGACCTGGTGGTCTAGGGGTAAAGTGTCGGACTTCTGTGCTGGTGGTCCGCAGTTCAATCCTCTGTCCCGGCACATATTTATCTGATTTCCAAACTCTTCCTTCACCTCTGACAAAACGTGTATTAATCACAACTTGTGAATGTGAGGAATTACAGGCCTCCACCGTGGTTCGAATTCCACGTTAAACTGTAGGTCCTCCATTTCATCTCACAATCACCCTACCATTACACATTAGTGTAAGTGCGTATAACCCGAACGGGTAGTAAGAAGCGGTGCTAATAATAATAATAATAGTATATAAATAATATAAATAATGTCAGAAAGTGCGGTGCGGTGCGGGGCAATGCAATCCAAACAAGTCGGTCGTGTGTTGCTGCCCTACAAGTGTTAAGTTCCCTGCCATGCCACATGTCATGCACATGTATGAAGGTAGTAACACACGCACGGCAGTAGATTTGTCACGTTTTTATCACTCAAATGACGTAACTGAGTATTTTGCATGTTGACAGGCTGCTCGCTGGCTCACGTGTCTGGTGTGATAAGGAAGAACAACTTGTTTCCGACTCTCGTCTATCTTTATACGCAACATGTTGGCCAACATGATCACAAAAAACTGCGCTACAATATATACGCATTCACAATTTGTTGGCGATGTTGTCCAACATGTTTTATCATATTCTGAAAATTGAAAAATGACACCTGGACACGGGAATCGAACCCGGGACATTTGACCTAATACGCCAATGCTCTAACCACTGAACTATCCAGGAATCGTCCCATGCCCAGGGTAATTCTTCAATCATATTTTAAGGCAGAGTCTATGATGGACTTAGCGGAAATCGCATATGGCTGCGTTATCTGATGGCTTGTGATATTAAAAAAAAGATCACATAATTGTAGCTGACGATTTCCGCTAAGTCCATCATAGACTCTGCCTTAAAATATGAGTGAAGAATGACCTTGGGCACGGGACGATTCCTGGATAGCTCAGTGGTTAGAGCATTGGCGTACTAAGCCAAAGGTCCCGGGTTCGATTCCCGTGTCCAGGTTTCATTTTTCAATTTTCAGAATATGATATCTAACTGAAGTAATTACCATTAATATAGCTCTGACTATTTATTCTTAACAACATGTTTTAGTTGTGAGGGCCGGCCATTGACAACATGTTGTGTTGAGTTGTTGTGATTAAATTGTTGCAAATAATAAACAGTTAACGCAACATGTTGGCTGATATGTGAGGTTTTGCGCATGCGCTATCTACAGTAGCTCCACGACTTATTTGGTGCTGACTGACAGCTTACAGCTGACTTCTGACACTCAACATTTAGGTATATACCTAAATTTTGACTGTCAGAAGTTACAGCTGTTAAACACATGTTTTTTGTAGATCATATGGTTAAACGTAGGCATTAATAGTTTGGTCTGGTAATGTTTCAAAGCCGTCAGCTGTCAGCTGTGAACTGTCAGTCAGCACCAAATAAGTCATGCATAGGGTTTAGTCATTCTATATACGTTAGCGATGCACGAGTTTTGTTTTCAGATATATTTAACATCTTGGTTCGCATAGTTTTGTGGTTATGGAATGGGAAAGTAAAAACAACTAAACTAATTGAGTTGTATCAAAAGTATTCCGTTCTTTGTCACAAGAATTCAAATAACCGAAAAGATACTTACTGTAATGCGGTTGCAGGTGATTTGCGGGCGCACGAGTTGTTTACCTTTAAAAGAGTCAGTTGAATTGCGACCCGAGCTGTTGACCTAACCTAACCTGACAAACCTCTCAATTTTTTGCGAAATTCACTGAACGACAAGAACTGAGGAAGTTTGGATATTACGAAGGATGTTGTCATGAGACGATGATAGTTTCTATCTGAAACTTAAGACAATATGATAGAAAGCACACTGCTAATTAGGTGGCTAATTAGGCCGCAGTTCGTACGTGTGTCTCATAAAGCCGGGGCACAACTCGTACACGATTTCAAGGAAGTTTTGGTTTTTTTATGCAAGAAAACACTCCCTGCAACAGAATAAATGAAGAAATATCAAGTAATACGTCGCTCTCCATGGCCAAAAATGTGTATGGTCATTAGAGATTGAGGACCCAGGATGTTGGCCAAACAAGTTGGCATGATTAAACGTGGCTTACTTTCCCCCCTTTGTTTGCTCCCAACATGTTGGATCAAACTTGTTACGCAATAAACAAGGGATGATGTTTGACAATAATTATAATTAAAAGCACATATGTATAGTAAAATGAATGGACCCAATTAAAAAGCATATATTAAAATTAAAAACAATTAACAGTTGAAATAATAAACACAAAGTTGTTCATATTATAAGAGAAAATAGTCAAAACCTGATTAAAATGTTCATAAAGTTATAAAATACATGTAATATGTACAATGTTTTTACGACGGTTATTTGGAGTGATCTATTTACCTTCCTGCGAAATTTTAATTTTCTACCTCATCTGAAACTTTTTTAACAACAAATTTCCGGAGCCCAAATTTGAAATTTCACGTGTTTTGATTTTTTCTGGCTATATGTGGCAATCTCTATACCTTCCTGACAAATTTCATTTTTCCGACTCATCTGGAAGTGGGTTTTCTTTTACGGACAGATCTACTTCCAGCTTTATATATCGCGAACTGAACAACCCCATTCCGTGGGCCGAATCTGGCTCGCGAGCCGTAGTTAGTTAGTCTAAGGTGTCACTCTCGCAATAGACTAGACTTCCGATTACAGGGAGATCGGGTTTCGAATCTTGTTCACATGTACTGAAGGTGTTTTTCTACTCTCCCTTCACGCAGGTCGTACATAAATTTATCTCTAGGGAGAACGTCTTTCTAGACTTTAAACCTCGTATACTCTTCAAGTCCCCTATCTTGTAAGCTACTCCATTATGTAATCTGTCAAGGTAAGACTTCTTGCTATCTTTCAATGTAAACCGTCTGTGCGAGTAACTATCTGGATATATAATATTGATAAGCTTACTTTAATTTTTACACTCGATGTTCGCTTACAAAGTTCATGTATGTGTTGTCCCTTTGACGCCTAGTATATTTGTGCGATTAAATCATACATATTAATACATCCTACTTTTTCCTTGTAGAATGCTTTGATCTTAGTACAGTAGCCCCATGGCTTCTTTGGTGCTAGCTGACAGCTTACAGCTGACAGATGACGGCTTTGAAAAGCTACCAGACCAAATTATGTATCCCTACGCCGAACCATATGATCTGCAAAAAACATGTGTTTAGCAGCTGTCACTTCTGACAGTCAAATTTTAGGTATATACCTAACTGTTAACTGTCAGCTGTCGCCTGTGAACTGTCAGTCAGCACCAAAGAAGCCATGGGGCTACTGTAGTTGCCTTCAAACCGGGTTAAGAATCGTCAAGGATGGGGGACAGTGGTTGTTTTATAATCCTCCTTTAAAAAAAACCAAGCAAACTTTTTTAAAGTTTGGGCTGTACGCATATATGTATACTTATTACGCTAATGTTGAATTTAGAATAAGTGTACCCAAATATGCGTGGAGGGAGAGTGGCAAACCATTTAGAAGTAAAACAACGTAAGTAAACCCGACCTGGATTCGAACCCCAATATGAAACTGTGCCGGGATACACACAGATGGATGGAGTTCTCTGAAGTTCACGGGGCTACGACGATCAGCCCCCGCGGTAAGGACACAGCGTGTTTAGCACTCAGAAATAGAAAATACCCTCTGCATGCAACAGGGTGGCCAGTCGGGGAAAAATATGGAAAACCTGGACAAGTCAGGGAATTTAAAACTCCTGAGAAAATCAGGAAACTGCCAGGGAATTTTTCTAGGGAAACTTTGTTTTTATCAAATCTGTGTGCATATAATAGCTATGAGCGCATTTCAAACATCAGATCTCCTCGTTATAGGTAATCCAGTATATTGCGAGAGTGACGCGTTACATCATTAGAGCATTGAAGCGGGTAAATTCACCTATTAAGATGGGGGGCTAGTGAGCGTGAGCTTAGGGAAGTATTTTTGAAGTTTTTACAGCATAAACATTTTTGGCCAAAATAGATCAAATATTTCTTCTATAGAAACATATAGTTTAGTTTTCTGCACATGCTAATCTCAACAGTCCTTGAATATCTGTCAAGGGGGTCCTAGAATTTAATGAAAACTTTTTCTCTTAATTTAAAAAGTTTGTCACCAAATGCCACCATGCTCATGCCAGATATACAAAAATTGTTTAGATTAACACGTGCAGAAAGCTAAACTCTATGTTTCTATAGAAGAAAAATTTGATTTATTTTGGCCAAAAAATGTTTATCCTATAAAAACTGTAAAATTAGCGCACTAAATTCGCGCTCATTAGCACCCTATCTTAAGCTGGTGGTGTGATACGTTGTAGATGTTCGGCTACTTGACATGTTCCGACCAAACTTTGTACACACACAGATACATATCTCTCATTGATATATTTACAACTATTATCATTATTATAATCAATCATCATGGCACACTGGAGGTGACAAGGCTAAAAAATATAACTTTCAATCTTTACCTGTAGGAAGTTATATAAAACATGTGTTACCTTAACAATGACCATTGAGGCTACAGTCAGACACTTTTTAATTCAATCACTGGTGAGTCTACCTACTGATCTAAAGTTTCCGCGTTCATATCCTAATAGGTTAAAAAATATTGAGTTGTAATTTATACATTAGGGATAAATGCCGTGTGCGTTTTGACCCAATTTATATCAGCGCATGGCTTACAAACTTCGGAACACACATCTCCCGTGTAGAGGCCACTGTGAAAGGGAAACTTCTAACTTCACCGATCTTAAAAGATTTTCGACCGTGCCGGCACTCGAGCCCTGTATCCTTAGAATGGATAATTTGGAAATTGTATTTGTTTCTTTTCACTTAGTTTCTATTTAAATAAAATCAACGTGTACATAGGTAGGTGGCCCAAAGTCTTAAAACTCCTGTGATTTACGCATTTATAGTAGGATTCTGGTAGGAAGAACCGTATTTCACAGCAACAAAATCTGCTAGAACTTCTTTAATATATCCATACAGTATGTCGATTACATCTGCAGCTGTCACTTTCGATAGATAGATAGTATCAACAAATATAAAATTACCCAAATATAATAAATGAATGCTATCACCGTTTCCACAAAAAAACTATGTATTTTCAAAAAGGTCATTTCTACTAGAATCCTATAGCGTTGTTGAACCTCCTTACTTTGTAAACAACATTTGAACAATCTAGAACAGTGCTATTCAGCCAGGGGTACGCGAATTGATCTTAAAAGGTAAAATTTAATAAACATTTGGGGCGTGTGAAACTTCGAAACAAATATCAACTTCGACTTCACTTCGAAAAAAATTCGGCTTAAACAATTATGAATCTTCGCCATTAATGTTCAATTATTGCCATTCCTAGCTGTTATGTACACTACAAGACAATATTAATATGGAAACATTCTGAATTGAATTGGAATTTGTCATAATAACTTGATTTATCAGAATCAAACTAAATATTAGAAACGATTGAGGAATAAAAACATTTTCCAAGTAATTTTAATATACAATGTTATATAAATAGCCAAAATATAGTTTTCCAAACATAAAACCACCAAGAAAAAATATTATAACTTCGATTCGGCTTTGAGAATATTTCATATATTTGATTCGAGTTCGCTTCGAATTGAAAAAGTGAACTTCACACACCTCCAATATAAATATTTATTATTTCATGATATACGTTGAATAATCATGGTTAAATTTAAGATTAGCCTCAAGAGACCGGTACGTAAGAACTTTCGATCTAGGAGCGAAATTTTCTTTATTCTCTTTATGCGATTCTTTTATGGATGGCTATATGCTAGGCAATAATGTATTTGTTATTTAATAGCTTGATTCTCTCTTTACTCATTTAAAAATTATTATTAAATACATTATTTTGAAGGTAGATTATTGATTATGTGTAACTTGCATTATGCACCAACAACTTTAGGGATACAAAGTTGAGGAATTAGTAGTATATGTAGGGGTGCGCGAGCAAAAAGGGTTGAATACCACTCGTATTTAGGCGACATTTTCTTAAAACTCTAGTCAAGTGCATATTCTGAATTTTATCGATTATTGTTTCTTTTTTCTTTAGCACCGCGTCTTACTACTTCTACTATATTCATTCTCTAGAAGAATAAATCAGGAATGTGTTTTTTCCAACAAGTGCTGTGATATCTTATAAGAGGCAATATAATAATTGTACTATTTTGTAATTTACAATTCAAATTCTTATTTAACTTTGAATGATATTTCTTGCCACCAGACGTTGTAACGTATAAAAGAGCCTGATATTTTAATGTTCGTTCGCCACAATTAGTATGATAATTTTACATAATTATTGAATTAAGTTCAAGGTTGCTATTCTGTATTATGGTAATCAAAAGGGAATGATGTCTTATTTTATAAATTAAAAGTTCTGGTCTTTTATAGTTTTTATTTTAAGTAGGTAAACAGTTTTTGATAGATATTTCACACGTTGTAAATATTAATTTAAAAACCCGACTATTGTAGTATGTGTATGTTAATTCCCGGCACGTGAAATTTGTCATAGACCCGACCCACACGGCTCCTCGTCAAGATTGCAAGAGAAGAGATGATGCGCACTTTGAAGTAGGTATATCTAGTGACATCTCCTTCTCGAAACTTCAAAAAAAAAAAAAAAAATGGTACGGCGGACCGCACAGACTTACTCTCTCTTTCTATAAACTCTTAAGATTTCTGAACGGAATAATGTACATTGTATCATCACCACTCCACATAAGAACACGCATAAAATAATATACAATGATATAGAATCAATGAGAAAAGAGGCGCATCTTTGTCCACCTAAGAGCATTTCAAACAGTTTAATGTCTTCCACAAGGGTCAACACTTCGTATTAAAATTTCGATTTCTGGTTAAAATTTTAACATTTTATATGGTGTTGCAGATCTTCAAGTCATCGCATTGATATTTTATTATTCATTTATTCATTTTGACCAATACAAAATGTAAATATTGACTATTGAGTCTAAAATGGAGATAGATCATTGCTGTGCAAACATTTCTCCTAAGAGCTTTAAGGAAAAATAACATACTTTTTTTAGATACTTACTTATATTTAATTACTCTATGGCATTGGATAATTATTGCGTTAAGACTTAAGTAGTATATGTTTACAACTAAAGCTCACAAAATTGTATTAATATATTTGCAAATATCTCAGAAACTGTTGCTTTTATAAAAATATATGTCAAATAAAAGTTTTTTTATTTATAATAGTCTTACAATTTTGCAATGATAAGTTGTTTAGTTTCTCAAATAGTTGTGGAGATACGGAAATTAACGCTTCTGTAAAGTACCCTAAAAATCATTTTCATAGGAAAATGAAAATAGCCAGTTTATTTATAATCTTAATCAACGCCTAGATACGAATTTTAATCAAAATCGTTTGAGCAGATTTTGAAAAAACCAAATTTTTCTCTTTTCGCCCTTCAGTAAACTACCCTTAATTTTAAGTTTTTATAGACACACAGACAGACGGCATTGCAAAGACTATTTTTTAGGGTTCGGGGGGTCATGAGACGTCGACATCCATCAACATTTTAGGTTAGTTTTTTTTACGGTCGCAATACTTAAACTTTAATGTCCAAAAAGTTAAAAATGCATGTAATTGAGTATAGATTGAAAGTTATTGATTTTATAAAAATATGTTTCGGATAAAATATTTGTACTATAAATATATATACATATTTGTAATGCTAAGTAATTTCATATCTCAAATAGTTTCAGAGCTATTATAAAAAATGTTAATTAACGCGTCAGACCGGAACCCTTAAAGCCATTTTGCCGAAATATTGAGAGTAGCCATTTTGTTTGGAATATTTATTAATGTTTATAAATGAAATTTAATCAAAATCGTTAGAGCCGATTTTGAGAAAATCGACTTTTTCTCTTTTTGCCCTTCAGTAAACTACCCTTAATTTTAGGGGTAGATATCCAATTCCAAAAATCCCTCGGGGCAACCCTATGAAAACCCTAGATATCAAGTTTCAGCTCAATCGGTAAAATAGTTTAGGCTCTAGTTGTAGGTACAGACAGACAGACAGACGGAAATTCAAAAACCACTTTTTCGGATTCAGGGAGTCATGAAACGTCAAAATTCATCAAAATCTCGAGTTCGATTATTTTGACGATCACCATACTTTCTCTACCTGTAAGATAGAGAGAAAGTAAAAAGAAAGGTGTGGTCATCCAGGTGCATCTCTAACTACAAAACTGAGTTCGCTTTTCAAACAGAGACGCAGCAAGATTTCACCATACCTTGCAACTTAACACAAATAAATCTTACTACCCGCTCATATTTATAATTTCGTAATTTTGAATTTAGATGTGAATAACAAATTATTTAGATGTATAATTCTATATCATTACAACGTTTGTCATTTACCTCCCAATTGCCCCAAAGCGTGAAAGCTTCGGAACATTATTTTTACTCTATTTCTAATTTTTACTTTCTCTCTATCTTACAGGTAGAGAAAGTATGGTGATCGTCAAAAAAATCGAACTCGAGATTTTGATGAATCTTGACGTTTCATGACTCCCTGAAACAGAAAAAGTTGTTTTGAATTTCCGTCTGTCTGTCTGTCTGTCTGTACCTCCAACTAGCGCCTAAACTATTTTACCGATTGAGCTGAAACTTGATATCTAGGGTTTTCATAGGGTTGCCCCGAGGGGTTTTTGGAATTGGATATCTACCCCTAAAATTAAGGGTAGTTTACTGAAGGGCAAAAAGAGAAAAAGTCGATTTTCTCAAAATCGGCTCTAACGATTTTGATTAAATTTCATTTATGAACATTAATAAATATTCCAAACAAAATGGCTACTCTCAATATTTCGGCAAAATGGCTTTAAGGGCTCCGGTCTGATGCGTAAATTAACATTTTTTATAATAGCTCCGAAACTATTTGAGATATGAAATTACTTAGCATTACAAATATGTATATATATTTATAATACACATATTTTATTCGAAACAAATTTTTATAAAATCAATAATTTTCAATCTATACGCAATTATATATATATATTTATTTAACTTTTTGGACATTAAAGCTTAAGTATTGCGATCGTAAAAAAAACTAACCTGAAATGTTGATGGATGTCGACGTCTCATGACCCCCCTAACCCTAAAAAATATTCTTTGCAATGCCGTCTGTCTGTGTGTCTATTAAAACTTAAAATTAAGGGTAGTTTACTGAAGGGCGAAAAGAGAAAAATTTGGTTTTATCAAAATCTGCTCAAACGATTTTGATTAAAATTCGTATCCAGGCGTTGATTAAGATTATAAATAAACTGGCTATTTTCATTTTCCTATGAAAATGATTTTTAGGGTACCTTACAGAAGCGTTAATTTCCGTATCTCCACAACTATTTGACAAACTAAACAACTTATCATTGCAAAATTGTAGGACTATTAGAAATAAAAAACTTTTATTTGACATATATTTTTATAAAAGCAACAGTTTCTGAGATATTTGCAAATATATTAATACAATTTTGTGAGCTTTAGTTGTAAACATATACTACTTAAGTCTTAACGCAATAATTATCCAATGCCATAGAGTAATTAAATATAAGTAAGTATCTAAAAAAAGTATGTTATTTTTCCTTAAAGCTCTTAGGAGAAATGTTTGCACAGCAATGATATATCTCCATTTTAGACTCAATAGTCAATATTTACATTTTTTATTGGTCAAAATGTATAAATGAATAATAAAATATCAATGCGATGACTTGAAGATCTGTAACACCTTATAAAATGTTAAAATTTTAACCAGAAATCGAAATTTTAATACGAAGTGTTGACCCTTGTGGAAGACATTAAACTGTTTGAAATGCTCTTAGGTGGACAAAGATGCGCCTCTTTTCTCATTGATTCTATATCATTGTATATTATTTTATGCGTGTTCTTATGTGGAGTGGTGATGATACAATGTACATTATTCCGTTCAGAAATCTTACGAGTTTATAGAGAAAGAGAGAAAGTCTGTGCGGTGCTCCGTACCATTTATTTAAAGTTTGATTGAAGCTAAACAATTTGTATTTCATAGATAGATATTACTTTTTTCTGAACAGAGAAGCTTTTATTTAAAGATTTTGATCAAAATTGGCTGAAATCAATTTAGTTTTTAAAATTTAATGAATTTTTACTTTCTCTCGATACCCCGGAGAGAGAAGTATTGTGATCATCAAAAAAAATCTATCTTTGAGATGTTAATAAATGTCCAAATTTCATGAATTCCTGAAATAGATTTTTTTTCACGATGCCTTCTGTTTATACCTTGGGCTACAGCCAAAACCATTTTATCATTCAGGATTTTAATAATGTTCCGCAGAGAAGTTTTTAGAATTAGATGTCTAACTCTAAAATTAAGGGTAGTTTACGTGATAAAATATAGATAATAGATTTTCATATAACATAATAGATTTTCTCGAAATCCGCTTTAACAATTTTGATTAATTTTCTTATATAGTCATTGTGTACCATTACAAACAAAATTGCTACTAATTATCATTTTCCAATTAAAATTACTTTTAAGATACTTTACATAGTATAGAAAATAACTCATTAAAACAGTTGGAACTATATTTTTTTATAAAACTCTTTTATTTGAAATATTTTTATAAAACTAACAGCTATTAGCAAATATATAATATTTTTTCAAGTATTTCAAAATGAAATTGATTGTTATGCTCTTTGGTGGACAGAGATAGTAGTCTTTTCTCATTTTTTATGTAACAGTGAATATCATTTCATATATAAATACTCATTTATGAAGTGTTTTTGCGACATTATATAATATTTCACCAATCATAAGAGATTTAAGTGAATCTATCTATTATAACATAATAGCGAAAGTCTATGTGGTGCGCCGTATAATTTATTTTAACAACTGGCAACGGTAGACACGGGAACTAAACTCCACTCTCGTCTAGTATAGTTTTGCTGTTGATGGGGAGTTCGGAGCTGTAATCCCGGCTAGGTCTATGGAGGTTTTTTCTATAGGCTTTCCATTCCCCTCTAAGCAAATGCGGATACGTTTATTTTAAATTATATTTACCTCATTTCTACCTAGTTAGAATAATTAATTGTAGTAATTAATAATTGATTGACAAGTGTTAAAATGGGTTTGATTTTTTTTATTGAAACGTTTTAAAATTTAACCAAATACCTTATGCCACTGTTTGGAAGCCATATATGACTAAACAATTCACATGGTTCTTCCGTCGCGTTGGAAGTATGAACCACAGGAGTAAAAATACAGCAAATAATGAGCATTATCTGTGGAGAGGCGTGTATATACCAATTTTATTTCGAAATTTGTCGAGCAGCTAGAAAGGGCGGGGGATTAGGGGGTGACATCTTAGTTGGCTGAGGTATTGTCAGTCATATGTTGTGTCTAGGTTACATATTGACTAAACATTTAACAATACGCAAGTTTGGTGTTTATAGAAATGGAGACAAAACTATTTTCCATGACCTTATACATTGTAAACATAGTTTTAAAGTTGAAATTTCATGCTCTGAAAGATTTTAAAAAACACGCATTTTTTATAATCACCAAGACCTAAATACCCGGGAAACGAAAGATAACTGTTACTGGAGCATAGAATGAATCTTTGTGAATCGAACGATGTAATTTAATAGTGCACTAACAACAAAAATTTTATTGTCATTGGTTTTTCCTTCTCCACTGTTTGTTCTCCTACTGTCAAACAGCTCCACCCAGCAACGTTATAAACTAACTTGTTTTCTGAATTCTCTACGAATCTAGCGCCATAGACTGAACGTTCATCCGATGACATGTTGTCACACCCCTGTGACAACGCAGGCCGTGTTATCTGTTTGCCTAAAAAATAGCTCCTGTGTATTGTTTGTCATCGTCAATCGACGTACAACACTGCACACGAGTCTAGCACCCACTTGACTGCAATGCGTCGACTGGAAAGAGTTGACATCTATTGAATCCACGAATATAGTAGTCTAGTGTGGGGCCACATCATAATCGGCTGGGGGGGGGGGGGGGCATAGAAGAAATAGAACTCGCGCAGATACACAAGCTGTTATAAAAATAGATAATTGAATGAACATCAGTTGACGCTTTCATGGATTCTTCCCACACAAGTCAAAACTTTCCTTTTCTCCTTTAAAAACGTCAACTTCACTACAGTAGATTACTTTTACAAGAAACTTGGTGGGCTGCGAAAAATACATTGTGGGTCGCATTTGGCCCACGGGCCGCCAATTTGAAACCCTTGAAATAGGATCTATTATTACCACCTAAAAAGCTATTATCCATCCACTAATAGAAAAAAAGGCACCCTAAACGGGTTTTTGCAATGATATCACCCTTCTTTATATCAACATGATTGTTGTAGTAAAATATAGAGGGTAACAAACATTTTCTTATAGTTTTCTTTGTAGTCCTTACCGTTCTCATACAATCTCGCAGTGAAAAGTTTTGATTATTATTTGTGGAGTTTCCCTTTAAACTATTTTCCTTTAACGCCCAGGCTACGTTATATTGGGAGTCGTAAGGTTTGTGGATTATTTATATAATTTCCAACTATCCAATGGTTGTATGAAGACGCGCCAAAAAGCAATCCCACCTAAGCGCGGGATTTACCTCGGGCGGCCTTTCTTGTTTTCGACTAACAAGTGTCGGCAGTGCAGTCGGTGCAAGCACGTTTGACAATTGTCCGGGGTGACTGCATTTAAATCCTCCTCCCATTTTCTGTCCAATGTGTTGTCTCTTTGATCATATGCTATGGCCAGTGGCGTGTCGCGGAATGTTTCTAGGGTAGGCAGAGCTCGTTTAGACTGTACTGTTTTCCTTGAAAGGTAGCAATCTTACTTTGATGAAGCTCACTATTTATGACCCGATCTTATAAACTACACCATAGTGGAACAATGTAAGGTAGGCTAGCTACCTTTCAGGGTAAACTAAGGATACGTGTGATGTGTTTTCATCACACAGCAAGACACTCGCCTGTCTTGTAACAACAGAAATACATTTCCCAAGTGAGGTATGTAGCGCTGAGAATTTGTGTGGTTGGCAATGGGGATCAACTGGAGAACCATTCACAGCTACAGTTTCAACAAGCTTTGCTTATCATGGCATCACTCCTCTACACGTCATTAGCATCGGAATTCAGAGGTACAGAAAAAAAAAACGTATTTAACTTTGAAACACAATGTTTTACTTTTGTTCATTCCCTTGCAGTAAAACTGTTCTCTTGGTCACTACTAGAGAATGAGGCACATGTTACTGTTGAATGGCGCTCTGTTGCGGATACACAAGAAAACGTCCGTTCCTTATCTCTAGGGATCGTTACCCTGTCATTAATTCAACTACTTCACTGCTGTGACGTTGGCTTTTGAAACAATTGAACAATGTAAAAACGGTGCTATTGTGTCAGCAACGTAACCGGCAGAAATAAAGGTTGATCGTATTAATTGTAGCTGAATTTATATTATTATTTTTAGGCTGCAAACAAAGCACAAAGATACAGTGATTGGTTATTTATATTTACCTTAATTCAGATTTTTCTCTTGCAAATGTGTATACTGTGGCCTTTATCTTCTTCCTCCACTGTACAGTATATTAATGAGTGTGGTTGATAAGTGACGCGCTAGTCTCAGGGGTGACCAATGTGTTTAGAGTATTTACATTCTTCCTGTTGAACGCTAGAGGATTCTCACCAGGTCATTTTATTATACCCCAAAAATAGCATACGCAGGTCACTTCTGTTACGGGAAAAACATGTTTGTTTTGTCAATTATAAATGTTATTAAAACAATTATTTATACATTTATACGTTAGTTAATGTGCAATATAGCTATCACAATTGATAGATATTGTCAATACTTATAAAATAGTAAAGTTTTAGCAGTGTATATAGCAAAAAAATAAGTTTGTATTTTCTACTCTCTCCAGATTAAATTTAAGTTGAAAAGTAAGTATATATTAGTAGGCTGATATGCATTTTTTGTTTGAATATTAATTTTTAATAATACATTTTAGAATGTGAACTGGTTTGGCTATCTTTTTTTTTTGTTATACATAATTATATATTAGTTCTAACTATTATAGAAAGTGTATAATAGCTTTTCCCCTACACCACCTTTCAAAGAATTTGTGGGGTTGAATCCCAGGCGATTCAAAATTGAGTCTTCGAGCGTGCGAAAGTAAGCAGATTGTTAGGAATTTTAAGTTCAATATAATTTAAATCAGGTGATATTAAAACATCTGTGAAACTAATAACTATTATGTTTGTTTTAAGTTCGGTCACCGTTACCAAATTAAATCATGTTGTATAAACATATCTGATGTAGTCCTCAATGATGGTAAATTATTATAACATTCTCAATAGAGTTGGCTTACAATCACTTTGACCTTTTCTGACTGCTCAAAAGTTGTTTGGTATTCACCTGACCCACAAATACATTATTGTCCATTTTTACACTTGGATGTCGATTTACATCCCTTGTGAAAAGTAGCAAGACTCGAATCAGCGGTCGCATGGTCTAACGCGTCACTCTCATTTTGAACTTGGGCTTCGAATCCTTGTCGGGTGTAATGAGGGTGATTTCTCCTAGATTTTTATTCTACTCCTACATCAGGCAAATGCGTCTATGAATGAACGACCTGCTTCGGTGGCCACGTGGTTTAAGGCACCACTTTCTCAATAGACTAGACTGCCGATGATGGGGAGATCGGAGTTCAAACCCCCGTCGGGTGTATGGAGGGTGTTTTTTCACTCTCCCTCTACGCAAATGTGAGTATATTTCCTATAAAATTCAAACTTCATTCGTAACTGAGTAGCGTTAAGACCTATGCGTATAGCCTGAGTAGGCAGTAAGACGCGATATTAAGATATGTATATATATACACACACACACACACACACACACACACACACACACACACACACACACACACACACAACACACACACACACACACAGAGGATGTTCCAAAAGTCTCCATACATATAGAGGGAATGACCATTCATAATAGAAATGTCACATAATTTGCTCATTGTGGTGGCCTTCGAGAGTCAGGCTCATGTCATTTTGGTGGCCTTCGAGAGTCAGGCTCATGTCATTGTGGTGGCCTTCGAGAGTCAGGCTCATGTCATTGTGGCGGCCTTCGAGAGTCAGGCTCATGTCATTGTGGTGGCCTTCGAGAGTCAGGCTCATGTCATTGTGGTGGCCTTCGAGAGTCAGGCTCATGTCATTGTGGTGGCCTTCGAGAGTCAGGCTCATGTCATTGTGGCGGCCTTCGAGAGTCAGGCACATGCCATTGTGGTGGCCTTCGAGAGTCAGGCTCATGTCATTGTGGCGGCCTTCGAGAGTCAGGCTCATGTCATTGTGGTGGCCTTCGAGAGTCAGGCTCATGTCATTGTGGTGGCCTTCGAGAGTCAGGCTCATGTCATTTTGGTGGCCTTCGAGAGTCAGGCTCATGTCATTGTGGTGGCCTTCGAGAGTCAGGCTCATGTCATTGTGGCGGCCTTCGAGAGTCAGGCTCATGTCATTGTGGTGGCCTTCGAGAGTCAGGCTCATGTCATTGTGGCGGCCTTCGAGAGTCAGGCACATGCCATTGTGGTGGCCTTCGAGAGTCAGGCTCATGTCATTGTGGTGGCCTTCGAGAGTCAGGCTCATGTCATTGTGGTGGCCTTCGAGAGTCAGGCTCATGTCATTGTGGTGGCCTTCGAGAGTCAGGCTCATGTAATTGTGGTGGCCTTCGAGAGTCAGGCTCATGTCATTGTGGTGGCCTTCGAGAGTCAGGCTCATGTCATTGTGGTGGCCTTCGAGAGTCAGGCTCATGTCATTGTGGTGGCCTTCGAGAGTCAGGCTCATGTCATTGTGGTGGCCTTCGAGAGTCAGGCTCATGTCATTGTGGTGGTCTTCGAGAGTCAGGCTCATGTCATTGTGGTGGCCTTCGAGAGTCAGGCTCATGTCATTGTGGTGGCCTTCGAGAGTCAGGCACATGCCATTGTGGTGGCCTTCGAGAGTCAGGCTCATGCCATTGTGGTGGCCTTCGAGAGTCAGGCACATGCCATTGTGGTGGCCTTCGAGAGTCAGGCACATGCCATTGTGGTGGCCTTCGAGAGTCAGGCTTATGTCATTGCGTTCCAACCAGTCCCAACACATGCTCTGCAACATGTCCGGCGTTATATATTGGCAGGCGTCGATGATACGGGCCTTCAGACGGTGCAAGTCCCGGATTTTCTCCTGGTAGACCTGCGACTTAATGTGACCCAAGAGGTAGTGTGGGGTGGCCTTTCGACGAGTCCTCTTCGGCCCATCCAATGGTTGCTAAACTGACTGTCCAGCCTTTCACGCACAGGATGGGCGTAATGGGGGGCGTCCGTCATGCTGAAAGTACGTTTGAAAATATCCCTTGGCATTCAATGCCAGTGGCATCACAGTCTCCAACATCAAGTTCCCATTCCCCATTCAAGGTTTTGTTAGTGAAGATGGGCCCAATCAGTCTGCCTCCCACAGGCCACACCACATCATCAACTTCCTGGCACCTTACATTTTGGAATCATCCACCCAGTGGCGATTTGTATCGTTCTAGTAACTCATATTCTGGTGGTTAGCCACACTGCTAACATAAAAGCTGGCCTCGTCGGAGAAGAGGATTTCAACACCCAAGTTCGGCTGGTCAAGTTGATTTTGCACCCATTCACAGAATTTGACCCGTTGGTCATAATCGTCTTCACTCAGCTTCTGCAGCAGCTGCGTTTTGCAGGAATGCCATTTGTGGGTTTTAACTATTTGGTGAATTCTGCTTTTGCTGACGCCGGTTTCGGTAGAGAGGCACCTGATGTTTTTTTGGGGGGGCTCTTCGACAGTGTTGCAAGCACGCCAGTCGACTGACGTCCCGATCGGGCTGGTCTCCCACATTCCCGGTCTTTTGAAACGTTGCTATTAGTTTAGCTACATTGTCTTTCCTGGGCCATGCCTCTCGTTGAACACCAGATGCAACAGGCCTGGCGCTACCTGACCCAGCCAGAAGGATTATATATATGTGCTCGTCACGAGTCACTGGCATTTTGGCATCTCACCTGCACAGAAAGAACATTCGTCTTATGTATAGATAATTATGTGACATGCTATATATTATATAATAAATATCTTCACCACCACTTGGAACCTAACTAAGAGTTCCATTTGCATGTGGTCAACCTAGCGTACGCGACTGAATCACGAAGTGTTAATGTTATCTAAATTGTGGCATCTGTGTAATTAAGCCATTATAAGAGTTATTAATCACTAGGGCCAGGATTTTTATGGCCTACAAATATTAAAAAACTAGCTTATATAATTTAAAAAAATATATTTTAAATTTACACAGAATTACCTCTTTACAAATGTAAATTAAAAAGTACATATGCAATTGAAAGCATGTTTGCAACAAAATAACTCTTGCATTCTGCTAAATGTAATTTTGAATTTAAAATATCTGCTTCAGAAGAAACCCATCCCCTTCCAACGCAAGCTTAGTCTAGCTTAGTTTGTGTCTCACCAGGAATTTACAACTAGACAACCAAAAAGGATACCAAAGTTGGTTGCCTAAATTATCTTATCATTCCTACAAGTGTGTCATTAAAAAATATTATATTATTACATGTCATAAAAATCCGATTCCTGTTCATCCCATTACTGCTCGTACATTATTGTGATGAGGGCAGATAAGAAATGGCTTTTTATTACATTATTAAAACCTTATAAAAATTGTTAGTAAAAAGGGGACAGCATCTGTTTCTCGGTGAAGATAAAAATCTCCATGGCGTCAGCCTGCATTCGAGCTGTACCAACCTAGCGGCCGCCGTCGGTTGGTGAAGATTGTGCCAACCTCCACGGATATATCGTGTAATGTAAGTAGTATAAGAGCCCTCATAGCCGTGAATCTCATTTCTAGACCTGAGCCTCTACTTTTTTCATTCAAGTAGCTACTCATTTGTCCTCCGAGGTTGAGTTGACCCCCCCCCCCCCCACCCCCCCTTTCAGACCCAGAAGAATCTAAAAGCGCCGGGGGTCAAACCGAGAATCTCTGTATCTGTAGCCAAGAAGTCTGACCACTTGACCACAGAGGCGGTTCATGAGGAAGATGGCAAGAGATGTTTAAAAAGAAACGTGTTCTGCAGTAACAATTTTCTGTGAACTTTACCTTTTGATGGATGAGACTGTGAACTGTTTTTATACATGGACAACCCTGTTAAGTGGAATCCACATTATTTAAAAGCTGTTTTTGCTGAGCTCACTTCCTCTGTCCTGACCTTATACTGCGTCCCTTTCCCCTCAGCTAGTTCATAGTAGTTCTAGTGTTCAAGGTACCCCCCCGCCCTTTGCTCAGCCCGTTGCCAAAACTACCAAACACCATAGCAGCCAATAGAATTAAATATTATATTGTTTGGAAAATAATTGCACCAGCGTTCTTTCATGGAGAGGAAGAGACATCATAATTATAAACTAATTATAATAGCTGGGAACTAGGGCGATTATGATGTCATATATTATAGCTCAATAGGACAAAAACATGTTTTTATATATTTTAATTTTATTTTGCTTATAATTGCATGTTTGGGATTTTTTTTAAATTTGAGCGAATATTCAAAACATGTAAGGCATATTTTGAATAATATTATTAAATATTTATTCCAATTAAATATTTTTATTAAAGTATTTTCTGTCTTGCATAATAATAACAACAGCATTGACAAGGGTGCCCTGGTGGTCTAGGGGTAAGGTGTTGGACTTCTGAGCTGGGGTCCGTTTCTCAATCCTTGATCCCGGCACAGATTTATCTGATTGCCAAACCCTTCCTTCACCTCTGACAAGACGTGTATTAATCACAACTTGTGAATGTGTGCAATGCCAGGCCTCCACCGTGGTTCGGATCACGCGTTAAACTGTAGGTCCTCCATTTCATCTCACAATCACCCTACCACTACACATTAGAGTTAGTGCGTATAACCCGAACGGGTAGTAAGACCTGGTGCTAATAATAATAATAATAATAATAATAATAATAATAGCACTGACAAAATGTGAATGTTTTTGCAATGTCTAAATAAATCCTATTTTTCTAAATAAAAAGTATATAATTTATAAACAAATTATATATGTAAACTAATTAGCCATATTTTTCAGCCATCCTAGGTCATTAAAGGATGTACTTGAAAAAAACCCTGTTTTTTTACATCTCTGTACATTTTTGTTTAGTACATCTTTAAGGGAATATGTGCATGCATCATTTATTTAACGGCAAGGATATCTTAGCGCTAGAAATCGTCCGGCAAACATTCAGTCGGTTATTGGATCCCCGATTCCCTGATGTGTTACATACAATATTCGTTCGCCCAATCCAAGTTTAATTTAAAATGTGTCACATGTGACTAAAGACGGCTAGAATTACTGCAAGCTGTCTTGTTGTGACTATTCCACAGGTCGGTCCCGGTAATTGTGCCTCGTGTCCTGCTGATGTAGCACATTCAGCCAGAAACACAGGACATCACATTTCTTACAATGAACAGGAGCTATGTTAGTTTGGGGATTAAATATGACTGTCCGTAGTCCTTTCTTTTTAAAATAATTAGAATTGTTTGCATCCGAATTGACACGTTTACCTTTATAATACTTTACATTCTCTAGACCCCTCGGAAAGAGAAATATTGTGATCGTCAAAAGAATTGAACTAGAGGTTTTGATAAATGTCAAGGTTTCATGACCTACTGAAACCGGAAGAGTGGTTTTTTCCAAACCTTTTGTCTGTGTGTGTGTGTGTGTGTGTGTGCGCCTCGCCCTTGATCCGAAATAATTTTATCGCTTGGGCTAAAACATAGTATCTGGGGTTTTCATAAGGTTCCCCCCCAAAGAGTTTTTGGAATGATATATACAACCCTCAAAGTAAGGGTAGTTTACTGAAGGGTAAAGAGAAAAAAATAATTATAAACCTCTGCTGTAACGATTATTAAATTTTGTATCTAGGCATTGGTTAACATTACCAAAATGGCAATTCTCATTTTCCCATAAAAATGACTAGGTGTAACTTATATAATCGGAAATTCTTAATTTTGATTGTATTTCCGAAACTACTTGAGATATGGAATAAGTTGTTTTTGTTGAGTTGTAGTACTATTAAAAATAACAATCCTTTATTTGGAATAAATGGTTAGTCTAAAGCTAATTGTTTCTGAGCTATAGGCAAATATATAAAAACAGTAAAATATTGTTATGCTCTTTGCTGGACAGAGTTCCTCTTTGCTCACTGTTTATAATTCTATAACATTCTATACTGTGTATTATTTTATTCATGCTCTTCGACAACAATGCCATTCTGCAACAATGTGTGTTATTTCATTTCACAAATCTTACGAGTATTTAGTATATGTTTCCATTCTAAGATAAACGAGAGAGAAAGTCTTTGTGGTGTACTGTACCATGTCTTTACTAATATAATATTAATTATTACCCACCTCGGTGGCTGCATGGTCTAACGCGCTACTCTCCCAGTAGACAAGACAACCGATGATGGGGAGATTTAGGTTTGAATCTAGGTCGTGTATACTGAGGGTAGTTTTACAAAGTGGTTTTCCACACTCTCTACGCAAATGTGGGTACACTCTATCTTAATATAACCTTCCTAATTCCTAAAACCATTAGTGTAATTAGTATATAAGCGTATGATCCAAACGGATAGTAAGACGCGGTGCTCTAATATATATATATATATATATATATATATATATAGCCACAATGTGGAAGTCTCAATTTTCTCATTTAATAGGCTTAGGCTTTCTCACCATCGTAACTAAACTAGCGATGTTCTTATGGTGATACTTTTCACGGTAAAACCCTTTTTGCACGATGAAGTCCACCAACAAAAGATTGCAAAGAATTATTTTAATATTGAATCCCTTTAAAAGTAAAGTAATTATTTTTAAACATTATTGAGGTTGTAACTCCAATGAGCTACTATCTTAAGTATTGAGGAGGATTATATTAGTAACAATATTTTCAGGAAGGGCTTGAACCCCCAAAATACCCCTCCCCTCTCTCTCCCATGGTACCATCTGTATTAAGTTGGGAGTGTTAGAGGCGCGAGTTAGGGCCAGAATTTTTTGCCGTTTTGATAGCAAAACATTTATTTGGAAAAAATAAATAAAATATTGATTCTGTAGGAACATAGTTTCTTTATTTGGTAACTTCAACAGTTGTTGAATATCTGCCAAGGATGTCCTGAAATTTAGTGACAACTTTTTATCTTAATCTAAAAAGATTCTTATCAAATGTGAATATACTCGTGAAAGAAATTCAAGAATCTGTTGATATCACCATGCGAAGAAAATCATACTTTGTTTCTACTGGAGCGAGATTTTATTTAAATTGCCCGAAAAAAAAGTGCGTTATGCTTTAAAAAAAACTTCAAAAATACTTCCCAATCTCTCCCCCCCCCTCCAACTCCCACCTTAACTTTACTCTTGCATTCTGCTAAATATAATATTGATTCACAAATACCCACTTCATCATCAATAGCCCCCCCCCCCCCCCTTCCTAACTAAACTATTTCCAGCTTAATTGTAGTCTCCTACCAGAATGTATATTTGCCGACCACCAAGCAATGAGAATAATAGCCTACAAAGCTCATTGCTCATTGTTTTCCCATTCAGACAACTAGGCTTTGTATTGGAAAAAAAACACCACTTTTTCAGTATTTATCTATTTATATAAACGTTTAGTTAATTTTAATGTAACGAAAATGTTTTCTTCGTGTGTTTAAATGAAAGCTATAACGATGCATTTAACCTAACGTTCACTTAACCTAAGGCCACCTTCAAATGGGGCTACGTTTTGTTGCCGCCACTAGCGGTGAAGCCAGCCAGTCAGACCGGAGGTAGCGCCACTGTTATGTAGGTATTAGGTAACACCCCCAGTTTATCTTCAGTATTTGGCAAGTGGAAGCGTCTCTCAGAAGCGCTGCTGAGTGGCCCCGTCGGAACATGCCTTAAAGAGTTGTCCAGGGAAGAACTTTCCCGTTACGTTAACATTACGTGTCCTAGCTAGCCAATCGTTTGGCGACCAACGTCAAAAGGGATATTTAGTACTTCATTTGTTTGTTTATGGAATGTAGACGACATCTTCGGTACAGTTTGTCCGAAACGTCGTCTTCTCTGGTTAGGCTACATTTTATTTTGTACATCCACTAAAGATCTTATTGCAAGTATTCACAGCCTAATCAGCCCGAAATGATTAGGTTTCATTTTAGTGAGCTTTACATCACGTGAGTGAGGACACTGAATGTGTGAACACAATATTTGGATTCATACAAACTTTAGGACTATTATAAGGATACGGAGGTTGCGTAGTATCGACACGTGGTTCTTTCTAGACCAGGGAGCTTGGGTCGGACACGACATTAGGGCATTTGACTTACAATCCTGTTGAAATTGCTCAGTTTTTCACTCGCCTTGTAACTGTGTACCGGACCGGACCACCCGTCAAGGTCAGGGAAGTTTGAGACGTCATTGTAGCCAATTTAAAAAAAATAAAAGAACTTGTCTGTAGAGCCATAGACAAATAATATCAGATGGTTGAGAATAAGTGTTTATGGACCTTAACATTTGGCGAGATTTTCTAAGATTATTTTTTGAGACAATGTCCAATCTTCTCTGAGAGACTTTGATTCTAGACCCGCCGGGTTTGAAGATATTTTTCTTTACGTTTTGTGACAACAAACAATGTTTGAGGATTCATTTATTTTTCTACTCATCCTAGTTTTGCTATTGCCAAATGGAAAATGTAGTTTGGGCAAAGTCGGATACCTAATTTTCCAGTTCTCGTAATATATGAGTTTTACATCCAAAGTCACAACATCTGGGATCTAAACTAGATATTCTAGAAAGGTTAAAAGGGTGGCCAAAAATAACGAAAGCTTGAAAATGTCAAGGAAATGAACTGCATTTATTGTATCTTAATCAAACATATTTTTAGTTTTAAGTTTATACCAGATACGATTGTCGAATGATCTTAAGGCTTCTATCTCGTAATAGATCGGACTGGCGGGGACAGGAATATTGGGGTTAGGACCCCAGTCGGGTGTACTTAGGGTGGTTCTTTCTAAATGGTTTTCCACTCTCCCTCCACGTGAATGCAGCTAAATTTCAGCCTTTCTCATTCTTAATATATCATCGTAATTAGTGCAAATGCGTATAACTCAAACAGATAGTAAGACACGGCGACAAAAAAGTTTTATTACTTTCGAGTACGACCCATTAAATATTTAATTTCAACAAATTGAGTATTTGTTTAATTGTTACTTATTTAAACATGGGGTTTAGTCCGGAAAATTTGAATATGTGGACTAGGGGAAGTCAGATTATACTTTGTAACATACAGTGGCCACTATAGTGAACCCTGCACGCGGCCATACATTAGCTAGTTTGTCTCACGATCCTGACGTCATTCCACTTATGTTCACTTCAATTAAATCATTTGCAAGAACTTTGGGAGGAAGCTGCTCTGACTTAGCACGAGAACAAACTGAAATATCATCACTTCAAATGATGTGCGTGTATTTTGACCGCCGAGGTCGTCGTAGCTCAAAACATTCCCTCAGCTGAAACTTTGCGAACGTAAAAAGGCTTCTGTGTTTGAGGGGCACGCCCCCTGGTAAGGAAAAAGTTGTCGACCTTGAAGAGTTTATTAGGAGTGAAGAAACATCGCACCGAGTGTTTATATGATTACCTTTTAGTTGCCTGTGAATTCCCTAAGAGGAGTCAACCTGGTTACATAGCTCGAGGCGCAATGTCAAACATATGTGTCTACCTACGTGCTGTCAACTCGCAGGGGTCAAGGGTCCTTGATTGAGTGTCAGGCTGTGGAGGATCTGATGTCATGGAAAGAAAAATTAAATAATAAAGTATTTAATAAATGATACAACAGAATAGTACATACGTTTTCAGATAGCATTACAATAATATTGAGAAAAATGTAAAAAGGAGACTATAAAATAAAATATTAATTTGCTCACACTCATTGGATATAAAGAGTTTTTTCAAAAATGTAGTAATCGGTCAACTATCCTTAATCTTAAAGCTAGACTCAAAATTAATATTTCACCTTGAGGCATAGCCACATAACATCTACTTACAAAGTTTGAACTAAATCCATCAATTAGCCTGAAGTACAGACAAACAACATTGTTAATAAAAACGGGGTCAAAAATATTTTTGATTACACCACTTATTATATATGAGAAAGCAGCCCACCTTGTGTGTAACTACTATAGCGTGTACAGAAGAGGAATGCATTATCATTTCTACCTTATGTTGTTATTTTTGTACGCTAGATTCTCCATCTTGATCTGGAAGAGTATTGGCATGTAAATACTAACAATGAGTTAACGTTATTAAAACCAAATATTGTGTTTCTAAATAAGATGTATATTTATCATTCTTTAATATATTTTCCTTGCGAACAGTTGGTAGCGCCCATCTAGCTCTCATTTAACATCTAGCAATGACGCGAGACAGTTTACAAATGGCGATGTTGGTTTCAACCACCAGGAGATCTTCATAGCGAGGAGTGCTAATTAAAACAAAGGGAAAATTACGTTTGTTCTGAACTTCCAGTCGTGTGTGTGAGTCCAGGATCAACTTAAAGAGGCCGGTGAATAGTTTGATTTGACCACTCGGGAAGTAAATAATAGAAGAATAAGACACAAACTATTTGCACTGCTTAGAAGTGAAGTTTCTGTCGACTAGAATCAATTTACTCTTACAGCCAGCTCTCCCCAACTATACTCTATTAATGGTAGGAATTACTCTCTGAGAGGTCTTTTTTCCTACCAACATCCTACTATATAATAGCTTTCTGGTAGGGGAAAAGGCCTTTCAGAAAACAATTCCTATGCTGAACAGACTTTATATGTTTTAAACCCGCCTCAATGGCGTAGTTGGCTAACGCACTGATTGTTATTGAGCCAGACTGCTGAGGACGGGGAGATCGAGGTTCGAATCTCGGTCGTGTGAACTGGGATGGTTTTTCCTGAATGGTTTTCCACTCTCCCTCCACACAAATGTGGGCTCACTTCCTCTAAATTCAACCTTCCCAATTCCTAACCCATTAGAGTAATTAGTACCTAAGCGTATAAACCGAACGGGTAGTAAGACGTGGTGCTATTATTATTATTTATATGATTTAATGTAATGTTGTTTTAATATCATATCTATACTGAGTTTTTATCATTTGGCTGCTGAATCCTCTTCATTTTCATTTTCCTCGGGAATAAATATTTTGATTTGATAAGTTTCAGTATTTTAACATGTAACAATTCTTCATAGAGGGGCGTACCAACCTTTATTGTCATAATTTTTAAATTAGAGACTTACTGTAAGAATAATCAAATATTATGCCAAAACATTAAAACGCGATGTATTTGTTTATTGTTTGTAGAGCTAAAGCTATTTATTTTAAAATAATAAAAAACAATTGAACATTTTCCGAAGGAATTTAAACAAAGGCCGTGAATATAATACAATCACATTGAACAATAATCCACGCTCCCATTCATCCCAATTTGAGTACTTTTTAATACAGTAAACATATTTTGAATCCATCACCCCCAACCCTTCTTGTTTTTTGTGTTTTTCTTAGCACCGCGTCTTACTACCCGTTCGGATTATACGCTTAAGTACTAATTACACTAATGGATTAGGAATTGGGAAGGTTGAATTTAGAGGAAGTGAACCCGCATTTGCGTGGAGGAAGAGTGGAAAACCATTCAGGAAAAACCCCTCCCAGTTCACCCGACCGAGATTCGAACCTCGATTTCCTAGTCCTCGGCGGTCTAGCTCAACAAGAAACCCTTCTTGTTAATATAATAATATATACTCCCTAATTTTTATCCAAATTAAAAAATATATATATTTGGTTTGACATATCAACAAGATGTATTAATATTTTTGTTTAACTAAACAAACGGAATAATCAATAAGACACATTTACATAAGTAAAGTGGACTGAATGCCTGATGTCTTCTCTATTCTTTAGGAGCTGCCTACTAGGCCTAACTTGCAAACTGTTAAGTCAGGATTTAGGTGAATAAAGAACACTCTGCTTTTTAACACTCGGACTTGCGAATTCTGTGTATTGTAACGCTGACGACAGATATTAACTTGTTTACGTTTCCTCTTGTTGAGGCAAACAAACACTTGGAAGAGACCTGAAGTCAAAAACCTTCATATCCACTCTCTTCCTTCTCCTGTAGTTCCGAAAACAGAAATAAACACTCTCACAAATAAGGAGACTACACCCTAAACTTTTCACTGCCTTTTCATTAATAAATAAAATATCAAAGAAATAAAATAATGTGTGTGTGTTTTTTAAGGAGCGCCAAAATATAAGCTTGAAATATATATTTTAAAAATAAATAACACTGACTTTTAAAGCTGGAACGATCTTATGTTACAGATATATTTGTCATCAACATCATCTTTCAATAGTTGAAAATAACACCTGTACACGGGAATTAAACCTGGGACCCTATGCTTAGTGTGCCATTTCTCTATCACCATTTTGTCCAGGAATAGTCTAGTGCTCAGGGCTCTTTTCCACCCTTAAAAGTCTATCCCCCATTATTAAATAGTTAGAGCGGGAGAAAGACAATTTAGAAGATCGCCGTTCGATTCCAGGCAATGCTGATGAGTATATTTTCTATTTGTAGATTTATTCTGCTATCCGTTTAGTTAGCTGTGGAGCTGTTACTGGGTGTGTGGAGCTAGGAGTACTGCCGTAGGAGCACCAAATCATGGTACAGTAGACCCCCAGTCTTCAAATCAATATGTAAGGGGGGTCAAGGGACAGTTTAATGCTCTCCATTTACGGGACAGATGTTGAAAGTAAATACAATAGTTGCATGGGTTTTTTTTTCAAACAAAGGACATAAACTAAATTACGCAATTTATAAGTTCTTCCCATGATTGTACTTTGCGATGAACGGCGTTTGTAGAGTTCAAAGTCACCTCGACCTCTTTTAATATATACATTTTGTATTTGATATTATACCTTACCTGTTTTTTATTTAACAAGTAGAATAGTCATTGATGAAAATAGTATGTGTGTGTGTGTGTATGTATGTATGTATGTATGTATTATGTATGTATTATGTATGTATTATGTATGTATTATGTATGTATGTATGTATGTATGTGTGTATGTGTGTGTGTATGTATGTATGTATGTATGTATGTATGTATGTATGTATGTATGTATGTATGTATTATGTATGTATGTATGTATGTATGTATGTATGTGTGTGTATGTATGTATATGTGTGTATGTATGTGTGTATGTATATATGTAATGTATGTGTGTATGTATATATGTAATGTATGTATGTATGTGTGTGTATGTAATGTATGTATGTATGGTATGTATGTATTATTATTGATGCTTGCGAATCAGATATTTATCTGAAATATTTAAATATTTGATATTTTCATAGAAGTAAAAGAAAACTGAATGATTGAACACTGATTCTAACAAACGTTTTATTTCCTTCCCCCCACAATAATTCTCCTCGACACATTAAGCTGTGTAGTGATTACATTTCTCCATGAAGGACAAATCATCGTGTAAATATATATAAATGAGAGGGATATTAATTCTGGAAGAGCAGGGTTCAATTTATTTGTCCGGGTTAATTTTTCTTTTATCACACAAATACTCCATTAGAGTGTCATCAGAAAAGACGCGTGTGTTCAAACCATTACATAATTTCATACTAGTCAATTTTATTAAATATAAATATAAAGTGTCTGGATAAATTGGGATGGGAAATGGGATGGCATGGCATATTCCTTGGTCGGCCTCTTTGTTAGACACCGCTGCAGTCTAGTCCCATTCGAGTGGTCTGTCAAGTACCATCACTTGCTCGATTGTTACATTTACGAAGTAATCTCTTTGAAACATTTATAGTTGATTCAACTTTTAATTGTTTCCTTACACGGCAATGGTCACCAAGCTCGACTATAAGTGGAAGCTCAATCTATTGGGATTGGGGAAGTCGGGGGAGCTAATGAGCCAGCCGCCAACTCCGAGCAAGAAGTGGATTGGGAGCGTTACGTATATAAGGGAACGTTGAAAACAAGGGTAGAGGTAGATATGAGGGATGGTTTTTACGGAGTAGTCCTGCACCCGCAATAGCGTAGAGAGTAGAAAGGCAAACCACAGCGATAAACTACACTGTAAAAAGCACTCGCATTGTGCCGGCCGGGATATGAAACCCGACCACTCAGTCAACGCTGAGTAAGCACAATTGCACAACGCCTTAGCCCACTTGGCCACCGGTGCGGGTTCCAACTTGTTGATACATAAATGTAGCTTTATTAGAGCATATACTATACATATGTCTTGTTAGATAGGCCTATATTCATATCATAGCATACACACACAAGTTAAGTTGCCCTTTTAATACTAACGGACCCTTTTGGCGCCAACGTTTCATTTTCAATAGTTCTTGAAATAACTTGTTATCCATGGTAAAATAATGAAATATACTTAGTCATAAAGTAAATGTTTATGAAATGTAAACAAAATGATTCGTATTTAGAAAATACCGAAAATAGAGCTAGCTAATAAAATATTTCGTCTCGCAAAGATCCTCTTTAAAGACTTGTATGATTTATTTAAATGTAGTTTTATAAACATTATTATATTGTACTAATGTGCGTTGTCAGTTTTAATGATAAGTTTCAAATTAATTTTCATTCAAACTAAATGTCAAAATGGAGCTCCACTACTGAAGCGTGTCCTTTAACAAAATATAGGCCCACCATTCCATCAATATCCGGTCAAGCTCCTTCACCGGCAAACCCAGACTAGACGAGCTTGAGGTTTGGTCTGTGTGTCCACCGATGCAGGGATTGAACTAAACGATTGTTGATGAAATAGTAACTATTGGTGTGAGGTCGATGTTAGGTCGATAGTCGCCCCAAGGCTACCAGGACCGGGTCGATGGTTGGAGAGATGGGTGTGAGGTGCAAGATGAGATGATGACCTCTTCACTTGGACTAGCTCCAGATTTGCTCCAATCGTGTCGGGTACATTGCCGCACGTAGGCGTCGTTCATGTCACGAGGGAACGCCAAGTCGGATCGTTACAAGATTAAACTTAAAAGATTTAATGCATACATACGCCAAGCCATGTATATTCCACGTTAAGCGACGAGGGTCCCCACAATTAATTTTGCAATGAAAAAAAATATCATATTTCTATTTTGGCTATAAGAAAGTATTATAACTCGTTATATCAATTGTTATTTATTTCCGACAAAATATTTCTTACTAATGGCATATGCGCCAAAAAAATATTTCGTACTGATTTTCAAAACCTGTATAGCTTCCCCTAGATCGTAGCGAATCCATTGGTTACCTATGGCATTATAAATATAATTTATTGTGATGACAATATTTCCATATTCAAACAATACATTTAATTAACTTTAAGCTTTTAACAGTTAATTTTACCCCCTTCGTTAGTCACGTGGTCTAACGCGCTATAGTAGACTATAGACTGCTGATTAAGAGGAGATCGAGGATCGAATCTTGGTCGGGTGAACTTAGGGTTTTTTCCAAAAATGGTTTTCCACTCTACTTCCACGCAAATGCGGGTAAACTTCCTCTAAATATTGCCTTCCTAATCCCTAAAACCACTAGCGTAGAGTACATAAGCGTAAAGCCTGAACGGCTGGTAAGAGACGGTCCTAAAAAAAGTTATCTTTGTAAAGAAACATTGATAATGCCAAAACGTTAAAAAGAGAAATATTTGCTTAATGCTGGGGCCCCCAGCTATTTACAGTCCCGGGGCCTACACAGGCCTAAATACGGCCATGGAGGTAGGGGTAAGAATATAGAATTTTGAGAGGAAATTACTTTATTCGAATTTTATGGGGAATTGGGAAACTACCAACGTTGAACATATCAATTTAACATTCATTGTAATATGTT
The DNA here is from genome assembly GCA_033556935.1 of Timema podura. Taxonomy (NCBI): domain Eukaryota; kingdom Metazoa; phylum Arthropoda; class Insecta; order Phasmatodea; family Timematidae; genus Timema; species Timema podura. The sequence continues at coordinate 53,160,417 of JAVRXN010000007.1, read as the reverse complement.
TTTAAAGTATCTCTTTACTCTCTTCACACTTTTCTTGTATTCCGATTGAAATATTTCACCATTATAGACAATTTAACAGGTAAATTGTGTAGCGTTATGCCAACATTTTAGCCATTTGCGCCGGATGGATAGAAAGTAAATATTGTCATTCTCAGGCCCCAAACATGCCTAGTATTCTTGTAATAATTTTGGGCCTCCGTGGGCTGTGCCATGCGAATTTAAAACACAACATATATATAAAGATGGGCAAATAGAAGCCTCTTATAGGTGTAATAAATTTGATAAACGCTTGTTGATTTTAATGTTTGTTTATATGAACTATGTTTTAGTTAGTTCGTTTCTAATTTTGACCTTGTAAGGGCCATTGTTTCAATGTCAGGTTAAACAGGATGTCTACCAATATTGAAAATACTTGAAATATACTGGATTTTATTTTTGATACTGGAAATACTGGAATTTTGAATCTGATACTGGAAAAATATTCAGCCTTTTTACATTAAGTGAGATGTTGGATTAAGCATTTTGAGACCCCTGATATTATTTGGACTACTGATAGTTAAATTTTGACCAACCCTCACTTACTCCCCTTCTGGTCTATCTTGTTTGCCACACACTTAGTTGACCTTGTAGATGACCTTGCAGTGGATATGTTTGCCTCACTTGCTGACCTTTCTATTATCAGTCTCAGCACTAAGCCCTCCCTCTCCCTCCTCCTTACATACTAGAGAAAGAAACAAATAACTGTTTTAACTACACTAGCAGCCAACCTCCCTCTTACCACCCCCCCAAACTTTTTTCCAACAGTAACCATTATGAGTGATGAGTTACTAGTAACTACTCAAGTTCAAATACCACTTCAAACTATTGGTGTACCGGCCTGACCTTGACATTCCAATGGCACAGTACAGTATTTGTGTTCTTCACTTCATCCCCCCTCCCTCAAACTCCTCCCCCTCTCGCTCCTCCCTCCTCTCTATCTGCCCAAAGAAAAACTACCATTTCTAAGCTTGGCCTGGTGTGAGTATTCTGCAGATCCCACTTGTTTATCTTGTGACCTTTGTGTTTAAGAAGAAATGAGTAAACTCGGAGGAAAAACCTCTTAAAGATGATTGGTTGGACAATACAATGTTTAAAGATTGGCTGTGGTTACAAAAAGTGGATTGTGATAAAAATAAAGGCCATTGTTATTTGTGTAAAACTAACTTTGATATAAGTAACATGGGAATATCTTCAATCCGATCTTATGCCAGTGGAAAGAAGCTTGTTGACGGAGTGAAAGCTGTTAGTGGGAACAAACAAAATTTGATTTGGTCCCTACGGCCAAAAATGCAGTGTCATCTGTAGGCCTACATGAAGATGTACATTTTAGTGCTAATGACCATGAAGTAGTTTTGAAACCTGAAATTATACTTAGTTGTTCTATTCAGAGCTTCCTTGTCAAAGATGAGGTTTCTAGTGCTGAAATATTGTGGGGTATTAATCAAGTAATGACAAAGTCTTCTGCTATTAGTTTTTCTGCTTGTAGTGATCTTTTTAAAGTAATGTTTTCTGATAGTGATATTTCCCAGAAATTTCAAATGCACTTGGATATGTCATCGTGAATGGACTAGATCCCTTTTTTTCAAAAGCGATTTTGCGAATATGGTTAAGCAATGCTCATTTTATTGTATTTCATTTGATGAGTGCATAAATACTATGGCTCAGAAGATGTTGTTCGCTTCTGGAGTGAAAATGAAATTCATATAAGATCTTTAACATCTTGCTTTTTAGGTCTTGCAATAGCTCAAGATATATCAATGAATTTTATATCTGCACTAAAAGACGAGGGCTTGGATCTTAAAAAAATGCTTTAAGTTTCCATTGATGGACCAAATGTAAACCTCAAATTTTTAAGTGGACTCAAAAGTTACTTAAAGGAAGATTCTCCACAAGACCCTGATTTACTGAAATTTGAAACTTGTGCTTTACACATTGTCCGTGGTGCTTACAGAACAGCACATGCTAACTCTAGTTAGTTTTTGCGCTCATTATATTATTTATTCAAAGATTTGCCAACAAGACGTGCAGACTATCAAAGAATAGCAGGATCATCTCTTTTCCCGATGAAGTTTTGTTCTATTAGATAGGTAGAAAACTCAATGGTGTTAGAGAGAGCAATGTCAATGCTGCCGTATATAAAACAGTATTTTTATTCTAACAAGCGCTCTCCAAAATCTGATAATTTTCAAACATTAAGCAATTTTTTGAAGGATAAACGTCTGGCATCAAAGTTGATTATTCTAGACCCGCCAAAATGTGTTATTTGTATTGTCTGTACCCCGAATAAAATAGTGTTAGGGTTAATATCCGCAACTAAACATTTTGATAACTATATAGCGTTAAACACGCCCGAAAAGATTGGATTTTTTTTAAACTTTGAACGTACCTGATGATGGGTGTCCATATCATTATGTGTTCCGATCTAGGTTTTGTAGCATATGCTAATCAACTATTGTTTAGCAAAGAGTATTGAGGAAACACACAAGATCGTCCTTCGGACTTCACAGGAAAAATATGGAAAATCTACGTTTTCCTTCCCACCAATGCTAACATAGGAAAGTGGAGTACGATTTTCATAGGAAGGGCCTTAGTTGACATCTAGAAATGCTACCTCATCTACTTTCACATTCAAACGTCAAGCTATGTTATCCGCAACTGTCATTTTTGGTAGATATTATCAATATCTTTAAATTAACACTTAAAATTTTGTAAAAGGTTATCAATTTTCTCCGCAAAGAAATATGTTTGTATTTTCTAAAATATTCTCCCAATAAAAATGGAACTATCATCTTCAGGTTAATCGAATTGATTTCTCAATGGTATGTGTAAATGTGTTATATTTACTATTTCATACTACCCGTCCGGGCTTTCCGCATTTAATTACACTGACAGGGGTGAGAAGAGGGATGTATGGTTGAGATAAAACTGCAGCTGCATTTGCGTGAAGGGAGAGTGGTAACCCATTATGAAAAACCACTCTAGATACATTGAGTGAAGATTCTAACCCAATACCTTGCCTTCACCGGCAAACCTTACACGATCAGCTCGACATTAAGTCCGCGTGCACAATTAAGTGGATGTATAAGAGGTTAGATTCTAGACAGTTTAGAGGCGGTGTGGGCTTTCTTGTTTGATAAAAAGAAGCGATAATACATAACTGTACACTATAATCGAGATTAGGGCCTATTTATCTTGGCAGGTTTATCTTATCGCAATGTTACATAAGTACAGTTGTGCTGTTAATTGTAAATAGAGATCTACCGGTTAGTTTCGTGTTTGCTAAACTCATGTTCTTGAACACTCTTTTATTACAATTTGGGTCCTAATTCACACATCTGCAAAAGAAAAACGAGCTAACCATAAGATATTTAACTTTTACTTCTTGAACAGGGAAACACTACCTGAAGAATTAAAAATGCGGGTGTGCCCCCTCTTTTTTGGACCAATTAACGTATTCAAACCAAACTTTGTACAGCTGTTCCTCCCGAGGATATATCTACATATCCGGGGTATTTTTAAAATTCTCTCAGAAATATAGTCAGAGGGTTTTCGGACAGTTTAAAAAACAAACTTTAAAACTAAATCTTATTCATATGCCTCGAGAATATGTCTTGTCATTTTGACAAATAAAGTATATTCCCATACTTGGTAAAGTGGTAAAACATTTGCGAGGATCAAAGTTATTGTGGGTGAGCAATACTATGCGCTTTTGTTTGTTCAAATTTCCACAACATCCTTTAGACGGAACATTAATTTCCTTTTAAAATTCGAGAATCCACCGAAATGCCTAATTAGCTATCATGGGTCTAGAACGATCGAAATATTTCAAGGTTTAAAAGATGGTGTAGAAACTTCTTAATAGCTTTTATTTGTGTTTGGTCAAGTTCCCGTGCCTCAAGTATTACTACCCGTCCGAATATGTATACCTATGTGTTAGGGATAAGGAAGTAAGACTTGAGAAGAAATGCATTTGCATTTGCGCAAAGGGAAAATTCACTTGATTACACCCGTCACCGGCAAACCTTACAAGACAAGCTGTTCCTTTCTAGGTGACTTCTTAAAGAAACATCGATAGTCGATAACTAGAGCAATGTATCCTTATGGGAGACCAGTCTCCAAACGATCTATCGTGAAGGGTTAATTCGCTCTACTGTTGTTTGTTGGGGGATGACCTTGTACTTCTGGAGACTGTGCTGATGTGTGTATGTGTTCCTCTGCCGCAGGTGGTGGGCATGAAGCAATACGTGGTGAAACCAAGGGTGGCGGACATCAACGAGAATGTCCTGTCGGAGCAGATCCAGGCGGACACTGCCCTCAACGAGGACTTGGTGAAGACGGGGGTCCCTCTAGAAATGGCCATACAGCAGGTGAGGGAGACACTCCTTGACTTGTATTATATTGATGACCTCTTTTAGACCACTTTGACATGTGTGACGAGGGGGTTGGATATTCTTGTATGGCATTTAGAAATAGATTGCAGTACTCCTCACCTTACAGGTGGTGGGCTGTGCTAGATTGAAGTACTCCTCACCTTACAGGTGGTGGGCTGTGCTAGATTGCAGTACTCCTCACCTTACAGGTGGTGGGCTGTGCTAGATTGAATTAATCCTCACCTTACAGGTGGTGGGCTGTGCTAGATTGAGGTACTCCTCACCTTACAGGTGGTGGGCTGTGCTAGATTGAGGTACTCCTCACCTTACAGGTGGTGGGCTGTGCTAGATTGCAGTACTCCTCACCTTACAGGTGGTGGGCTGTGCTAGATTGCAGTACTCCTCACCTTACAGGTGGTGGGCTGTGCTAGATTGAGGTACTCCTCACCTTACAGGTGGTGGGCTGTGCTAGATTGAAACACTGACGAGGACTAACCTAATGTAGAATTCAAGGTTCTCACGTAATACTGTAACTAGCCTATTGTAATCCGTTCCCAGAAATGTCTCCGTGTGAAAAACCTTGAAACTGGTGGTTGTATCACTTCCCGACTGACAATCACAGAAAGTGTGTATCTATTAAATTAATTAATTTCACACTAGACCTTTAATTACACAAATGGGTATGCAGTGGGCGGTCTGAACCACTGTAAGGAGGCTCGTTAGTAATTAGAACTCCAAGGCAGTACAAAGACTCTAATCCGTTCCATATAAAAAAGTATCGTTAAATGGAGACATCGTTAGTATTTACAAGTTCAAAGCCCTATTCGGTTCTATAAATCCACATAATCGACCTTTTTTTTTACACCCAATAAGGTGGGTTAGAAGGGGACGCGAGAAAAGGCCTGTGTTTTTCAATTTTTATGGCAAAACATTTTGTTGGCAAAAATAAATCAAATATTGCTCCAATACAAACATAGTTTAGTTTTATTACCCGCCTCGGTGGCGTAGTTGGCTAACGCGCTAGTCGTGTTGACCTCAACCTCCGAGGACGGGGAGATCGAGGTTCGAGTCTCGGTCGGGTGAACTGAGGTTTTTTTTCCTAAATGGTTTTCCACTCTCCCTCCACGCAAATGCGGGTTCACTTCCTCTAAAGTCAACCTTCCCAATTCCTAATCCACTAGCGTAATTAGTACTTAAGCGTATAAACCCGAACGGATATTAAGACGCGGTGCTAACTATTATTATTATTATTATTATTATTTAGTTTTATTAACATGCTAAGGATATCAAACTATGTTTGTACCGAAACAATATTTGATTTATTTTGGCCAAAAAAAAGTTTTGCCATAAAAACTGCCAAAACACTCTCTTTTCCTGGCATCTCCTTCCATGCCACCATAAACCTACTTTCTAAAACTTATTCAATGGACGTGGTTGTCTGGTTTAGGTAATTCATTTTTCACTGTTTTTACATTAATTTCATATTTAACAATGATTTATTGTTTTACTTGTACTTTTATTGACTGGCTCAATATTTTATTTAGGTTTAACACACTTAAAGGGCATTGAGGATCATTTGTTCAGATTACAGGTAGTCTAAAATTCACCTAGTAGCACCGTACCGCCACGTGTGTGGTCGTCGATGGATATGTCATCGGCAACTGGATCTATTTAGGTCTATTTCATCAAATTGTTAAAGTTGATTCGACTGTCTATTATTATATAGTGTTTGGCCATGTTTGGCTTATATTCATTTCCCTGCCAACGTCACAGAAGAGCGAATATTTCGTTTTAGTGATGAGTCTGTTCCCTTTTGGCATAATTTGGAACTGAAAGGGTTAGTCGGCCGCCCCTTGATTTATATGCTAATACTATAGGTCCTGTTCGCATGTGACCTGACTTCCGTTCTCTATACATTCATATATTCTTCCTTGTTACCTTGTACTCATGGTCGAAAAAACACATGTGTACGTACATGTGTACGTATGAAATAACCAAACAATTATTAGCTAGTTTATTATTTTTATTTTTTATAACTAAACTAAAAAATCAGGAACACTTTCATTCATAAAAGTCAATGTTGTGAAAAACGGGCAAAGGGAGAAGGGAGGGGTGACATTAGAAGGAACATTTTTCGTAGTAGTGTCGTGGAAACTTTCAACCTTAAACAAATCATGTTGTACACGAGAAAACGTTAAATTTTTTGGTCGTAGGGCCATTTTGTTTTTCTACCTAATTAGTCTGAATGAGGCAATTAACCCAAGCAGTTTGTTTCTGCATGTTTTGCTAGTTAGTCATTTCTCGTGCTTTTTTCATGGCAGCGTCATCAAAGAATAACCATTAAGTAAACGATTTTAGAACATTAAGAGAACAATTTAAAATCATGTCATCGTAGATAATCTTTTCTTTCATTCTTCACTTCTTACTACCTTTCCAAGTTGTCCAATGAAGAAGGTATAATTAATAGGAAGTTTGGCCGCATTTGTGTGAAGAGAAGTAATACCTCTTCATGTCACTCGGGTGGGAACTAATTACCTCCCCGCTGTTGGTACAACAATAAAGATGAGACTTTATCCTCGCTTGGAATGTAACTCCTAGTTTGCGAAGATAATAGCATAGGGTTGGTACTTCCCTGGAAAACAGGGAAGACCTGAACACTGGCCAAGTGTGGGAATTTGGTGGGACAGAGATAAGTCGGGGACATCTTAAAAAGTCACTGGACTTTTCATATATTTTTACAATAATCTCCTAAATACTTAGTAGAATAGCATAACCATTAATAACTAATTGTATCTCCAGTTCATGCAATTTTGCGCAGAGCATTTACATATTTCTTTAATAATTATTCTTGTGTCCAGAATTCAACAGAGAAGATTGAACGAAATTAGATTTTTAATTTGTAGTTTTTCATACTGTACTGGTATCGTTCCTATTTTATTATCTAGAAAACCGGGAAAAGTCGAGGAATTTCAAAACCTACAACAGCTCAGCAGGATAGTAAAATGACGATTAGCAAAGATTACGGTTTTTTTTTCTGAGAAATACCTTATGGACTATTTCACCCTTTTAATTTAAATTATTCATGTAAAGTAAGACATGAATAGTTATTATTATTATTATTATTATTATTATTATTATTATTATTATTATTATTAGCACCGCGTCTTACTACCCGTTCGGGTTATACGCACTTACGCTAATGTGTAATGGTAGGGTGATTGTGAGATGAAATGGAGGACCTACAGTTTAACGTGGGATCCGAACCACGGTAGAGGCCTGGCATTCCTCACATTCACAAGTTGTGATTAATACACATCTTGTCAGAAGTGAAGGATGGGTTTGGCAATCAGATAAATCTATGCCGGGACCGAGGATTGAACCCTGGATCTCCAGCACAGAAGTCTGACACCTTACCCCTAGACCACCAGGTCACCCCATGAATAGTTTCTCCGTTCATACGTTAATTTTTATTTAAGTGATTTTATTATTATTATTTTTAATTCATACTTTCAACAGAAGTTTTATTTATTAATGACTTAAATAAAAAGTGGAAAGATTAACTGAGATGAAATGCATCTGCATTAGCGAGGGAAGGGCGAATATGAAAAATCACACGGGTGGGAAATCATCCCCAAGACACCCGGACTGGATTCAAACCAAGATTTCCTCTTCAACCTCACACAGTCCTCTAACAAGATACCTTGAGTTGTTTTCCTGCCTCCTCTATGTTTTCAAACGAATAAAAATAAGGAATATCTAGCAAATAGTTGGTTTATTCCTATACAAAATGAAGGAATATATAACTAAAATTACTTCCTTTTTAATCTGAAAGTGAACTATTAAAGTGTATTTTTAAAAGAAATTTCTTCAGACAATGTAAGCTTATTGTCTTTAACCTTCTTACACAAATGCTAGGTTAAAAAAACTCCATAGAAAATCTATGACATGAAATACCGAACACTAGCCTACATAAAATATGTATAATTGCTTTGATATTTTTAGAAAGTGGCGACTTATTCAAAATTCCCGAATGCGTCCGTCCATCCAAAGTTTCAAAACAATTTCCCAGATCCAAGGCCACACTTCCCTCTATTGTTGGCTCTCGCAGCAAACAATGCCATAACCGACAACTTTCCAGAAATATCACTAATATTCAATAAAATATCAGATATAAGATAAAATAAAAATTTTTTTTAATGGTATTTTCCAAATAACTCTGTATTGACATTAAAATTTGAAAGTTTACTTCCTGCCGTGGCACTCAGTTCTATGTAAGGCTTTCACCATCCTTTATAACGTGTTACTGGTCAAAGGCGTCACTCTCGCAGTAGACTGAGCTGCTGAAAATTGGGGTTCGAATCTCAGTGGGGTGTACTACGTTTTTTTTTACTAAATGCTTTTTCACTCTTCATCCACACCTTCTATAAACTTAACCTTCCTCATCCTAAACACATTAGGTAATTAGCACATTTGTGTACAAGCCTTAACGGCTAGTAGTCTGAACAGTGCTGCCGAAACAACTTCTAAAAAACTAAACAAGAATAGTTAAATTATGTTAAATAGGGCAATTTTAATCACTAAAAAAAGGTTTTTAATTTATTGTAAACTATTCTACTCAATAGATCTTTTTTTAGAACCACATGTTATTACACGTTCGGGTTGTACGCATATATGTACTAATTATTCTTATGTGCTAGGAATGAGGAAGGTTGGATTAAAAGGAATGGTATCCGAATTCGTATGGAGGGAGAGTGGAGAAACATTTAGGAAAAAACCACCCCAGTACAAAGAACACAAACAAATGGAGCTGTTGACGTTGGCGTTGAGACTAATTTTAAGGACTTGAATCTTTACCAAGACTAACATTTCTCGAAACATAAAATAAAAATAGAACTCTGATACGACTTATTCAATGTAAGTTATGTGTCTCGATATGGGTACATACAGGTGTGTGGTATTGTGGGATAGTTCCTTCGGTGCAGTCGTTAGTGTCTGACAGAATTGATCACCTATTACTATCCATTCAGGTTGTATATATATATACACTCTTATGGGGTAGTGATGGGGGAAGGAAGCATTTATGAGGTAATGTACCCGCATTTTGCGTGGAGAAAGAGTGGGAAACCATTTAGGGAAAACCACCCTCATTAGACTCAACCGGGATTTGAACCACGACCTCCCCGTCATTAGCATGCCAGTATTAACACGAGAGTGCCACCTTAGACTATTCGGCCACTGAAGCGGGTAAGTCGGTAATCAAAAAACTGCTTTACAACTAGTCTCCTACCAAACAATAACTTTTTTCTGGTGCCGTAACTTAATACCCGTTCTAACTATAATCATTTAATTACACTAAAGGGATGAGAATGAAGAAGGTAAAATTTAGAGAAATAAATCAGAATTAGCGTGGAGGCATAGTGGTCAATAATTTAGGAAGAGTCACTTTCAGTACACACGGCCAGGTTTCGAACCTTAATCTCCTCGCAACCGGAACACCGTTCTAGACAAGTTTGAGAACAAGCTTGATTATTTTTATTGCTCAATATTTGATAAAACATTGGCATAAGTAGTTCTCAAATTATAAGAGCAACCATGAGCTGAAGTCTGTAGAATATCTTGTAATACAATTTCCCAGTGTATATGTTGCTATTTTCCGCACCCTCTAGAAGCCCCTAGAGGACCTAGAAAGCTGACACTTTGTATAGACCACGGGACAGAACTCAACGGAGACAGATTTTCTGTTTTTGTTTAGTCAAAATAGAATTAATTTAGCCCACTCTTACATAATAACTGACAGAAACATACTTTGTTTTTACAAATAAGGCCCAACCTTCCATGCGCTTATCATTTGAAGGTTAGGTTTTGATAGGTTGGTTAATATTATAATCAACCTGTCGTAAACAAGTCTAGAAATTCGTAAATAGGGAAACCAGCTGACGTGCTGCCTCTAAACAGCTGGCAGCCAGCATTAAGGTTGAAAGTCACGTGTATACCTCCCCTTGTCGCGGCTAAACCAGCGCCAGGATGTACTGCCAGCTTATTGATTCTAATGGACGCGCCAGGCCGAGAAAAAGGATGTTGGTTTTAGTCTAAAAGCGGGCAGACAACGTTAAAATGAAGGGAAGGCGAGAGTATTACGTGGTGCTTGAGCGACGGGCGTAGTCCCTGGGGGTCCGCCTTCCGTTCGTTGACTTTTCCGTCGTCTGTTGGGCTGTAGCCGTGGAATGCGGCCCTTGCCGTGACTCCGGTTAGTTGGGAGGAGGTGGGGAGGAGAGAAAGAAAGCTCCCCAAGAAACGAGTCTTGAAGTTTCGAAACGACCTCTTGGTACACCCGAGTTCGATATCCGTTTGGGAGCACAGGTCTATAACACGCAGCCGTTACACTCCTTGATCTGTTTTGCGTTTGCATTTGCCTGGGTAGCTGCCAATCAGAGGTCGCGCCGAGATTAAATATTAACAAAAACCTTTAACACTACACAAGTTTGGTGTTTACTGGAATGAATACAAAAATATGTTCTATGACCACTGATCCTATACATGTATAGACTTGTAAACATAGTTTAATAGATGGTGCTCTTCACTTTAAAAAGTAGACAAAAAAATATTTCTGGTTAATTACTAAGACCTAAATGCCCGAGAAATGAAAGGTAACTGGTATAAGAACGTAGAATGGATCTTTGTTAATCGAATGATGTAATTTAATAGAGGGGAGGCGGTCACAACACACATTTTACTGTCATTTGGGTGACCTGGCGGTCTAGGGGTAAGGTGTCAGACTTCTGTGTTGAGGGTCCGGGGTTCAATCCTCGGTCCCGGCACAGATTTATCTGATTGCCAAACCCTTCCTACACCTCTGACAAGATGTGTATTAATCACAACTTGTGAATGTGAGGAATGCCAGGCCTCTACCGTGGTTCGGATTCCACGTTAAACTGTAGGTCCTCCATTTCATTTCACAATCACCCTACCATTGCACATTAGCGTAAGTGCGTATAGCCCGAACGGGTAGTAAGACGCGGTAATAATAATAATAATACTGTCATTTGTATTTTACTACTCCCCTGTTTGTTCTCCTATTGCTAGACAACTATACCCAGGAACGTTATGATGGCCACTTGTTTTCTGGCAACTTAAGGACTATATTCTTGGAATTTGAACTAGTGTATGGACGAAATGTTTGACGAATAACAAAAAAGTGTTGGTAACTAAACAAATAAAAATGTGTTTTAGTGATTTATTTGTAAAAAATTATAAAATTGTAAAACGTACTTAAGGGCACCGCCCTTTGAAGAAATTTATCCTTACACTGGAGTATTTATTTTGAGATTTGCCGCTCTTGAGCATAAAAACCAACACAACAATTTGCAATGAAATTATCTTAACGTTTTATCTCAGAAGTGCGACATTTTATGTTAAATTAAGTTGAAAAGGAGCTGACTCCCTTTCTAGTCAATATTTTAAAATGACAAAACTCAAAATATAATATTTATAATCCTATATTCATTTTGGCTTAATCTGAAGCCTTCTGTAGGCACCGTTAAGACAGCTCCCGCTCTTAATAACACTGATGGGCTGGGACGGGGAAAATAGAATTGAGAGGAAATGTGCCCGCATTTTTATGGAGGGATAGCGAGTGAGACGCCATCGTAATTAAACACGGCCGGGATTTGAATCCTGACCTCTTCGTGAGCCATCATTGGCAAACCAAACTAGACGAGTGACGTCTTGTTCCCATGCACACGGATACGGGCCAATTATTACTAAATGTTATCAGTATACACCACGGACAAAGTATATAGTATTTTCTAGGATTCTCTTCCTAGTGTGTCCCTGACATATTCAATAGTCCCGCCATCTTGGTGCGCTTTGCAGAGTGGAGTGACGGACAGACAGGCAGACGTGCTGTTGTTAGCTCAGGTGAGAGGCGTGTGAGCTACAAGTTGAATGAAGAGTCACTCAGGTGAAAATGGGAGGCTTGTAGGCTACATCAACTATGGGGGAGGGGTGTAGGAGGGGAAACAGGAGATAAGGTCTAGTTACTCTGTGGACTGATGCACTTGATGCGGCGGAGTTGATTCATTCAGTTATTACTCCCCTCGTCCTTATTTTTTCCCCTAACAATTGATCATGCGGTACACACGTCACCCCACGGATCACGCATAGTTTAGGTAGGTAGCACAGCTCGAACCTGACGTCACATCGGGGTGCGCTTGCTTAGAGTATTCATTGTAAGACAAGGAAATTTAGTGGAAGCTTTAAATACAATGTAAATACAATATTATTTAAATATAAGCCTTTCAATTATCTCACTTTCCCTTTTGCCAAGTTAAGAATGTAGAGAATAGCACTTGGATACGATTCCTGGAACGAGCGTAGTAGTGCAACTAATTTCCCGATAGGCTCTTGAAGAAACTACAAGTTCCTGTGGATACTAAGTAGTGAGGTGAGATTATGGGAATACCACAATAATATTCACCGGTGGAGATTTGAACCGCGACCTTATCACTTCCAGTATATTGAGAGCTTAACACCTGAGGACACTGACCTTTCTCAGGCGCTTGGAACTGGAACTACAAGTCTGTAATTAGTGAAACTAGTTCGGTTAGTTTTGTTTACATTCTCTTAGAGAAAGTGTTGTAATCGTGAAAATTCTCTACTTTGATATTATGATGGGGTTTGACATTATAAGTGCCCCCGAGATAAAAAAAAAAAGTGTGTATTACAATTATTTATGTCCCCCTGTCTGTCTGTCGGTCTGTCTGTCTGTTTGTACCTGGGGCTATACCATAAATGGTGTATGGCTTTCCTTCAAACTTGATATTTAGTTATATATGGTCATACCTCCGGGCGTTTTTTTTTAAAATGTTGATTCCAGCCCTTAAATAAAGGGTCGTTTACTGATGAGTAGTTTTTGAGAAATCAAAATATTTTGCAAGTGGCTCTTAGCGATTTTGTTTAAAATGGGTAACTGGGGAGTGTTTGACAATACAAATAACACTGGTAAGGTTTTGGTGGGGGTGAAAAAGGGGGTGGGAGAAATTGGTTTAAAATGAATCTACTGATGACTGATATTTGAAAATTCAATATTTTTCTAAAATTTCTCTAATGGTGGTGTTAAAAATCAATATATTGTAATGTAATTGATTTGACCATAAGGAGTATTTGAAAGCATTGACCATATTATCGTTCTAATTATTTATATATTCAAACATTTTTTATCATTCTAATTTTATACATAATTAAACATATTTTACTTAATTTAAATTTCGTAATCTATTACTTGGCGCTTAAATCACGTCTTCCTCTAAATTATTTAATAGTTTTACTCAGAGGTCAGAGATGGCAGCACCTATTGGAACCTCACTAAATGCCTTTTTATGAAATCCAAACAAGTTAAGACCTTTTAAAGTAATTTCCTGTTTTGGAAGAATGTTCTCCACGCAGGAAGTATTTTTTTGAGTTTGTAGGTGTGCAATTCACCGTTAGAAAATGTCCCTTCTTGAAGCTTCTATTGAGCTGGGATATATACAGTAATTTTGAAATCTCTTCTCACTGTGAAATCAGTCGTGATTACAGACGGACGTGTGTTCGGTCATAAATGGACATATTTTAAGCGCTCGGTGATAATCGGTTGCTAGGCCCTCGGCATGATCGCATTTCAATTTAAATAAAAACATAAACATGTTTTTTCTTTTAACGGAATAAAGTAATATTAAATTTTATGCAAAGTGTTATCATTTTTTTTGGTTAAGTGATAAGACAAAGGAGGGATCATAAGTAAAGCGCACTGTTGTGCAATAGAAATGACGACTTACTGTGGGGCATAATGTAAACTATAATAAATTACTTCCAACCGAGGAGCTATAAAAAGATAATATAACAAATGGCGTTCCAACGGGGTGCATTTAACATGCTACAAAAGGATATTATAACAAGTGGCGACACAATATTAAACTTGATACGTAACTAATAACACCTTCCACAAAAGAACAATAACATAACGAAAGCAAACGTTATAATATTAAGAGTGTTTGTCTTGACAACTAACACTGCTATCTCTTTTTTAGGTAGAATTTAGTTTAAGGGTAATTTACTAATGACAGGTTTTTGAAAAATGGAAACGTTTTGAAAATGGCTGTATGTAGAGTGTTTTAGATTATAAATAAGAATCTATATATAAAAAAAACCATGAAGTTAGTTTACTGAAAACCTATTTTTTGAAAATTTGATCACAAACTGTAATGGACCACACAATGAGAAAAGATGTAGGATTGTATCGTCCCATTTATATGCATTAGTTGACGAACACATATTTTACCCAGCTTTGGTGCGATGTTGATTTGTGCAGTTATTTGAATAGTTTGTTTCAATCTTCCCTTATTTTGTAATTCAAATGAAAGTACTGATAATAGTGATAATAAACTGAAAAATGTGAGATAAGGATGTGACGTACTGATAACTGTGATCCTCTATCCAGCCTCAATAGGGCGCTCACTGGACATGGTCCCGTTGGTTGGATTCAATTTGGAAGGGAAAGAACAACATTCAATATTAGCACCTCGTCTTACTACCCGTTCGGGCTATACGCACTTACGCTAATGTGTAATGGTAGGGTGAATGTGAGATGAAATGGAGGACCTACAGTTTAACGTGGGATCCGAACCACGGTGGAGGCCTGGCATTCCTCACGTTCACAAATTGTGATAATACACGTCTTGTCAGAGGTGAAAGAAGGGTTTGGCAATCAGATAAATCTGTGCCGGGACCGAGGATTGAATCCCGGACCCTCAGCACAGAAGTCCGACACCTTACCCCTAGACCACCAGGTCACCAAGAACAACATTAAATAACATACATTTTCGAAATGGTAGAACCAGGTCAGAGGTTATAAACTAAATATTTGCACGATAGTTACGTATTTTATGGTAAATTTCAGCTCTATTGTCCCCCCCTTAACCCCCTCCCCCTCACTTTGCCTATATACCTGTAACTGTATTGTTCGATTTATTATGCACATTTTGTGACGCATTTTGCACGAAAGTAGTGGACTGCCTGTTTTGAGGGATATAGGCTATACCTAAATTTGCTTACGAATTAACATATCTGACAACTAGAAGAAAATACTAGATCTACTTTCACGCATTCATACGTCAAGTCAAGTAATGTGTTTGTATTTTCAAAAAGTTTCTCCAAATGTCTAGAAGTATAATAGGGCCTATGCTACAAGTCACTCTGTATAACTCTCACTTGAAATGACAAACCTCATTAGTTAGAGAGAGAGAGATAGTTTCTTGAAACCACACTAGCGTTTATAGCGTGCTAACACTTTTTGGAAAGGTAAACATAGCTATGTTCATGAAGTGTCCTATGTTGCGGCGAGAGTGACTGTACATAGACCGAGCCGTGCAATTAGTATTATTAAACGCAAACGCTGTTGAAAAATTGTTGGGTAGGCAACACGCAATAGTTTCGTGCCAAGTGGGTTGCGTGGTCCCGGTCAACGGCCGCTTTGGTGTTGCGGAACATCTCTTCTGCCCTTTGGCAACAGAGGATTACAATATCCGGCGCTTTTTTTTTTCGAAACGGGGTACTTGGGATTTGATGCCTCGGTAGAACTTGTTTCATTGACCACCGGGATATTAAATAGGTACACTCTGAGGCACACAGCCTGATAAAATATGGAACATATGAATTAAATCCTTGTTAGCCCTCATTAGTGGACACTAGGACTAAGCTTTAATCTTATCTGATCTTGTTTTTCTGGTAATGGGAAGGTCGGGGTTCAAATTCCGGCTTGATGTAATGAGGGGGTGTTTCCTAAATGGCTGAATTATTTGTGTGCATTGCGTCTTTGTAGCCATTCGGACTCTGCAGATTTCCTAGTCTTTTTCCACACAAACTTAGTTACATATTCTCTGAATTCTACCATATCTATCCTTAACTCATTAATTTAATTAAATGCATTTAACCTGAACTGGTAGTAATATAGACGCAGCGAAAAAAAAACCCCCGTTTCCGTTAGTTATCTCAAATGCTCCTGATATTTATGTTAATATATAAATAGTTTTTGACTAATTTCTTGATTATTTAACCTAATAATTTTTGTTGGCATAACATTAGCAACGATTAATTATTGTTTTTCTCGGTTCCTATCTTTTTACTTAGATATTTAGCTCCGCCAAAATTGTGTAACGAAACTAGACTGCAAGTGAAGTGATACGTTATCGAAGTGGTCATTTTGACTGGGTTATGCCACGGGGGAGACAGTTCCCGTTCCTAGAATTCAAATGATCCCGTCCGTTTTCCCACTTCAATATAAAAGTATACACTTCCCAGTCAAACCATGCCCCACAACGACTATCAATAAATTCTAAGGTCAGGCTCTTAAATTAGCAGGTGTGTATATACGTAGGGAATACTTCTCCCACGGCCAGGATTACGTCGTTTGCTCTTCAATTAGCAAACACGCCAATCTGTTTATTCTGACACCAGACGAGAAAACATCCATTGTTGTTCACAAAAAGGCACTAAATTAAATCAGATTTTTATATGATCTTATTATATTAAATAAATATTACTTTGTTTCTAGTCTAGTCTTTGTTGAAGATGGAGGAGTCACTAGACGCGAGTGTTAACACTTTCTATATTTAATATTTCGCAAACAGAATTGAACCTTGGCGAAGCAGAGAGGGTACTTTAGCTAGGGTGATATAATTTCCACAAAATGTGGGATAGTATTCTTTATTGAGAGCCATTGACAGAGCAGTTCCAGTGGTTCAACCAAACCGCACTTATCGAGTACAATTCGCTAATATATAAATGTTTAACTATAAATAACCCGCTTCGATGGTCGAATGGTTTAAGGCGTCATTCTAGCAATAGACTGGACTGCCAACGATTGTGAGATGGGGGTTTGAATCTCATTCAGGTTTACTGTCAGTGGCTTTTTTACTCTCCCTCCACTCAAAAACAGGCACGTTTCTTTTAAAATTTTTTCATCGCTAATTCATTAGAGTAATTAGTAAATATGCGTATAGACCCAACATCTAGTAAGAAACACTGCTTAAAAAAGGCATTTTGATAAAAAAATATTTTTAAACAAATTTTTACTTAAAAAACTCTGAATTGTTAATATTAAAGTATTGTGTTCTTAAGGTAGGATTATTTTAAGGCTTCAAATGTAGTATAGCTGTGTATTAGTAAAATAAATTGTATAAAGTAAATAAATAATTTAAATAAAGAGAAAAATATGTTTATAAATTTACCAGTTTACTGCATATTTAATTTGAGTGACTTTTTTTTTATAGTGGTAATCTTTTTTATACCTAATGGCGCAGGTATATTAGTACGTCGTGTATGTGTTGTCCATACACAGCTTGCCGATGACGCAAGACCATTATAACAGGTTTAAAGCTAAAGTAAAAGTAATAATAGTAAGCCCGTGTATGTGCGGATATTTTATCTAGCATAGTAATTTCGATGATCTTAAGTCGCCGTATTATCTCAAGGTTACAAACTTAATGTATGACGGTGAAAACGTGCTGTGAATTATAATCATGTGAATATTTTATCGGTTACCGCCACTTGGCTCCCCTCCCCTGCTAAACATGCGGTACTGTATTGTCAATTCTACACCGCTTGGTTTACAAACGTTCTAGTACCAGTGACTTGAACTCTCTACTATAATGGACCTGGCTGAGGAGGGTGCTGTATTCCAGCATGTGCATGTACAATGGATGATATATAGCCTGATATTGGTTGAAAGAACATTAGAGAAAATTCAAACATATTTCTTTGTGACCACCATTGATAAACTTTTACGAGATTATGTGTGTTATTTTATAGTTATTGATAATATCTATAAAAAGTGACAGCTGCAGATAATATGACTTGATGTATAAACATATTAAAATTGTTTTAGTAACTTTAGTAAGTACACTTCTAACAGGAACATAGGTTGCTCTATATTTGGTGTGGACTGTACAAGGATGTGTTGACAGGAAATGCCCAAAGTGAAGAAAGTGATTTGGCCTCACGCGTAAATGGGCATGTTTGTCGCTTTGGTAACTTTTCTTAAAGCAGGGAAATCCAATGTATGGAAAAATAACTCTCGTTTTATATTTATATTGTACTTAGAAAGAGACACACGCTTACCAGTGGTGGCTTGTAGAATATTGTAAGGGAAGGCACCGCACTTGTAATTTTTTCCCCTCCCCCCAAAACATTTATCATCTAGTTTGGCGAAAACCAGTTGACACAAATACACTCATTACTGCAATGTTATCAAATATGCGTGCGAGTGTTTTAGGAACTAGGAGTACACAAATAACTAGTATGTCACTACTATTACAGTAAATATTTACATGTTTTTACTCAAATTTACAAACAAAAATTAATATCCCCGGTTTCCCCCCTTTTTTTCCCCCTCTGAAAATCATAGAGGAATAATATATTTGACAACATCTACAAACCCCTTCCTACTGCAGGAGTAAAATCGGTCAGTGAGTCATTTACTGCTAATGTTTGATGAATAAGTTATAAACTAAGACTCTTAAATAGATAGTTTTATTACTACTTTCTAAATACAGTATCTAATATAGTCTATATAATAGGCCTATATATTTACTAGCATTTTTTTGTTCACTACGCTTTAATACCCGTTCAGGCCAGTTTTTTTTTTTTTTCAAATATAATCTACAACCTACTCCATGTTTCATACTTACACTGATGTATTATGAATGTGGAAGGTAGAATTTAGAGTAAATGTACCTTTATTTGCATGGCTGAAGAGAGAGAAACAATTAAAGGAAAATCACCCACATTACACCTAATCTTGCAAACTCTGGAAATCTAGTTTTTTGCTAGCGTTATTCCATAGAGCAGTAGTTCCCAACCTTTTGGTAGATGATCACATTCCCACGGCCCCCTAATTCACTATTTTTGAGATGTTAGTAAAAAAATAATGGCTTTATAATCTTTCTTAATGTATACAAAAATCACTGTAGCATTTCCAGGATAAAGATAGAAAAAAATGACTGAAGATATTGTGATGATTGCCACAGTTCTGTTTTCATCACTTCCTGAATATCGGGTTTGATATTTGACAGAACACACTGCAAATCGCTTTCCACTTCAAGACGACAACGCTGTTTAGTTTTATTAGAGTCCTAGTAGAAGATTCGATGATGTTGCACGTGGGTTCAATGGTAGTTAAGGTCAGCGCTTTTCAAACTGTGATCTACGGAGGCCTTGGGGCTTCGCCATTTATCTCCAGCTACAAGAGGAAATTTTATAATATTATTTATTTGTTTTTCACAGTAGGCTATAAAATAGCATCATTAATTAGGATTACCAATTTTTTCTAAATCTGAACAAAGGACATTTGCCAAAGGTACGTCCAGAACATGATATATTCTCCGCCTGTTGTATACTTTACCACTTGCGAAAGCCAATTCTCGTCAATGAATGTTCATAATATTAGCGTGAAATATGATGTGAAGGCTACAGCATGGATTTTATCTTGTGCAAGGACTCCTTTGGTTTAAAATGTTTGGGAACCTCTGGCTGGGGGTTGGGAGTGGGGGCGAGTTGGGGGCCAATCAGTGGCTTGCGAGCTGGAAAATAAACACTTTTGGCTGGTCATCATATTTATTACAACTGGTAGGCAGTGAAGGAATAATTATCTTAATTACTTTGGAGCATTATGATTTTTAACGTTATTTCCTCCCCCTCCCCCCTCGGAAGTGCTTCATACCCCCCTCAACAGGGGTTGCATCCTCCAGGCTGGTAACCACCGCCTTGGAGACTAGCAGCTTTTTAAAACGGTGTTTAATCTTAGGAAACCGGACGAGGGTGAATTTCAAGGAACTGCACTAGTAATAAGTGCTAGGAGAGATGGTAGGAAACTTTAAAGGGCAAATGAACCCTGACATTTCAAGAAAGTCGGCGTTCTAACCGCTCCTCTAACTCTACCCATAATAAAACATTAGTTATTGTTTCTCTAAGCATTTTACTATCCAGACTACCATCACAAGATTATTTACAAACTGATAAAAAGGATGCCAGCTCTGTTTTGGTCGTTGCAGCCATCCATATTTTCTCATCCTTACCGGTGGTCACATGGTCTAACGCGTCACTTGGACTAGACCCAATTGCTGGTGTTGGGATATCAGGGTTGGAATCCCCGCCTGGTGTTTTTCCTGAACGGTTTCCCACTCTCCCTCCCATGCTGATGTCGTGCCTATTCCACTGGCGTGAGTTTAGGTCCGCGCTTGACCCGAACCTGGTGGAAATAAAACACACAGCTCGGCCCTAATCGTTAGTTCCAAATAGAACCTTTTAGTGTACGCTGGACAGGTTTTCTCAATGATACGTTAGAAAGGTTGGCTTCTTAGCTTCAGCTTTCCAGTCTGGTCTGGAATGAGACAACTCCTGATCGTCTCACCCCACGGATAACACCTGATTGTGTATCTAATACCCCGGTTAATCATCTCTTGTGTTCAAGCCAGTTTTAGATAAATAGTATTACGATTTAATATTTTGGGTAACCATTTGTTTTATTTTATAAACCAATGTTAGTTCTAAAATAAGTATTAGGGTGACCTGGCGGTCTAGGGGTAAGGTGTCAGACTTCTGTGATGGGGGTCCGGGGTTCAATCCTCGGTCCCGGCACAGATTTATCTGATTGCCAAACCCTTCCTTCACCTCTGACAAGACGTGTATTAATCACAACTTGTGAATGTGAGGAATGCCAGGCCTCCACCGTGGTTCGGATCCCACGTTAAACTGTAGATCCTCCATTTCATCTCGCAATCACCCTACCATTACACATTAGCGTAAGTAGGTATAAACCGAACGGGTAGTAAGACGTGGTACTATTAGTAATAATAAAATAAGTATTAATCGAGACCTTTAATATTTTAATCTATACACATAATAATGCTGCCATATTCATTATGCCCTTTAATAATTTATTCGAAAAATTATAACTTCATAAAACAAATTACAAACCTTAGAGAGCCTTAAATTTATAAAATTTTCCTCCTGACATTTGGTGCCTTCATGGATGTGAAAATAAAATAGTATTTGAAATATGACGTCACAGAAGAATGTTGAACATATAGTAGTGTATAGAGAGAGTAGCCATACAAGGATGCACATTGAAGAAAAAATGTCCAATGCTGGGGCTATATGAATCAGATAGCGGGGACTGTTCGGTTCAAAAAACGAGAATAAGATACTGGGAAATGGAGGAGGTTACATAATAATGAGTTAGATACCCTGTACTCATCCCAAGCCAGTGTGAGGATAATCAAATCTCGTAAATAACGGTGGGCAGGACATGCAACGTGAATGGGAGAATCTAAAACCTTGTTCAGGGTACCGATTGGCAAACCAAATGGGAAGAGACCATTGGGAAGACCTAGACATAGAAGGGAGGATAACATTAGAATGGACCTGAAAGAGATAGGGTGTAATGAGGTGGACTGGATAGAACTAGCTCAAGATAGGGATAGAGTGTAATGTGGTGGACTGGATAGAACTAGCTCAAGATAGGGATATAGTGTAATGAGGTGGACTGGATAGAACTAGCTCAAGATAGGGATAGAGTGTAATGAGTTGGACTGGATAGAACTAGCTCAAGATAGGGATAGAGTTTAATGAGGTGGACTGGATATAACTAGCTTTAGGTAGGGATAGGTGGCGTACTTTTGTGAGTGCGGGAATTAACTTTTGGGTTCCTAATGCCATAGAGTAAGTGAGTAATGTTGGCAAAACTATAGTAATAGTTAATAAAAGATACAAAGAACTTTGCTCAGGTTATAGAGAAGCGGAGATCTCCAGCAATCCAATTGGAGGACTGATGATAAATTACGGGGAGTAAAACCTTAATAAATAAGCTTAAATTGTTTTTATAACGATGGAAATATTGAGAGGAAATTTCCAAAACAAGTTTTATTTGGGAATAAAAAGTTGTTGATCTAGAACAACCAAATTGTTTGAAAAATAAATAAGTTGATCAAATCCGTTCAAAACACCCTTGAACTTTACCCTAGACGCCAAGAGCCTAGAACGATATTTTAGGTCGACCTGTTGTTTGTTTGAGGAGGGCGGGAGGAATAATCCTGAGTCAGATGCGCGGAGTGTGACGTTATTTGGGTTTCTGCGAGTTTCCAGTCGTCCAACTGGTTCACACTCTCTCCTCCTCCCCTCTTCCCCCCACCCTTCTTGTATTCTCACGGGCAGAGGCGTGCTACTCACTCTTGATAAACTAGACTTATGCAACCATAGTTTAAAATTTAATTCATAATCACATGGTTTGAAGAAAGGAACTGGTTTTGAATGGGAACAAACTATTCACATCAAGTTGAAGTCTCTTAGAATATATCGTAATTTTCAGTTTCCTACATGTCATATGTTAAATTTATTCTTTAAATATAATATAGCTTTGTAAACAATAAGTACTCATCATCAAGCGTGTGCAATGTGCATGTAAAATATTCATTAACATAATTTCAATTCCTTTCTGGTTCATCAAAACAGGTTGAGCATATTATAATGAATGGAGTCTATCTATAAAAAACATATATAGGGAATAATAGAAATGTTATAAAACGCGTGTTTTTTTAAATTGTTTCAGTCAGTTATAACTTGATTCCTACCATTTACTAGCGTTAGGAATCTCTGTCATTGTACACGTTGTACCAACAACTCTTCCTCTCAATATAATCTCAGAACTTCCACGCAAGGAGGACACATTGATGCGGTTTAGGCCAAGATATGGACCATGACCCACGGGCGCCTTTCAAAGCTATAACAATTTGTTTTAAAGAAAATGACAAAAACAGAGTGTCTGCTGCCTAATATCGACATAAAATGTTAGCAAAGTTAAGAGAGTTTTACAATTCCCCAGGGAAAATACCAAACGCAAGAGTTTAAATTACTAAATAGAGGTCTATGAGACGAGATCTTTCCAAATCATCAGCATCTAACACTTCAGATGAAGAAGTTAATCGGAAAAATACTGTCCACGAAGAAACTACACCATGTGTGGTGTGGGTTTATGTAGTAGACCTTCACATCTCGACATAAGGTCATGTGGAGATTGAACTCAGTCCCATCACTGTAAATCGTGAATTCATAAATAATGGGTCCGTGTCTTTGGAAATAAGCAGTTGCACTATGTTATTATTATTATTATTATTATTATTATTTATTATTATTATTATTATTATTGGCACCACGTCTTACTACCCGTTCGGGTTATACGCACTTACGCTAATGTGTAATGGTAGGGTGATTGTGAGATGAAACGGAGGACCTACAGTTTAACGTGGAATCCGAACCACGGTGGAGGCCTGGCATTCCTCACATTCACAAGTTGTGATTAATACACGTCTTGTCACAGGTGAAGGAAGGGTTTGGCAATCAGATAAATCTGTGCCGGGACCGAGGATTGAACCTCGGACCCCAGCACAGAAGTCTGACACTTTACCCCTAGACCACCAGGTCACCATTTGCACTATGGAAAATGCATGTATACATATTTTTTTAGCAAGTTAAAAGTAATATTTAGAAATTTTTCTAATCATTGCCAAAGATCATATCTAAATAATAAAATGATGATTTGATTTAAATAACCCCAAATCTGATCCAAATAGACCCACTTCCATCCTAAAATCAATTTTATTTCATAGTAGATTTAGTATAAGTTTTTTTCACCTTAAATCTTACTGAATATAATTAAAATATATGATTAAGAGTAGATTATACATATTATTCTTACACATTTTTATAACAACATTAAGAGTCAAAACCCGCTTTAGTGGCCGAAAGGTCTAAGGCGTCACTTTCGTGTTAGACTAGCCTCGTGATGACTGCGAGATCAGGGTTCATATACCAGTTGGGTCTACTGAGGCGGGTTTGTCCTAAATGGTTTCCCACCTTCCTTCCACATAAATGCAAATCGACTACCTCTAAAATGCTTCTATCCCCAACCATACCCCAATAGTTTATTTTCATAATAGTTTAGGTTCACAATTCGAAAAATGTTGTGATTAAAAAAAGTGAACATTGTTACTAAGATTAAATTACCCAAATATCCGTACGCCACCCTTATATCGCTGATGAAAGAGCATTCATTCATCAACAATCAAATAAACGATTTCCAACTTAAAATGTTGATCTTCAAACAAGTTAAAATGTCAATATGGTTGAAGAAATTAGTTGTGTATTAAACCTTGTTAACATCAGGGCCTTACTCAGGAATTAGTTGTGTATTCAACCTTGTTAACATCAGGGCCTTACTCAGGAATTAGTTGTGTATTCAACCTTGTTAACATCAGGGCCTTACTCAGGAATTAGTTGTGTATTCAACCTTGTTAACATCAGGGCCTTACTCAGGAGCTAGTTGTGTATTAAATCTTGTTAACATCAGGTCCTTACTGAGGAATTTGTGGGGTATTCAACCTTGTTAACACCAGGGTCTTTCTGAGGAACTAGCTGTGTCAACCCTGTGACATCAGGCCACTGCATGTTGGTGAAGATCGTGCCAACATTGGTGGATAGAGGGCTACAAACAAAGACCACATTATTAATAATTCTTTCGAGAAGGGTTTGAAATCATCAAACACCTCCAAGCTCTTTTTGTCCGGTGTTCAGTTTTGTTGTCGACCATACGGCAACTGGAACGGTTCGTCCGTTACAGGGTTTTGGGATGTTACAGTACAAGGTGAATCACCTCCCGAACACGGCTCAGATGTGGGATAACAGGTGACTGGCTATCACTCGCAACCACTCTGGTGATATCGGACATTTGGAGAGCAGTGATAGTTTACCTGCGAGGTTTGGGAACAGGGGTAGTGCTGCTGGCTGGAGGTTTGTGAACAGGGGTAGTGCTGCTGGCTGGAGGTTTGGGAACAGGGGTAGTGCTGCTGGCTGGAGGTTTGGGAACAGGGGTAGTGCTGCTGGCTGGAGGTTTGTGAACAGGGGTAGTGCTGCTGGCTGGAGGTTTGGGAACAGGGGTAGTGCTGCTGGCTGGAGGTTTGGGAACAGGGGTAGTGCTGCTGGCTGGAGGTTTGGGAACAGGGGTAGTGCTGCTGGCTGGAGGTTTGAGAGCAGGGGTAGTGCTGCTGGCTGGAGGTTTGGGAACAGGGGTAGTGCTGCTGGCTGGAGGTTTGAGAGCAGGGGTAGTGCTGCTGGCTGGAGGTTTGAGAACAGGGGTAGTGCTGCTGGCTGGAGGTTTGGGAACAGGGGTAGTACTGCTGGCTGGAGGTTTGAGAGCAGGGGTAGTGCTGCTGGCTGGAGGTTTGGGAACAGGGGTAGTGCTGCTGGCTGGAGGTTTGAGAGCAGGGGTAGTGCTGCTGGCTGGAGGTTTGAGAACAGGGGTAGTGCTGCTGGCTGGAGGTTTGAGAGCAGGGGTAGTGCTGCTGGCTGGAGGTTTGGGAACAGGGGTAGTGCTGCTGGCTGGAGGTTTGAGAGCAGGGGTAGTGCTGCTGGCTGGAGGTTTGAGAACAGGGGTAGTGCTGCTGGCTGGAGGTTTGAGAGCAGGGGTAGTGCTGCTGGCTGGAGGTTTGAGAGCAGGGGTAGTGCTGCTGGCTGGAGGGTGCGAGGTTTGGGAACAGGGGTAGTGCTGCTGGCTGGAGGTTTGAGAACAGGGTAGTGCTGCTGGCTGGAGGTTTGTGAACAGGGGTAGTGCTGCTGGCTGGAGGTTTGAGAGCAGGGGTAGTGCTGCTGGCTGGAGGTTTGAGAGCAGGGGTAGTGCTGCTGGCTGGAGGGTGCGAGGTTTGGGAACAGGGGTAGTGCTGCTGGCTGGAGGTTTGAGAACAGGGGTAGTGCTGCTGGCTGGAGGTTTGAGAACAGGGGTAGTGCTGCTGGCTGGAGGTTTGAGAACAGGGGTAGTACTGCTGGCTGGAGGTTTGAGAACAGGGGTAGTACTGCTGACTGGAGGTTTGAGAACAGGGGTAGTGCTGCTGGCTGGAGGTTTGAGAACAGGGGTAGTGCTGCTGGCTGGAGGTTTGAGAACAGGGGTAGTACTGCTGGCTGGAGGTTTGAGAACAGGGGTAGTGCTGCTGGCTGGAGGTTTGAGAACAGGGGTAGTGCTGCTGGCTGGAGGTTTGAGAACAGGGGTAGTGCTGCTGGCTGGAGGTTTGAGAACAGGGGTAGTACTGCTGGCTGGAGGTTTGAGAACAGGGGTAGTGCTGCTGGCTGGAGGTTTGAGAACAGGGGTAGTGCTGCTGGCTGGAGGTTTGAGAACAGGGGTAGTACTGCTGGCTGGAGGTTTGAGAACAGGGGTAGTGCTGCTGGCTGGAGGTTTGAGAACAGGGGTAGTACTGCTGGCTGGAGGTTTGAGAACAGGGGTAGTGCTGCTGGCTGGAGGTTTGAGAACAGGGGTAGTGCTGCTGGCTGGAGGTTTGAGAACAGGGGTAGTACTGCTGGCTGGAGGTTTGAGAACAGGGGTAGTGCTGCTGGCTGGAGGTTTGAGAACAGGGTAGTACTGCTGGCTGGAGGTTTGAGAACAGGGGTAGTGCTGCTGGCTGGAGGTTTGAGAACAGGGGTAGTGCTGCTGGCTGGAGGTTTGAGAACAGGGGTAGTGCTGCTGGCTGGAGGTTTGAGAACAGGGGTAGTACTGCTGGCTGGAGGTTTGAGAACAGGGGTAGTACTGCTGACTGGAGGTTTGGGAACACGAATAGCTTAGCGGACTAAGTAGGCTACTTATTGACCTCCGAGGTTTATAATAATTCTACCTTCTTCATTTCTAACTCTTTGTGTAAAAGAGGTGAATATCCCCCGGATGGTTAAACCAAAGGTTTTATCTTCTAAGAAGCCCATCATCGTACCACGGTTTCACGATATCGATACACCCCTGGTCTAGATGCTTGCCAACTGCACACCAATAGTTCTCTCTCTCTCTCTCTCTCTCTCTTAGCCGATCCCGCCTATATTTGTGTGGCATCTCGCGGATAAGCTAGGTAACATGCGGGTAGACGGCGGCGTTACGCGCTTTGACTGTGTAATATCGTCACCACGTGCGTGTGTGTGTGTGTTCATTGAACCTAGTAGCGGCGGACATCCACACACGTCGAGGAAAGGCTGGCTCACACTTGTCCAGGACGTATCGTATCGGATTGGTGCGTGTTTTTTTAAATGCTGGCGCACTTTTCACGGATTGAATCCTAGCATTTTCTTGAACAAAAATTAGATGAAAAAACTTAATCTGTAATATTTTTTGAGTAGGTGCGGTGGAGCAATATGAGCCGATGGCACACGCCATAGTAAGCACCTAACTTAATTGTCAACCATAAACCACGTAACACTTTTTCTTACTTTTTTGCACCCCCCCCACCCTCTCAATTCCATGTAATCAACCCCCAGTAAACATTTGGCCTGACCCCTTCTCATACAACCTCATGTCACGCAATTTTTCACATCGAGAGAGAATGTCATTATTTTCAATATGGAAACTTTTGTGACACTAAAAGAGGTCCTCTTAAGGTGTGGATGCAGGAAACGCGAGAAAAGATCAGTGTTTTTGCAGTTATCATAGCAAAACGTTATTTGGCCAAAACCAATCAAATAATCATCTAGTAGAAGCTTAGAGTTTAATTTTCTTCACAGGGGTTTTTGTTGAATATCTTGTCAAAGGTGTTCTGGAATTTAATGAAAACTTTTTGTCTTAATTTAAAAAGTTTGTCTCTAGTGCTGATATGCTCATGGCAGATATTCAACAACTGTCTAGGTCACCATGTGAAGAAAGTTAAACTTTGTGTTTCTACTGAAGAAATGTTTTATTTATTTTGATAAAAAAAAAAGTTTTGCTCTAAAAACTGCAAACACACTTGACTCGTGTTATCTGCATCTCCGCCTTAATACAACTAATAATCAGAAATCTAGGCCTATAAGTATGTTTACTAACGGTGAAAAGATGAATGATAGTAGTATAAGATGTGTGATGTACACACCCTCCCCTTTGTAACGCCATGTGGGCATTAGAGATCCCCCTCCCCCGATATAATATGAATGATCAATGCAATCAACTAAAATAAATGCGTATAACCCGAACGGGTAGTAAGACGCGGTGCTAATAATAATAATAAACTAAAATAAAATGTATTTTATAAAAATTGATTGTGTGTCTAAAAAATTAAAAGTGTAGTAAGTATTTACAACAAATCAAAACACAAATTATAATAAAAGACTCTTTGACTCCGTTTGTATATAACAGCCTCCATCAAACCAATTCTCTAAGCAAAGCTATTTCATTCTACTGTTGTGTGAAAGAAAACTAAATCTCTGTTCAGTTTGATGACGTAAGGCAACTGGACCCGCTTCTGTGGCCGCATGGTCTAAGGCGCTACACTCGCAATATACTAGACTGCCGATGGCGGGGGTATGAGTGTACTGAGGGTGGTTTTTACTAAATGGTTTCCCACTCTTCTCTCCACGTAAATTCGAGTACTCTTCCTCTAAATTCAACTTTACCCATCCCTAGCCCAATAGCATAAATAGCACACAAGCGTATAACCTGAATGGATAGTAAGACGTGGTGCTTAGGAGAAAAGAAAAGCCTCCATTACTTTTACACATGCGTTTTTAATTAAAATAATGCGCTACTATGAAATGATGCTCAAGTTTCAATGATTGTTACTAGTTTTGCTACGGAAAACATCGAAAGTTCACAGGGAAAAAACTACTGCAACACGGCAGACATCTTGTACCATAGTGATGGCGGGAATTAGCTATTATAGTGATTAATCATACTAGATATAATCTGCAAACTGTAATAGCTTCTCATGATTTGTTGTTAGGTTAGGTTAGGTTAGGTTAGGTTAATCCCATGACAAGTGGTGTTGCCATATAGGGCTCAGGGACTACAAACAATGGTGCACTTTTGATGTACCTGCCTTGCGCGCCTCTAATTACACCAAAGCAGTTACACAAATTCAGCCTTGTTTTCTCTCTCTCTCTCTCTCTCTCTCTCACACACGTCTTGAACATAGATGGTAATCTGCAGAGCTATATGAGGGGATCTCCATTCCTCCTCGTCTATGAAGTCCATAGCTCTACCCCAACCTGGATCCCGACCTACTTTGTAGATTACACATGACGTGAGTTCCCAACTAGAATACTCTTCATAATACATCTTATATAACATCCATGGGCCCATCCATCCTCTTACAGGGGTATTTACCCACTTACCGATGTCCAAGAACGCTTGAAATGGTATGAGTGCTATGGAGCATGCCATCATTATGAGAAAAATCCGAAACATAAATAATCCAAGATGGTGGACACAACGTATATAACCTGGCCGAGTGATGGGCACAAATCGAGCAACTTTCTATTATTAAATAATTTTTAAATAGAGAAAAAGAACAGGGGACAGACTTTACGTGAAATCTGAAACTGCGCATGTTGGAGACTGGCCTAACCCCAGTAATATATATACATGTGTGTGTGTATGTATGTCCGTGTCCTACTACTCAGCCAGATGTATTTACAAAAGTGGGATCAATATAGGGCTGTCAAGTATTTCTGATATAATTTCAAGACACCCGATACGAACCTGTGTTAGGACTATAATAAACTTATGTACAGGTTGGGTGGCACACATAATTTTAATTGTTCACGTGCGAGATCTCCGTTATTTACTAAGATAAAGATAAATTTAAAAAGTATTCTTCTAGTTCAACTTATGCGTGTCGTGTGTACTTTTCTAGGTAGGGCTCACCCGAGAAACAAGGCAGTGAGTTAAATTCCGGGACTGTCTCGGCCAATACGGGACGGATGGCAGCTCTTGGTAGAGATGAGGATGATATTGGGGAGGGATTCCTGATGGGGGGCATTTAGAAACATAACACCTCAGTATATCCGGTCATAATTTGAATCCAGACCTCTCTGTCACCAGACAATGGTAGTTGTACGCCCTGATCCGTGTGACCACTGTTGTGGAAGTTTGGTAATCTCTTGTACTTGAGAGTACCCAGCAGTTGTGGTGACAATTAGACCTTGAAAAACAATTAAATGTTCCCGTTAGACATCGTCTTTGTTGGTCTGGCTGTGGATTCCTCTCTGTCTGCTGGGAAAGGGGGTTCCCATGAATAAAGACCGGATGTTGGGAGAGTTCCTCTTTAATCTCTGATCACATTTCTAGATTCAACTTTAGACTTCTAATGGTTACCAGAGGGTCTACACTTGTGTTCTACTGGCTATGATCTGCACTACTATATTTTAGTTTACCTACCCTCTTCCCCCCACCGAGATGGTTTCTTAGCGGTCTAAAGGTAGACCCCACACTCTGATTATTGCTTCGGCTCTGAAAATACTCCCAATTTGAAGTGTGTTTTCTTCTTTCTAATTTTTCCTTATTTTGTTACTAAACAATGCAGGTAGGAGGGTCGCACGAGGATTTAAATTGTTGAGTTATCGAAGGAAGAGGTAATGATTAAAGATTTAATAAGATGCGTTCATCAATGAATCATCTTTTGGAAGTTTGAACCATTATGGTCTCCTTTTTGGATATATTTGTTCAAACCTTTAAAAATATTTATTAATGATGTATTTAAAAATCAATTAATGCATTACTCTTAAAAATGTCAACATTTTTATTCCTAATGCAACTCCCCTACCTACACTGTTTTGGAAGAATGGGAAGGGGGCTGTGGAAAAACGAAAATAGGAGATATTTCCCGAGCCTCTGTATCGGGAGTGGCTGGCTACCCAAATGTGACTCATTGTGATTTTCATATCTTCTCTCCACGCGAATGCAATTCCCCCCCCCTCCCCTTCCACCAGGACTGCCCTTCATCCCAACCTAGCCCTACTTAAATGTAGTCGTTGATGATTCTTGTTAATATTGTAATTAGGGTTTATAGGCCCGTCGACACAGTGAGGTCATTAGGGCTCCACAGCGCTTGTTAAAACTTACAAATAAAATAGTCTTCCTATTATATTTCAATCTCTCTGCTTCACTGACGTTACATTCAAAGGTACCGCCTCAATGAGCGAGAAATTGCTTTGCAGACGTCCAAATCTAACGCAATATTTAATTCTACGATGCGTTATTTCAAAATATGGTTCACACTAAAATAAAGTCGAACAATTCCAACAGGGCTATTTTTCCTTTAACAACCCTATAGTTTGATTTTTATTGATAGGTACAAACACACATGTGAAAAATAATGTGACGTTAGCTGATTTTCAACGACATTTTAAGAATATTTGCGGAGCTACGAAACTATTCTTGATGAACAAGGGCTCTAGATTTAGCCTTCTTCTAACAAATAGTGTAATTTTTTGATAGGCTTACGACAGAAAATGTTCAGATATTTGTGAAAAATCAAACAACTTTCCTCTTGATCTTGAGATAAGTTAAGTTTCATAAGTTTTCCTATCCCTATATCTTATTTACATGACAAAGTGTTGTTGTAGGTGATGGGTGAAAGGGAGTATAAGCATTGACAGAATAGAGTAGTTCCAGAAAACGACACAGACCAATGTATTTCAAGCAGTGTGGCCTGACAGCAATCGATACTTTCTTGCTGGATGAGGCGGCCGCCTTAACGGAAAGGCTAATAATGCCGGCTTGTTCTTTGATTCACTTTTTATCGATAATGTATTAAAATACCCCACCCTTAAAACAGTTTCTTTTACACCGTCTTACTACCGTTTGGGATGTATATACATCTCTAGTGTATTATTGATGAGGAAGGTAGAATTAGAGCTCATGTACCCGCATTTGTATGGAAGCAGTGTGTGAAATAATTTGAACAAAAAAATCCACCCTTATTACACTAGACCTAAATTCAAACCCTGACCTACTCCCACTCCGGCAAACCAGACTAGACCAGACATTTATACCACTAAACCACTGGGAAAGGTTTAGATAAGTTATCTTTCTCTGTCTGATACATCAGTTAGTTAAAGCCACGAACATCCGCTGCGGGCCTTGATTACACAAACAAACTACCCCTGTTTAGGGGTGGGGCAAGGGGTGCTTTCCGATAAACATTGTTTCACGCAAGTTGCATTGCCCCTCACCACTTGGTTGGGACGCAACCCGCGGCAAGTGTGTCGGTTGTTTTATTTTGCACGTGTGTGTACAGCGCATGTGTGAATGTGTGGGAAGGGTTACCATTGTGTGGAGGACACCCCCGTCATGGGAAGCGCACATGTGACGCATGCCGGCTTACATTACAGGTGGATCCCTGCGGGGGTATGGCCGCGCGCAAAGCTACATATATGGGCTTTTGAGTTTGATGTAGGGATATTTTGGGCGTATTGCAGTTGGGCTGAGAGTTCCTTCTTGGGAATTGTAAACAAGGTATACTGGTGTATTAACTCGGCACCGGTTGTTGTGGCGCTCGGGTGTGAAAGTTATCTAAAGATGAACGAAAAACAGCACGTGACGGATAGTAAGACAAAACAACATTTTAAAGGCTAAAGGACTGGTAGGGCTGAACTCGTATTTACATGTGGTATATTATCTGTTATATCCTCCTGGACAGTGAACATGGTCCTACTAAGCTATTAACTCGTATTTACATGTGGTATATTACCTGTTATATCCTCCTGGACAGTGAACATGGCCCTACTAAGCTATTAACTCGTATTTACCCGCTGGTATATTATCTGTTATATCCTCCTGGACAGTGAACATGGCCCTACTAAGCTATTAACTCGTATTTACCTGCTGGTATATTATCTGTTATATCCTCCTGGACAGTGAACATGGCCCTACTAAGCTATTAACTCGTATTTACATGTGGTATATTACCTGTTATATCCTCCTGGACAGTGAACATGGCCCTACTAAGCTATTAACTCGTATTTACCCGCTGGTATATTATCTGTTATATCCTCCTGGACAGTGAACATGGCCCTACTAAGCTATTAACTCGTATTTACCTGCTGGTATATTATCTGTTATATCCTCCTGGACAGTGAACATGGCCCTACTAAGCTATTAACTCGTATTTACATGTGGTATATTATCTGTTATATCCTCCTGGACAGTGAACATGGCCCTACTAAGCTATTAACTCGTATTTACCTGCTGGTATATTATCTGTTATATCCTCCTGGACAGTGAACATGGCCCTACTAAGCTATTAACTCGTATTTACCCCTGGTATATTATCTGTTATATCCTCCTGGACAGTGAACATGGTCCTACTAAGCTATTAACTCGTATTTACCCGCTGGTATATTACCTGTTATATCCTCCTGGACAGTGAACATGGTCCTACTAAGCTATTAACTCGTATTTACCCGCTGATATATTACCTGTTATATCCTCCTGGACAGTGAACATGGTCCTACTAAGCTACTAACTTTCAGGACAAGGGGTCCTGTGGCCCATCTGTTATGTGCCGGCGATTTTAATATCTTGTTAAAAGTTCCTGTTTATGTTTGCGTTCTCGTCTAAGAAAAGTATAGCAATCGTGAACATTTTCTGCCTCAATTTTATGATGGATTTTGCTTGAAGTTTTATTTGCTCCAGAACTCATAAAGTAGACTTTATAATAATTCTCTTTTGTGTCTCTGTCTTTACTTGGGGAATGTTGATGTTTATTTATTATATTGCCGTACTTCAAGGTCAAATCGTGATTTGTAGTCTAGATCTAGAATCAAGTGTACTCTAGTGGTTTTGAGTTTTTAGAAATTCGATCTTTAACCATTTTGTTTAAAATTTATATTTGAATAATGTTTTATATGATTTTCTATGGAAAACTTATGAAAGCGTAGCTTACTGATAACAGATTTTTGTAAATATTGTTTTGAACATATCCATTTATTTTCACAACACTTTTGTCCTATTTTCCTATTTACATCTATGAGGAGGTGGGGATGAAGTGGTTAGAATTTAGACGAAATATATTCAAATTTGCTTAAAGGGAGAGTGGAAAACAATTTAATAAAATACTCCTAATTATACCCGACTGGGGTTGGACTCTTTTAACTCCTCGTCGATAGATTGGTTTGCTAATGATGGGTAGATCGAGGCTAGACTCTGTCTGGTGTACTGAGAGTGGTTGGATTTCCACTCTTTCCCATATAAATGTGAGTACATTTCTTTTTCTTCCTTCCTCATCCCTACACTATTATTGCAATTAATATATACGGGCATAATCTTAAAAGGTAGAGAGACGCAAGTGAAAAACAACTTTGAAGGCTTCCAAGCAGATTATCGTGGCTTAATTTTAGACACAAAATATGACATATTTCCTCACGGGAATGTAACCTGGCCCCCTCTAGCCTCCACGGGAATGTAACCCTGCCCCCTCTAACCTCCACGGGAATGTAACCCGGCCCCCTCTAGCCTCCACGGGAATGTAACATTGCCCCCTCTAACCTCCACGGGAATGTAACCCGGCCCCCTCTAGCCTCCACGGGAATGTAACATTGCCCCCTCGAGCCTCCACGGGAATGTAACCCTGCCCCCTCGAGCCTCCACGGGAATGTAACCTGGCCCCCTCTAACCTCCACGGGAATGTAACCCGGCCCCCTCTAGCCTCCACGGGAATGTAACCCGGCCCCCTCTAGCCTCCACGGGAATGTAACCCAGCCCCCTCTAACCTCCACGGGAATGTAACCCTGCCCCCTCTAGCCTCCACGGGAATGTAACCCGGCCCCCTCTAGCCTCCACGGGAATGTAACCCAGCCCCCTCGGACACCCTGTAGAGCATGTTAACTGGTCCGACAGCGCCCAGAGATGAATGAATCCAATGTCAAGTTACACCGGACTCTCTCCAATAACTAAAATGGCGGTGAGGATGTAAAGAAGCCAAGGTCAAGCGGTGGTCGCTGAACTTACAATTATTCTCGACTAAACGAACTCTCTAGACATGGTCTCGAGAACTTCACGGTTGGCCAGTCTCGGTACTTGGCTCAGCCAACAGGAGGCCGGCCGCCCTCTCCTCATTGCTCTACAGGCCAGACCTAATCTGGCAGCTAGGGAAGTTACGTCAGGCCGCTTGATCTACAATTATTGTCACCTTAGTTCACTTGGTAACGAGTTCATCTAATGAGCTAAGGATTCCGGGTTCAGTTCCCAGGATGGCCGAAAACTGAATCATTGGTGAAATGTGGATTTCCTCTTTCACAGTGATGAAAACGATCGGGGGCTGGATGTTGTGTCTGTTCTAGATTAAAGTTAATAAGTATTGTACTGTTATAATCAGTCGGTTCAGAAAGTGCACGTTTAATAACTCATGTTTAGACTGGACTGCTGACGATGGGGAGATCGAGGTTCAAATAACGTTCGGATATCCTGGTTTTTTTTCCTTAAGGGTTTTCAACCTCCCTCCACGCAAATGCTGGTATACTTCCATAAATTTTGACCTTCCTCATCCCTAGCATACAAGCGTAACTATTATATATGCGTACAGCCCAAACGGTAAGGGAGAGGAAGTGAAAACAAATGTAAAAAAAACGTATATATATACTATATATATAATATATACTACACCTATTTATTTTACAATAAGCTACACACACACATTAGTATAAATATGTGTAGCCTACTTTCAACAGATAATTTGTGTTTATTTTGAGTGCCTATTCAATAAAAGACATGCACTATTTACTATTAGACGTTAGTCACTACATTTTAATCATAAATCATATTTTAGTTATGAATTTTGCACTATAAGCTACGTATTGTTTACCACTAACTAAGCGCTACTCACAAATATAAACCTAGTCCTATCATTATAAATCAAACAACAGGTGGCAGTTTACTTATGTGGTTGTGAACCAAGGACCGAACCTTGTGGCACTGCAGATGTTACTGAGTGTCGCCTATCAGTACACATTCCTGGCGGTCATTTAGGTATGACTACATCCATATATTTACGAAATTTAATATTTGACCCACTTAAATGATAATTATCTATAACAGTATTCCATTAACAAAAAATAAAGTTCCCCCAGCCACAGAAAAGTATTTCCCCCAACCAAAGCACATTGGTAAAATATATTAAACCGGCTAATATAGCGGCCATATTGTGACCAAAGCCAAATATTTAACAAAAGTAAATTATACATTTTTATCCTGTTTTTGGCTTGTTTGTCACAGATAAACTTTAACCTTAACACCCACCTCGGTGGCGTAGTTGGCTAACGCGCTAGTCGTGTTGAGCTCGACCGCCGAGGACGGGGAGATCGAGGTTCGAATCTCGGTCGGGTGAACTGGGAGTGGTTTTTCCTAAATGGTTTTCCACTCTCCCTCCACGCAAATGCGGGTTCACTTCCTCTAAATTCAACCTTCCTAATTCCTAATCCATTAGCGTGATTAGTACTTAAGCGTATAACCCGAACGGGTAGTAAGACGCGGTGCTAAATATTATTATTATTTAACCTTAACATTTATATTTGTTGTTCAAATAAAAGTTGATCTATTTCCATTTTAACCCAAAATAAATATTTTATTTACCGACTTAAATTCTGAAATCCAACTTTTTTTCCAACGAAATCCAATAATTTTACTTCCCACAAATTAGTCTCCAATCAGACCTCACTGTTTTGGTTCGTTGAAACGCCCCGTGGCAGACTTTCATTTGTTTACAGTCTTGGATTGTGCTATAATAGTTGAAAGTGGATTTGTCACTCTTATAAGTGAGATTCCGTTGCTCAACTTTTAGATTTTAAAATATTTGTGGATAACTTTCTATATAATACTGTGTGGCCTACTTTGTGGGAGCTATACGTATACAAAGTCTTGATGTTACCGTTTGTCACAGCATGTTCCTTTGATGTTTCATATTCGAGACTTTTGTTTAAACCGAGTTCCAAGTTTAGATCACGTTAAAGAAGTAATACAATCTTTCACAATTTATAGGCAAGCTTTTGATATCATTTCCTCCCCCCAAGCTGTTAAACAAAATCGTATTTAAAAAAATGTTTTATTTAAAACTGTGTTGGTCTCTTATATCCGTAGGTTTGTTTTCATTCAAAGTTTAACCATACAAGCGTACTTTCAGTTTGTCTGCGAACATTAGCTATTCAAAACTTTATGGGCACGACTTCCAAATATTTGCAAACCACGTTTTATTACGAACACAAATACTATCGATACAAATATTGTCCTCGATCTTAAGAGTATAGAATTTCTCCCTACCATCCCGAATTAATAAAGTCAATATTCACAAGCAGTTCAGCTGATTACAGCTACCAGTAATGTATTGCCCCCATGGCTCAATCGTTAGCACGTTTGTATAAATATGCAGCTAGTCTGTACGGGTAGTAAGACAGTGTGAAAAACAGACGACCAAATACAGAGGTTCCCTTGTGATATAGTGCTAATGTACTTAGCTTGTTTTTATCAAGGGGTGCCAACCTTCACGCTTCACCGGTTTTACAAGGGATGTAGAGAGGGATTTAGTATCTGTTCTACAGGTAGATAGATGTAAACCAACTTCCGCTGCTATACAGGTTTCAGGAGGGATGGTTGCGTCAGCGTCAGTGTGCACTCCCGAGACATTTTACTGCTGGCGGACTTTTAGCTCTGCAACAAGCTATTGTTTAGCACCTTGTCTTACTACCCGTTCGGGTAATACGTCTAGGTACTAATTACGATAATGGGTTAGGGATTAGGAAGGTTGCATTTAGAGGAAGTGTGGTTGCATTTAGGGGAAGTGTACCAACATTTGCGTGGATATAGCGTAGAAAAACATTTAAGAAAAGCAACCCTCATTACTCTCAACTGGGATCGAACTCCTATCTCCCAGAAATCGGCTGTCTGATCTATTGCGAGAGTTTGACGTCTTAGGGTAGGCCTAAGTCCTCGCCTCAGGACCCGAAGTTCGTGAGTTCAAACCCAGCCGGGGTCGAAGGATTTTTCTTGAGCTATAAAAATCCGTAGCACAACTTCCTTCGGAGGGGAAGTAAAGCTGTCAGTCCTCTGTCAATTGTAAAAGGACTTTGGAAGGTATTTGAAAATACGTTTCCCAGGAAAATGGATTTATTCTTTCGCCCTCGCTCATAGAAATTCTCGTTTGCTGATATAATCATTCAGTTCAGAAAGTGGATGTTAAATACCTCAATTAGATACATAATATTGTTAGAGTGACGTCCTAGATCATGCGATCACCTAAGCGGGTTATTATTTTTATTAAATATTAGTTTTGTCATTTGACCTTTATTTTTGATCCAAAATAATAATTGTGGTTTTAAGGAGTTTTGGTAAATCATTTGAACACACCTTTTCATTTCATAGCATATATCAAAACTAGTATAGCCATAATCTAGACCTATTTTTACTTTCTCGCGCCCCTTGGGTAGAGACAGTATTGTGATAGTCATAAATAATCGAATTCGTGAGTTTGATGGATGTCGACGTTTTATGAAGCCCTGAACCCGAAAAACTGTTTTTTTTTGTAACGTCATCTGTCCGTCTGTCTATCTGTTTGTTTGTTTGTTACTGGGATTAGAGACGAAACCATTTTACCGACCAGGCTGAACTCTAGGATTTTCATAGGGCTCCCCAGAGTTTTTTTTAAAAAATTATCTAACCCTAAAGTTAAAGGTAATTTAACTATGGGCGAAAATAGAAAAAATCATTTTTCTAAAAATATGTTCAAACTATTTTAATTCAAATTCGAATTCAGGCATTGTTTAACATTACAAGCAAAATAGCAGTTCTCATTTTCCATGAAAAATACTTTGAGGGCACCTTACATGATCGTAAACTTCAAATTATTCGGATCATATCTCCGTAAATATTTGCAATAGTTGTTGTAATAGGTTGAGACATTGCTGCTTGCTATATTTTCCTTACCTTCACATGTTTGCCAAGATGTTACGGACTCGAACATTCTTAGTAACTATCGTGGTCGAAATACCTTAATAGACTCTCTAAAGTGTGTACAAAGACTTCCTTCGCGTGATCTCGGACACTTTGACTACCATACAACTTTAAAGAGGGCTGATCACGTGCTGCGCGTCTTACTACCCGTCCACACTGGTGGAGTAAGGGCGAGGAAGGTAGAATGGACGGCGGAACGGTTAGACATTATACTGGAAGATCCACCTAAATACACACGGCCGAGACTTGAACCCCAACCTCTCGGTCACGTGCTGCGCGTCTTACTACCCGTCCACCCTGGTGGAGTAGGGGCGAGGAAGGTAGAATGGACGGCGGAACGGTTAGACATTATACTGGAAGATCCACCTAAATACACACGGCAGAGACTTGAACCCCAACCTCTCGGTCACGAGACAGCGTACCCCTTGTTAAATAAAGTCTTTGACACTAGCTTGTTGTTTTTTAGTAAAAAAAAAAGGGTCAAAAATCTGATTTCACAAGGCTTAAAAAAAAAAATATATATATATATATATATATATATATATATATATATATATATATAAAAAGCTGTAAATGTGTTCAAAGTAATTTATCTTGTCACCCGCTTTGGTGGCTGCATAGTATCAAGGTGTCACTCACGCAATAGACGAGCCTGTCGATGACTGGGAGATCGGTATTCGAAACCCTCTCGGGTGTACTGAGGGTGGTTTTATTATCTCCACGCAAACGTAGGTACAGTTCCTTTAAATTCAACTTTCATCACCCCTTAAACAATATCGTAATTAGTACATAAGCGTACAACTCGAACGGGTAGTAAGAATTGGTGTACACATGATAGAACACCTATGATAGAACGTGAAAGCGGCTGTGTGATGCGTTACTTCTAACTCATATAGCGACAGTATCGTAATCGTGACATATTTCAACCTCTTCACTATGATGGATATAAACGTTTCTAGTGGCTCCGAGCTAGAATAAGTGGGTTTTACAATTCTGTCTGTCCTGTATGTATGTCTGTCTGTATACACCAGGGGCTACAGCAAAAACTGTTTAGTTTTCGGAAGTGGCCTTTAACCATTTGGTTCAAAATTGATATTTGGGGAATGTTTTACATGATACATTTATAAAAAATATACTTATTTTTCGAAATAATTGTATTTAAGAATAGTCTACTAATGGCTAGTTTTTGAACATTTGAAATTAAATAAAAAAGTTTTAACAAATGTTGTTCAAAGTTAATAACTATAACTGTTGGTTATAAAAACAATACTTTCTGCAGGAAAAAATATTTAAGAACAGTTAATTGATAAGTAGACTATGAAAAAGTGCGATTTTGTCGTACCATATATTTTAAAATATAAAATGGTTTTCAAAGAGTATTAGAGTTCTTTAAATAATTGGACTAAACTGAGACAAATATTCCGTTGCCCTAGCTCGTTTGGTTTGAACGTAACTTTGGTGTTCAACACAATTGACCGTTTTCCCTACTCTCGCAAACACCTCTGTTTGGTTCATCTATTTCAGCTCTGCTCGGTAGAAACACACCTAACACAGATAATACGGGGGGAACCTGGAACATTCACAGCAAAGTCACAGACATTTTAAAACTGACATTCTCGGATATTTTGTCAATAAATTTCGAAATAGAAATTAATCCAGTGTAAACTATTATCTCCATCTCCGTTTCATGTGATTTGGTAACAAGTCTGGTGTCGAGAATTTAACAGCAGACTGTGAACGTAGCAGGATTTTCTTTATTTAAATTATTTGAGGCATTTAACGTGTACTTACTAAAACAACAGATTATACCCACCAGCGTTGATTCATCACTATAAAGGAGGAAACCCTTATTTCACCAATGATAATTTTTTTGGCCATGCCAGGAATCGAACCTGGGACCTTAATTTATTAGGAAGACGGAAACATGTATTTTTTTAATTCTAGAATACCCGCAAAAGGCGGGGTCTTTATAAAAATAAAAAGTATATAAACCATATTTAAATACGCGAGGGCTTTTTTCGCCAACTTTAATAATGGTTCTAAGGACGATTAAGGCCAATCCTTGAAATTTGCCATCATGATTAATTGCGTAATAGCGAACCTTATTCCGATAAAGTTCCATTCTGAGAACATATAAATTAGTTAGAAATAAAATGAAGCCTCCTTTCTTCGCGAAACTAGTAGCCATATCTTGTTGATGTAAACTTGGTTTCGCAAAATGGCGACTTACCCACATTTTCATTACCCATGCCTTTTTGTTTTTTTGTGGGGAGCCTTGTTTCGTGTTCGCTGACCAAAAGTTGGCCAGCCGTAGTTCCAGGCAAACTAGTTTACTTCACTTTGCTGCCTTCTTTCTCTCTTTGGCGCAACAAATTGTCGCACTTCTCTTGGAGAGGGTCATTGACAGGTATCTCGAGCGCTAGTTCGGCTACGAGCAACAAGGGCATATGATTAGCATTTACATCTATAGTAGACTGCAGTGTATGAACCGCATAGAGTTCCACCTGTACCAGACTGCAGTGTATGAACCGCATACAGTTCCACCTGTACCAGACTGCAGTGTATGAACCGCATAGAGTTTCACCTGTACCAGACTGCAGTGTATGAACCGCATACAGTTCCACCTGTACCAGACTGCAGTGTATGAACCGCATAGAGTTCCACCTGTACCAGACTGCAGTGTATGAACCGCATACAGTTCCACCTGTACCAGACTGCAGTGTATGAACCGCATAGAGTTTCACCTGTACCAGACTGCAGTGTATGAACCGCATACAGTTCCACCTGTACCAGACTGCAGTGTATGAACCGCATAGAGTTCCACCTGTACCAGACTGCAGTGTATGAACCGCATAGAGTTCCACCTGTACCAGACTGCAGTGTATGAACCGCATAGAGTTCCACCTGTACCAGACTGCAGTGTATGAACCGCATACAGTTCCACCTGTACAAGACTGCAGTGTATGAACCGCATAGAGTTTCACCTGTACCAGACTGCAGTGTATGAACCGCATACAGTTCCACCTGTACCAGACTGCAGTGTATGAACCGCATAGAGTTCCACCTGTACCAGACTGCAGTGTATGAACCGCATAGAGTTTCACCTGTACCAGACTGCAGTGTATGAACCGCATAGAGTTCCACCTGTACCAGACTGCAGTGTATGAACCGCATACAGTTCCACCTGTACCAGACTGCAGTGTATGAACCGCATAGAGTTCCACCTGTACCAGACTGCAGTGTATGAACCGCATAGAGTTCCACCTGTACCAGACTGCAGTGTATGAACCGCATAGAGTTTCACCTGTACCAGACTGCAGTGTATGAACCGCATACAGTTCCACCTGTACCAGACTGCAGTGTATGAACCGCATACAGTTCCACCTGTACCAGACTGCAGTGTATGAACCGCATAGAGTTCCACCTGTACCAGACTGCAGTGTATGAACCGCATACAGTTCCACCTGTACCAGACTGCAGTGTATGAACCGCATACAGTTCCACCTGTACCAGACTGCAGTGTATGAACCGCATAGAGTTCCACCTGTACCAGACTGCAGTGTATGAACCGCATACAGTTTCAGCTTTATGATTAACTGCATAACTAACGACGTTACAAAACTTTCCGTAATATGTACACAAATATAACTAATTTTCTGATTTTACTGTATATTTAAATATTCTACGATGTTTTTCACAAATTAATTTAATACAAGATCAAAACTTAAAGATTGACTTCTGCCATGTCGTTTGTACCACTCATAATGCATGCTGTGTTCAAGGAGCAAATATATAAGTTGTCAAGCCATAGCAAGTACTGTATCAACCAATTAAAAAAATAGAAATTGCGAAGGACACTAGTAGATCATAGTAGTTTGGCCAATTGATTTTTTTTACTTTAATTGGTAAAAGTAAAAAATAACAAGGCCCGTTTAGTTTGGTCGAATTTGGGAGTTTTACAATAAATATATAAATAAATATATATAAATAATGAATACATGAATATCATTTAAGGGTTGACAGTGGAAGAAAAGTAAATATGGTGGCGTTGCTATGAATGCAATGCAATTTAGAGCCAATGTTTTGGCCCTTGGCAACTTATATTAGATTGACCATAGGCCTACCTAGCCCAGATTCCTGATGTAAGCCAACTTATTTAAAGTGTCTGATTGGATTGTAAATGTTATGTTTCAATATGGATGCGTATTGGTCAATATTGTAAACTCTTAAGGTTGCTACCGTTCAATTGGTAGACTACAGTTGAATAAAAATACACATTAATTACATTTATCTATCAAGAATATCAAGCGGGCACTCTGGGAACCTTACTTATGTCTAGTTTGTGTGTACATTGTTGCCAAGTCGGGAAGGACAAACTCAAGACGTGAGTATATGGCAACATAATAGCCAGGCGACGTTGCGTCTTCCCATGGCAACGCGTGATGTCACATCCGGGGAAGACTAATAAGAGTTTATAGGGCTAGGATAGTATGTTCCTGATATACTTCACACATGACGTCATGCCGCGCTGTTGATTGCTGTGGGATGGAAGGGGATGCAAGGGTTTTTGAAGTTTTTATGCCAAAACTAATCAAATATTTCTCCAGTAGAAATATATAATTTAATTTTCCTCACAGTGACCTCAACATTTTTGAATATCTGCCGTGGGTGTCCTGGAATTGAATGACCAACTTTTTGTCTACATTTAAAAAGTTTCTCATCTAATGCCGCTATCTTCATGATGAATATTCAGGAACTGTTGATATCAACACGTGAAGAAAAATAAAATATATGTTTGTACTGTAGAAATATTTTATTTATTTTAGATAAAAAATATTTTTGCCATAAAAACTGCAAAAAACACTGGCCTTTTCTTGCCCTTTCAGCCCACCTTAATAATTAGTGCCCTAATTATTATTAATGGTTAGTGGTAGATCGGCAGTTTGGGGGTAAAGTCCCCCAAACCTCGGAAGCAGGAGAGATTTCAATTTTTCAAAATTATTTATAAAAAGTATGTTACTAGCGCTTAATTGGTTGAT
This sequence comes from Timema podura, assembly GCA_033556935.1. NCBI lineage: Eukaryota > Metazoa > Arthropoda > Insecta > Phasmatodea > Timematidae > Timema > Timema podura. The sequence goes on along the minus strand of JAVRXN010000007.1, from coordinate 53,116,165 downwards.
AAGTATTCACGTTAAACAATATAGATACATTTTCATTAATTCAATGAACAAATTAACATTCTAAATGAAATCATTGGTATAAATAAAGCGCTCCCTAGCGCCGTACGACACCACTGGTTCACACATCTTAGTTCAGTAGATAGTACATTTGCTAATTTGTATTGATCTAAAGGTAATGGGGTTAAATTCCTTGAAATAATAAAAATGTGTCATTTCAATATTGAATTATTTCCCTTTCATTGGGCTCTTAGTAATGGATAATAAATTGGGCGAGCCAATGAATTTTGGCTACTTTTGTTTTTTTAGGTATTTATTAAGGTGCGGCAGAAGGGAGCGCGAGTAATTTTACAGTTTTTATAACATTACACTTTTTTGGCCAAAATAAATAAAATATTTTTCCAGTAGCAACATAGAATTTAGTTCTCTCCACGTGCTAATATCAACAGATCTTGAATACCTGTCAAAGGTGACCTGGAAGTTTGTCAAAACTTTTTATATTTATTTAAAGGGTTTTGACAAAATTCCAGGACATCCTTGACGGATATTCAAAATCTGTTGAAATTAGCACGTGCAGAAAACTAAACTCTATGTTGCTACTGGAAAAATATTTAATTTATTTTGGCCAAAAAATTTCATTTCTATAAAAACTGTATAAATACTTGCGCTCCCTTCGGCCCGCACCTTAAACGTTTGATATATTTTTATTTTTATTTTGGAATAAAACTGGTCTAGACTTTAAACTGCCTGTGCTCAGATTTAGTGATTGATAGTAATGAAGTTCGTGCAATATAAAACCTATTTTATGTCCACCACAAATTAAAACGTGGAAACGTTTATTAAAATTTAAATTATTTGACCTATTAACGTAGTTCAAGATTGAAGTACTTAAATGACTTTAATTAATTTCAATTAGTTGAAAAATGAATTAAATTACACCTGGAATTGAGGATTGAACCCAGTACCTTTAGCTAAGCGTACCAATTCATTCCGTGCTCAGGGTCATTCTTCACTCATAATGTAAGGCAGAGTCTGTAATGGACGTGTGGCACTCGTCGGCTACATACGAGCGATAAATGAATATCGGGAGCTATCAGATCCTACTGCAGCCCTCTGCCCCTAGGAAGGAGCACGGAACGAGTCCTGGATAGCTCAGGGGTGCGCTAAACCAAAGGTCCCTGGTTCGAATCCCGCGTCCAGGTGTCATTTTTCAACCAATTTAAAGTAATTGGATTGTAGTCTCCGCTATGCAAACATATCCATAATTACAATTATCTGCAACCTATGAGTTGATATTCATCAAATAACTAAATAGCTAAAATAAAATCCACACTTTAACGAAAGGAAAAAAAAAACTATGATTTGATCACAGAATGATAAGTGAGAAGAGATTGTTGGATAATACTTTTTAAATCTTTGTACCAGCATCTATTGTTGGATTTCCGTACGGATAACACCATCCCACATTTTGAAAAGTTACTAATCTACTCTCATGTATTCATACTGGATGCCGAGTTTGTCCATGTGAAGGTTGTATAATGTATATATAGTCCAATTAGGATAGGAGGAACCTTTTTGATATTTTTAAAAGTTTCTAAAACCATTATATATATTTATACGTCAAGCTATGTGATCTGCATCCGTAACTTTAATAGTAGATAATATTTATGAAATAATATCTATGGAATTTTATTAAAAATAAAGTAAATTGTTAGTTTTGCATTTGTTTGCAGCCAATATTGATAGTGTACCGGCAAGTCCCAAGTGGCTGCACTTAACATACATTCATAAATACAACTGAAGTTATTTTTCAGTGTAAGTATAAGCATCTTTAGTAGTATCAGCCTAGGCCTGGATTTAATCCTGAGGCCATTTCCACTATATTGTCGATAATTATTACGTTACTATTCATTCCTCTTGAAACATCAACTTCTATTATATAGCGACACGAGCAAACTTTCCTCTAAATTTGTTAAGACATTAACTGAGGGGCTTATTTTCTTTAAATATATTAAAGTCTGTAAAATGATCCTCCACCCGTTACCTGTGTAGATTATAAAGATAGAAGCATTCAGTATTTACTAAATACATTCATAACATTTGTCTTAAGGCCCTTGGCCCTGTCGAGTGCAAATCTAAAACCTATTTTGTAGGATGGTGGGTGGGAGGGTGAAAGGCGTGGTGTGGCTTCACAGACGACCAAAGTATCCTTCCGCGCCAACAAGAACAGATGGATCACGGTAACCGTAGATGGCGCTAGCAACCGGACAGGTCTTGCGGAAAAATCAAACGTTTGGAAATATCAGTTTTTTAGAGAAAGAGTGATAAGTGTGTATAATCCGAACGGGTAGTAAGGCGTGGTGCTAATAATACTAATAATAGTAATAATAATAATTATTATTATTTTCTTATTTTTTGCCATGAAGCCGGCAGTTTTTTATTGAAAAATGTCAATTTTATCGTTATTTGTTCACTGTTAAAATTAAAGAGGAGGTGTGTATATAAAAAGTATAACTTAATCAACATGCTTCTATTCTTGAACAAACCGTTTCCAAAAAGAAAATTGCAAAACGATTTAAAAAAAATTAAGATAACCGTTTGTTCCCATGGCTCTGCATTTCCACGCCAAATGAAAAGGGCCAATCGCCTTAAGAAATGGTTTATAAACAACAAACGTCAGGTCTTACATATAATGTACCTGGCCATCCTCAGACTTACTGGAGTTTTTGATTAAAACTTCAGTTCACTCCTGAACAGCAAATGTGTTTATATTTTCTAAATGTTATTTCTGACTAGTGACTTGATTTGATTGTAACGAGACGGGAAACCTGCTCATTACGTGATTTCAATTAGTGAGAAGGCCCCACCTCGGCGAGCTGGCCTGCGGACGAGTGAATAGACTAAGTTAGTCGCTTTTCCGACCTCTGATGTTGTTTTATGAACTGTATCAGAACCTTGAAACGACTGAAGCTAAAATAACACGAGCCAAATATCTCGCAAGGTGCTCACCATGATTTGATTGGGGTATTTAACATGCACTTAACACGCGACTTACTGACTAACTTGGGCAGCAGACCCACGCCTAGTGTTACACACGCAGGTAGAGCCCGTATTACAGTGTTATCACTACTCTAACCGGCCCCTTGTTGTAGTGGCCAGTGCACCTGGCCACGAGCCTAGGGGTCCCGGGTTCGATTCCCGACTGGTACCGTTGGTATTTCTCCCTTTAGGGGAATAACTTCAATGGTCGCTGGGATTTGGTTAATTAGGCTTAAGTTAGATTAAGACTCAACTTGGATCCACAACATCATAATAACTATCATTATATCATCTTCCAACGTGTATTATTATTATTATTATTATTATTATTATTATTATTATTATTATTATTATCATCATCATCACCGCGTCTTACTACCCGTTCGGGTTACACGCACTTACGCTAATGTGTAATGGTAGTGTGATTGTGAGATGAAATGGAGGACCTACAGTTTAACGTGGGATCCGAACCACGGTGGAAGCCTGGCATTTCACACATTCACAAGTTGTGATTAATACACATCTTGTCAGAGGTGAAGGAAGAGTTCGGAAATCAGATAAATCTATACCAGGACTGAGGATTGAGCCCCGGACCCTCAGCACAGAAGTCTGACACCTTACCCCTAGACCACCAGACCTCTCATGACGTGTAGACAACCTATTGTACACCCTGGGCAACGTTCTGTGCCAAAAGAGCGGCTGATAGTCTACACATAAGGTGATTGAATCTGGATGACATATCCCTCTCGGTCGTAATTATGTGCCAATCCATACGATTAAAAAAAAAGCATGACTCTGGATTAAACCAGGGTCCCTTAGAACCATGGTCGACCACTTTAGCCAATCACCCATGGAAACGAGAATGAAACAAAATGTTTAACCCGTTTTTATGTACAGTCCGATTTGAATAAGAAGGAACTTTTTTGTCAGTGATAAAAATTACTAAAATAATGTTAGTATTTTATTCATACATCACTTCATGAACTGCAACTGTTACTTTTGAAAGATATGATCTATTTCTATAGTTTAATACTACTGATCATATATAATGTCATCGATGTTGACCACAATATAACGTGATTGTATTCTCTGAAAGATCCTTCGTATCAAAATCCTACTCTATATTCTCTAATGTATTTCACAACTATTTAAACAAACAATCCACCCTATCTTTTGTTTTATCATTTCCTCGATAGGGGTAGCAGGAACTTTGACTGCCCTTTTAAACGATTTGGTGCGGGCTTTGGGCCGCCATCTTTTTATGCTACTCGCGCTTTTAAATGTCGCGATAAAACAACCTAATGAAACCCCCCCCGGACCGGATGTTGCCAACCACCGCCACTTCCCGTCCACAACTCAACTGCTTCTAACATACAACTTCTGAGTTGGTCGTTACTTGTAGAGGCCTACACGCTTCTTGAGATCCAGGATTGTGTTTTTCATATCAAATAATAATAAAAAAGTTCCTACCACATTATATTACACTGCCCCCTTTATTATATAAAAAAAGATTGACTGGTGTAAAGGTTCGTTGTCTAAGCAAGCAGCAGTCGTCAGTCTATTTCACTGGTCTAAGGAGTCACTTTCACAATAGACTGGACTGCCCATGATGGGTATATCGGGGTTCGAATCCCGGTTGAGTTTACTAGGGTGTATTTTTTCTAAATTGGTTTTTTTCTCTCGCCCACACAAATGTTGGTACAATTCCTCTCAAATTATACTTGTATCGTTCTTAGCCCCTTAGGGTAAATATGCATCGTGGATGAGTGTTAAGACGTGGTGCGCGCGCGCGCACACACACACACACACACACACACACACATTGTTCATAGAAAACAAACTTTAATAAGGCATAAATCAATTTAATCTGAGCCTGTTAAATAATATAAAGAACTCAGCTTTCATTGATTCAAAATGTTTAGTAGGTTCCTTCTTCCTGCCATTAAGGTCACCGTTGTTAAGTTGTCAATCATTTACTACGCAAAAATCGTCGAGGTAACTTAACAAAACAAATTACTCAAATCGAAGTAGGCCTTTTCCTTCTACAGATCCTTTAGAAGTTTGCTAAAGTTAGGGTCTAGTAGGTTTTGATTCATTTAGTAGGTGACGGGGTCTATTAACCCGCAGGAAATTGTCCTTGAAGAGGAGTAAGAACGAGTTGACAATTTCGGATTACCATAATTTAGTTTTAGTATGGCATATAATTTTAGAGCAATCAGATTTATCACTAGCACCTTTGTTAGATTTGCAGATGAACCACTTTTCTGTGACATAGCCGGTTGTTGGCCGGACCCCTCCGCCCTCCAATATGCGCATGACGGGGCCGGGCGTGGTGACCGCGCCCCACTGTGCCAATAAGACTGCCCCATTCTACTCCGTCTCAGAGCTTGGAGTGACAACACGATCCACTTCACCGCGTTACAGCCGCGGGTGGCGACCGAACTGGTGTGAGAATGGAACAAACCAAGTGTTGCTTTGTTCTCTCTGTCGCGCTAGACCTACCCTTTCAAGCTCAGAACTAGCTGGGAAAAATATCAATAGATTACATTTCTAACAGATTAACAATTCCATCTTGTGAAATGTTTAAACTCTTACATTCCTGACGGCTCAACAATTCCATCTTGTGAAATGTTTAAGCTCTTACATTCCTGACAGCTCAACAAGTCCACCTTGTGAAGTGTTTTAACGCTTACATTCCTGACAGCTCAAGTCCACCTTGTGAAATGTTTAAACTCTTACATTCCTGACAGCTCAAGTCCACCTTGTGAAATGTTTAAACTCTTACATTCCTGACGGCTCAACAATTCCATCTTGTGAAATGTTTAAGCTCTTACATTCCTGACAGCTCAAGTCCACCTTGTGAAATGTTTAAACTCTTACATTCCTGATGGCTCAACAAGTCCACCTTGTGAAGTGTTTTAACTCTTACATTCCTGACAGCTCAAGTCCACCTTGTGAAATGTTTAAACTCTTACATTCCTGACGGCTCAACAAGTCTACCTTGTGAAGTGTTTTAACTCTTACATTCCTGACAGCTCAAGTCCACCTTGTGAAATGTTTAAACTCTTACATTCCTGACAGCTCAACAAGTCCACCTTGTGAAATGTTTTAACTCTTACATTCCTGACGGCTCAACAAGTCCACCTTGTGAAATGTTTTAACTCTTACATTCCTGACGGCTCAACAAGTCCACCTTGTGAAATGTTTTAACTCTTACATTTCTAACGGATCAACAAGTCCACCTTGTGAAATGTTTTAACTCTTACATTCCTGACAGCTCAACAAGTCCACCTTGTGAAATATTCTGTAGCTCTTATTATTGATGGATGGTGTCAATTTCGATATCTGAAGGCTAATATGAGGACTTGATGTAATTGCTGGCAACTTTACTATATATTATACACTATAAAAGATCTTAAAACCGCTAGTAAGGCATACGATGCGTTATCTAAATATTAAACCTATATTACAATAATAAATTAAAATAGAAATTTTTTGAACATTTTTCAAGTAAAATAATATTAGCCCCTCCGCTTCTAGAACATAAAAAAATTCTTTGGTTTTCAACCCAATAAAACTACCCTTTTAAATTAAACATTTATTTTCAGTATTCTCTTTGAGTGGCACTTTCACGCTTACATAGATGGATTTTTTTTAAACTTTAGTAGGTGACCTAGCGGTCTAGGGGTAGGGTGTCGGATTTCTGTGCTGGGGGTCCAGGGTTCAATCCTCGGTCCCGACACAGATGTATCTGATTGTCAAACCCTTCCTTCACCTCTGACAAGACGTGTATTAATCACAACTTGTGAATGTGTGGAATGCCAGGCCTCCACCGTGGTTCGGATTCCACGTTAAACTGTAGGTCCTCCATTTCATCTCACAATCACCCTACCATTACACCTTAGCGTAAGTGCGTATAACCCGAACGGGTAGTAAGACGTGGTGCTAATAGTAAATTTAACTTTAGTAAGGACCGAATTGTGTGTAAATTTATATAAATCATTTGTATACACAAATATATTAGTCAAAACAAAATAAAAAAGATTATCATGATATTGCATATGGCCAACAAGAACTCATTAAAAATTTAAAAAGAGTAATTCAAATTAGAGTTAAGTGACGTATTTACAATGTTGCAATAAGTGAGTTTGATCAATGTGAATATGAAATATTAGACTTTGAAAAAAAAAAATTTACTAAACATGACTTTTTATGTAAAATTGGTATATTATATACACACTGAGTCAGTTAAATATATTTAACATATATGTTAAAAGTATATTGACAAATTCTAGAAATAAGTTGTAGAGATTAATGCATAATTTTGTTGAAATATCTAAGGTTACGTTATTTAAGAATATTTTGATTTATTTGAAATAATTGAAAATAGGGCTATATAATGATGCAAAATAGAAAGTTCTTTAAAAAAATTAATTAGAAAGGATGTGTTTAAAAGAATTGGTTTCTACATAACTGTGATACAGTGTTGCTTTGCTCGAATGGTTGCAATTGCTGTACATTTTCTGACGAACATTTTCAACGCTAAACATAGTCATCTTCCGAAGAAAATTAATTACACATGTGATTAAATCACATCGCACAACATAAAAACTTAATATATTGATAAATTGAAGTGAAAAATGGACTATAGTGTTTGAAAAAACTAGTCATAAGTATGCGAGGTTAAAACAAACAACCATATTTACCTAATGTTTGAAGTGTACGTTTATTTCCTCGCTGTATTTTTGTTGAAAGAACAAATACTTCAAATATACTTATAAGAGTATTTCACTCGACTCTCATTTGAACTATATTTTAATTTTTAAAGAGTTTTGTCGGCAATATGCCATCTTATAACAAGATTTTTACCCATTATTTTATTTTGGTCTGATGTATTTGTTTATATAAATTATTTCAATGGGTTCATTAAATGGATTTGCTGAAGTCTAGGATTAAGTTATCTTGTGCGTCGAGTGCTGTTTATTCAGGTGATTAAATGGTTCCTCGCAAATACGATTATTTTCACGTCTAAAATTAATTTTGAATACTATTTTGAACGTTAATAAAGGTGTTTGTGTCATTAAAATATGTAACTGTAAGTTAACTCAATCGTTACGGGAAATCACCGTAAGGTTAGGTTAATTAAGAGGACTATTTTCATCACATGTTGCAATATACGGCGCCTATTAAGTTGACAACTCGTTATTTATAAATCCTACTGATCAATTTACTTTTTACGAGGCCCAGTTCATATTCACTTGTTTGCACCGACTGATAATTTTTTTTTTCTCATGGTTAATTTCTTATCTGCGGTAGTTTATCTTTATTCTCTTTATTTATCAAAACCGCTCGAGTGGCTTTTGCCAAGTACCTGCGGTACCGTGTGACTAATAAAAAATATAACGATTAATTTCACTTGACAGGCGAAAATAAATTTAAGTCGGCTTCCGAATAAATAAATAGTTACGATAAAAATAATATACGGTACTATGTTCTGGTACGAGGCTATTCGGAGGCTACCATGTAACACAGAATTTCACAGTCTCGTGGATAAAATAAAAATGGGTTGACATCACCTAATAGAAAGTAGAACGACGGTAATATTAGACACATTAGTAGAACCTATAGTATTTATAATGGCACCACTACCATGTGCTATAATAGAGTCCTACTGTCCTTGTATCAATTCCCTGCACGTCAATCAAATATATTATTGTTGAGTGACTTCTTGATGTTGGTGTTTAGATGCCCGTTTTCTGGGCACGATGCTGGTTTCTAGGTGTTGGTTTATGGATGTTGATTTCTGGATGTTGTTTTATTGGTGTTGGCCACAGGGGCCAGACCTCACCAACATTTTTCCAACATAATTGTTTCACTTTAAAAAAATTAGGTAGCAAGACGCGGTGCTAATTTTTTTTAATATTTGAAAAAACAAAACAAAAAAACACATGAATATGAATATGAAGTAGAGCACCATTCTCTACACTAAGTGAATTATTGGATTCGTTCTACAGTATTCCAGTCAATATTATTCATTCCTCACGCCAAACGTCACGCGAGGCGTGTACCAGCGCTCTAGTTACTGAATATAGAATCTGAGCAGGACCAGCTCAAATAGATCATCTCAAGTGAAGCCGCATCCACTGAGAGATGTTTCTCAAGGTCAATCCTCCTACCATTCTGGTGTGAGCTTATCACTAGCGAATTAGCTCAGTCCAAGCGGGTGCGATATACAACAAAGGTGGTCTCTATTTTGTTTTTGCCTTTATTTGTTTGTTTTTTAGTAGGGCCTATGTGTTAAGACCCAAGAAGTAAAATGATGCATGAAAATTGTTAATAAAGTCGATTCTTTACTAAAAGCTATGTTTTCTTCATTAAAACTCCAAGAAAAACTTGAAATTAAACGGTTAAGAGCACCTCAGCCTAACGAATTTACATTTAAGCAGATGGATGGCAAGTAAAAAAGCACTTTTTCTAATCTTTGATTTAGTAGACAATTGTGGTTAACTGTCAGTGAAGGAAAGCAAGGCTTATTTTGTTTTTATTGTTTATTATTTGGTGGTTAAGCTGTTTTGGACAGTGGTATGCTGTAAGGATCTTAAACATTGAAGTAAAAGAATAAAAATAAAACACGAGGTATATACAAAATTCATTTGTAAAATCCATGTACGTTTAAAATATTTGGAACAGTAAATATTGCATCACAGATTGATTCCATGGTCAAAATTTCGATCCAAAAACACAATGAACAGGTGTAAAACAAAAAGCATGTATTAGGCAGATTAATACAATACTTAAAATACTGTTGTACTCATGAACTGGCATGACTCGCCCATCTTTTATACAAGTAGTCATCACTTGGTAAGTTTAATTCAAAACCTGTATTATTTTACTATTTATGTTTCTTGATTTGCTTAGTGATTTTTTAAACTCTAGTGATTAAAAAAAATAGGAAATCTTAAATGAATTTAATTTAATTTGGTAACACATGGTGGGAAAAAAACACTACCAGTAAGCTTTGACCTGGCCCCACCATAAAGAAAGATCACGTTCCACCACTGGATGTTGGTATATAAATGTTGGTATTTGGATGTTGGTTTCTGAATACTGTTTGCTGGGTGTTGGTTTCTGGATGTGGGTGTCACAGTCGTTGATGCATGTGTTCCCCTTTTATAGTGATAAATAGACGGCCATGGTACAGGGTGTTGTGTCAGTTCTGGAAGCTCGTTTGTTAGGTCTGTGTTATAATCAATTTGTTTGTTAATAAAGTGCGCTTGATATACGCCCGATAACAGTTATCTGGCTCTTTGTGTTTGTTCTCAAATTAATCAGTTAAGGTCGCTTATATACACTGGATTTAAAATCTAACAGCAAGAACAAACTGTAATAACTTGATTAATTTTCTAGGGACATAATCTCATATTTAGCACACATACACGAAGACGTTTCTCCTGAGTTCCAACACACGTTTTCAAGTTGAAGAGTTAAAATTAAAATTATATACAGATTAACTACACTAAATCATTTGATGCAATCTCTGCTTGAATGTTTTTAAAACACTCAAGGGGCTTACACATCACACGCACATAAAGAGCGTTTAGACTTTTATTTTGCGGTATAGTATTTATAGGCCTATATAACAAAAAACTGAGTCAATGTTTTTTAATACGCATTGAAGGGTACACGTAGACAAAGGCATAAGTCTCGTCCTGACTGGTTTGCCGGTGACAGGGAGGTAGGGGCTCGAATACCGACTGAGCTTATAGGTATGTTTTATAAATAGTTTTCCATTCCTCCAACAAGAAAATTCGGGTACATTTCCTCTTAATTCTATCTTAACCAGTACCAATAAGTGTAACTATTTGTAGAGACTCCAGGTAGGGTCAACCCTCGACATCACTGGAGAATGATTACTACAGATAGTTTCACACCACCTCGTGACCCGGTTTTAACAAAGTCTCTGTCAAGGAGAAGACGGCATGCAATGAATCAAAGTGGTTGGCAGGACTACTATTATTGTTGTTATTGTTATTGTTATTATTATTATTATTATTATTATTATTATTATTATTATTATTATTATTATTATTATTATTATGCATGAGATAATGAGTGTCCAAGTTACAAAGAAAATACATTTATCTATTCTCGAGACTTTTACTACGCGTGTAGTTCAGGAAGCAAGAAATCTCACAGAGGATATAAACTTGGACACAGTGTGTCTGCAGGAGCCATATTATAGAGATGGAAAAATTTCACACATGCCTATGACAACGTGAATCATAACAACAGGGGTGGCACCCATAGGCGCCATCATCATATTTAATAAAAAAAACATTAGTGAATAACCCGAATGGGTAGTAAGATGCAGTGCTTAAAAAAGGAACATACAACTACTAAGATAAATCAGCTAAGTTCAAACAACACAACGTGTATTTCCAGGATTGTGAAAGTATTCTCAGTTACGGTTCATCTCGAGCACAGATGAGAAAGGTGAAGCTCTTGAAGATATTCTAAATACTAGACAGTTCGAGATTGCAAACAGACCAAATAATCCAAATACACATGCGGGAAGAGGAGAACATTGACCGATATTGATGTTACTATGTGCAATCACGCAGCTGCTGACATTCTGCAAGGATGGAAGGTGATCGAGCTCGCTATTATCGATGATCACAACCTTCTACGTTTCGAGCTGACAAAGATAGAGAAGGCCAGAATGGAGGATAAAGTAATGAAAAGGAATCACAAACATGGTAAGGTGGACTGGGCTAAGTTAAGAAGAGGGTTAGTGATACCAAAACCTGTGATGCCGGCGGATAATGTAAAAAAAAGGTGAAATAACTCACGCAGTCTCTGCAAGCAGCGATTAAAGCGGCATTATCTCTGCAGAGGAAAATTACTCGTGCTAAAAACAGACCATGGAATAATCTCTTGCAGAGATAGCGTGGGGACGCTAGAAAACCCAGAATGGCGTATCAAAGATGCTAGGATCCATCCAGAAGACACATTACTGAATATCTACAGATAAAAAAAGAATATCTTTAAGACAAACCTGAAAAGAATAAAAGAATACAGCTGGGGTGTCCCATTTAAGATCGTGATTGGGAAAATCAAGCCTCCGGCATCAATCATGACACTAAAACGACCGAATGGTATGATGACCAACAGTTGGGAACATTAGTCTACTTCCAGAATACAACGTGGATAACAAGACGACAAATGAATCGTTCCTTACATGGCTACAATTATGGATGAGTGTTTGGTTCAGGGAAGGAGACCAAGTGTCTGGAAGTTAAGCGAAGTGATAATACTTAGCAAAGAAAAGGGTTGAATCTTAAATCCTACAGACCTATATGCATTCCAAATAAATTCGGGGAGCTACAAGAAATGGTACTATGCCCTAGGCTAAAACTATATAGAGAGAGGTTACGGGTGCATGAAAGACAGTATGGGCTTAGGAAACACAGATCAACCGAAGATACCATATATATGACGATGAAACACTAGTCAAATATGTAGTGGGAATATTCTTAAAACATTTCAGGCGCTTGTGGTGGTCTTCACCTTTTTAAAGAATCCGAGAAATTGAATGTTCTGGAAGATTATAGCACAGCTTCCAGGACTACAGTATAGACAAGTATGCAACGTTGAGATGTCAGAGACTATCCATAAGCAAAAAGATAACCAAAGGGCGCCCTCAGGGACCAGTAAGTGGGCTGGTTTTCTGGTATAGGGAGCTGTAGCCAGGGTTGTTGGTGAGTGAGGATCTCCCTGATACAACGGGATTAGTGGCCTTCGGGGATGAATTGCTAATAATTAACCTTTGACTACAATTGTAGACTAAATGCAACCAGATGGTGGAAGATCTGGGCACCTGGTGCAGGAAGGTTGATTTAAAATCATCACCAGCGAAGACCACCTATGTGCTGTTCAGGGGAGAGCTTCCGATATTAACGATTCATCAGAAGAGCATGAAAAGGAGTAAAACATCAAGATACCTGTGCGTGACACTAGTTGAGAAACTGAACTTCAACGCCCTCGTGGCATAGGTATGCCTGAGAGCCAAACTCATGATGCATAGAATTATCAGCACTCGGCAAAGTTTTCAGCTTCCATTGAAAACCATACAAAGTTATCACGATGTTATATTTGTGTCCATAGTGAGCTATGGAGTAGGCTGTTAACTTGAAGAAGATAAAGTGAGCCGAGTTTATCAGAATACTTCAGAAGAATGTTCTTCTGAGGATATCGGTTTATTACTCCACAACATCGACTTATGCATTAAGTGTCACGCTGTGTATCTGCCCGCTGGATCTGGAAGTGGGGAAGAGAGGCGTTATGTATTGGTTAGGAAATGGTAACATGCAACGGGTGGAAGAGCTGATCTAAATAAGAGCAACAAAATAGAAGAAGATTATAAGAGCTATGCAGGACGAATGTTAGGTAAACTGGGTGAGGAACAGGAAAGGGAAACTAACCTTCGAATTGCTCCCCAACGTGCTTGAAAGATAAGAAATGCGACACCTGCATACCACTCAGATTACTGAATTATAATATTGTGAATGGGCCATACAGAACGCTCAGATTAAAATCAATGCGTATGCGGTGAAATGGCAACGCCGGAACATGTTGTTTGGAATTGTGAAAACATGCAGGATCTGGGAATACAGCTTGTAGCTGGTCTCCGGGACATTCAGGATTACTTCATACTGCAAGACAGAGAGCAATGGAAATACTGGACAAAGTCACAACAGAAATATCGTTGAAGGAGAAAAACAAAGAAAAACTACAAGAAGTAAGAAGCCAACTGAACAGAGAAAGGAATAGAGACGTAGATATAAAAGCCGATAAGAAAGCAGCACAGACCATGACAAAGACCAGGCAAATAATAAGACCAACATCAGGTAATATAGCAATAAGTTTACTAAAAACATTGGATAGGTGAGAGGAAGATACGATTGGCGGAAATATGAATAAGATGAAGGGAAGTTTACCTAGAGACACATGCTGAACGAGGGACAAGGACTGAGTCCTGGTATACCAGAGGTTCCTCCTCTGATGAGTAGGGACTCTGCACATACTTTAGGCATGAAACAACGTTAGTGGAATATCATGCAGGATGGTAGGGTGCATCCCATGGGATTCTAGAGTCTGTCTGGCATTTGGAGACAAACATGACGGGCCTTGTCCCCTGGATCGCCCAGACCTTAATTGGTTTTTAGAAGGTGACTGCACTGCAGCTACCCGGTTCGACCAACACACTAATAAAAAGATGAGCCACCCATCCAGAACTAAGAAGAGGACTATAATTAATGAATGCAGTAAACTGCACCTTAGGTAGTAGTTATTAGTTATGTTGTGCTTTAGTAGTTGGATAGTAATTTAACAGTGGTTAGAGACCCATTCCATGTAGAAAATTGACACAAAATGCAAAAAATTATAACAAGTATAAATAAATAAATGAATAATAAAAGGATTTATCATAGAGTATGCTTCGGTGGCCGCATGGTACAAGGCGTTACTCTCGAAAACACTAGACCAGGGGCGTAAAAAGTCACTTAAAGGAGGGCAAAATAAAGTTGTGGGCCCAAGACTTAAATTTATTAATGGTTCTTCAAAATGTGTTTGAAAAATGATGAGCACACATAATAGACTGACATGAATAAGTTTAAATACTTTGAGAATTTAAAACAATCATGAATTTCTTATTTGATTAGTATGTTTTTCCAGAAGATTTATATGATGGTGTGTGAGATGAATGAGACTGAATGAGCTTCCAGCATTTCTTAAAAATCAGGGTTAAACTGTGAGGAGGTGATTTTCAAGAGAGAAGACAGACGCTCATCAGTAAGTTGGTTTATAAGATCACTTTTCTGAAGTTTTTTGGTTGAAAGCAATTGTTTGATTAAATAGGAAGATGGAAACATTGCCTTATATTTTTTGGCATGATTTAACAAGTTTGGGAATTTTTATTTTGACATGGTTTTATAAAAATACTGTTTCCTTGTATTTAAATAAAGTCTGCTTCACAACGCAACACATTTAAATTATTTATCCCGCGGGCCGGATCGAACACACTGGCGGGCCGTAGTTTGCTCACCCATGGACTTGACTGTCAATAACGGGGGTATCGGAGTTTGAATCAGTCAGATGTACTGAGGATGATTTTTACTACATGGTTTTCCACACTACCTCCACGTAAATGTGGGTACATTTCCTCTAGATTCAACTTTCATCATCCCAACACATTAGTGTAATTAGTACAAATGCAGATAACTTAGATGGAGAGTGAGCCGTGCTGCTAATATATATATATATATATATATATATATATATATATATATATATATATATATACACACACACATAAATGTAATCTCTACTAGATTGTAATTGGACTAAGAAAAGCTTAGTGCGGCCCGTAATATTGACACACTTGACACAGTTTAGTTAAGGTAGCCTACTGCAATAAGTTTTATTTTTGCCAGAGTTAAATTTAGTACAGACTGGTGGAATTTGTTATTACTAGGAAATTAAATACAGCATAATAGATATGTTGTTTCCTTATTGCAGCTCAAGAATATATATTTTATATTTATAACAAACCATGGTTTGACATCGTCCATGCGGCCCTCGTTCACAAAAGGTTCGGACACCATTGTTCTTCTTTATCGTAATTAAGTGTTTAAAAAAAAAGGTCAATGAAAGTAAATTGAATCAAAAGTGAAAATGTTGATCTTGCACCTGACACTTAATACTCGAGAACCGCGATGAGAATACATTAATAGGTACCTAATTGTTTTTTAAATTAGAATACATTATTTTTTTCTTTACCTTTTTAATTCCCTCGATCGAATCACGATGCCAATTTTGCAAAGGGTACCAGGAAATCCGTGTAGATGTTTTCTCTAAACTTTTTTTTTTACTCCTTGCGTGACGTTTTCTTGACTTTCCCAGCATCCACTTCCTCACGACGCGCATGCGCAAAGAGTTGATTGAATGGCCATCAAGCATTTAAAGACGTAAAATATCACGTAAAACGGTTGTTTACAACTGACGCAGCTTGGTGGATGCAAACCTGTTTGGTCACCCATAATGCCATGCTCCCTTATTTCAAATAATCGGTTCATAAATAGACATGTTTAGACTTAAGTTGAACTAAAAAAGACCACTACCATTTAAGTCCAAAATTTTAATATTTAAAGAAGATCTAAGATTTGGTTATGTAATTGTACAGGTTCTTACTCCACGCGTCTTACACGTTCGGGCTATCCTCATATTTTACTCCAATGAGGAGTATATACTTTTATAGGAAATGTACTACATTTGTTTAGGGGGAAAGTAGAAACCTAATTAAGAAAATAAAACCTCGGTACAACTGGCCGGTAATCGCTCCCCGACTCGACCGTAAAAACCAGACCAAACCAGCCTTAGTAGTATGGAGTTATTCCTCACCTAAATGTTGTAATATGCCCGTGCAAATGCGGGCACATTTCCTATAAATTCTATCAAGCCTAACTACTCTATCCCACTAGTGTAATTAACTGAGGATAGCCTGGGTGGGTGCTAAGACGCGGTTGACAGAAAGAAACTAAAACATGTCACCTTGGCCAAACACTTGCAGGCCTACCAGAATGTTTTCACTATTTGTGGTAGCAAAGCGGACTAACCTAAACGCAAATGCTAAATACCTAGGCTAATTTCACACCAACCCGGTCCAATCGAGTCAAGTTCAGCGGTCAAGAGGATTCACATCGAATCAGTCGTTGATTTGACTTGACTGGGACACATTGAAACAATTATTTTATTCATTGAACTGTCTTTGTACGGGATGGATGTCGATGTAGCTACGTTCATTATTCTTCGCAGGATTATTCGTAGAAAAATGATAAAAAAAATATTATGGTTCCATCCTCTCAGGAGACACACGTTTGGTTATTATTATTATTATTATTATTATTATTATTAGCACCGCGTCTTACTACCCGTTCGGCTTATACGCACTTACGCTAATGTGCAATGGTAGGGTGATTGTGAGATGAAATGGAGGACCTACAGTTTAACGTGGGATCCGAACCACGGTGGAGGCCTGGCATTCCACACATTCACAAGTTGTGATTAATACACGTCTTGTCAGAGGTGAAGGAAGGGTTTGGCGTTCAAACAAATCTGTGCCGGGACCGAGGATTGAACCCCGGATCCTCAAAATTGGTTTTTTTAAACCACGTTTCCTGATTTTACTCATTTATTATCACTAACATATTTATTTCGATGCTTCGGATCCTTAGCAAAAATAATAAGCTTTTCAACATTCCATTATTAAAAACTTAAGATTGGTAGATGTATAAAGGCCTATATTTTTTATTTTTAGCACCCGGTTTTACTGTATGTTCAGGTTATACGCAGGTGTACTAATTAATTACGCTAGTGAGTTAGGGATGAGTAAAGGTTGACTTTATATGAAGTGTACCCAAATTTGCGTGAAGGAAGAGTGGAAAACCAGTTAGGAAAAAACACCCTCAATACACCCGACTGGGATTCGAACCCCGATCTTCCTGTCACCGGCAATCAAGTTTATTTAGAAAGTGACGCCTTAGACCATGCAGCCACTGAGGCAGTTTTTTTATTTAGATCGATTTGATTTAATACTGTCCAACTATGAACACAAACTATCGTCTATTATTGATTACTGCCTTAAGAGAAAACAAAACTGGCTCTAAATGAATTAAATATATAAAATTTAAGAATTTTAAATTCCATATGTTAAAAAGATTAGCTTGACGTGAGAATCGAAGTGGGACCTTTGGTTTAACACGGCTCCCGCTTTTGACTGTCTTGTTAAGATTTATTTTTTCCTCATATCACCTATTTAAATTATGTCTGTGACAATAACACAATTCAACTAAATACGGGTTTTAATTTGAACCCAATGATAGCTTCTTAAAATATTTAATTGGATTTTAAGAATTTAGTCGACATTTTAGCTCCCTAATTCTTCTAATAACACCAAATTCAAAATTTGAAGCGCTGAAAAACTTACAATCGTTCATTTTATACATATAATTTATTTTATATAGCTCTCTAAATTTTAATAAGTGATGTATATCACACATAAAAAACAGACCACTCTAACTTTGACATAAACATTCATCACATATCCTGATCAAGCTCATATGATATAAACAAAGCTGTGTGCTACGTAAGGATAAAATTACTTATCTTGTTTATTAGGCCTGACTTTTTGTAGAAATTTGTCTAAAAAAATAAACTAAAATGTTGCCTTTTTTAAAAAAAAGAAATGTTCCATTGATTGCTATTAGAAATGATGTAGCTATAATTATTATAATATAACATAATTTAAAATGTTTTTTTCAAAATGTAAACGGGGGAGAGGAGACATGTAAATTCAAACTTTTGTTGTGGACTGAGAAGGACAGAAACTAAACCAGGTACACTCAGCACGAAAAGGTAGGACCCTTATATTCACAAAATATATGTTAAGACTTAGATATTGTCATTTACAAATTGCAAAGATATGTGCTCGAATTATTTAATTTATAAAATTGAATATTGAAGATAAATTTCATTATAATTAAACCCTATGACAAGTTGTTTATACTCGAAGAATATCTGTTTATCCTTTTATAACACACTTATATATTTAAAATATTTACCTTGACTCAATATTTGTCCATTTTACGAGTCAAATTGGTCAAACAAACATTCACATCATATTAAACAAACCATTGTCAGACTAGTTTTGATGAAAATGAGAAATAATACTTATTAAAACAACAAGTTAAAAGTATAAAATATCGTAAATATATACGTACATCAAGTTGGCCCACCACTTTCTCCAAATAAATTGAAATCCATAGAGTCCTTTGTGCTACGTTTGTGCTCATATGTGCCCGAAGATCAATGTTTGTGCTATTAAATTACTCAAATTATAACGATTTTAATGTGGCGGGCCAGCTTGATATTCAAGTTGGCCCGCAACATTTTTTGAAATCTAAATTTTCTTATGTCATTCGTTGGTGCTCCGTTTGTGCTCATTTGTGCCCGAAATTCAGCTTTTGTGCCATCAAATTACGCTTGTCACAGCGATTTTAAGTCTGCTGTCCACTGTTACGGGGCGGAGTTAGGCGGGGCGGATTGTTTAGTACCATACTGATGGGAAGATAGCGTGTTCCTCCAGAATATGATATCTAGATGAAGTAATTTCCACCAAAAGCATAAATAATAGATTTGGCTATTTGATTCTAGTAAAGAATGTTGAATAATAGAACGGTTATATTGAGTAGAATATAGAATGTAAAATATAACATTGAAAAGGAATTATTGCAACAATATTCAAACAAACAAACAAACAAACTAACGTCGTTAAATGATGGAACACGATGTGTTTCTACGAATGATAGATGCTAACTGACAGTTTGTGGTTTATCACAGATTATATGTATTGGAAAATTTGCATTGCTAAAAGCGAAATAGTAGGTATAATTTAGATAGACAGGGTATACATATGTTAGGTTGTAAAATGTTTACTCAAAATAGTGTTCGTAAACTGCGAAAGGCTGGAAAGATAGACGGATAGGAACACGGAGGAGAATACGGTTCTAATCTTCTCGACTCCGGCTCGAACGGGTCTTTTTTCTTCGCTGGAGGGTAGAGAATTTTAATATTCTTAGGTAAATGTTTTAAAGTGCTAGTTAGGATTTGGTTTGATGATTGTAACTGTTCATTAAGAATTGATTTTTTGTGATATAAAGCTGCTTGAATGAACACAATTTCAGCTGTGTTTAATTTGGTCCATTTATGAGAAAAATAGAGGTTTGAATGTTCCTCCTCTTTGGGGGTCGAGCCTAATACTCCTATATCAGTAGGTAAGTGCTCTGCCAACCAAATATAACTGTTAATATAGGATATACACTATCTTAGATTGTAAATCTCTCTTTAATAATCAGTGAAAAATACACTTATGTCGCTGAATACAATCGTTTTAAAAAAGATGCGCGTTGAACCTGCTTACTGCCAGCGTGTAGGACTGGGATTCTCCTTTCTGTCCCAGGAGGCCGGGTTTCTGTTTGAATCCTGACCGGGTGTACTTAGGATGCTTCTTTTCCTAAATTGTTCCCCACTCAGCATACACGCAAATCGGATTACATTTCCTTTAGATCGTACTTTTATCATCCTCAACTCATTAGTGTAAATATATGGGTATCCCTGACGGGCAGTAAGATGCGGTGCTCGATAAAATGAGGTCTAACCCCCACGGTTTGCTCTCGTACACGCTGAAGTCTTAAGTTCGATGCCCTTGAATGACCCGGTATGGTTAGTTGGCTGTCGTCCTTCTCGTAGTCCGGTCCATTGGAAGAGTCCGACATATTACCAAGCTTGGATATACCCTGTTACACCCCCGGTTTATATCTCTGTGACACCTTATGCCGGGATCACGATCAACTTAACGTTAACTTAAAGTTAACTTAACGTAACTTAACGTAAAGGACCTCCTCGTGTGTTTAAATGGAAGCGATCACGATGCAGTTAACTTAACGTTGATTTGCAGTTAACTTAACGTAAGAGATGTCCTGGGAGGTTAAGTGAACGTTACTTGAAGGGTATCACGTGATCTAGCCAGCCAATCATTATGCTAGTGACGTCAACAGGGCTATTTAGTAACTCATTTGTTGGTATTATGACCAATGTTTACTCTTTAGCGTAAGGTCTAGTGATCAGACATTGAAACAAAATAATTAAACTAAAATAGGAAAGCTAAATTTATATCAAAAAAGTTTTGTAATAGATATTTATTATATCGATTGAAAATTGTAAACATTCACAGATCATCACTGTAAAACTAGTGCAAATCACAGATCATACTCGAGAATGAAGATGTTTTGCTCGAGTTGTTACGTTAAGTTACGTGAATCGTGATCACACATACGTTAAGTTAACTTTAAGTGAACGTTACGTTAAGTTGATCGTGATCCCGGCATTACCGCCATTTGCTTGTCACTCACTGGTCGCTGATAAAGAGTTTTATATTATTTCCGGACATCCTACTAACAAGTTATTTTATACTAAGCTAACATCACATTAAATGGGTTGGATTTATTTATGAAATGACTTTCAAATGTATAGTAAGAAACTCGAATCCGCCATTCAGTGGTCTGGCACGTTTTGAATGTGCCGCCATTAGTGTGAGGAGTGGCCACCAGGGTGGTGCTATTAGTAATTCAAAGACGCTAAAATGTTTTACATCAGCAGTCGATGGTTTTGCTTATACATTCTTGTTTTGACTTGTATTTTAACCCTTAATTATGTCTTCCAAGGAACTAAAATATGTAGCTACCCCCTCCCAACGCAACCCTCTCTAGCCTAGTTGCAGTCGCACCAGTAATATGTATTTTACTACCACACAAGCAAAGAGGATACAAAGTTCATTGCCTACGTTATCTTCTTATTCCAGCAAATGTGTGTTGACACCATTTATGTTTGAGTATCCATGCAATTATAAAATAAATATACTTATTCAATATACATGCTTGGAATAAACATCAAAAAACGCTTGAAAAATAACGCAATAAAGGCCTTAAAAACTACACAAACTAAGAAAATATTACCTAAAAATCCAAAATGACAAAATATTACCAAATAATGACACGTAAAACGTTCCCACCGCCAGGGGATCAGGAACAGAATTCATGTACCAACATGGCGGTAAGACACTTCTTTTTATAAACGCTGAGAAAATACCACATTTCGGAATATGATATTTGAGAGTTTTGGTATAATTCGAAGAATGCGGGCATGTGAGGTTGATATACCAACTCTATACCCTTTCTTCGACATGTATCCATTCTCAAAAAATATTCATTTTGCACGCCCAACATGTGCAATGTTTGGAAAAACAGCCCTTTTCTCGAATGGAATGAAACCAAACCCTACAGAGATAAAAATGACTTCGGCATAAGATTTTAGGCCCAATAATTGCACCTTTGTTGCAAATAAAAGGTTGCAATTTTTTTTTTTGTAATAAATACAGGATGATTGTATTAAATATGGGGTTCTTTTTTGTTACAATAAGATTGTAATTATATTTACGTAATATGATAGAGATTTTATTTTGAAATGTGGGCTCACTCATTATTTTTAATGTTCCCTCATGATGAAACGAACTTGACACGCCTGCCCTAGAGGATCAAGACAGGGCTGGCTCCCCCACAGGGATCCGGAAATTTATAAGTATTTGGAAACAAAATATCAACGTTAAATGGAAATAATAATTACACTATCGATTATGACAGTAATATTAGGTTTTCATTCTATATTTTGGTCATGGTCTTCATAAGTCCATGTAAAACGACTCTTCAATTCTCAAAAACTTCGATAAGTTAAATAGTTTAATACATTTGTCAATTCAAATTACGAATTTTGGTCTTAAATAATAAAAAATATATATAAAATATAGTTATATTATAAGTTTATATTTTAAAGCCGGAGTCAAGTCAGTACATTTTTACTGACTCCAACAGCCAGGGCTGCCAATGACGGCCTAACGACCGTACTTTTTGAAGTTTATAGTCGGTCGCCCGCACCACTCCACCTTTGAGAGATGTTTCAACTTTGTAACGACTACCATGAATTCTTGGTACTTCCAAGTCTATTTATGAAACCATTTCTCCCCCCTGGCATAAGGATATTGTCTGGGAATCTAATGTTGTCGCTGAAGAAAGAATGCTTGGCCTTGATTACATCGACAGTCTCTCGATAGTACCGGTTGAGAAACCACTGTCGCGAAAGTGGTGTTGTATTTATAGAAAGGGCCTTTCCTCCTTTTTCCAGGGTAGGGGTCTTCAACCTTTCCTTGAGCCGTGGGCCTTTGGTTAATAGTAAAGTGGCTGCATCCTCGCCCATATATACACATCGTTAATTACATGTTATATATAATTTTGTGTGTATACAAATATATGAATACAGATCAAGAGATCCCGGGTTCAATCCCCAGATTGTCTCTAAAACAGTGTCTAGCACGGGGTTAACTCAGCCTTGTGAGGACCAATGAGGAGCTACTTGAATGAAAAAATTAACAGCTTCTGTCTAGAAAACTGAGGTTAATGGCTGTAGGGTTCGTTATGCTGACCACATGATACCCTCCTTATATTCGCAGAAGTTGACACTATCTTCGCCAACAGATGGTGTCCGTTGATTGGTGTGACTCATTTATGGGCTGACATCATGGAGTATTTTATTTTTGTTTACAAATTTATTAAAATAAACGTGCTATTATTGATTCATCCTAACCTGAGACCTGAAGTAGACAAACATTTCCATATCACTACGCGAAGGACCTACATGATTGGTGGAACACCAGTGCAATATTTAAAACGGGCGTTACCATGTATAGTCAGTACCATGGCAAAATAAGTCACTACGAATTTTTGTATTTTTTAATGCTTTTAAATTTCCTGTCTTATATTTAACAAAACTTGGGCCAGTCTCAGCAAACGCCATAAATAGACGAGAAGTACTCAACACTCCTAACCGTCACTTAACACTGCCGAGATGAACTGTCGACTGACCTAACCTGGGGTCCCTCAACGCTGAGTCAGGAGTTTGTTGGTATTCGAATAGCGCTGGCAATTTATAAATCAAATGAAGTTATGATGTTAGTTATAATAATTTTCCAATGTTATTTTAAAACAAGCTTAATACAAAATATAGAAGGGACTATTTAGTGAAAGGATACCAGTGAAAGTCCGTTCAGTAGCAAATCAGAACATAGACTTTAATGTGGCTTTGTTTACATCAGGTCTCAGCTTAGGGTGAATCAATAATAGCTGTTAAATTCTGACAACAATCGTTAAATTGAAGACCATAGTATTCTAGGGTTGGAAGAAGCCCTTAAAACACATATCTACTTAATGATATATATCAGAACTGACAGCTACAGATCACATCACTTGGCGTATGAATACGTCAATGTAGACCTATAAACTTTCCTAGCTTTTCATATGAACATTGGACTGTTTGCGAGCTGTTAGTTGAAACCCATGCTCTAGATATTTGTAGGAATCTGCAACAGAATTACAACAGATCATAAACCTTAAGAAAACATCATGAAATGAAATTTTGTTAACGAATGTCATAAATTAATGTTTCTACTCGTTGATGTTGAGGGTAAAAACGCTCGACAACCACTAAGAGCAATATTAATAATACCTTTTCCTCAATACCTACCAAAATATGTTAATATACTCTCTGATGATGACATTATTGAGAACTACAAATTTGTTGACATTCTTTATGATCTCAATTTAAAGGATACAATTTGTCATTTTTGACAGTCTTTTATTTAATCGACCTGGCTCAAGGAAGTAAAAAAGTCATTAAAATGTCTTGAATACTGGTTTGGGCCTGTACATTCATTTTTATAGCTCAGCTAATCTGAGTGTGCGAAACGGTGATTCGTAATAATGTTGTGGCCTAAACGAGATAAAATGGCTGGGACGCCTTTGGAAATTAATAATTTGGCGAATTAAATAATAATAGAAATAGGCTTTATAACTTTATGTAAGGTAGATCAGGTGGATTTATGTAATAACTAATAAATTTCCAATAGCTTGTAGGATTTCTATTTCATCTACAGAACCCTATCTGATGGCTAGAAAAGCTACTGGATCTACTTTCATACATCAAGTCATCTAATCTGCAGCTACCACTTTTTCATATATAATGTCGATACCTATAAAATAACACTAATAATATATTAAAATATGTTCAATTTTGGCCGCAATTAAATATGTTTGTATTTTATAAAAGGGGCTTGTAAAACTACTAACTTAATATTGATTCAAACAGTAAAAAAAAGCATTTGTCCTTCGGTAGTAACTTTTGATTGAGTATAAATACATAATAATATAATGTTAGCTAATATTGAAATATTCTTAACTTAACTGGCCACCGCGATTCCTCTCGCTATAGCCTATATGTGTACACCAAGCCAAATATATTCAATCTCTTCTTTCAGTCGAACAATAAGTTTTGTGCCTTCTATGGCCACTAATGGCAATTAGGGACAAACAATCTAGCCTCAGATAACTAAAAGAGTAAAATAAATTCTAAGGACATTCACTAGCATATGTGGTTTTAATAATACAGACTAGTTTTAAAATTATACAACCCTCTCTACACTTAATTCCACTCTTTCACTCTCCTAAGACTGAACTTTCAATGACGGGGAGATCGGGGTTAGAATCCCTGTCGGGTTTGCTGAGGTGTTTTTTTATTAAACGATTTCCAACTCTACCTCCACGCAAATGTGGGTATATTTCCTCTACATTACCTTTCCCATCCCTACTACTATATTTGTGTGATTATCATATACGTGCACAACACGAACGGGTAGGGAGACGGGCTGATGTGTGTGGGTATATATATAGTTAGTTCCCCTCCCCCCTCTCCTTGTTTCTAACCTCCTGGCCTACAACCAAGGACCTCCCCCGGGCCGAGGGATTTAATAGCTGGTTCTAAAGTCTGTTCAGCGTAGGAATTGTTTTCAAAATGGCCTTTTTCCCTACCAGAAAGCTATTATATAGTAGGATTTTGGTAGGAAAAAATATCTTTCAGAGAGTAGTTCCTACCGTGAATGGAGTATAGTTTGGCTGTTCTTTGTCGAGTTGTTCTGTGTTGACAAAAACCGGCCTTTAATGTGAGAGGGAAAAGTCCATATTTCTTCAGTTTTTATGACACAAACACTTTTGTTGGCCAAAGTAAGTAATATATTGCTTTATTAGATATGTTTAGTTTAGTTTTATACATTATTTCAATATCAACAGTTCTGAAATATTTGTGATAGTGACCAGATTGTTTAAACGGATAGAAATATGCCCATGAAAAACATTAGAGAATAATAATAATATTTAGCACCACGTCTTACTACCCGTTCGGGTTATACGTTTAAGTACTAATTACGCTAATGGATTAGGAATTGGGATGGTTGAATTTAGAGGAAGTGAACCCGCATTTGCGTGGAGGGAGAGTGGAAAATTTTTAGGAAAAACCACCCCCAGTTCACCCGACCGAGATTCGAACCTCGATCTCCCCGTCCTCGGCAGTCGAGCTCAACACGACTAGCGCGTTAGCCAACTACGCCACCGAGGTGGGTCATTAGAGAACGATGGATTATTTTTAGCACCGCGTAGGGTTATACGCTTATGTACTAATTGCGCTATTGGGCTAGGTGTGAAGAAGACTGAATTTAGAGAAATTGTACTCTCATTTGCGTGGACAGTGAGTGTGAGGAACCATTTATCTCCCCGTCTTGAGTGGTCTAGTCTATTGTGAGAGTAGCGCCTTAGACCATGTGGCCACCGAAGCGGTTAGCTGTTGAAATTGAATGTGTGTGTAAAAATCAAACTCAATTTATTCACTGAATCAATATTTGATTTATTCTGGCAAAAAAAAAAGTTGTCATAAAATCTGAAAATTATATGGACCTTAACTCTTGTCTCTTACCCCCCCATCCCCCCGCTCCAAACCAGTTCAAATGGGATCACACATTTATATCAAGTCATGTATTTAATAACCCTGTCATGTAAAGTGCACGTTACGTCGGGGAACTTTCACCGGTGGTCACACGGTCTAGAGCGATAGATTCGCAACGGGCTGATTTGCTGGTGATTAGGAGGTCAAGGTTCGAATCTTTATCCTCTGCTCTGGGGGTGGTTTTCCACATAGATCTTTATTAATGTGGAGTAACTTATTCTCCCTCCACGTCACTGAAAGTGCTCCTCATCACCAGGGCTTCAAGTCATCCATCAGCTATCTCCCAGCTTACCGTGGTGCTAAACGTAGTCTATTCCTGACGATATTATATGGGAACAGGCTGAAAATAAATCATTTTTCGACCTTTTAGTAACTTTTGTAACAGTCGGCCCTTTGTTCCAACCAACATCCTGCTATACAGTGAACTCTCGATTTTACGGACAGTGGTTGACGAGTCAGTGAAGTCAGGGTCAGGGGAACGGCATGACTCACCTCTCCATTGACTCCGATCAAAAACTTTTTTATTTTGTTTCCGAATTGGGGTTGGGTGTTTTTGCGCCAAGTTGTTTTGCTGCTTGGTTTATTTTTATTCTTGAAGCGTTAGCAGAGGCGTGACTAGACAGAAATGGGACCGTGGCAAACACTTTCATTGTGCCCCTCCCCACCCTTCCCCCCCCCCCAAAAAAAAATATTAGGTGTAATTGTGGATTATAATAAATTACATTAGCATTTACTATTGGAATTTCTTTTTTAAGTTCCGCGAAAGGTTCTGCATGCAAAATTGTTAAGAAAATAAATTTTTTGAAAAAAAAAAATCCCAACAAAAACGCGTTATTATTTGTTATTTGCTTGTATCGTGTTGAATATTTATTTTACAGAACATAATTGTACAGAGCTTTTTTTTTTTTTTTTTTAGAACTTTAAATTATGCACAGAAAAGTGACTATTGAGTAATTTTTGATTGAATAGTGAGATATTTACATAAAAAAACAGGGTTAAAACCATAATTTGGTCTCATATCAAATTAATTATGTTTGGCGGGTGGGTCTGCCTGTTGGGCTCCATTATTGGCGCGGGCCTTTGGCATTTTGCCACCTACGCCATCCTGTAGTTACGTCACTGAGCGTTTGGCTTGTTTCATGTAGTGTGTGTGTGTGTGTGTGTGTGTGTGTATATATATATATATATATATATAGTTGTGTTTCAGTGTTTTATATGTATCTAATCTGGCATTTTACTGTATTGTGCATGTTTAATTTGGCACCACCAAAGAAACGAGCCTCTCTGGGTGTAATTACCAAACTAAATATGATATTATATTTGGAAGAAGGTACAGGAGAGGTGGATAGAAACATATAAATGGACGAACACATTATGGCTTTTACAATGAAAAGAAGAACACAGTTCACACTTTACATTAGTGCCATTGGACAAAGAGGTAATGGCTGCCTCTTAAAGAAAATCAATCGTCACCGCCCAATCCCCCGACCTAGGTTTCATTCTATCGAAACTCATCAGGGAGGAGTGTGAAACTCGCAACGCAACTTTCTAAAATAGAACACAAAGATAACACAAAAGGGAGAAAATGGAAAATTGTAAAGAATGATAAGACACGTAGATAGGAACATGTAAAAGGTATAACATAAAGGACAAACACAGGAAAAGGACATTGGATGCGAATATATATATAGTTAATTTTCAATAATTTGCTAAAAATAAATAGAAATTAAGCACTGCGTCTTACTACCCGTTCAAGCTATAGGCTTATCTACTAATTACGCTAATAGTTTGAGATTAGAAAGGCTATATTTAGAGGAAGTGTACCTTCATTTGCGTGGAGGAAAAGTGGAGAGCCATTTTGAAGAAAAAAACACCCTCAGTATACCCAAGCCAGATTCGAACCCGTCATTGGCAGTCTAGTCTACTGCGAGAGTGATGTCTTATACCATGTGGTCACCACGGGTCAAACAAAATTAAATAAAAAGGCTGCACTTTTCATTTAAATATTAATAAATATCACTTTAACCAATAATTTTTCCCCCAGATTCTAAGGACACATTTCCCCCCAATTAGTCCATAAAATCTAGGGTTTACTGTAGTTGAAACCCCCGACACGGGAGCGCAGTACGGAGGTACGATTCCCACCCAGCCACTCATTACGTGTCTCTTGAGAGCAGTGTTTGATCGGGGCATTGCCTCCCTGTCCCAAACCTCACCTTGGCGCTCAGTTGCGGTGACTCCGGGCAAACAACCTCCGACAACGGGTCATCGCTCCCTCTCATTGCCTCTTCACTTCACTTCTCTTCTCTTCACTTCTTTACACAAGATTATTATTTTTAAAAAAAGCAGTTTTCTCTCCCACCACTCTTTCACTTCATCCGTCCTTTTTTTATTCTCTCCTTCTTTTTCTACCTGTCCATTCTTCACCTGTACCCACAGACAAGATAATACAGGTACATTGCACTTTTCAAAGGAAGAACCTTATCCCTCCCGATTCGGTGGTCGCATAGTCTAAGACGTCATTCTCGCAAGCAACTGTCAATGACGGGGATTTCGATGTTCGAATCACTGTCCGCCAACCTTGTTTTTTCTATATTGTTTTCCACTCTCTCTCTACGCAAATGCGGGTACATTTCCTCTGAATTTAACCTTAATCCCCTTAACACATTATCATAATTAGTACATATGCATGTATTCAGTATAGGTAGTAATACATGGTGCTAAAACTTTTCATTCATACGTCAGGTCATTTAATCTGTAGCTGTCACTTTTCATAGATAGTATCTATAGGTACCTTTTCAATAACACTGATATTATAGTAAAATGGTATCAATGAAGACTGGAATAAAAAAGTGGTATTTTTAAAAAAGCCCTACCTATGAAAATTAGACTGTACTTATCTGTGGCCCTGTTTCGGGTCTCTTTCCTCTTCCTCTCGCTTGGGACAGCTTTCAAAGAGAAAACGAAATGTCTCCTTTTGTACCTTTTCCACGGTGACTTGGGGCTTTTTTTGTTTGAATGGTTTAAAAGTGAATAATAAAAAAAAATCCATTCCTGTACATTCATCAATCTAGCAAATATGTTTTACAACTTTGACCAGTCATTTCAGGCCGCTTGTCAAAATTACGAGAAGAGTCATATGTTTGCATGATGGGCGAACAAACAGCTGGTTTTTTTTAGCAAGTGTCAAAAAAAGAGTCATAAAGGTCCAAAGATACTATCCTAGTACATCCTTAGGACGAATGCACATGCGGCTTAAAGGGTAAATAGAGAATCAATAGAGTTAACAAAGTTTAATAAAACATATCAGCATAGTGATTTTAAGGTTTATTAAGGTCTACTTAGTTTTGTTATATGATTAGTTCTTTTAGTATAAGTACCATTGCCGTTAATATATTATTTATTGTATTTAAGGTATTTAACGTACACTTTCTGAATCGACTGATTATATCAACACACGAGAATGTATATGAGCGAGAACGAAAGTGGCTACCAATTTTGCCAAGGAAAGTATTTTCACATACCTTCCAGGGTTCCTTTACATGCCACATTCTACATAGGACCGACGATTTTACTTTCCCTCCAAGGAAGTTGTGCTACGTATTTTATCTCTCAAGAAAAATCCATTGACCCCGGCTCGAGTGGAACCCACGAACATGTTTAGATTAATGAATGAAGAGCATAATAATGAATAAGTTGAAGTGAAGTTATTCTTCTCTAAATAAAATAAATATGATACATCTATTTTAGTAACGAAAATATAAGGTTTTATTTAAACTATTCACGCATAAGAACTAAGGGAATTAAATTATTCAACTAAGGAGTTGGCAGCTCTAATTTTAACATCAAATGTCTTTGAATGGCATTAACAAGCCAATATTTTTATTTAAAAAAATATACTTCTGAGTTTTTATTTAAAAACCGTTTCTAATATTTCCTGAGCGATAAATATTTATAGCACAACTTCCTTCAGAGGGGAGTAAAGCAGTTTGTCCCATGTCGCTTGTGGCATGCAAGAGAACTCTGGAAGATATGTGAAAATACCTTTCCCGGCAAAATTGGTAGGTTCTTCCTTTCTCGCCCATGGAAATTCTCGTGTACTGATATAATCAGTTGGTTCAGAAAGTGCAAGTTAAATACCTCAAATAAATAAGTTACTAGAGCCTCATCTTTTGGAGTTGAGTCAAATTCATTCTCCCAATCTGAATCTTGGTAAAAGTTATGAAGATAAGACGGACATTGATAACCTTTATACACTCAGTTGAGTGTTAAATTTATGGTCAGAGGTCTGGTTGATAATTTTGGACTACATTTATGCTAGGGCTGAGCCACCAGTCAGTTTTTGAGCTTTAAAAATAGCTTATATTCAAATTCTTCTTTTTTCTCCTTCCGAATTTAGAATTCTCCAATCTTGAATATCAATAAGAACTCTAGGATTCAATCCCTGCATGTTTTCTGAATCTCTTATCTTTGGAAAAATAGTGTCAATTTTGACATCTGGAAGCTTTATATAGTAAGCTTTTCCCATGTTTGGATATCCTACATTAATGTTATTTTCATTTACTCCGAAAGGTTATTTTAATGGCGATCAAACTATAATAATTACTCAATGTTAGTATGAGCTCTTTTGTTTTATAGTCGGGTAGTCTTCGTTTTAAATTGATTTTGGTTAAATTATTCATCCTTAGCAAAAATGTGTTTGAATTGTTATTTTATGGCCCGTTTATAGATAGCTATCTACTTTTTTTTTTGCAATTTTTTTCATTGAAGGGGGGTGAGGAAGGTTTCGAAACAATGGCTAGCCCATGTAAGAACATATATCAACTCAACCATAGCCGTAAGTTTAATTTTTTTAAATTTAATAATCGCATACGAAACTAGTCTATTAATTCTAGGTGTGCAAATCAGGCCGATTCAACTTTAATTTGGTGCTTGAATTTCGAATTTTTTAAAACTGTTTCGACTGTTTACCTTAAGAATAATTTTAAGGACGTGCACCAGCATTTGTCTGTGGAAAGATGATTGACATTTAAGGGCACTGTAAAGTAAAATTGTCTAGAACACCAACCTGGAGACTCAAATCGGGCGTTTGCACCGCTCACCTAACTATCCACAAGCTACATGCCATCATACGTGCACCAATGGTCACATGATCTAAGGTGTCACGGGAGGAAGGTCTAGTTTAGCACTGTAGTCTTCCCATGTTCTATGTTCCACAGTAATGCAGGTGCAGTTACTTTTAATTTACTCTTCCAAACTTTAACTTTGAGAAAAGATCGTTGATGACCTTGATGTTAAACGGACAAATCCCTCCCCACGGCCACGTATCTGCGTCTCTACAGATCGTATCAGTACCCCAGTTTGGACTGTCATCTTCCCGTCAGTGGGATCTTGTAATTACGAGCCCGCCTAGTAATTGATGGCCCGTTACCTTGGGATGACATTACATTTTAGTGTTTCGCGATAATCATTATTTTCATGATGACTTTTACAGGCGCTCACGTCCAAGAAGGGGTTATTAGCGGCTGTGACCTCTTAGAAAGAGAGATCTCACTCACTCGTTTCAGGCCTCCTGAAGACGCAAGGCTAATTTTTATTTCATACCCGTAAAAACTTAATTCTTATACAGACCCTTTTATATCTGTTTAGGTTTATTGTGCACTTCGTAATGTTGAAGAAAGTTGGATTATCATCAACTTTTTATTTTTGTTGACACAATATATTTAAGGTGGGAGTGCAAGGATCGCTAGTTAAGGCCAGTGTTTTAGCAGTTTTTATAAACAAACTTTTTTGGTCAAAATAAAAAAATTGTTCCAGTACTAACATAAAGTTTCTTCACATGGTGATGCCAACAGTAGTTGAAACCAGCTTCGGTGGCCGCGTGGTTTAACGCGCTAATATCGCAGTAGACTAGACTGGCGATAACGGGAAGATCGAGGTTCGAATCTCTGCCGGGTGTACTGAGGGTGATGTTTCCAAAATTGTGTTCCACTCTCCCTCCATGCAAATGCGAGTACATTTCCTATGAATATAACCTCCATAATCTCTAAAACCGTTAGTGTATTTAGTACATAAGCGTATAACCCGAACGGGTAGTAAGACGCGGTGCTAGAAATATAAATATAACCTACATTTATTTCAATGAACTCTGAAAGGTTCTCCCTACAGATGTCGGACGACTCATGAGGCTACGTATGTCAGACAACTCATGAGGTTACGTATGTCAGACAACTCATGAGGTTACGTATGTCAGACAACTCATTAGGTTACGTATGTCAGACGACTCATGAGGTTACGTATGTCAGACGACTCATGAGGTTACGTATGTCAGACGACTCATGAGGTTACGTATGTCAGACGACTCATGAGGTTACGTATGTCAGACGACTCATGAGGTTACGTATGTCAGTTGACTCATGAGGTTACGTATGTCGTATCCGACAAGTGGTTGAAACTGATTGTAGCTGAACCATGACACACAGCTGTTTTTTATAACTTTTTTGGTCAATTTTTTATATTTAACATTTTCTCCTGATATTTTACTTTGAGACGAATATGATAAGTTTAGCTCATATACTTCAAATATGACCTTGTTTTTGTTGATTATTTTAAAGAATGTGATATATTATATATTGTTGCGAACTGTTTGTATTTATGAAAAAATATATTGTTTTATTTGTATAGGTAAGTTTTTTGTTTATTTAATCGCTATCTTGACGATGAAAGTTCAAGAACGAAACTCACTAAATGGATAGTCTGACGAACAATATGTTCGTAACATGTTTTCGAGTATCAAACAAGCTTTTTTTGTTGTTCTATCTTAATTTCAAACCTTATTTGCTAAAGTTATTAACCAAAGAATGTTCTGTCATACAGTACAGTTTTATAAATATGGCCAGTAATAGGATATAGTGGGTCCAAAACAAATGTTTCGTGTTTTATGAAGACCCGAAGGCATATTAAAGAACCTTCCTGTCTGTTAAAATTCCATTGCTACTCCAGAGTACGAAAGTCGAAAGAGATGGGTGATGGATTAAATAGACAAACTATTATATTTGCTAATTACGGTTATAGCAGCTTCTGGATATCATATTCTTTAAATTATGGATAGCTCAGTGGTGAGAGTAGTGGCGTACTAAGCCGAAGGTCCCGGGTTTGATTCCCGTGTTGAGGTATTATTTTTCATTTTAAAGAATATGAAAGAGAACTAACGAAAGTGGTGTATGTTATAGATATGTCATACTTGTTTAGTTGGAAAGTTATGGATATGGAAATTGATCCAGAACTTTTGGCTTAGCACGCATCCTTTAATTATTCAAGTCAAAAGTCTTAATGAACTTGCCACGATGTTTTAAACCAACAAAGTTAATTTCCGTACTCTCTCCGGGCAAACTTTGGTCCATTTATTTAAAATTCAAAATGTATCTTGACCTCTTATTCTCGACAGTACAAGTCATACACTCTAGCAATAGACCGTAGATTATTTTTAAAAGTTATTAAACTTAAAAACTACTCACTCTCTGAACCTGTCCTCAATTCACTTTAATAGGCAGGGTAATATGGTCAGATTGACATAGAAATGAAATGTAAAATAACCACCGTCAAATTTAATATATATAAAACCTTGACCCGCTTTCGTGGCCGCGTGGTCTAACGCGCTACTATCGTGTTGGACTAGACTGCCGAAAACAAGGAGATCGGGGTTAGAATCTAGGTTGGGTGTACTGAGGGTAGTTTTTCTAAATGAATTTCCACTCTTCCTCCACGCAAATGCCTGTGCATGTCCTCTAAATTAAGCCTTCCTAAGCTCTAAAACCATTAGTGTAACCAGTACATAGGCGTATAACCCGAACGGGTAGTAATACGCTTTGCTAAAATATATATATATATTCTTACCATGATTTATAATATTGCATGCGCTGACAAAAGTAAAAGTTCTAGGACTTGGCGGTTGAATGCACGAGAGTAGATTTATTAGCTTATGAAACTGTTATACAGGGTTTTCTTTTGGCGATCCAGCTATGGGAAATCTCCCTTAACGGACATTTCTGAATAGTGTACCCTTCTTTATAACGGACAGTCTACATTTACCAGATAAGATAACATTGGCTCTTACCTTGAGACAACCTCCCAATGACGGACTTTCTCAATACTGCATGAGGACACGTCTAGAGACGCATTTATATGCACTTAAATCTCTAAACAGCGGACACAAATCTAAGCACCAGTCCAAATACAGCATTTGACTGGAGAAATGTCAGGAATGGCATTATCTCTCGCGCCAAGTGTAAGCGGTTCCACCTTCCTTTCATATAGAAGTCGACAAGAAAATAAAATCCGTCCCTGCAGCGACCATCTTAGGCCTGATTTATAAAAATAGGCTTGAAGAGAGGTACCCAAACATTACAACGGCATTGAGAGAATATTTCCCTCGCCCTTCCAGTGTCTGTTGCCTCAGGAGAAAGGTGCTTCAGTAAATTATTATTAATATGATATCATGTAGACCATGACGAACCAAATTTGAACACCTAGGTTGTTAATATCAATTTTTCATTTTGTAACTATGTAATTGTAGTAAAAGTATTATGTTAATTCTGTGTTTTATTTCCGAAAATCTTAGTTAAAGTGTAAATTATTAAGGTTAACAACTGGTGACCATAAATCTTAATTGCACCCCTGCATATGAATTAAACTGTTTTTGAGCACTATGATATTTTTAAACATATACATTTTTCCAAATAAGAAACTTCTTGGTAACAAATTTTTTCCTCTCTGTAGATGTCCGCCATTAAGATATTTACTGTACGCTGTCATGTTTCTGAAGTCTAGGCAAATAACGGAAGGTGTCCCGGACCCGGGAAGCTCAGTCGGTTGAACATTGCTGCGTTAACCCAATACTCCATGTCTTGACATTGTTTGTCTTCTGTTCTAGTTCGAGCAGTACGCCCGCGCCACGTTCCACATCGGCCCATCCCCGCACTCTCTGAGGTTCGTGACGGACGGCCAGTTACCCTTGAGACAATGTCTCCACCCGGAGGCCTGCACCAAGAACCTCGAACTACCGACCTACTACGCGGTCTTCAACGACCTCCGCAAGGAGTTTAAGGCCTTCTACGCAGCCACCGAGGAGATAAACTCCATCGGCGATATGGTCACTTGTATCCTTTTGTCATCCATAGTTAATAACAGGGATTGCATTTAGACTACTCTGTGTGTGTGTGTGTTTGTGTGTGAGGGTGTGTGAGGTGGGGCGGGAATTGAGATCCAGGGTGCATCCACCCACTCGCCACATCTTTGCCACTCGCCACGCGCCTACCGCACCTCATGGTCATGGCATCCGTGTGCGTCGTGTCGTGGCAAAGATCTACCACGATTATTGTGGAACTAACCTAACCTAACACCCAAAACAAACCTGTTCGAATATTCAGACTAAGTCTCCGACAATTATGTTGACGAAGATTGGAATCTTCCACCCGAATATGGGCCAATAACGAAAGAAGAAGAATCTTGTACAAAGAGATCAAATAAATATATACTTATTTATAGATATATCACGTTCTTATTTGTATTAATGCAGTACCTCTATTTTGTTCTAAGAAGGAGTGTGACTAGTTGATGTGATTTAACATCACTGGACTAAACTCTGAATTTTATAGGTCATTTGATAGACACTCTACTTATTTTGCAAAATGTTATGGGAATGCTCATAGTCAAAGCATAATTTAAAATTTTAGTAACTGGCTTACTAAAGCATATATAGCTTTCATATTAGTTGTAATTTTTATCTTTATTCTGCAGAAGTTTCAACAGATTTCAACATCTAGATGAATAAACGGTCTATTTTATCTAATGGGGTAGTTTCTAATAATTGTTCAATTAAATAATTGGTATGAAACAATTACACAAACTATCTCATATTGTGTATTATGTCTTCGAAGATAATTTTCAAAAATAGGTTCCTAGTAAACTACCCTTAATTATATTTTCCCAATAAAAACAAACATATAATCTTGTTAATACCAATAATCATTCTGTATATATCAATTTTAAACCAAATGGTCCAAGTAAATTTAATCAAATTCAAATTTTTAAAAATAAATCGCCTGAAACTACTCTAAAACTAGTAGCTATTTGTAAAATTAAAAAGCTTATTCTTATTTATCATGAAAAATTATTCCCAGATTCCCATTTTTAATTCAAGGTTATTTACCAAAAATGCAAATTTTCTACAATTTGTTTCAAGTAAACTACCCTTAAATTAATTTATTTTAGAAAAAACAAAGATACACTATTATTGACAATGTAAAATATTCCTGCAATAGTAATTTTGAACCAAATCGTTAGAAATATTTAAAAAAGTTTTTTTTAAAAAAAACGGATATTAGTTAACTACCCTTAGATTAAAAAAATTAGTAGAACAAATATCCATGACTATTTATAATACAAGCAACTTAACAGGTACCCATTTTGAACCAAATCGCTAAAGTCATGTTTTTAAATATTCAGATTTTTAAAAAATCATCATTTTACTACCCAGAGACAAATTTACCCCCCAAAACAAATATGCCTATACAGCTTTATTTGTCATGCTCATCTCGAACACTCCCCAGATATACATTTGGAACTAATTCGTTTGTAAAATATCTCGCAAAAATCTGTGATCACTTGACCTAAATAAATCGATACATCCTTTTATTCCCTCTGCCTGATGGCGCCTCTCAGAGTGTAGATGGCCGATATGACCTCCCTCCCCCCCCACCCCCTCAAACCAGACCATTGTGTTTTGAAAACATCAAGTAGACACGGACTGATGGGAGGGCTGGCCTTGCAGACACGGAGACACGCTCGAATATGTTATCTTGTCCAGAGTTTCAGGCACACATTCTCGCGACCTGCTCGGAGCCTAGCAACTCAACGACCTTGAGATAACTGTCAAGGGGAGGAAACCAGTCTCTTGTCTTCTAAACTGTCCGGTAATAGAATGTTGAGGAAACCCCGCAAGTACATCGTCGGTGCCGGCCACAGTCTAGGAGCGTCTTCTGTGGAGGAGATCTTGGGTTTGATCCCAACACAGTAGACTAAACCAGTAATGTGCGTCACTGCACGTCACAGTGATGTTTGTAAGAGGCCCACAATTTAGGATGTCCTCCTTCACTCCACTATTACCAAACACTATCAACGTTGATCACGCGGTCTAGGGTGCTAGGCTAGCATTGTGGTGTGTTGGTTTTCATTTGTCAGCGCGCCTCACGTCCCGTTGCTAGGGATTAGGAAGGTAGAGTTTAGAGGAGTCTCCCTGGTACACCCAACCACCCCGTAGTCGGCAAACCAGAATACCGCGTGCCCACCCGGGAGAGTTTTGTCGCTGTTTGTGACTTTTAGAGTGTTTATGTACACTCCGTTCACCCTGAAAGGTCTCACGTTTCCACTATGACGTAGCTTATAATCTGCTGCCTTGGTAAATGGACTGTACATTTTATACAGACAGATAAAACTACACACAGCAAACCTTTTTTACATCAAGAGTTCAATAGAATCAAAATTATCTATAGACAAGTATATTCAGTCTACTCTCTCAGAAAATTGGTTTGCAAGATAAATTTGAGCAGTTGAGATAGTTTTATTGGCGCTAATCGACAAGAAGTGCTGATTGAGACTACTACTGAAGGGTATTATTAGGGGTGTGAAATAATGAATAACAATAACAATAACACGTCCCAAGCCTTGGAGTGACCACCTGCATTTCTATATCTGCCTCCCATGAAATAACACCTTCGGGCATAACATAATAATTGTCTCCCGGCTAACGTGAGAAGTACACGCTCTCTTCTGTTGAACTGTAGATGCGCCTGGAAGGATGTGATCCTCAACACGAACAAGTTGAGCGGGTGAGGAAGCTGAAAGGCTTCAGGCGATTGGCGACGTTTTGTAAAACATGGTTGCCGCACTTTGCCAAACCTGCACGATCAATTCGTATTAGATTGGGAGTATGGTTTTTAAAAGTAAACAAACATATTTTTCTTTTATATCACTACTGGCTACCAGTGATTTAAACCAGCCAATCAGTGACTTTTAATAAAATGCATAAACATTAATTGTGCAAACAAAAATAAATGCACCACACAGAATTTACCTCTTTTTTATCTTAAAATAGAGGCATTTACTAAAAACGCATAACATTTGTGAAACAAAACATTATGTTGTTGTAGAAATAATCCACACCAAAAAAAAAATAATCATGGATGAAATAATATACACTGTTACAGAAACATTGAGAAAAGATTAACCTCTTTGTTCACCAAAGAGTGTAGCAATTAATTTCTCTATAAAGATCTTAAAATGTTTTATTTTAAATAATATCTTATAGCTCAGAAACTTAAGATATTTTATAAAAAATATATTTAAAATAAAAGGTCCGCTCATATAAAATACTGTACATAGTAGTCATTTTCATGGAGAAATGAGAGTTTCCATTTATAATGTTAAACAATGATTTGATACTAAATTTAATCAAAATTGCTAGAGCGGATTTTGAGAATATTTTTTGTTCTTTTTTTGCCCTTTTTTTGCCCTTCAGTAAACTACCTGCCCTTAATTTTAGGGTTAGCGACCTAATTCCAAAAACTACCTGAGGGAAACATTATGAAAACCCTGGATACCAAACGTCAGCCAGGTCGGTAATATGGTTTCGGCCTCAGGCGACTCCACGAAAACAGCTTTTCGGTTTCAGGGGGTCATGAAACATCGACATTATCAAAATCTCGAGTTAGATTTTTTGTTTACGATCACAATACTTCTCTCTCCGAGGAGTCTAGAGAAAGGAAAATGATGGAAATAAATCCACCGTAACCCTAATCGTTGTGCACTAACGACGCTTATCTGGTGTCCTGGTGCGCAATATCAGGCAGCTTTAACATGACTTTACAGGGATATGTTTGCTTTTGAAAACTTATTTATTAAAATATACGTAACTAAACGTTATTTTTGGAATCAAAGCTTCCTCCCTCCTCCCCTTAATGTATGTAAGATATTCCAAAGTGGTCGTAGTGTATGGACTCTTTTTAATGTTTCGATATTTTTTTTGTCGTAATCTTTTTAATTGTTGGCCAATTCACCTGATTCAACGGGTATGTATTTAGCCCCCCCGAGCTAGTTACGTGTGGCCTCTTAATTGGTTGTGTGTGTGTGTGTGTTTGTGTGTGTGTATATGTATGTATGTATATTCTTCCCCCTTTCCCCTTCTATCTCCCAGGAATACCTGCGTGTTTTGTTAATATTGCGCTCACACAAGTTTTTATTTTCTGCACTAGAAAGCGAAGGCCACTGGTAATTTTTTTATATATTTTATTTTTATTATGAAACATTTGACAGTCATGCAACACAAACGATTCAAACATTTTCCTCACACCATGAGCTACAGTCAAATTTTCATAGGAAGAACCTTTCATAAAATAAATATTTTCACGGCTTGAATTGATAATATTATTAGTGTTATTTTATAGGTATTATCTATCAAAAGTGACAGCAGCTTACTACATACCTTGACGTATGAATACGTGAAAGTAGATCTAGTAACTTTTCTAGTGGTCATATAAGGGCCCCTTTTTTTAAAATAAAAATGTAACTGTACGTCGGACTACCCTCGGAAGAACATTTATCTTATCCTCCCCTCTCTAAACATTACTTTAACGATTATTGTAACCCTCATTTACCATAACCTATTAAACTATGGTCCTATCTTCTATGCGACACCATAGTGGAACACATCAAGGTAAACATGCCACCTTTCAGGGCATACAGTGAGTACATACACATACACATATATTGGAACTAACTTTGGTACCAATGCATAAGTGCTTTCTTAATACTACGTTTAAAACTAAAGTTAATAACGATTCAATTCTTAAAAATGCATCCGCACTAACGTGAAGAGATAATGGTAAAACCACCTTCAGTGCACCCGGCTAGATTCGAACCTTGACCTTCCCGTCACAAGCATTCGAGTTTATTGCAAGACAAACATCTTGTACCGTGTGAGTGCGAGTATGTTTCTAATTAGGTTTAAGATGGTTGCTGCCCCGGTTTAGGCTTATTTATTTTGGGGTATAATATCACGAACCCTCTCTGAACACGAGGTTATATTGACGCCAAGAACAGCCATAAATACACACTCAACAGTAGTGCCAAGAGTTGTGATATCAACTGTTGAGACAAACACATACACAAATACTTAACCTGGAGTTGGGCATTGACTGAGCTATGAGAACAAGGGGCAGTTGTTCGTGTCACTGAGCCAAGGGACCCATCGCCGGGGAGATAGTGGCCATTGCCTCCTGGCTACGAACATAGGGGTCCCGACTGGTATCCCGAAAGGGGAGTTATCCCAACAGTCAGCAAGGTTTGGTTGATTAGGCTTAAGTTGGGTTTAGGATTACTCCTGGCTCCACACCTTCATAATCACTATCATCAGTTCATTGTAGGTACAAAGTGTAGACATCAACCATAGGTGTACCCTGGTCAACGCTCTGTGCCACCACAGCAGCTAAAAGTATACACACACACACACGCGCGCGACCAAACTAGAATAAATTACCCAGTCAAAGATGCCATACGCTTAAAAAACCAATAGTGAGATGATACGATCCTGTGTTGAATCGATTGTGCTATGACTGAGATTATCAAGTGATATGAAACTATCGAGTGATAAAACGGTCGTGGCTGAAACAATCGTGTGGTAAAAAAATCGTTTTCCATTGTATTAGGTAAATGCAGGTGTTTTATAACTTACCAGGGTTATTATCACCTGGCTCTGCACTTAAGGTGAAATGGAAGGGTACGTGAAAAAAGGCCAGTGTGCTTGCAGTTTTTATTGAAACACATTTTTGGTCAAAATAAATAAAATACTGCTTCATTACAAACATAGAGTTTAATTTTATTCACATGTTGATATCAACAGTTGCTTGAATATAATGTCATGAGCATGGCGGAATTATCTAACAAACTTTTTAAATGGAGAGGAAAAGTTCTCATTAGATTCCAGGACACCCTTGAAAGATATTCAAACACTATTGAGGTAGCCATGTGAAGAAAATTAAATTCTATGTTTGTACTGGAGCAATATTTTATTTATTTAGTCGAAAAAAAAAATTGTTCAAAAACTACAAAAACACTATCTTTTCCTCGCGCGCCCTTCCATCCCACCTTAAAGGGCCACTGAATCACTTTAACCTTGAACCTCACCTTATTTGCACCGCGGAAAGATTGTTAAACTTACACTCGACCAGGATTCCCAGCCAAAGTTGCCTATTTAAACAGATGGCTTGACATCATGTGGAGAACAACGGCTCAACGATCCCGCCCACGTCCAAGACTCAACCTACACCATAATGTCACCTCGTCCTTATTTTCCTCATTATTCCACTCTATTATTC
This sequence comes from Timema podura, assembly GCA_033556935.1. Classification (NCBI taxonomy): domain Eukaryota; kingdom Metazoa; phylum Arthropoda; class Insecta; order Phasmatodea; family Timematidae; genus Timema; species Timema podura. Next base: position 53,074,145 of record JAVRXN010000007.1, on the reverse strand, counting down.
CTACATTTACCAACTTAGAGCATTCTGGAACGGTGGCCACATTACATTTGTGTTTTACTCAGTCGTCATTGACGAGGAGGCCAAAGTTCAAATTTACATCGGGTGTATTGAAGGTGTTTTTCAAAACATGTAAGTGTCACTTAGGTTGTTTTTTTCCTCTCCCCACGCTAATCCTGGGATGTTTTACTCCTCACTCTATATCCCTTGTCACAAGTTCCTAGTATCTACTTTAATGTTCCGTCCAAAGGTGGGAATCGATCCTATTATTATGAAGTTATCGGGTGTTCTGGTTCTTGATAGGTCCTTTGCATTGTCCAAATTGAACCCTCCACCATATCTTATCATCAATTTCCTTATTTAAATCCTAAAACATAATCTTATTTCCTTGTTTGAGGTCAGCCATCAGTTGCATTCCTGGTCTCCTACCTTACACTTCGCTTTCTACCACATCACTCAATAAGACACTTTATTCTCTTGATACGACCCATTTCTTCGTAGAATCGCCTGCTGTGGGGTTCTGTTTTCATTTACTCTTCTTAACATTTTTTAATTATTCACCCAAACTGTCAAGTTTATTTTCTCTCCTCTTCCAGCACTACACCTCAAATCTTTCCAAATATGTTCTCTCTTCCACTCCTAGGGTCCATGTCTCAGATCGATGCTCCATATGTAACACTACACCAATTTCTCATCTCCAGGTCCAGTTTGCTCTTCAGTAGCAGTCTACTCTTGTCCAAAGCACCCTTGGCCATTTGTTTACAAGTTTGAACAATAATTATCTCTAAGAAACATAGTTTGTTTTTAGAAATTTGACCTTTGAACCTAATCTTAAGTGTTCATATTCATTCGATTCACTATTCAATGTGTGCATTGCTGTTCTCTGTAACAATGGCTGACATATCTGTGACACCGCCGCCAAATACTATCCTGGTATTGTGGGTCAGATTCCAAACTTGATTGAGTCACGAGCGAGACAAAATATAAAAGTCGTTTAGTCTCAGGATTGGAGTGGGAGGGGAGAAGTAGTCCGGTATCAGTTTATTTTTATAAATGAACCAGTTGGTGGTTGTTCATAAAAAGCAATTTAAGTGGTCACTGTCGTGACGAAAACAGATTGTCAAGTTGAACTCCATCCATCGGTAGCTACCTTCCATCCCCCTGAGAAGTAGGACATGAGTACTCGTTCTTCAGCCACTCTCTTGACCAGCAGGGCATGGGTACTCGTTCTTCAGCCATTCTCTTGACTAGCAGGACATGGGTACTCGCCCTTCAGCCACTCTTGACTAGCAGGACATGGGTACTCATTCTTCAGCCATTCTCTTGACCAGCAGGACATGGGTACTCGTCCTTCAGCCATTCTCTTGACCAGCAGGGCATGGGTACTCGTCCTTCAGCCACTCCCGGCTAGCAGGACATGGGTACTCGTCCTTCAGCCACTCTATCGACTAGCAGGACATGGGTATTCGCCCTTCAGCCACTCTTGACTAGCAGGACATGGGTACTCGCCCTTCAGCCCCACTCACTTTCCAATCATCTCCTTTTTTCGGTCAAGGACAGATTTCACAATTATATACAGTAAGATTGGGGTTACTTCTTTTGAAGTGTAAACGACTAAATGCACCAACATTCGCTTGTGGAGAGGATTGTAAACAATCGTTCTGTGTAACTAGTACATCCCCAGTGCGCCTCTTTTGGAATCAAACACGTTTACAAATCACTTTAGTGACAGCAAGTCAACTATGAAAATTTAATTTTACTTATATCGCATTTCTTATACGTGCAAATTGACTAGTGTCTCCGTATATTCTGAGATTACTTAAAATTTGCAGAAGTCGAAAATCCTAATGTCTTGTTCAACTCCTGAGCTGCACTTTCAGCCGGTTTCTAAGACTCGACTAGAGTAACATACTGGTAGGAAGATAGGTTTATAAAGTACAAACACATTATTATTATTATTGTTCTTGTTGTTTCATAGGTATTTTAAAAAGTGACTTCTTCAAATCCCATCTTTCAACTTATCTTTATACTAAACGCCATTTGTTCTATGTTTATATTACCAAAGTTTTCCTCAAACTTCTCGAGAAGGTACAAAACTGAAAATTTGCACATTAATTACTTAACTGTTGTAGTTACCTCCAAAACTCTTAAAACTGAAATTTTGTGCAGGGGGGAAGTGGGGTGTCTACAGGGCTGATTGAGCACACCGCGATCACGTGGCTAAAGTTACAGATATGGTTTTCGCTTATGGAACTTGTGATCTTTATGAGAAGAACCTTAAACTTGACAATAATCCCGTTAATATGTCGGGGCCGTGGGCACAAATCATGCTACCTCCTGTTTTGAAAAACATAAAAAAAAAAACAGGCTTTACGCAAAATCCAAAATTGCACCTGTCTGACCATTAAATATAGCAAAGTAATTTTAATCATTTTTTATATCAGTTAGGTACTTTCCTACCAGGTTCATAACATGTGTGGTCACATCTTCATCACAGGTCGTTAAAAGCTCGTGACGTGTTGGTTTGAAATTTTTGTATTAATTTAGTGCCATGTGACTACGCGCAGAGTTCTGTTTTCACAATTTCTGGACAGGTTTTTGAGAGAGGCGAGAGAAATATGGAGCTGTCTTGTAGACAAACCAGTTTATAAAATGTTTATCTGACCATTGCTTTAGGTGTTGATTGAGCGTCTTCTATTTTTCCTGAGAAGATTGTTTAAAGGTTGTAGCTTTGAAAAGAAACTGTCTTTTTTTTTGTTGCCTTGGATTGTTCCTTCTTCCCTCGATCTCATGAGGCATCTTGTAAATAGCATTTATATTATGTTTGTTAAATGCACGTGTCTAGTGTGGCGGGACGCGTGGCTCATTTGTTGAGAGTATTGAGAGAACCTTACCGCGAGCTGTATCGTGTTAATTGCTCCGTTTTACAAACATAAAATAGTTAATTATTTCGAGGTCATAATATAAATTATATATTGATAACAGTAACGGTTTCAGACATTGAAAGTATTTGTTCAAATTCACTCTCATGGTCTTCAAGTTGTTATATCAATAAGTTGAAATGTAAACATAGCTTGATAAAATCACTCACTCTACCTAACGGCCATATTGACTATCCAGAGGGTGGGTGAACCTCTACATGAAATATAGAAGCTCACAAAGTAAGAGGACTAAATAAAGTACTAGCTATGATACATACACGGTGGGACGTCACTCCCCCCCTTCCCCCCATCTTACTCTTACACTAAGTTACCCAACTTAACAAAAAAAAATTGTCTTATGTTTTGGTTTCACATTGATTTGGTATAATTTGGGCTCTTCTTTCTTAACTGATGGACAGGGCTGAGTAACCTGTGGCCTTTTGAGATGTTGAAGGGTCTAGTCTAGGGATGGGTAACCTGTGGCCTTTTGAGGTGTTGTAGGGTCTAGCCCAGGGCTGGGTAACCTTTGGCCTTTTGAGGTGTTGTAGGGTCTAGCCCAGGGCTGGGTAACCTTTGGCATTTTGAGGTGTTGTAGGGTCTAGTCTAGGGATGGGAAACCTGCGGCCTTTTCGAATATTCTATCAATTTTCTTCATCGTTAATAAGTTATGCATTCTCAAATTGTATCCCCACAGTATTATACTGTACATGTTTGTTAACTGTTGAAATATTTAATTTACAGAGCTCCATTCTTTAGTAATTTTCTATCAAATTTTATAATTCTTACTACATTCTTATGTATATTTTAAAACAATACTTGTACAATACATATCTACAGTTTAATTTAAAAATGAACCAAGATTCATGAAGTTTTTTTTAGTGTTCCTATATATATAAAAGATATTTAAATTTTACTTTTTGAATATAAAGGAAAAAGAGTAGACTACAAAACCATTCGCTTCTTTATGGCTTACTAAAACGACATTAACTTATACTGGTCAAAATTTTCTGTACATAAACTGTGCGGCCTTAGTAGGAATCCGTGAAGGGAAATTCCTTCTAATGAACGACAAAGGTTATTCACCTCGGCTCTATCCTTTAAAGTGGGGAGGTAGGCATTGATAAATAAGGCCATGATTTTTGTAGTTTTTATAACAAAAAAATCGTCAAAATAAATCAAATATTGCCTTAGTAGAAACATAGTAGCCTATCAAACATTATTCGCAAACAGTCCGCAGATTATGTTTCAGATTGTTCAGGTACAGTCTGCAAGCATAGTTTCGGACTGTCCAGGTACAGTCTGCAGGCATAATTTCGAACTGTACAGGTATAATCTGTAGGAATAGTTTCGGACTGTGCAGGTATAGTCTGCAGGCATAGTTTCGGACTGTACAGGTATAGTCTGCAGGCATAGTTTCGGATTGTCTAGATACAGTCTGCAGGCATAGTTTCAGACTGTCCACGTACAGTCTGCAGGCATAGTTTCGAACTGTACAGGTATAGTCTGCAGGCATAGTTTCGGACTGTACAGGTATAGTCTGCAGGCATAGTTTCGGACTGTACAGGTATAGTCTGCAGGCATAGTTTCGGACTGTCCACGTACAGTCTGCAGGCATAGTTTCGGACTGTCCACGTACAGTCTGCAGACATAGTTTCGGACTGTCTAGATACAGTCCACAGGCATAGTTTCGGACTGTCAACGTACAGTCTGCAGGCATAGTTTCGGACTGTCCACGTAGTCTGCAGGCATAGTTTTGGACTGTACAGGTATAGTCTGCAGACATAGTTTTGAACTGTCCATGTACAGTCTGCATACATAGTTTCGGATTGTCCAGGTACAGTCTGTGGGCATAGTTTCGGATTGTCCAGGTATAGTCTGCATACATAGTTTCGGATTGTCCAGGTAGAGTCTGCAAACATAGTTTCGGATTGTCCAGGTACAGTCTGCAGGCATAGTTTCGGATTGTCCAGGTACAGTCTGCAGGCATAGTTTGGACTGTCCATGTACAGTCTGCAGGCATAGTTTCGAATTAACCAGGTATAGTCTGCAGGCATAGTTTCGGATTGTCCAGATACAATCTGCAGACATAGTTTCGCTTCCAGAAAAACTCTCTTGAATCGTCCTCATGTCTTCCATAGAAAGGTTTGATAGGTATTATTCTTTTAGCCTAAAGAGATAGTTGAAAAATAACAAATTTTAGACATTGCTAGACCAGGGCACTTCTAGAAGAAAGAACGTATTGTGGAGATTGCCTTTGGACTGGCTTCATTTTATAAAGTGGGCCTGGCTTCATGTTTTTTAAGGTGGAATGGAGGAGAACAATAATTAAGGCAAATGTTTTTGTAGTTTTTATAATAAGAAATATTTTCGCCAACATTAATAGAATATAGAAATCCCAACAGTTACTTTATATTTGCCATAGACATCGAGGGATTTGAATGACTTTTTATCTTCATTTGAAGAGTTTCTGTCAAAATGTTGCTCGTGGCGAATATAAAATAACTTCAGAAACAGTAAAAAATTAAACTAATCATATCAATCTAAGCAATGTTTTACTGTGGACAAATTTATGTATAAACACAGTGTAAAAATATGGACACTATCTCATGACCATTTCACACTAAAACCGACTTTGAACAATTTCAAAGTTATACCTAGAAGAGAATATTACTGATGTGAGTACCGAGCATCGGTCAATTAGAAGTTTTTATATTGGGATACTTACCCAGGGTTGACTGATTCACTAATCAGCATTTAATATCTTCAGACAAACGGTATCTGCGACTATTCCGTGAGTGAAGCTTCCATTGTCGTGCCGGGAATTTTATCCTCTATTTAATAAGACGAATTCTACCGTGATTGAACCCAGGTCTTTGACCCGTAGTCGACCTAACTCCTGCCACATAGTATTTTACCCATTGTTCTTGTTCGCCGCAGATGCGCAAAGAGCTTTGTGAGCACCCTGTGTACATGTGGCACTAGTGTCACATCATCGCTAATGGATCCTTGTTTGTTAGAATTCACTCTCGGACTATTTTCGACGATACCTACAAAAACAACTCTCAAGCCTCCAGGGGATGACACTGACGAGGAAGTTCAATGTTTGGGAAAGAATGCGCTCGCTTTTACCAAGAGCTCAGATTGGGTTATGTTGACAACAAGGGGTCCTAAAATGAAAAGGTTGACCTTTGGTCGACTCTGCCTTGGTACCTTAATTACTAAATCTTTTAGTGACCATTTAGTTACTAACGAGAACATTTTAACATTCCATCAAAGAATTTGCTATTTAAAATGAGATAAGATCCATTCCACGCATCATGCTACCCGTTACGGTTACCCGGTAAACATATTAAATTACACTTACGGAATAAGGATGAATAAAATATTTCAGAAAATAATTTCTTATTCGCGTGTATGTAGGGTGGTAAAAAATTAGGAAATAAAACATATTCAAAGGCACCGATTTGTTAAAAACAATAGGGGGATTGTATAAAAAGGGGATTGGAGTGGAATAACATTTGCAAATCTTCAAGAGCTGTATTTAAAAAATCGCCAAAATTAAGGTGCAATTTGTTAGTCACAATGTATGTTTAGTAAAATAAAATAAATTCAATAAAAGACTTCCCTGTTGCCATCGAACCAAACGAGCGTGACGTTGAACCCGCGTGACCACCGATACTTGTTATCCTGCTCTCATAATGAGTATACGAGAATCAATGAGCCCGGCGGGTATTTTGTAAGTTATGCTAGCACTTAGCGCCACTTACCTAACCACAACACTTCTACAGTAAACTGAGCTATGTAGCCGAGAGGAAACTAAGCGGTTTCTATTATTTTAACCGCTGACATTAATTTTTATTTGATTTTTTGCACCTTACTATAGTCGTTATAAGCAATTAAAATAAATGGTATGAAATCCCGCACGGACTTTCTCGCTTCATCGTCTGAAATTGGAGATATTGACTAAAAATGCGTAATATATGTGAAAATAAATAATGTGCACTAGCAAATTCAAGCACAAATTGCGCTATACTTACATAAAACGTTTTTGACTCCCATTTTTAAATTTTACAATATTATTTTTAAAGAATTAAAGTCTTAATTTGTATATTTGGACCAATAAAAAAAGTTCGATATTGGGTCCACAAGGGTCACCACTCCGTATTAAAATTTCTACTTCCCGTTAAAAAAAAATTATTAGGGGTTTCACATCTTCAAGTCAATGAATTGCTAATGAATTCCTCATTTATAAATGTTGACCAATAAAAAAGGTAAGTATTGACTATTGAGTCTAAATTGATAGAGAATTAATAGCCAGAGCTATTATTTATGCTTATTAGTGGGAATTACTCCACCTAGATATCATATTCTGAAAATTGATAGAGATAGATAATTGCTGTACAAATATTTCCCCCAAGAGGTTAAAGGAAATAAATGGTACGGCGCACCGCACAGACTTTCTTTCTCTTTCTATAAACTCGTAAGATTTCTGAACGGAATAATGTACATTGTATCATCACCACTCCACACAAGAACACGCATAAAATAATATACAATGATATAGAATCAATCCACCTAAGAGCATTTCAAACAGTTTAATGTCTTCCACAAGGGTCAACACTTCGTATTAAAATTTCGATTTCTGGTTAAAATTTTAACATTTTATAAGGTGTTGCAGATCTTCAAATCATCGCATTGATATTTAATTATTCATTTAAACATTTTGACCAATAAAAAAATGTAAAAATTGACTATTGAGTCTAAAATGGAGATAGATCATTGCTGTGCAAACATTTCTCCTAAGAGCTTTAAGGAAAAATAACATACTTTTTTTAGATACTTACTTATATTTAATTACTCTATGGCATTGGAGAATTATTGCGTTAAGACTTAAGTAGTATATCTTTACAACTAAAGCTCACAAAATTGTATTAATATATTTGCAAATATCTCAGAAACTGTTGCTTTTATAAAAATATATGTCAAATAAAAGTTTTTTTATTTCTAATAGTCCTACAATTTTGCAATGATAAGTTGTTTAGTTTGTCAAATAGTTGTGGAGATACGGAAATTAACGCTTCTGTAAAGTACCCTAAAAATCATTTTTATAGGAAAATGAAAATAGCCAGTTTATTTATAATCTTAATCAACGCCTAGATACAAATTTTAATCAAAATCGTTTGAGCAGATTTTGAGAAAACCAAATTTTTCTCTTTTTGCCCTTCAGTAAACTACCCTTAATTTTAAGTTTTTATAGACACACAGACAGACGGCATTGCAAAGACTATTTTTTAGGGTTCGGGGGGTCATGAGACGTCGACATCCATCAACATTTCAGGTTAGTTTTTTTTACGATCGCAATACTTAAGCTTTAATGTCCAAAAAGTTAAAAATATATATATAATTGCGTATAGATTGAAAATTGATTTTATAAAAATATGTTTCGAATAAAATATTTGTATTATAAATATATATACATATTTGTAATGCTAAGTAATTTCATATCTCAAATAGTTTCGGCACTATTATAAAAAATGTTAATTTACGCGTCAGACCGGAGCCCTTAAAGCCATTTTGCCGAAATATTGAGAGTAGCCATTTTGTTTAGAATATTTATTTATGTTCATAAATGAAATTTAATCAAAATCGTTAGAGCTGATTTTGAGAAAATCGACTTTTTCTCTTTTTTCCCTTCAGTAAACTACCCTTAATTTTAGGGGTAGATATCCAATTCCAAAAACCCCTCGGGGCAACCCTATGAAAACCCTAGATATCAAGTTTTAGCTCAATCGGTAAAATAGTTTAGGCTCTAGTTGGAGGTACAGACAGACAGACAGACAGACGGAAATTCAAAAACAACTTTTTCGGATTCAGGGAGTCATGAAACGTCAAGATTCATCAAAATCTCGAGTTGGATTTTTTTGACGATCACCATACTTTCTCTACCTGTAAGATAGAGAGAAAGTAAAAAGAACATAAACTTTTTAAGAGACTTGCTTATTTATTTACTCTATGGCAGTGGTTATCAAACTTTTTTCGCGTACCACTGAACTATTAAAAATGTCATTAGGATAGAGCTATATCTTGGAATGATAAAGCAGTAAAAAAAATTACAACTTTTTTTAAAGTATCTGTTATTTATTTATAAAAAAAGTTACAATATTCTTAAAGTCTAAAAATTCAGTGATAATGATGGTGCTGCATGCTTGAAACAAGCGAAGAGATGTCGGGTTCAGTTGTACTTAATTTTAAGCGCAACTTTGGGTCAAGATACAGTTTATTACGACATTTATTTTTTACTGTCACCATAACAGAAAATCCAGTTTCGCAAAGATAGGTGGTTGCAAATGGAATTAGAAACAACAATATTTTTCTGGACGGCGATGGATATTTATTTTTAGACTTAAGCCAAAATTCATCTAACTCTAATTTGGTAAATTCAATTTTCAAACCTCCATCGCAAGATTGTTTTATCAAACTCTCTTTTTCGTTGTTAGTTAGGGTTCCAGGAATGTTATCCAAAATGAATGGGTTTCTTATACAAAGGAATTCAGAAAAGTCCTCAAATAGTCACAAATAAGTTCCTCAAATTGAGGAGAAAATGTTAGTATGGTCGTGTCTGCTTGCGTACCACCTTGGGAAGCTCTACGTACCACCAGTGGTTCGCGTACCACATTTTGAGAACCGATGCTCTACGGCATTAGAGAATTATTGCGTTAAAACTTTAGTAGTAGCCTATCTCTCTACAACTAAGGATGACCCGTGCATGCCCCACGGTTGGGATACCGGTTGGCTTACTGCGCACTTGCTATGTGATGATACAATTACATGCCTAGCCCACTGTAGGATTACTTATTAGTTATTTATGTTGAAATAATAAATTTAAATGTTTATATATGATTTATTTAATTAATTACACTTTCAGTATTATAAATTCAACATTAAAGTGACACGGTTTTTACTCGTTTAACCAACTGACGCAAACAGCTAGAGCCAGAGCTTGCTATATATTGAGATAGAGTTTGCTAGACGCACAAGCTGCTCCCGCCCCTTATATATGATCTACCCCTTGCTTCTTGGACCCCTTGTCTTCAGTGTTAAAACAAACTAATAGGAGAACTCTTGGCAACCTGATGTTGTGAAGGCTAGCTTGCTTTGGGTAAAAGATAGCAGCCATCTTATCAGCAGATTTTTTAAATAGAACGAAAGAAGTTTTTAAACAAAGAAAGATTTAAAACATATTTGAATTTACTTCTAAAAATACCTTATGGGCTTAAAACATATTGAAATAAACTATAATCAATTAAAATAATATTAATAATAAAGATATAATTTGGATTTAGAATCTTGCACTGAAATTAAATCGTTCGATTTTGCCTAGTCATTCATGGATGCAGTATTAAAAGGAAAAATTACATAACTCTAACTTCTATAATTCGAATTCATGTTTAATTCGAACTTTTACCTTGGTTCCTTGAAACGTCTATTAAAACAATGTTAAAAAATCAAATGTAATTCGAACTTATTTTGTTTAATTCGAAGTAAAATTGCCTTGAAGATGACGAAAAAATTTCTGAAATCTCGCGTGGGAAACACGTTTACTATTCGTCTGTTGCTGCGCAGATAGTAAGCTCTTTGCGTTCAGGGGCACTAAATAATATTTTTTGTTTTGTGTTCATTGTGATGATTTTGTGAACTTGGGCGAGAACTTAGCAGTTTGCGGTAAACTTACAGATGCAGACATTTTGGCAGAGGTAGTTCACAATATAGATGACAGTGCACCTTCAGATTAAGAAGGGGAACCGGCTGAACTTTCAGAGAAGTCAATTCCAGCATCTACACAGGCTATGGACCACATCAAAGAGTAGAGGCGGTTTTTTAAAGGACAACTTAATGTAAGCCTCTTAATTCTTCAGTCGCTGAATAAACTAGCAGAGTTTCTCCAACTCAGAGTATTAACTCCAAAAATCAATCAAAATTTTCTATTAAAAACACTGTAAATACATATTGTTTCATACATATTGTACATATTGCTATGGAAAATCTAAGAATAAAATTATACGTATACTCTACTGTATTTTACTTCATTGAATTATTGATGTTTGAAGTTATTTTCCTAGCCAAAATAAAAACTTACCTAATTCAAATTTTTTGATGATTCGCATTTTTCTTGTGGTCCCTTCAGCTTCGAATTAGCCAGGTTCGACTGTACTACAATTTTGCAATAAGTTATTTAGTGTCTCAAATAGTTGTGAAAATTTCCGCTTCAGTGAAGTCATTTTCATGGGAAATTGAAAAAAGCCATTTGGTTTATGATCTCAATCAACGTCTTGATACGAATTTTAATCATAATCGTTAGAGCCGATTTTGAGAAAATCTATTTTTTCTCTTTTCACTCTTTATCAAACTACTCTTAATTTTAGGGTGAGACAGACACACAGACAAACGGCATTGCAAAAACCACTTTTTCAGGTTCGGGAGGTCATGAAACATTGGCACCCATCAACATCTCGGGGGAAATTTTTTTTACGGTTGCAATACTTTACCTTTAGTGTTAGAAAAGTTAAAAAAAAAAAAAGTATGTTTAAGTTTATCTTGAAAATTATTAGTTTTATAAAAATATGTTTCAAATAAGATGTTTTCTTATAAATAGACCTACATATTTGCTGTACGTAATTTCATATCTCAAAAAGTTACGAGGATATGCCAAAAAAATTAGAAATTACGCATCAGACTGGAACCCTTAAAGTCATTTTGACGAAAAATTTTAAGTGTACATTTGGTTTTTAATGTTGATAAATGCTTGGATATGAAATTAAATCAAAATTGTAAGAGCCGATTATGGTAAAATCAATTTTTCCTATTTTTGCCCTTAAGTAAATTACCCTTAATTTTAGGGTTAGATACACAATTCCAAAAACCCCTCGAGGCAACCCTATGAAAACTCTAGAGACCAAGTTTTATCCCGATCGGTAGAATAATTTAGGCTCTAGTCGGAGCTACAGACAGACAAAATCGCAAAAACAGCTTTTTCGGATTCGGGGGGGCGGGGGCGGGGTCATGAAACGTCAACATTCATCAAAACTCGAGTTCGAATTCTTTGACGATCACAATACTTTCTCTACATGTAAGATAGCGAAAACAGTAAATATATATTGTTATAATCATAACAATTATTGTGACCCCACCCGAAACACACCATGACCCTAAATGGGGTCGCGACCCTTTGATTAGTTAACCATTGCTTAGCTAGAGTTACAGGGACTCAATGATGGAGAGAGAGAGATAGAGAGAGAGTTGGAGGCTGTGTATGTGTATGTGTATGTGTAGAGTATGTAGATCAGGCCAACCAACAGTAGCATGTATCTCTCTTGTCTGCATTGAGGATCTCGCAATGCGGTAGTAGCTAACTGTAACACCCGGTTGCTTGCAGGGGGAAGAAACTACTTGTCAGGTGGTTCTGCGCGCCTCCACCGCGTTCTCGTTGCACGAACTCAGGGGTGTCCACCGCTAGAGATAATGGGACACTTCTTATGGAAAGGACAGGATGTAGGGTCGGTAGAAAATGTTGTGTTTTTGCAATTTTTATAGCTTTTTTTTTGTCCAGAATAAACCAAATATTGCCCCAGTATCAACGTTTGGTTTAATTTTCTTCTCATGGTGATATCAACAATAATTGTTGAATACCTGTCATAAGCATAGCAGCATTAGATGAGAACCTTTTTAAATTAAGATAAAAAGTTTTCATTAAATTCTAGGACACCCTTGGTACAGATATTCAACAACGGTTGAGATTATCCTTTAAAGAAAATTAAGCCAAATTTTGCCATTGGAGCAATATTTTTTTTTTTTTACAAAGAAATGTTTTTCTGTAAAAACTGCAAAATCACTGGCCTTTCTTCGAGTGCCTTTCCACCTCACCTTAAGGCTTCATAAATAACCAAAATAATCCTCCACCATTTTATGATCTTCTGCTATGACCGTTTTAAAAACTATATTACATGTTTGTGAAGAGAAGGCTGGATATAATATGCTTATAGCCATTTACTTTAATCTCCAAACCATAATATTTCGCGTAAGACGTCGTTGAATATTAGCTAATTTAACCCTTTTTATTCAATTATAAATCTCAAAACTTTGGTCTATTTATTTAATTCTTTAGGCACATATTGATAACTTTGGAGGATATTAACACCATATTTATAGATTACTTGTGCAGATGAGATTCTAACCTTGATTTTCTTTTCATCGGTAATCCAGTATATGGTGAGCCGGACATTTGTGCCGCTTTGACCACTGGTTTCGATACAGAATATACTTAACCCGCGTCTGTCTTTCAGTTTTAGTAAAATGGAGGTCAAGGATATAAACAATGCCTATAGGATTGAAAGCTTTTCATTGACATTTTTACGATTTAAAGAAAATTCGTTTGAATGTGAAATTAGCTTATTTTCAACGAAGCTTCACCTGGCATATTGCATTTCTTGGATCAAATTAAATTGCTAGAAACCTAAAACTAGGCCTCCTTAAACAAATAGTCAATTGTAATAGAGTTAAAACTGATCATTTTGAACTAATTGAGGACTGTTTGAAGCTCAAGAACAACCATTTCCATAAGAGATACACATCAATTTGAGAATATGTCCCTTGAAGTAGATGGCACCCGCCTCGGTGCCCGCATGGTATAAGGCGTCAATCTTGTGATAGGCTAGATTTTCAATGATGGGGAGATCGGGAGTTAGAATCCCGGTCGGGTGTGCTGAAAGTGATTTTTTCCAAAATGATTTTTAAAATAAATGCTGGTACGCTTCTTATAAATTCAACCTTCTTCATCCTTAACACATTAGTATAATTATTACATGTGTGTACAACCCGAACGGGTAGTAAGACGCGGTGCTAAATAAAAAAGTTGGCAGCCCTTTTAAATTTGACAACATACCCACAATCATCACCAGGTTTACCACAACAAATAAATTAACTCAGTCTGTTATAAAACGAAGGTCTTCCAACCGATTCGTCTCAAGGACCTCAACATTACTTCAAACACTATATCAAGTTTACCGTCAATCTTAAAAGTTGCTTTCTTAAACACCCGCTTGTTTCCGCTCGCTCTATTTCCGCCGCTAAACCCACGGGTGGTACCACGGTCGTAATTGTTCTCTCGTCTCGGCCACACATGTCCCCCCTCCCCCTTGTGTTTGAGTGAGGGGGGAGGCGGTGAGTCTCCAGGTGTCTCAAGCAGAACTACCCTAGGTGAAGGAGCAGGGGTCCTGTCCCAACGAAGAGATCTGCTGCCCCAGAATGTAGATGTTCTGATCTCCGTCACTTGTTCCTGGTTAGATTCACGCATGCGCATTCTAAGATAACGAGGCAGGGCGGGACCAGTTCCCCAGACTGGTCTTGTCTGCTACAAGACTGGTTCACACGGTCAGATGGGTCTCTCCCCTCCTTGTTAGAGGCCCCTCCATGTGCTGACTACGAGCTTAGTTCTTAATATGGAAGCCATTTCGAATATGTTGAGAAAGTTCGTCCTTGGAGGAAGCCACTTTGGATTGGACAGACTCAAACAGAGTGAGGCCCAAACTTGACGTAGTATCTATCACACGAGATTAACTTACTACAAAAGAATTGTAAATAAAACTAAAAGAACTAAATTAAAAGGTTCTCAGTCTAAAAGCATCTTATTCCATACAAGTCGTATTTTAAATATATGTGATAGCATTAGGGCGATTGGCCCTTTTCATTTGGTGTGGAAATGCAGAGCCATGGAAACAAACTATTATCTTCAAGAATTCTTATTGTTTTGCAATTTTCTTTTCGGAAATGGTTTGTTCAAGAATAGAAGCAGGTTGATTGATATACTTTTTATATACACACCTCCTCTATAATTTTAACAGTGATCAAATATCGATTAAATTGACATTTTTCAATAGAAAACTGCCGGCTTCATAACAAAAAATAAGAAAATGTAACAACTAATAAACATGGATGCATTATCTTATAAGGGGTGTTGAAAATATTAACATAAAAATTTCACTCGTCCTCGAGAAAACTGATATTTCCAAACGCATTATTTTTATGCAAGACCTGCCCAGTAGTTAGCGCCATTAACGGTTTCCGTGATCCATCTGTTTTTGATGGCGCGGAAGGATAATTTGGTCGGCTGTCAAGCCACGCCACTCCTTTCACCCTTCCGCCAACCATCCCACAAAATATGTTTTAGACTTGCACTTGACAGGGCCAAGGGCCTTAATTATTTTCGAGGGTGTTTGACTAAAACAGATTTTAATGCGTTGCTTAAGCCGACCATTGAGCCATTCCCATTTCACTCCTTATAATTTACGCCATCCATCGTCATTTATAGTCAGTTGCAAGTCGTGAATTGGACATTCCAGTAACATGTCACTTGTGTCATTGTCATGTGATGATTGTATAGTCTCTTCCAAATAAAACCCATGAAATATTCAGAGCATTGATGCCAAATCACCAATCCCAAACCCTCAATTTTTGAAAGATCAAAGGGTATGAAATGTTATGATGGGGGTAGTAACATTTAGTTCGAATCCCCTTTTAATCTACACAAGGTGTACACGGATGGCTAAACTCCGGTGCAATCGTCGGTGTCTGAGGAGCCCCCTGCTCAAGAAGCTGGGCGAGGTTATCAGGAAATGCTGATTCAAAAACCTGTTTTAAGGTCCAAGCTATATAGCTTACCCGACAACCCTAAGCCTTGGCTCAGAACTTTCCTTGAAGCCTTGGCTGGAGATAGGAAGGAGGGGGGGGGGGGGTGTTATCTATGCAAACCTCTAGGGACAGATGTATGGGGCCGATGACCTACCTTTCTGGAGGATACGTTTATAGGGGCCCTCGGTACAAGCTGTTTGTTCCCCATCGTGAGCGTGAATGTTTTGTCGACTATTGCATTTGGGGAATTACCCCTTTATAAGCTACTGGATTCGACAAATTACTGGTTTATCTGGATGAGCTATCTCAATGAGGAAGTGAATATATGCATCCCTCTTCTTCCAGCTTATAATTATTACATGCTAAGATAATAGTAGAAAGCACCTTTTTGAAAATACAAACATATTTATTTTGTTGTTAACATTAAACACATTTTACACACACATCTAATCACGCCGTTCCCTTACGAGGTAGACACGAAACTCTGCATATAGCTCCAAAAACAACTCACTAACTTTCTCCACACATCCCTATCCTTGCATACTCTCTTCACTTCAACAACATCCATACATACTATGTTATTATTGTTGAATTATAGGTGTCACATGACTTGACGTATTCCTAAATTAAAGTAGTTTTATTAAATGTAACTATAAAGATATTATGCTCCTTCCTACCAAAATCCTGTACTACACCTTGCCATTTGGAGCAGCTGTAAGGACTGAACTACGTTCGAGCCGCCGCTGTTATTTGCAAACTCAAGTACCGGGTTAGCGGAACGAAACGTCGGCCTGACTTCGTTTACGAGCACGTGTTTTCCCCGAGGTTTTCCCCGGTGTGGGTTCGAATCTCTGGTGTGAAAGTCGATACTTGGTGCTCCGTTGAGTTATCAATCTTGATGAAGTTATGCTTGGAAGTAATTTCCAAACTTTTGTTCTAAAATAAGAATTATAACTGTTGGGGTCCTTCTCTATCATTGGTATTTAAAGATTAAATCATGTTTGTTTTATTGGCACTGCGTCATAATACACGTTCAGACTATACGCCTGTGTATTAATTACACTAATAGGTATGAGGAAGGTTGAATCTAAAGGTTACGTACCCGTAAAAGCTTGGAGGTAGAGTGAAAAACCATTCATAACAAAATAACCTCAGGTACACCCGACCGGGATTCGAATCCCGATCTCCCTGTCATCGGCAATTAAATTACTCACCAAAGTAACGCCTCATAGACACTTCGGCCACCGGAGCAGGTATCGGTCGTATCGTGTTTTTTTGAAGTTGTCATTATCTATGAGTAAAACTTCAATAAACTTATAAATACGCCAAAAAGGTTTTAATAACGATAAAAATATTAAGGAAGATCCCCAACAATCTTTATTTAAGAAAACCAGTATGTTATTATAGAGAGTACGAACAATTTTGTTATGGTTAAAAACTATTCAAAACTCGCTTGAATGCCCCTGGAAGCGTCCATTACTGGAAGTAGAACTAAGATTGAACCACGCAGATTCTTTCCGCCTGAACAAGCTTTCTTTGGTTCCGTTGACCCCGGGGGGATGATACTTGTTATAGATCTAGTCGACGCGTGTGGGCGTCGGGGCGTGGAGGTTGATATCACGTGGCGATGACTCAATGGTCGTGCATGTTGTGGGTACCAAATAGTCCTCTTGCTGTTTCCGTGGAATATTTCAGGTGTGGAGGAAGACACTCCAGAATCCGGTACTATGAAGGAACCGAAGAGGCCTTTTTAAACAATCGACCATTTATTCACGTTTTTATAATAACTAGAAAAAATGTTGTTCAGTTTATGGAATGGACTAGTCTATTTTATTAATATTTATATTCGTGTGTTCAAGAGTCAAGCGGTTCTAAACTGTAAGAAAAACAATTGGTCAAGGGAACTTTGAAAGAGCGCCATCGGTGTTTTCTTGGAAAGAGGTTGGGAAACCACATCAGGAGACATAATTCCTTCCCAGTGCAGCCCCTCAGAATCAAACCTAGCTATCTTAGGTTAAATCAGGCGGGCCATCAGCTATACCAGAGGTTTACAACTGGCATGACATTTTTGCGGTACATGAAGTTCCCAAGTAATCCACTGTAGTAAAATTGATGTTTTCAGCCGACAAATAAAATTTTGATTTGTGTGGGGAAAATCGATGAAAGATACAACTGACGCTCATTCAGTAATAAACTTAATTGCACTCTATTTTTATAATAGCTCGTGTATCTGCGTGGGTCCTATTTTCTTCCACCCCTTAGCCGATCATGATGACTAGACTCGTGAATTCAATTGTGGTCCCCGGGCACTTTGCGGTGATATAGGCATTTTAAGGGGCATCGATAATATTGACTCTTACAACATTACCTACGATTCATCCCTAAGATATCTTTGAAACACAGAACTTTATTTTTTAGGAATTATGTTGCCATAAACAGGAAGTGATTTCTGATAACTAAACACTCATGGTCCTGATCGTGCTAGGCTAGTATCCTTAATCACGTGTCAATTAATAATCAAGTATGATCAAGAAGTCCAATAAATTCATCTGATGAAAATATTAAATTATTATTATTATTATTATTATTATTATTATTATTATTATTATTATTATTATTATTATTATTATTATTATTATTAGTAGTAGTAGTAGTAGTAGTAGTAGTAGTAGTAGTAGTACCGCGTCTTACTACCTGTTCGGGTTATACGCACTTTCACTAATGTGTAATGGTAGGGTGATTGTGAGATGAAATGGAGAACCCACAGTTTAACGTGGAATCCGAACCTCGGTGGAGGCCTGGCATTCCTCACATTCACAAGTTGTGATTAATACACGTCTTGTCAGAGGTGAAGGAAGGGTTTGGCAATCAGATAAATCTGTGCCGGGACCGAGGATTGAGCCCCGGACCCCCAGCACAGAAGTCTTGACACTTTACCCCTAGACCACCAGGTCACCAATATTAAATAGATTTCACAGCCTAATAAACACTTTAACCAAACTTTGTTTGGATGTGTTTCTTTGTATAATTAAATAATAAACTTTTATTTGGCATGTATCAGAGCTGTAGAGGCTGTCATTTAAGATAAGTAACTTTACTGCAGTAATTAAGGGGAAAAGAACTAAGGACCTTATAGATAACACACCAACACTTGATGTTCTTTCATTATTTAAAACATGTTTAGTTGCAAGTTAAAAAAAACTGACACGCACAGTAAAATTAACTTTACTATAATATATTGAGGTCGCTTTCTTTTAGCGCATTAAAGTCTCCTCCCATAAAATAAATTAACATTATAATGTATTTACTAAAAAATGTAATCAAACTTTTTTTCTCCTTTAGACGTAGTAAATTAAACACCAACATTTATTATTACGAAGCATAATTTAGGACTTGTTTTGACTACTATCGCTTATATTTGCTCAATTCTGCGATAAACACGACAACCAGACTCCAGACTGTGATATTATCATTCGAAGAAGGAAATGAACCCTATTTTAATAAACAAACTTTTGGCACTTAGTGATGATTGAAGTCGGGTCCCTTAAAAAATTAAAATCTAATGTTTATAGAAAGGTCCTTCTTATCAGACCGCCAGAAAAGCTACTAGATCTACCTTCACGTGTTCCATGTCAAGTCATGTGACTTGCAGCTTTCATTTTTGATAAACAATCAATGCCTGTAAAGTGACTAATATTATGGTAAAATGTCATCATTGTTGACCTATTAAAATATGTTTGTTGTATTGAAGCTGAACACAGTCCGTCCGATGATGGTCGACACTAGTTCGAGTCCAGCGACCGTTGAAATTGTTTTCAGGCGGTTCGGAGTAGAATACGGGAACAGCTTCGGGTGTGGTATTTTGCTGGTTGTTAGACTGTGGGATTAATATGACCAATAAAGCAATGGAATATTCTTCATGAATCCTAGCTTCAACGTCAGTGACCTTGATCCAAGTCTTGACGCGAAATATCAAATGAATAGGGTGGGGCACTGTCGTCATTTTATTCTAGGTTAAAAACTGAGCTACATCCTCAGCCTTTTGTTGGTACTTAAATATACTCTATAGTCTAATGTGCCGCTAGCACCCGTAAACGCCATTTAAAAAAATGTATTTATAAATCACAATATCTTACTACCCGATCAGGGTATGCGTTTATGTACTGACTACGTTAGTGTGTTAGGGTTACCGAAGGCGGAATTTAGAGGACGTGTGCCTTCATTTTCATAGAGGGAGAAGGGAAATCAATTTAGGAAAAATCACGCTCGCTACACTCTGACCATTTGGCCATCGAAGCGGGTCAACGTCAATTTCAAATTTTAATGTTAGTTATTGTACTAAAATTACAAAACTAACTTTGCTTAAGATTTTATAAAATAACTTTGATCTAATATAATTTGGCATTCATCAATTATATTAACACAGTATTTGTATTTTAATACACAGAGCCTTTACTATTGCTGATATTAGTAATGTTTCTAGTTATGATTTGTTTTTAATAAATTCTTAATAAATACATAATAGCTCTACGCGAGTAATCATATATAATTTATCTGTACGAACAATTTCAATTTGATTATGAATGTATCAGTAATTCTACACTGTCACCTGAGAGCTATCCGCCCAACAAGCCACCGCTGTACTCTCTTGTCAACTCTCCTCTCTAATTAAAGTCGCTAACCAACAAGGCCTGATGGGAAACACAAACATTGTCTGAACAGTGAAGAGCGCGATATAATTGGTGTGTCACGCGCAAACCGCCCCGAGAGGTGGTTGTACGTTCGTTGCATTGAGCACTGCTAACCTTTCAACACGATCTGCAGTGCTAGCCTAACTTAACTTAACTGAGCCTAACCTAGCCTTGCTCCCGCTCGTGCCAAGAATTAATTTTACCTCGGACATATGGACTGCGTTTGTTGACTCTTCAGACTTGAAATATTTTGTTTTCGACTCAAGTATCATACTAATATTTTAACAAACATTTTTAATTTTGCTAAAGCAGGGTTTCTACACACCTGAGAAACTGGGAAAATAGGGATTTTAATTTGTTTGTATTAAACAGTGAAAACGCAGAGAATTTCACATACAAAAACTATAAAAAATACTGGAATATCTATAAATTTAGAAGCTTTAACTTTTTTTTAGCAACGCGTCTTATTACCCGTTCGGGTTACACGCCTAACAGTAAACTGAAAGCCTTAAAAAAAGGTATTTACCGAGAAGAGCTTGCCAATTAAAGAACCAGACACGCAGATTCGAAACACATGTCTTAGTCCCTTACCTCCTTTCGAAACATTGGGTTGCATTTACCCATCAAGGTCAAATCAGACGGTTTTTAACACCAATCACAAAACTATGTACTAGTTAATTTTATGAAAAATGTAATTCAATTCTCCTGTACTTCAATCTCTGGTTTGAAGAGTTGGAAACTTATTCTAGAAAAAACAGGGATTTTTATAGTAATAAAATAGTGGTAGCCCTGTAAGGAGAGTTAACTTGAATGTTCGATGAGAAATAATATAGCATAAAATATGATTATAGCTTGTGTTCTCTTCTTGACCCTCGAATCTTGGTTCATTAAACATCATTTAATTTAATAATTTGAAATTGAATATTGAATTATATCTCTGAATAACATGTCGGGGTGATTGGTTAGTGGTATATATCAATCACTGGTTTCGTTTGTTCATTTTATAATATACAGGATGTCCACCATGACACTCCACTGTACTGAACTGTATGTGTTTAAAATGTTAGTCTCATGGTGGACACCCTGTATGTTATACTATAGCTACCATACACTTGTATATTATACTATAGCTACTATACACTTGTATATTATACTATAGCTACTATACACTTGTATATTATACTATAGCTACCATACACTTGTATATTATACTATAGCTACTATACACTTGTATATTATACTATAGCTACTATACACTTGTATATGGGTCTATGTCCAGTATTTTTAAATGTTCGGCTAATATAGACTCCAATATAAATTCTATTGAATTTTAAATCAAATCAACGTTCCCCAGACTGAATAGCTTAGGAATAAAGCATTATGTTGATCAAATTAAGTGTGAAACTACCACCTTCGATGGCCGCATAGTCTGAGGCGTCACACTCGCAATAAACTGAACTGCTGATGACGGAGGGGTCGGGGTTAGAATCCCGGTCAGGTGTATCGAGGTTGGTTTTCCACTCTCCCTTCACGCAGATAGGTGTACCCTTCCTCTAAATTCAACCCTACTCATCCCTAACATATTTGCATAATTTAGTACATATGCGTACAACTCGAATGGGTAGTAAGACGCGGTGCTATAAAAATAGTGCTGAATGGCCTGTTAGGTTGAAAGTTCTATTTAAGGCGGCTCCCCCGGTCAGCGAGAAAGTATCAATCGCTGCCAGGCCACACGGCTTAAAAGTATAATGGTCTTTGTCGTTTTCTGGAATTATTTCTCCATTTTGTCTCAACTTATACTCTTTCTTTAATCCTTCACCTCTGCGGCTCCAACCACCCTATTTCATGTCAATAAGAAAGAGCGGCAAGAAACGTCTTATCTCAAGGTTCTTAAATATCTTCCAAATTTTCTGTTGGGAGCCTATCAAAAGATTGCTGTATTTGTTTGAGGAAGGCTAAATCTAGAGCCCTTTTTCATCACATTTAGTCTCGTAGCTCCGCAAATATTCTTAAAATGTCGTTGAAAGTCAGTTGATGTCACACTTTCACACATTTTTTCCTGTTATTTAAATTAAGCTATAGGGTTTTTAAGGAAAAAGAGCCCTTTCGGAATCTTTCGACTTTATTTTAACTTGAACCATATTTTGAAATAACGCATCGTAGAGCTACATATATGCTACGGCCATACTGCGACCTGGTCGCCGCAGAAAACACGCCACGACCAGGTCGAGAGTATGGCCGTAGTCTAAGCTAAACTTCTGTGCATTAATTTCTTGTTTACCGAGGCGGCGCCCTTAACTCTCGAGCTTGCATCTATTTAATGGAAACCGGGGAAGTCCGTGAGTGAACGGCACATTAGTGACGCAGGATCACGTGATGGGATTGTGTGGTTTATTTTGAGCGCTGCCGCTTTGAAGAAATATGATTACGAAACGCAATGTATTGTATGATGGTCGGTCGTGTGGAAATGGAGGTCGCACAACAAAATAACCACATCATGCCACTAGCATTATCCTTCCCCCTCCCCCTTCCCCATTCAGGGCTAACAGTCGAGTTTTTTCCTTCCTCTACGCCGCAAACGTAAATATTAATGCCTACGAACGGTCCACAACTTGTGTTATCTGTGATGTTTGTAACCCGTAGCGGCTTAAGATGGGGTGCTAGTGAGCGTGAGTTTAGGGAAGTATTTTTGAAGTTTTTATAGCATAAACATTTTTGGCCCAAATAAATCAAATATTTCTTCTATAGAAACATATAGTTTAGTTTTCTGCACATGCTAATCTCAACAGTCCCTGAATATCTGTCAGATGTGTCCTGGAATTTAGTGACAACTCTTTCTCTTAATTTAAAAAGTTTGTCACCAAATGCCACCATGCTCATGCCAGATATTCAAAAACTGTTGAGATTAGCACGTGCAGAAAACTAAACTCTTTGTTTCTATAGAAGAAAAATTTGATTTATTTTGGCCAAAAAATGTTTATCCTATAAAAATTGCAAAATTAGCGCACTAAATTCGCGCTCACTAGTACCCCATCTTATAAAGTAGGATTCACACTCACGGGACTGAGCGCCGACCATGCTGCTACCACGCTGCTACCACGCTCTGACCACTAATGACAAGGCTGGCGAACAGTCCTCTAAGTGTATTTAGGCTGTTGACAGGGAGGTCGATATTCGAACCCTCACAAAGTGCCCTGGGGTTGTTTTCCTATCGACTCTGTACCAGCTCGGTTTAGTTACCCTTCAGCTACCCTCCCACTACCCCTATGAATTAATTCGATAATAACCGTCATGTCGTCCGCATCGGCGGTCACGTGATCTAAACACGTCACACTCGTGTTGGACTAGACTTCCTGTGATGTAAAGATCGTGGTTAGAATCCCGGTTGGCTGGATTGAGGGTATTTTCCCACTCTTCCTCCACTCGACTGTGGGTGCATTTTCTCTTAATCCTGCCCTTCTCATCACTAACCCAATAGTGGTGAGTTGGAAGTTATTCTTCTTTGTGTAATGTGAAAGTATATGGGGTATAATTGATTAGGAGTGATCTTATTTATTAATAGACCCTACTTGGCGTAAATAGTATCTGTGTGAACCCGTCTCGGTGGCGTAGTTGGCTAACGCGCTAGTCGGGTTGAGCTCGACTGCCGAGGACGGGGGATAGAGGTTCGACTCTCGGTCGGGTGAACTGGGGGGGGGGGGGTTCCTAAATGGCTTTCCACTCTTCTTCCACGCAAATGCGGGTTCACTTCCTCTAAATTCAACCTTCCCACTTCTTAATCCATTAGCGTAATTAGTACTTAAGCGTATAACCCGAACGGGTAGTAAGACGCGGTGCTAAATAATAATAATAAAAAATCTGTATGAACAATTGTTTTTTTGTTTAAATTTTAATTTATAGACTATGTCTCATATTTTAATAACCTTCAAATCGTTGTATGGCCATAGTAGGCATCTCTAAGGGCTCATAATGATTTCAGAGCGATCAACATTGCAAAATGCCACTATACCCTACAATGGTCACCGTTTACTCTTTCAAAAGTGACATTTGCGGAACACATGGCTCTACGTATGAATACATCAGAGTAAATCCAGTCATGTTCTGGTCTAATGAGTTTTCTCTTAAAGGCCCGTTGACACGGTGTTAGTGGACTAATGCAAGTTTACTAGTATTAAATTACTAACATGCAAGTTGTGTTGACACGCATTTTTCACTTGTATTAGTATCGCTTCTAAAAACATGGCTGAAAATGAAGTGGTGCGAACTGATCTCTCTATTGGAGTCTTTTTTTTCATCACTACTTCTGATTTCTCGTTCGGGTTATTGATACGCATATACTAATAATTACGCTTATGTGTTAGGAGCTAGGAAGAGTGAATTTAGAATAAGAATGGGCGGCCAAATAAATTGCAATTTTTCAGTAAATGCAATGTCTCATAACTAGTTGACCTATTTAAAAAAAATTTTATATAGAAAACATAAAAACGTTTGTGATTAGTATGTCTAATATTTCTTAATTCCTTAATACATTAAAATATGTTTCAGTTGATCCCAAATAATTATTTTATTATTTTGCTTGATTTGTTATAACTCAATTAGCATACATGATCAATAAAATTAAACTCAAAGTCAATAAATCCCAATAAAACCAAACTATGTTGAACATTTTTTATAAATATGCCTAACCCCAGTTTTTTCAACCCTGTTTTAAATGTTGGTATACTAATAACAAAAGATCTTGTTAAATGCTAGCTAGCTAGGCCTAAAATATTCTTTAAAAATAGTAATAAATTAATTTGTAGGTTGGTTTAGATATAAACTATCTGGTTTGCTATGAGACAATAATATAATGTTATGTATCTACTCAAGTTGCCAAAGCATTACTACAAAATGTTTGAAGTGTATGGGCTAAACATTATTAATTAAAACTTATAAAGATTGGTTAAAGTGTCAAATACGGAGATTGGAAAGCGTACCGGGTATTTCGCGTGAAATTCGCCGGCCAATCATACCTTACTTGCCGATAACACGAATATTATGTTGCCGGAACTAATTATGGTACTACAATGTTTTATTATATTTTGTGATTGTATGTAAAAAAAAGTTACACATGCCACGTTGATTGGTAGGAAATAATGGTTTGATAACATTATTTATAACACTTGGTAACTGATATTAAATAATATCGCTCACAAGGCACACTTGCAATATTTACATAACATTTTATTTTGGACACTTCTTGAGAATATGCACGCCTGATAACACTTTAAAAAATGCCCTATTGCAATATCCCTAGCATTCTTATCTTTATAAATCCGGTGCTTAAAATTCCACAAAAACTCATTATTTTCAACATTCCACAAATAAGTGTCTCCCGCACAATATTTTAGTTGCCGCCATTTTGAATTGTCTACTTGCATTAGTAAAGTTGGAAGTTGACCAACTTTTTCAGTTGCAAGTAGACTTGCATGTTAGTAGCTTGCTTGTCTGTTTACACGCTGCAAGTTGTGCGCGCGCAGCCAAATTAGTGGACTTGCATTAGCCAACTAACATCGTGTCAACGGGCCTTAAAGGCATCAGACGATACAACAATTATTTTACTAAACTTCTTAACCGATGGTATGTCATTGAGTGGTATAGCCCAGAAAACCCATTGTTGGAGTGTGTTGCTCTAGATTTGAACTTGTTTGCTTAGGGCATGTGTGATCGCAAGTCACACATACTTGAAATCCACCTGAGCGCTCGTACACTTCAGAAATAAGCCATTCAAACTTTTTAGACAGCTCGTATACCTCCACTAACACTGACCCTCTTCCGCGTCTACATACACATACTGTATCCTCTCATACCATTTATATATATATATATATATATATATATATATATATATAACCTTTCTTATTTTAGACAGACACATGATTCAACGGACTTCTACATGCTTTTAGGAAGATTCCTTCAAGCCATTTTTACGAAGAGCACAAATAGTTTAGGAATTGGGCAGTTAAAAAAAACTTCATTAAAAATTAATATTTATTAACTATGAGGATTGTTTTAAATCATTAACTCTTTTTTTTCCTGTAATATCTGGAATAATTCGAAAATGAAGGTTTAGTATAAACATAAACGTG
Organism: Timema podura; assembly: GCA_033556935.1. Lineage (NCBI taxonomy): Eukaryota > Metazoa > Arthropoda > Insecta > Phasmatodea > Timematidae > Timema > Timema podura. The sequence goes on along the minus strand of JAVRXN010000007.1, from coordinate 53,047,724 downwards.
CCCTTTCAGCGTCGACGCGTCATTTTCAATCGTTTCTAAAATATGTTTTTATTTGTAGTGAAATGATTAAAATTGACCGCGCATTATTGGTTGGAATATTATACTCCATAAAACAATTAAGGAATTTAACTAAATTAATAAATTTAAGGGAAATATTGAGAATCGAGTTTTCTAAGAAACTATTTGGTCTTGGTGATATCTTTTTATTTTAAAGAAGGGTATTTATATTTTATTTCAACATTATCTAATAATTAGTATTGGACTAATGGACCTTGTATGTTTGCGAAATTTGTTTCACATTTAGTTTGGTTAAAAATTAATTTGAAACTTATGTATAAAACCGACAACGCACAAGAGTTTGACGTTGACATAATATATAATTCCACTCTTTAAGTAAAACAATGTTACCAACAGAGAATGTTTTATTAAAAACCTAGTCTAGCGGTATTTTCTTTTAGCCTTTTTTACTACAGGTGCCACTCTTACAAGCAATTGTCAGTAGTCACTCTTACTTATGTTTCTATAAATAGTAAACTAGGCCTATATCACTAAATACTGAATGTGAGGCTCATCTGCTGAAGTGCGCCCTCAAGATGGGACTTGCTGCAACGTGAACGGATGTGACGTCACAGTTACATAACGTAGGGGTTAGGATTGGACTTACATAGCTGCTGGAGGTAGGAAAGAGCGGATTGACGGAAATTAGAAACGAAGGCCAGATCATTAGGGTGACTCTTTTTCAATCTCTAATATGGCCTTAAGGACATTAATGAGTGTCTAATTTGCAGCTGGGACCTATATGCTGTGTATTCGGTTATTCAGACCTTTTTTTCCTTATTCTGTAGCTGTTTTGTCGGTAAAACTTACGTTTATAACCTCACCTAACGTTACAGCGGCGTGGTCCCACGCCTTGCTTTAATATAACTTAAATATTTTTTAATTAAAAAAAAATTTCTCTTAGAAAACCATGTTCCAAACAATTTTGCGTGTTCACTATTTCTTATTTTATTATATTTAAATTATTTGATAGGATATTAAAAATAGGAAGTTGGCGCTAAAATAACCTCTAGTTCCATCATCAGCGGTAAAGCCTAGACAGCACTGAAATGCGTACTAGGGAAATGAGGAGTGGGGTAGTTTCCTGTTGCTTTCCTCACTAAGCCAGAAGGTACTAACTATTGCATATCAGTCTACCAAGCCACCATTTGACCCTACAAACGACACTTTCACTCCATTCATCACAGGGACTGGCTGAATACTGAATGTTATTACTAGTCTCACTCATATCTCTGACACTTTCATATTTGTCAGAACCGTAAGGGAGAATCAGACATCAATGAAAGTAACAACTTGACCAGAAGATATAGTGCATTGCGAACATCATATCTCACCAGGGATAGCTGATAACCAATTAAAATCCATCAGGTATGCTGTCGTCCGTCAAAGTACTAACGACGCGCGATACCGGTAGAAGCTCAGTAATGTTTAGTTAGTTGTGCTGTAATCGCAAGCCTTGACATTTGTCGGTGAGCTCCCCCCTCACCCCGTTTTGTATGCGCGCGCGCGGTCGCCATGTTTGTATGCTAATGGTGACATTATTATCATGCGGACAGTCCTCCTCGGCGGGGAAGTCCCTCTTCAACCTCAAAACACGGGCCACTGACTTCTCTAAGAGCTGTGACGTCACGACCTTGATATCACTTCACCGGGCTATGGGAATAGTTAGTTGGGGTAGTTGTTACCTGTCTCGACCATACCAACTGTTGTTGGAAAAACAACCTGGCCTTATTCTGTCGATACAAATACGTATAATTTAATATGATACCTGGCTGATTGTTTGATATTGAATAGTTAAATATAAAACTAAGCCTTTTTCAAACTAATAGCATCACTAATTAGAATTGCAATTTTTTTTAAATCTGAATAAAGAACCAAAGGTGCAGCCAGAACATGATCTATTTTTCGTTTGTTTTATACTTAGAAGAAAGCGCTATTGCATGCTATTATAATATTAAAACTATACTATTAGTGTAAAAATTGTAATTAGGACTCTAGCATGTATTTTTTATGGTGAAAGGTTTCTTTCGTTCTAAAAAATTTAGAAACCCCTGATCTAAGGCGTCACTTTCGCTACAGATTATTAGACTGCCGATGACTGGGAGATCGGGGTTTGAATCCCGGCTTGGTGTACTGTAGATGATTTCTACTAAATCGTTTCTCCACACTCCCTCAACGCAAATGCGAATACTTTTCCTCTTAATTATCCCTACCACACCAGCGTAATTGATGTACAATGAGTATACAGCCCGAACAGATGAGACATGGGGAAAAAATGTTTATATATTTCTTGGCGGGGCAGAACCCAGACATTTATTGGGGGGGGGGATTATTTACGGTGACTGTCCATGTCCAACAACCGAAGTTGTAATGCATTTTTCTTAAACAATGAATCCCTTTTTAAGTAATTTAAAATGGTCTTAAAAAAGTGTTTAGCTAGGAGTGGTTTGAAAATCTGTGATATGTTTGCACCTGCAACCTCTTTTTGGGTTTGGGGGACAGTGACATGCAATGAGGAATGGGTGACTCACAGATGCTCGTAAATATTAGGCCTACTGCTAGAAATGTTAGTGATTAGGTCACATTTAATTTATTCTCCTGGCTTAGAAAATCTGAAAAAATACATATACCAAATTTTGTTAAACTGTTTTTTCGTGGGGTATTAAAATTTTTATCAAATTAAAATGGAGTAATTCTGGATGTCTTGCGTTGATAATTATGTTGATTAGTCTAATAAATTATGATAGAAAAACCTTATAAGACAGATATGAACTCTACTAGATCTCATTTCACGTATTCATACGTCAAGTCATGTGTTTTTGCAATTCCCACACGATTTTTTTTTCAGTGTTACTTGAAAAATATTTGTATTTTCAAAAATTTTCTTTCTACCAAATTACAAGCAGTTTGAAATTAAATAGATAGTTGATACTCGCTCCAGGCGACGCGACGGATTAATAGTACACACTTTCTCTACCACGAGGCGCTGTGTGCTTGGAGCAGTGCTGACACCTGTTGGCCTTTTATAAAATCATTTCTACTTTTGAAGTATTTGAGACTACCGCATTTCAAAGTACATTAATATAAAAACCTAAATGCACACAATTAGATATTATTTTCTTATATTTGACAGTAATTAAACTAAAATTTAAAATAAATTATTGCTTATAATAATATTGAAAGGAAAAAACAAGTAAAGATTATATTGGTTCAATTAAAGAAAGTCACTGCTTATTTTACAAATTAGTATATACAGTTGTATTTTTAATTTTAACTTAATTGAATATTCTTTTAAAATTTTTTAAATAACATAGTTCATATATATATATATATATATATATATATATATATATGAACTATGTTATTTAAAAAAAAATTAAAAACTACTTTATATATATATATATAAAGTTGTTTTTTCGTTTGTTTATTTAAAGTGATTTTTAAATAGTGGTTTCGTAACACACTCAATTACGCGCGCAAAAACGAGCGTGCACCATCCAGTGTTTGTCTGACGCCACTCTTTTTGAGTAGTTTGGGGCAGTTGATAAGTAGACTTCCTTATTCTCTATCTTTAATACTTTGTTAACTTAGTTTTTGTTATTTCTACTTAGTTTTCCAACCTTATAAATGGATTGTGCTTTGTACCTTTGTGTACAAACACAACCATTTCTACTGCAGGTAAGCTATTTATTCATGTTCCTAGAGACATTCGAACAAGAAAATCCTGGAGCTAGGTTTTCTCAGTAAAGTGGATTGCCATCAATAGTTTTAGATACTTAACAAAAAGATTATTTTTCTTAAAACACAAAGTTTTATCATTGTACGTGTCAGCATGAATAATCTGCTAGCTAACGAATTAAACATATTGGCTTGGGACGATGAAGGAAGTGTTGCTAGAAAATGCACCAGAATTAGCGTGAAGGGAAGTGAGGGAAAACTAAAGTGTTGGTCACAATGCAAAACCACCCCCAATTCACTTGGATGAGATTCGAACCCTGGCCTTATGGCTATGAAAGTAGCACGGGATCGTGAGTTGGACACAATACCGTTGATCTATCTGGTTGTCTATTCTATAGTGTTCTATAGAGTATAGACTAATACAACTTTAGGGATCTCCCTCCCCTCAACACCCCTTCCCCTCACACACGCAAAAGGGCCTGCAAACAAAACCTTACCTTGAGCACACTAGTTATTTAATGGCTTAATCTGATTGGGTAAAGAAGAGTGAGGAAGATAGGAGGACGTAACCCCGCATTTGCGTGGAGAGATAAAGGAAAAATCACAATATATTTTGGAAAACAACCTTCGGTTCACCCGGTGGGGATTCGAACGTCGATCTCCCTGTCAATGACGATCACAAAAACAATATTATAAGTAATATGGCCTTCTCTTATTATTACAATAATGAATCTATGACCATTGGTTGGGTGCTATGCTAGTTTTGGTTAGAAAATACTGTAATTTCCCTGCAGATATGTGTATAAAGTGCACGGTAAATAATCCATATATATATATATATATATATATATTTAAACTTTATCTAACATAAGTAAATTCAATGTTAGTATAAAACCTTGACCCCAAGCTCAAGACACTATCTGCGTTCAATGCTGATTTAAAGGATTATTAAAATAAAGGAATTTTATTTTTCATTGGGTTATTTCAAAGTGCACTTTCTGAGCATACAGACTACATCGTCAGACCCAGACCGCAGCCTCAAATTCATCCCTGCGTAAAGGGTCCCCCATACATGACGGACATAGTGATTGTCATGCAAAACTGATCGTTGCATGAGAAGTGTGCATGCATGAATGTGACTGACACGCCAGGTTCGTGCATGTTTGATTTCTGGCCCACGTTTGACATGCAAGTTGGTGATTGGGGATTACTGACAGCACATCTTCATTCAACGGATATTTCTCACGGCGTGAACATGGGAGATCCAGAGTTTTTACGTGATTTCACCAATCAGCCATATTTACCTAGTCACTGGACAGACCAAACGCGACTGACAGGAATGTCATGCATGATCGTGTGTGGTCGACCGTTCATCAATCATGATCATGTATGGGGCCCTTAAGAGAGTCCCATTACACCGAGGATACATTTTTCTGCATCGTGAACCAAGGCATTGGCCTATCTTTATTTTAAACAATGTAGGCCTTACACATTTTTTGTTTTAACTTGTAAAAATAAATCTTGAGACATTCGAGATCTTTCATAGGCTATAATAATAGTTATATAATTTTAAGGCCTATTTCAGCATAAATTATTCAAATAAAAACATTAACCTTGAAGGAACAAAATGGACCAAAAAGTGAAAAAGGTTATATCTAGAGGAAGTATACCTGCATTTGCGTGGAGGGAGAGTGGAAAACCATTTAGGGGAAAAGTCTCATTACACCCAACCGAGATTCGAACCACGGTCTCCCAGCTGTCAGTAGTCTAGTCTACTGCTACACCCAATATCATCTCCAAGGGAACTGCAGGTCTTATGTAGAAAAGCTTAATCTTGGCTCTCTCCCGGTTAATTGTTGCCAAATCTCCTCTCAGTTTGTCTGAAGTTGGTGTGCTGGGGTAAGAAGGAGCTACTGGCAACCTCGACTAACCAACGTCGCGAAACTTGTCTTGAATTAGAGTGACCGCAAGAAAACCAGAGAATAACAACGCTGTTTCCCAATAGTAACCATGCAGTTCCCTCAGAGATGATATACAGTGTAGATCAGCGCGTTAGACCACCAAATGGGGTTTAAATTAATTTAGATTTGAAAATAATTTCTAATTGCTGTCAAGTAACAAGAAACTATAACAGTGCCTCAAGATAAATAATCTATATATATTCTAAAATTACTACGTTTCATCGCTACCTCATTTTTTATTTAGTTATGTATATTCTATTTTCCCGCCAATTTTAATTAAGTAACACACACATATTTTATTGATTAAATTACTGATTTTGAAAAAATAAATAACCTTAAAGCATAATATATATAAAGTGGTAACACAATGGACGACAAAAGACGGATGCAAATTTAAAAAAAGTTATGATGTATTAACAGTTTAATATCTTGGATTGAATCAGTTTGACAGTTTAATACATAGCGTTTGTTGATTCTCTTCGTGTGTATATTTTGTATGATTCTTGTGGCTACCCTGTTTCATCTCTTAACTTCCCTCCCCTACCTCCCATCCCCCCCCTCCCCCCCTGTCTCTGTGACCTTGCCACCTGTTGAGTGCGATGTCGCTCAACTAGAGTGCGCATGCGTTCAGCAATGAAACAGCTGTCCACGTGGTACCTACCGGCAGGTTATCTATCATGTTGTACAAAACGTACAGTCCGATTTTCAAAGGAAGGACCTTAGAGAAAAAAAATTTAAACAATTACTGCTAACAGTCATAACATTTAATTTTATAATTAGTATTGATATTATTTATCAAAAGTGACAGATCACATGACTTGAGGTATGAATATGTGGTAACTTTTCTAGCTGTTAGATAAGAGCTTTACTATTAAAATTGGAGCGTAGAAGTAGTGAAAAGCTGGACTATTAAGGGAATTTGGTGTGATAGGATAAAGTCGGGGAGATTTAAAAAAAGTTGCTAGAATTTTCAGATATTTTTGCAATAATTTTTGAAATAATAACACAATCTTAGAGATTTGCGGCCAGGTTTTGAATCCCGGCCTCCCGGGTCAGTTGAGCGTGCCATTCAAACACAATGGTTGGTATTTAATGAAACTAATAAAGAAATGTAGGTCTATTTATTGCGAAGAATCCCTAGGAAAGAATCATAAATACAGAAAAAATATACTGGTCATTCTCTTCATACCGAGCACTCATGTTTCAAACACTTTCGTATAATGATTAATTACTCAAATGGGTAGGGAAGTTACAGTATGATAAAGGTTAAAAATTGTGAAAACAATTTAGTTCACACACATTACATATACAGCCTGAATTTGACTCTACAGGAAATAAACCAAACAACTTTATTTTGCCCGTCAAATTATATTATTAGAATATATTATAATTTGATTACTTGGAAATAAATCATGCCAGCTTATACATTTCAAATTTAAGGGGCAGATACATGGCATACTGATTTACATCTTCATTCCGGCCTCCCCCACACCTCAAATCCCCCCCCCCCCTCTCAGAAACTTGAATACATAATTTAAAATACACTAATTTAGTTCTACCACAATTATGTAATAAGGTTCCTATGTCCTTAAGACTGTAGCATGTTTATAGAGTGCCAGGATTTTATAAACAAATAGTACAGAATTATGTTTGTCCGCATCACTTGGAATCAAATCAAGTCCTTCATGTCTTGGAATAAACCACTCCAACCACTTAGTTTAGGACGAGTTTTTTTAACACTACGTCTTTTAGTGTACAATACCTGACCTGCTACTGTATGTCCTGTGTAGCCTACAATACCTGTCCTGCTACTGTATGTCCTGTGTACAATACATGTCCTGCTTCAAGTATGGGCTTTATAGGCCTACAATACCTGTCCTACTACTGTACATTCTCTAGTGTACAATACCTGTCCTGCAACTGTAAATTCTCTAGTGTACAATACCTGTCCTGCTACTGTACATCCTCCAGTGTACAATACCTGTCCTGCTACTGTATATCCTCCAGTATACAATACCTGTCCTGCTACTGTACATCCTCTAGTATACAATACCTGTCCTGCTACTGTACATTCTCTAGTGTACAATACCTGTCCTGCTACTTTACATTCTCTAGTGTACAATACCTGTCCTGCTACTTTACATTCTCTAGTGTACAATACCTGTCCTGCTACTGTACATTCTCTAGTGTACAATACCTGTCCTGCTACTGTATATCCTCCAGTATACAATATCTGTCCTGCTACTGTACATCCTCTAGTATACAATACCTGTCCTGCTACTTTACATTCTCCAGTGTACAATACCTGTCCTGCTACTGTATGTCCTGTGTACAATACATGTCCTGCTTCAAGTATGGGCTTTATAGGCCTACAATACCTGTCCTACTACTGTACATTCTCTAGTGTACAATACCTGTCCTGCAACTGTAAATTCTCTAGTGTACAATACCTGTCCTGCTACTGTACATCCTCCAGTGTACAATACCTGTCCTGCTACTGTATATCCTCCAGTATACAATACCTGTCCTGCTACTGTACATCCTCTAGTATACAATACCTGTCCTGCTACTTTACATTCTCCAGTGTACAATACCTGTCCTGCTACTGTATGTCCTGTGTACAATACATGTCCTGCTTCAAGTATGGGCTTTATAGGCCTACAATACCTGTCCTACTACTATACATTCTCTAGTGTACAATACCTGTCCTGCTACTGTACATTCTCTAGTGTACAATGCCTGTCCTGCTACTGTACATTCTCTAGTGTACAATACCTGTCCTGCTACTGTACATTCTCTAATGTACAATACCTGTCCTGCTACTGTACATTCTCTAGTGTACAATACCTGTCCTGCTACTGTACATTCTCTAATGTACAATACCTGTCCTGCTACTGTACATTCTCTAGTGTACAATACCTGTCCTGCTACTGTATATCCTCTATTGTACAATACCTGTTCCGCTACTTTATACCTGTCCTGCCAGTTGACACTACATCACTAACCCTAGTACAGAACTCACACAGATGATAAGGTAGCTGTGTACATACTTAGATGCAACATTGTCTCGGAATGCGATAAAACTTTACGAACTATCAATCGTATCGTCGTCAAATGTATCACTCTCTGGTTACTCACGGACTTTGTTGCTCGCTATTTGATTCTGTATTTGCGAGGTATACAACTTTCGCAGTATTGCCAGGTTTACTACATTTTTCGTTAAACATTTATTTATCATTCTCATTCCTATTGTTATATTCGCTGACCTTATTACTGCTATTACTTTTAATATTCGATCATATCAACCTGATTTCTCTACTCCACATTCTTTTTCAGATTCACTTTAATATTTTCTTCCCCTTTTTGCCATTCTCTCTTGCTTTACTACACACACTCTCTCAGTATTGCCTCTTGCTTCTTTTTATTACCGTTATTTTGTGTTTGTTTTGTGAGGCCTAAGGGATCCCGTTTCTTCCATGTGCTCCTAAATGAAAAAGAAAATCTTAAGTCTATCTTCCCCTTCCTCCCCCCTCCTCACTAAGCCCTTCCACTCCCCCCCCCCCCCCCAGCCAACCGTCATCCCCCTGTTTGGCTGGACACAAACAAGAGAGTTTAGCTGTCCATTGCAGAAATGTCTGTGCGTGCTTTACGCGTCCGTTCTCAAGCTGTTCAACACGTCTACCTGTGTCGCTACAAGGTGCAACACCTCCACCCCTCCAAGTCCCATTTCACCGTCATCTCTGTTCAACAACACTGGTTTTATTATTTTTAAATCAAAATACAAGGAGGACTTTTATTTTTGCTTGTGTTTTTTTAAACTTGTTGTTTTACTTATATCATTATATTCATTGATTGACCATCTAATAAACCTAAAGTGTCTTAATTTAATCTTTATTAGAGGTAAACGTTTTTTACGAGTGGTTTGTATTTTGAGTTCAGTAAATTAACTTTATACATTGAAAACTACCATACTTAACCAACATCGATTTGAAACAACAGGGTTGCGGACATAGGAATCTTGTAAAGTGGACTACATTATATTCGACCATAAACATTTTTCGTATCAATACGACTGGATGACATTCCCGCGGAGAATACGGCGTGTGAAGCCTGTAGACCACTGCGCGGCTTGTTATCTAGGGGACGGTTGTTTGAATCTCACAGTCGAGACGTTTCGATGAATCGATCTTTAGTCGGTGATACGACGTGGTGTGAATCAGGTGTAGCACGTGGCGGGTGCCGTTGAGCTTGGACTGTGGTCGTGGCGGTGTTTTCTGTCCGGGAACGAAGCGGGGAAACTTTGTATCTTCATAACACCGGCTTCTTCTCGCGCAAAGGTAAGTGAAGAGCTTACACCAGATGTATCGTAATGGTTTTAGGTGAGGGGGTGGAACGCCGGACTATAATTTCAATCATAACGTTTCCCCCATCTCCTCTTCTTCCCTTGTTATCGAACTAGTTTTGGTTGTTGGTCATTTCTGGCCCTAGAGCGCGTGCTCTTATTTATTTATAGAGCCTACAAATTTAATCTCTAGGACGGTCTTATAATTTGAGAGTTACCTGGTAAAAAATATTAAAAGCTTAAATTTTAAAATTCACATCTAATTAATTAGTTAGATATGTTGAGGTTTGAACCCAGTGCTTGTTTTTGTTTTAACTTGTGAAAACTATCTCACTCCAAAAAATATATTTGATCCACTTTAAACAAAATTTGAGATATCGCTAAAATATTTATTTAATTTAGACAACTAACTGAATCCGAGGGGTTAACTTGGTTTTCAAGTGCGGGGAAACCTGTAGCGGTGGACATGTGGACAAAGGTGTAATTCTTATCTGATTTATTGGTTACGGGGGGGTCGGGGTTTAAGTCCTGGCAGGGTGTACTTCGGTTTTCAATAGTTTCCACTTCCTCACAAATACTAGTACGTTTCCTCTAGTTATGTTATACCTTCCTCTCCTAACCCATTCGTGTGAATATGTGCGGACGGGTAGTAGGACGCAGGACACCCGTACGAGTGAGGAAGAAAGGTTTACCTAACTTTAATGCTTTGTAAACGAGCGTGTAGTTGTAGTGGCCATTTTGGTTTTTGTTGGAGTAAATAACGTCAAAGAACATCGAAACAACCCCCTTAATCTTTATAGTGGTTAGGCTAGGCTAGGCTAGGTTAGGTAAGGTTAGGTTAGGTTGATAACTGACTACGCCACGAAACTCACGATACTTGTAATTTCTGGAAAATATCCATTTCCTACGGTGTTGCCATGTGGGTCTCAGAGACTACAAATGATGGTGCGCTTCCAGTATGTAACGTGTACTTTCTAAACACATATCAGCACACGACTTGTTAACTTGACCGTGGCTATTACGCAAAGTAACCACACTTCCCTCTTTAGTACCTAGATATTTACTTGGTTATAAATAATTCCCGCAAGTGGTTACACGGAGAAACTCGCGATAGACCGTTGGGGGGGGGGGGAGGGGGGAGGGAGCGGGGATCTTGGGGTTTTTTACATACCCTCTCCACGCTAATTCTGGTGCACTTCCTCTGAACCACTTTATACATCCTTTTCCTAAATGAGGTCGTTAATAAATTTGGTGCTAAACGTACTTTTATTTCTATTGAATAGCAAGACAAACCCATCTACAAATAGTATCATCAGCACCAACTTGTTTTCGAACCAAGAGCCCGTTAGACTTTGTGTCTACCACTTGACCACTTATCTACGAGGACGGCTTACCACTTATTTACAGCTGAAATAGGAAACCAAAATGTCAAAAGTTGGGAAAAAAAAACTATAAAAGGCTACTTACTACATGAGCAATTGTGACAACAAGAATATCCACAGACTTTGACCACACTATCTTAATATGTTCATGTAATGAGATTACTCAATTCTAAAAATTCTAAATCGGGGAGTCCAACTAAAATATTTATCAGTTCATGTTCTTGTGCTGGTTACAGAAAAATGCACATTTCTGTTTTGTTTTGTTTGTTCTTAACAAGTTACGGATAAATCTGGTCCAAATTCTTATACATATTTACTAAACTGTTATACAATTCGTAAATAGAAATATGTGCCTATATAGGCCTAAATATTATTTTATATCACCACGCCTTATTCTCTGTTCAGGTTTTATGCATATGTAGCCTACTAATTACACTAATGAGTTTGGGATGAGTAAGTTTGCATTTAGAGGAAGTGGACCTGCATTTACGTGGAGGGAGATTGGAAAAACCAAAACGTATATATTTTAAAATAGTTGACAGTAAAATCAAAGCTATTTATATATAAAAATACAAAGGTATATCATAGTTAATAAGCTAAATAATTGCAAAATGTATTTTTCATTTTTCATATGAAAAGGTGATTGTTTTGTATATTTTTGTTTACCACATCTTAAAAGAATAATACAAGTGTATGAAGTCTTTTAAGAGTTTCATCTCTCTTTTAAATTAGTAATTTAAAATTGTGTTTTCTATTTGGATTTTCAATTGAAAAACCGCAGACCAACTGAACTATCTAATGCTAGTTTGGTGCAGACAAACCGGCTAATTACCATATTGGGAAAATAAGGAAATATATGGTTCATATTATTTTAGTTAATTTCTTAAAAATAATCCATTTAATTTGTTTTTAACTGTTTTAAAGTATAAAACATTATTCTAGGCTTGACCAATACGCCAATAAAATAACCTTTTGGCTCTAGTCTCAATTTCAATTTGAACGTTTTTCATTTAAAAAGTTAGTAGACCACTTTCTTGAAATCCTTCATTTTCAGACGCACCAAAATAAGTAGTAAATTAGTTAATAAAGTTACAATATATTTCCGTGATATACTTTACCTCACTAAACCTAATGAGAACATTTATATCAATGTCCCTGTCATATTTAAATAAATTTCGCCCTAAATAATATTTAGTTGATCTTATTTATAAAATTGTTCAAACACTAGTCATTAATCAAACAGTCATTTGTGCACTTCACACAATGAACATTTTCTCTGGACTACTAATTTGATATTTAAAGGCAGATAGTGACAATTCACGACGACCCCCCCCCCCCCCTTTACTCTTCCCTGTACAAACATATAAATGGGGAAACACTTTTAAATAGATATATTCTTATTTATCTTAGACTGGTTGTACAAGTTCAACTGGGGGGTTATTATTTCTGAGTACTTTCCCGTCTTTAGTCATGTTTGCTGTCACTCAAAGCTATATATAGCTTCTAAAGCTCTTAACTTGAGTAAAATGAGTAAACACCACACATTGAGACAATCATCATTTCCAATTACAGCTTACAGCTACCACCTTGTGTGCGTAAAAATAGGTAAGCTAGCATGCTTCGAAATTAGGTCGATTATTAACAATCGATCGAATAAATATACATAAAGAAACTCGTCAGGTAGAATTATGCTCGCTATCAGCGACCTTATTTTCGGAAGTCTGACGGACCAAGACCTCGCCTGGTATCAAATCTTGAGTCCACATGAGCAGAGGACTGGCAACGTCGCTACCAGCGTCTCACAAGCTCTGTCTCTTCATGTTTATGTATGATATAAGGGTTAGAGAATATATCGATATGCTCGTGCACCTGCTGTGGAATATGTTAGTGAAGATAATTAGTGTTCCAAATGCTGACATGTGACGTCGGACCACATGGCGCCCAAATGCAGTAAGAGACACTCCAGCCTCCACTTGGTGGACTTGAAGGACTTTGTTAAGCTATGGTGGGCCTTGTATCTTGTTGAACACACCCCAGCCTCCACTTGCCGAACTTGGAGGACTTTGTTAAGCCATGGTGGGCCTTGTATCTTGTTGAACACACCCCAGCCTCCACTTGGCGGACTTTGTTGGGTCATGGTGTACCATTGTGGGCATTGGTGAACTTTGGCTTACCTAGTTGCACCTTGGTGTGCCATGGTGAATTTCAGTGTGCCATCATGAACCTGGGTGGACAACACATTAGCACAATAATATATTCCGTAATAATGTTCACACCTATCATCTAAACCAAGACATTCTGTTAACAATGCTTTATTCCAAACAAATATGAGTAGTCATTTTTACTTATTTTGCAATTAATAACAGACTGTCAATAAATATTGAGAGTAGGCTGCTGGCGTTGAAACGGCCCAATAGGACGATCGTATGCTCTGCTATGGCCTGCGCCGCCTTGACACAAGAAACTTGTTTTGATTGGTTTTTTTAATGGCTCTTTCTAACACGCACTTTATTCCAATACACTCGAACTGGGACTCGTAACCTGTTGATGGTTCGACAAGCTACTGGATATATACCTTGATTTCCTTAAGAATGGACACTTGGAACACCTTTTAGAAAATACAAACATGATTTCTGGTGTCAGCCTTGAGTCCATTATACTATATTACTAGTATAAAGTGATACACTCCGATCCCATGACTTGACGCATGAATACCTGAAAGTAGAACTACTAACCTTTTCTGTCAGATATGTTCATTCTTAAGAAAGTTGAGGTGTAATTACAACTCTCTTTGTCAGATTGTGTTTATTTGAGCCACAGTCCAATTATTTCAATAGGAAGGAACTCTTTAGATATTTATAATTTAAATGTATTCATTCGTCAAGTCATGTGTCACTCTTGATAGATATTATCAAAACCTTATGGAATAATAATATATTATAATGTTATCGTTGTTGACTGCTTTTCAAATTTTTTTCAAAAAAATGCTACTAAAAATATAAGCCTAGTGCACAGACAAGTTTGTGGCCAAGTGGCATTTTGTCGATGTCGGAAATCCCACAACTTGTTCATGATATCCAAATTCAGGGGCTATCTAGGTTTTTAATTATATAAAATAAGTATATAACTAATTTTTCTTCATATTTTGAAGATGCAACAGATTCACACTAGAAAGTCGTAACGTCAACTAAACTTTGCTGTCTAGTCGCTCGTTTCTGTTTATTCGCGTACGTTTGTATGTTTGTGCTTGCTTAGGTTGGTTCGTTATGTGAATACGTGGTTTAGGGCGTTACTATCGTGTTATACTGGTCTACTGAAGACGGGGAGGCCGGGGTTTGAATCCCGGTCATATTGTCTACTGAGGGTGGTTTTCCTTAAATGGTTCCCCCCTTTCCATCCATGCAAATGCGGGTATATTACCCCTAAAATTATTCCTTTCTGATCCCCACCCCATTACTTGATGAGCTACCATATGTATTTATAACCTGAACAGATAGTAAGACCTGGTGGTCTAGGGGTAAGGTGTCAGATTTCTGTATTGAGGGTCCGGGGTTCAATCCTTGATCCCGGCACAGATTTATCTGATTGCCAAACCCTTCCTTCAACTCTGACAAGACGTGTATTAATCACAACTTGTGAATGTGAGGAATGCCAGGCCTCCACCGTGGTTCGGATCCCACGTTAAACTGTAGGTCCTCCATTTCATTTCACAATCACTCAACCATTACACATTAGCGTAAGTGCGTACAACCCGAACGGGTAGTAAGACGTGGTACTACTACTACTACTACTACTACTACTACTACTACTACTACTACTACTACTACTACTACTATTACTATTACTATTACTATTACTATTACTATTACTATTACTATTACTACTACTACTATTACTACTACTACTACTACTAATACTACTACCAATAATAATAATAAGTGATGCTGAATTATATTATATTTTATGTGTTATGTTTATTAAGGTGGGATGGTAGTCATTGCAAGATAAGGGTAGTATTTTTGCTATTTTTGATGGCAAGAAAAAATTAAAAATTTAGGCAAAATTTATCAAATAATGCTCCAATAGTGTTTGTTTGCTTTTTTTCACGTGTTGATATCAACACGTGAAGGGTGTCCTAGAATTTAACGACAACTTTTTCTCGTTGTTTAGAAACTTTCTCCTTAAATATGACAGATATTCAAGCATTGTTGAGATTACTTACTATTTGAAGAAAATCAAACTCTTGTATTTTTACTGAACCAATGTTTGCTATATTTTGCCGGAAAAAAAATTGTTGAAAGCTGAAAAAACATTCGCGTCCCCTTCGATCCACCACCATAAGAACGTTGCCTGCTCGCCGAACTCGAAGCTATTGTGTGAAGCGGGTTGCGTCCTAGCTTTACTCACCTAAACACTATAAGCACATAGACGCCATTCAATTAAATAAAAACAAAGTGAATAAATTGAGCGGTTCACACTGTGAGGCATCTTGCTTATCTAGTTCACACTGTGAGGCCTCTTGCTTATCTGGTTCACACTGTGAGGCCTCTAGCTTATCTGGTTCACACTGTGAGGCCTCTTGTTTATCTGGTTCACACTGTGAGGCCTCTTGCTTATCTTGTTCACACTGTGAGGCCTCTTGCTTATCTGATTCACACTGTGAGGCCTCTTGCTTATCTGGTTCACCCTGTGAGGCCTCTTGCTTATCTGGTTCACACTGTGAGGCCTCTAGCTTATCTGGTTCACACTGTGAGGCCTCTTGTTTATCTGGTTCACACTGTGAGGCCTCTTGCTTATCTGGTTCACACTGTGAGGCCTCTAGCTTATCTGGTTCACACTGTGAGGCCTCTTGTTTATCTGGTTCACACTGTGAGGCCTCTAGCTTATCTGGTTCACACTGTGAGGCCTCTAGCTTATCTGGTTCACACTGTGAGGCCTCTAGCTTATCTGGTTCACACTGTGAGGCCTCTAGCTTATCTGGTTCACACTGTGAGGCCTCTAGCTTATCTGGTTCACACTGTGAGGCCTCTAGCTTATCTGGTTCACACTGTGAGGCCTCTTGCTTATCTGGTTCACATTGTGAGGCCTCTTGTTTATCTGGTTCACACTGTGAGGCCTCTTGCTTATCTTGTTCACACTGTGAGGCCTCTTGCTTATCTGATTCACACTGTGAGGCCTCTTGCTTATCTGGTTCACCCTGTGAGGCCTCTTGCTTATCTGGTTCACACTGTGAGGCCTCTTGCTTATCTGGTTCATCACACTGTGAGGCCTCTAGCTTATCTGGTTCACACTGTGAGGCCTCTTGCTTATCTGGTTCACACTGTGAGGCCTCTTGCTTATCTGGTTCACACTGTGAGGCCTCTTGCTTATCTGGTTCACACTGTGAGGCCTCTAGCTTATCTGGTTCACACTGTGAGGCCTCTTGATTATCTGGTTCACATTGTGAGGCTCTTGTTTATGTGCTATTTTCTCGCTAACGAAACACCCACTCTAATATTTGACCCTAGACAGAGTTGAATCGCATTTCTAACTTACCATTTTGTGGTTTCCTATTCTAGATAGACTTATGCTTCCACGTACTCTACAAACTGCACTCTGGTAGGAAGATTCTTACTGACCATTTCCGTTAATAAACCAAATATGCTAAGTTATTTATGTTGTAAATATGCTGACAAAAGAACTACGTCAAGATAAAAAAACTTATTTGTGACAACTTAAAGAATTTTTAGTTTAATTATTTAATAACTGATGGTTTTTGTTTGAAGGTTATATCTTTAAAACTTGCCGAATAAACTTAAGTATATTAACACGGGAAATCCGTGACGCACGTCGTTTAGACTGCGAGAATCCTTGTTTCGAACCAAACCTTTGCTCTAAGGCTACGGCCATTCTTGCGCCGCGACTAATACCGCAGGACCAAGACGCCGGCATGGAAAACCTTGTTATACAAAGGGGTTGGCTGTGTAATAATAACACGTGTTAACGTTCTGTCGCCTAGGACAGAAGTATGACCACGGATTAGCAATCAACTCAACGAGTGTCTCTTGAGAACTCCCATCATTGACTACATTTTTACACAGCCGCATTTACTCTTGCCGTTTAATGATACATTTATAACAATCCTGCATGTATGGGTGCGCTAGTCTCGTCTGGCTTGGTTTGCCTTTGGTGGGAAGTTGGGGTTCGAATACTGACTTGGTGTATCCAGGAACTTACCTAAAGGGTTTCTCACTCTTCCTCGCTACAAATGCGGATACACTTCCTCTATATGATACCTTACTCGTCCATACTCGCTTAGCGCTAATACGTAGGTCGTGCGGACGCGTGATCCACCGCAGGCTAGCTAATTGTTTTATAGCACCGCGTCTTACTACCCGTTTGGGCTGTATGCTTATGTACTAGCTACGTTCATATGTTAACGTAGGATAGGGTCGAATTTAGAAGTGTACCTGCATTTACGTGGAGGGAGAGTGGAAAACCATTAATGTAAAACAACCCTCAGTATACCTGACAGGGATTGAACCACGATCTCCCCGTCCTGGGCAGTCTAGTCTCTAGCGAGAGTGACGCCTGACGCCTTAGACCATGCGTGTGTATTTACTAGTTGAAAACTAAAGGCCGCGCTGCCAGTTAGTTACAAAATCTGGGATACCTATCAAGCTGTTGTTTTCTAGGAACTGTTAGCTGCTGCCTTGACCTTTCGTCTCCTAATTGCCTCCGCTAATGTTGAAAAACACAGAAACAAACGTGCTTGGAGGCGAAACTTAGTCTCAGAATGGGAAACTGTATCACACACACTTTGACGATCAGGCATGAATTGGTTGATGATGATTTCCGGAACTACCTACGTATGAATAAAGACACGTATGATCATATTAATTCATCTATCATGTTTCAGTGGTTGACTAAGCAGCGCATGCGCGGTACAAAATTCGAAAAGTTAAAAGCGCAGCAAGCAGATAGACGTCCTATCAGAAAATATCAAACGCGTTTAATATTGGCGTTGCAAGATGGGGACTTTCTGAAAGGAGGCGTACTTATCATTTAGATCTATCATATGATCTTCTTGCAGCTCTGTAAAATGACGTCAGGAAGCAACGATGCAGCCTGATACGTGTAATTAGAGTTGTTTGGCTGTTAGTAAGAACTTGACTGCATTTATACGTTGGGCTTTTCCCTTGCATTCTCTTTCCAGGCGAATTTCAGAAGGGTTAAACTCATGCTATAAGCCTATATAACAAAGTATTAAAATGAATATGTGCACGCACGCATACACACAGAAACAGGGTGATTCGAAACACACACTACACAATTTAATGGGTAAAAACTGAATATCAAAACAAATATTTTCGTTAATGAATGTATGTTCTCAGACCTCACTCTTTGGTGCTAGAAGACACTGTTGGTACATACATGAAAAGCAGAAAGTGTGAACAACTTTTTTTATTTACAGCATTTGCTCAAAGGAATGACCGCCATCAGTAATGCATGCCCGACAGTCTTGGTGCATTGATTGCTGTACATTTTCAAAGATTCCCCTTCCTATATGTTAGATGCATGCCAGCCATCTCGGAATCCTTTAAATGCTCTGTGTTACACGTACGAAGCTCGGTTTACAAATGACAACGCCAAAAAATGTGTACCATATAATCTCAAATAACATTTAATTTTATATAAAATTTATTTTCATTACCGAAAGACATTGACTCTATATATGTGTGCGTTGGTTTGCAGACCTATGTTTACAGGGAGTTTTTTTTTTACTCATGTTAATGAGTACTACAAGATTTTAAAGTTCTGAGCCCCTTTGTTTGTAACACTCGACATATATAAATATTTATATATATGTATGTAGTATTTTACCCTTCGTTTGGTCAAACGTTTTAACAATAACTTTTTTGTTTGGTCTGTGTGTGTGTGTGTATATATATATATATATATATATATATATATATATATATATATATATATATATATATATACACACACACACACACACAGTGTCTAACTTATATCAAGGTATGACCACGCAATTCTTGGGCTGATAGTTAGTCTAACTTTGTTACTAAACTAACAAATATGTGTTAAAAGGCCAAGACATGCGTTTCTGCACCCGCCACTATTGGCAGATGGTGTTATTTTGGACGGCCACAATTTAAATATAGTGATATTATTCAAGTGTTGGTTGCTTTATATTTAGTCTGTATATTTTCTAAAAGGTTCTGCCTATGGCTGCTCTAAATTATTCATACTTTGACACCTGCCAACTAGTCTAAATGTATCTAGTTCTATGACTGACTGAGGCAGTGAATGTATTAGTGTATGTTTGCGGATTATGCCGATGAACTAACAGGTATCTGGCTGTTGTGATTGTCCTAGACCTAGTCTATTAGCATATTCCTAGTGTACAGTGTGTGTTTCTCCTTGACGGTCACCTGTTCAGATCTCGGCATGACCGCTGAGACCAGCACTGAGTTTTACGTTCGGGAGATCAAGGACATGGTCAACATCACGCAGAGGCTCATAGCGGACGGTGAGTACTCTTGTCAACCTTACAAACACTTGTATGACAACCTTACAAACACCCGTATGACAACCTTACAAACACCCGTATGACAACCTTACACACACCTGTATGACAGCCTTACATCTAAGTAAACATAATAGCTGGTGGTCACGAGGCTAAAGGTATCAGACTCGTCTTGTTTGGTTTTGGGGAAGTTTGCGTTTGAATCCTGGTCGAGTATACTAAGGATGTTTTTCGACTCCATCTCCGACACTGCTGCATTTTTTCTTAACTAATTATCTTTCTTCACTATAGTACTTTTGAAAATAAACTGGACGGGTATTAACAAGCTCTTCTGAGTTGATTCATTATTTTCGCCTTGCCTTTGATTTTAAGTTTTGAGTTTCTTTAACCGAAAACATCTAGTTTCGGTTAAATAAATGGAAAACGAGGATTTTGGGGGTGTCAGGGTAAAGGAGATAGTCACCAATAAAACTAAAATGTTTAAGCTGTTGTAAAATGCAGGAGGTTGGGTGGGGTGGTTACATTGTTCTGAAATGTTGGACTGTGGACTGTAATCTTGTGTACCCTCGAAGGGGGACATTTGAACCTTGGAGTGCTGACCCGTAGGAGAGAGATAGCGTTGTCTGCTCTACAACATCTTCAGAGTCAACTAGCCGGGACCAGATTAGTCAGAGAAAATGTTCTCAAAATATTCCTCAACTAATACAATGAGCAATGACATATGCTTTACTGCTGGGCTGGCCAGTGTCACACATCATTCTTTATTTTAAGATGGAGTCTGCGATGGATCTGCGAGATCGTCATCTGATCTTTTGCTATCAGAAACACAGCCATGGTAACTCGTGTTTGCCATTTTGTGTGTGAACCGCGCCTCGCCACCTGCCCGGAATATCCGCACACTAACGGGCTGACGTAAATTCCGTCCCGAAGACGGACCCCAAGCTAACGTGTAAATTCCGTCCCGAAGACGGACCCCAAGCTCCCGTGTAAATTCCGTCCCGAATACGGACCCCAAGCTCCCGTGTAAATTCCGTCCCGAATATGGACCCCAAGCTCCCGTGTAAATTCCGCCCCGAATACGGACCCCCAAACTCCCGTGTAAATTCCGTCCCGAATACGGACCCCAAGCTCCCGTGTAAATTCCGTCCCGAATACGGACCCCAAGTGCCTGTGTGGATTCTGTCCCATATTATTATTATTAGCACCGCGTCTTACTACCCGTTCGGGTTATACGCACTTACGCTAATGTGCAATGGTAGGGTGATTGTGAGATGAAATGGAGGACCTACAGTTTAACGTGGAATCCGAACCACGGTGGGGGCCTGGCATTCCACACATTCACAAGTTGTGATTAATACACATCTTGTCAGAGGTGAAGGAAGGGTTTGGCATTCAGATAAATCTGTCCCATATTAAATTGATAGAAAAAACCCACAAATTTCAGCTAGGCTCATACATACACTCCACCCAATATGTACACTTTGTCTACCTTGAAAGTTATCATTCTTACCCTGATGGATTACACTAAGGCCTTATCTTCTAAGCTCTACTATGGTGGAATAATGGAAGGTAAGCTTGCTAACTTTCAGGGTAGACTAAGGATGCACATTTGTTGAAGTGTTGAAAGACGTACAGAGTGAAACGTAGAAGCAACCCCACTCAAATATATTGAAGGCAACATAGGATGAATAGAAGTTCTTGTAAAAACATCCCTCTCTACACTTGGGTGGGGTTCAATCCCCAACCTACTCGTCACTGGCTAGTTTAATTAGAAGAGGTTAACTACCGTTCACAAATATTTTGAATATGAATAACAAAAAGTAAGTAGGCCTAGCTGTGGCCGTGTTTTCACCACATTATCACCACAATATCACCACATTCTCACCAACAAGCTGACTTTGTACATTTCAATCTACAATCTGATGTTCATAAGAAGTCCATTATTTGAAAACTGGAAACTCACGTTGCCACATAGGTGTGAATAAAAGGGTTAAGATTGTATTTACATGTTTCGCTCTTCTTTTTAACGATTTGAAACATTATTCAGTAATCCATAAGGAAGTTGTATCGGAAGCTTTTGATAACTTTTCAAATGAACTTTATCGTTATTTGGTGGTCGGAAGTGGGCTTCCTATAAAAATAAGGGTTGAAAGTAGTTTTCATAAATCTCTCCGTACCGGCCATTGTCAGCCATGTGTGGTGAACAACCATGGCAGCAGTGCCATATTGCCATAGGTCACTCATGACATGAGTCACGCATGGTATCAACTTGAATGAACCTCTCGGCCGCTGTGGCGTGGAACTTGGCGCTTCGGTTCCAAAGGTTAGCTAACGTCAGGTTCCGGTGAAACGGCGCTAGAAGCCCACTCCCACTCTGGCGAATCTAGAATCCGGATTCGATAGGCGAGGTTTGTGTCATCGGTGATTTCCGGGCAAGTTCGAGGACAATCGGCGGATCAGTGGCTCACCAAGCGGGGCTGTGAAACTTTGTTTTTAAAGTGAAGCTGCAACTAAACTAACTTTGTCCAAGGCTACATAGTTATTTACGATAAAAATGATGAACTATAGCAATGCTAATTAGAAAAAATTAATGGGATAAAATCAATAACAATAATAGCACAAACGTCGGGTGTCTACCATACGAGAAAACTGGAACTAGCCGGAAATTTGAAGTAGTCGGGGAATAAGTCGGGAATAAAAATCATTAAAATCAGTAGATTAAAATGTGATTCAAACTGTCTTTTTTTGTTTGTAGCCGTGAATTTTTTTTATTATTTTCTAATTAATAGTAGACTGTTGATACAAATAAAAAACAGGTTTATTTAAATTTTAAAACATTATTATTATTATTACTGTTCATAAAAAATATTAATAAAAAACGTGGGGGTAGAAGGGTGTGGCCTACTTTTGAGGTTGAAATTTTAGGAGCTGATTAGGGAAATCGGGGGGAAAAGTCGGAAATTTCATTGGTCAAGTTGAGTAGACACCATGATACGTCTACTTGCATTTTATTTGAATCTTACAGTTTATATACAATCATATACTTAAATTTTGTTACATTGTATCTTCTATGTCATGTAGTTATAATTGTGATAGAAATAGATAGCTTTTTGGTTATTATCCATATTCAAAACCACAGCATTCTGAGTGTCCTTTTCGCTTAAATGTGAGTCCAAATCGATTCGCCTAGGTGGGAACAGACCTTAACGAATTGAATCAAAATAATATTTTAATATAAATAATATTCATTTTAAGTTTGTTAATTTAATAACACGCTAATGCTTCGTACACACCGGCGATGTTTTTGTACATAATTCAGTACTAAATTTAGTACAAATCGACCATTATCGACACACTTCAGTGGTCGAATGGTCTAAAAGGTGTCACTCTCGTAGGGGTTTGAATACCGGTTGGATGTACTTAGTATGAGTCTACCCCAACAGTTTTATACCCACCCTCCACGCAAATGTGAGTGCACTTCCTCTAAATTTGAAACTTGAGTGATTATTAGTAAATGTGCGTTTGACCCGGACAGGTAGTGAGATTTTTATCATGTGAATGACTAGCTATCGTTACGACTATCAGCAAAATAAGTATAACTATCATGGAGAACTATGCGTAATTTAGTAGTAGCGAAGCTCATAGTTTTCAGAGATGTTTTAATACTAGCGCATGCGTAGAAGAGATACGCATGTCTTTCATTAATAAATTAACAATGATTTCTCCTGTCTTTAAAACAAAATAAAAAAAATATTTATTTTGAAAATGCTTTTAACTACAGTTATTTTAAAGATGTATTTAAAATTTAAAACACATCCCGGTTTGTTTCAAAAGATACATTAAACTTTTAATTTACACATACACACACCATTTTCTGAAAACGTTTATGTTTTTGTTGAGGACCTTATTTATCCTCATAACAAGCTTTTGAATGTGCGTCGTATTTTTCGTAGTACCTATTTCATTGGTTATTTCGCGATAGTTGCCACCATTATTGGGTCTATTTTATTAAGTACGAAAACATATCCCATATGTATGGGCATTAGGATAGCACATTTGGGTCTAGCTTAATTTTTCGAAAACAAATTATTCGGAAATCACTTTATCGAAATCAATTCCCCGAATACATAACCAATTAAAGTAATTTTGTCGAAAATCAATTTCTCTAACCATCAATTTTCCGAACGATAAGTTTGTCGAAACCACATTTTTCGAAAATAAATTTCCCGAAGTGAATCCACCCAAAATCAATTGTTCGACAGTCAAATAATCGAAAATGAATTTTTCGATCAATCATTTTTTCGAACAATCAATTTTGCATACTGCAAATAGATATTTTTTTCGAACAATAAATTTAGCGAACTGTGAGTTTTCCAGAAGTTATTTTATCGAGAACTATTTTTGCTAAAATATTATATCTATTGAAAAAACTATCGAAAAATGCTATCGTAAAACAAGTTTTTCAAAAATATAAAAATTGAAATTATATACTTTTTAAAAACTTTAAAACAAAGATTTCATTTAAATGTTTTCTTTTCAATTCCTCACTACCCAAAAAATCAAATTGAAGTAAATAATTTTTATATTTTATATTATTTATTTTAATATTTAATATTAATAACACTTTCAAAATAACTATCGTAAAACAAGTTTTCTAAAAATAAATTTGTTAATCAGTGAATGCAAAAACCCTTGGTTTTTATACTTCAACACAGCACAACTTAGCAAATTGAAACAAATTTACTGTTTTTTATTGGCTATTTATTTGAATGTTAATATTTTTTATGGATGCAAAGGAATTAAAAACATTTTCAAGGTATTAAATTTCATTAAAAACTAGTCTTTATACATAAACTAGTATTAGTATCCAATGTTGTGTGAAACAGCTCGCAAATGGTCACACATTCCCATGTTGGGCCCAGCCAGCAACAATTCGCTTCAACCTTTCCATACTGTTTCTATATTTCTTACGTTGACGAGGAGGTTCCTGCCCACTGGTGTACTACTCAATTCGGACCTCATTGAGAGACTGCTCCATCTTGATTGCTCAGACGAATTTACAAATACTGGGATGGCTTTCAGAGATATGTTGTTGAAACCCTCTGCGCCATCCTTCTAAATTAGGGTAGCCCCTGAAGAACACTATCATGACAGTTCCAAATTTTGTGTGCGTACATTGGAGGGCGGTGGCCCAAACGACAATCTGGACGCCCACTCCACACGTCTTCAAAATAATCTATAATAGGTTGTGCTTCTTGGGGCAATACATTGCTATTGCACGACGAATAAAGTGTCCACGACTTCTTCAGAATGAACAAACGAAAGAGCGGGTAACATCCGAAGCTTTAGTGAAAAAACGGCGTCATTCTCATACCTTTGTTTCAAACCATTTGTTTGAATTTTACGAAAAATACACTGGCAAAAATGGAAGAAAAAGCCACGATGATTTGTAATAGGATACTCATCCTTCCCTGCATTTATCATTGACATGTCAAAGTCAGTCATAAAGGTCCGGGGGTTAGAAGCTGGCTCTAGCTCCTTCACCTTTTTTAAAAGACGAGAGTAAGTTCCTTGTCTGTTGTCCGCTATAAGTGCATGCACAAGTGGGACGGAGTTAATTGCTTCAAATCCGTGAATAATATACAACTGCTCGAATAGGGGTAGAACAGTCTTGAAAATGCAGTCAGCATACCAATGCTCCGAACGTCCAAGAAGCTTTAAGTTTCTTCGAGTGGAAAATATAATTATACTGTCATCTTAAGGTCCTGAGTCATTCATTAGAAACTCTTCTCCATTTACAGTTAGCTTGTATTCATCAGGAAACACAATGTCACGGCGGAAACTAGGAACGGCTGGTCCAGCATTTGCTTTCATTCGAATATTTCTTATTGTTCGTTTCATATTCGGCACACTGGTAGTTTTGCAACGACACTTTGACTAGCTCCACTTGAAACTGAAGCCAAGATACAAGTTGGTGTATCGCGGGTGTTTTTTTTTACCATGTCACGGATATTTGTCATTTGATTCTCTGCATACACATGAGCAGCGTCCCCTACAGGATTATGCTCATTTCTCTTACTTAAAATACAATCGGATTATGTTCCGACTCGCGCTCCACACTCTACACTTTGAAATCTTCCATACTTCCAATAAACCCTTTCTTCAACTTTTCAACTTGCTTCTCTTTGTAATATAAATAATAATTAAGTATATGTTGACGTCTTCCTTTTTCACTCATCACAAATTTTACCGCCATAACAATACTTTAAGATTGAAAATAAATTTTAATACACTTCGTATTGAATGAGCCTAATGGACTGTGTTAATTTCCCCTTGCAGTTACAGGAACGGGAATTACCTACCCCTACTCTCACTCCTCTAGTGGGGGCGGGGGGGGATTATCTACAGTAACCTACAGTAATTTTTTAGAAAAAATATAGTTGGTTTAAAGTAAAATAATAATGTTTTAATGAGTATAGTACTTTAACTTGCGCTAAGATCAAGCACGACTCTTAGTAAATTATTACTAAGCATTACATAAAAAGTTAGAAACTTCAAACTTATCGTTCGAAAAATTTCCTCCTTTTTGAAACATTTATTTTGAAAAATAAATTTGAGGTAAATTCATTTTCGAAACACTTCTCGTTCGAAGAATTTCTAGATCGAAAAATTGGTTTTCGAAAAATGTATTCCCGAAAAAATGATCCCAAAAAATTTATTGTCGAAAAATTGGTTTTTGAAAAATATAACTTCGAATAAATGAATTTCGAAAAACTGATTAGTAAAAAAATATTTTCGAAAACTTGCTATTCAGTAAACTCGTCGGCTACCAGCACATTTCACAATGCTCGAACATGCAACATTAGCCAACAGTAATGCCTTAATTTACGATATTATTTCTGGTACGTTCTTTTAAATAAACTGTACTGTTAACGATATAACCTACTTGTCCTTTAATGGTTTTTAGTATCAGCGACAACACTTTCTGTGATGATAGTTCAATTTATATTTTTCCTCTTTTCAAATAGGGCAAAATCAAGTGGCTATTTTTTTTTACGTACACTTGGTTTAGCCTGAAAGTTAGTAAGTTCACCTTGCGGATATTTCCACTTCGGTGTGACTTGGAACCATAACGACACCCGACAAGGTAGGACTGTAATGTAAGCTTTCACGGTAAACTGAGTGTAAGCTCTAGTGAATGTATGTGCTTGCCCTGCAATGGGTTATTTATAAATTGTAAAGATACTGTACATTTCACAATTTGCAGTATTTACTTAATCCACTCCACCATTCGTGCAAGGGGCCGCCATTATATGATGTGTAAAAATGTAATTAATCTTGAAGTGTGCGATAATATTGATAGTTATGTGATGTAGACAATGCGACACACAACTATTGTTTGACTTGGCTTCTATTGTTAGATTGTGCTGACGGATATAGTATTATGACACTTCGCATTGTAATTGAAATGTAACAACGACCACTTGTTTACACGAACTTGGTCAAACAAAGTGTGAAACTCGAGGCGAGCTTAAACCAGAGAGAGACCACAAATACAACATGTCCTCTCTCTTCATTGTAGGTGCAATCTCTAGTTTCTAACCAGCTATGATACCTAATGAAAAAAGATACAAAGTTACAACCCTTAAAAATTGTGTTGCGCTAAAATCAAAGAGTAAATTTAGTTAAAGAATAAACACAAGCTTATGGTATACTTGTGTCGTGTGATATATTATATTAGTGGCCTAAACTTGAAAGCCTGAGTGTTGAAGAGGTGGGAATGTTCTCAAAGGAAATGCTCCAGCATCCGTCTGAAGAGAGGATAGAAAGTTTACCTGTTCCCATAATTTCTCATTGATACCTATAGTGATCTCGCCAAGGGAAGAACCTTATTGGACAGTTGAAAGAGTTGTACTAAAGCAACTTTCATCTGTCAAGCCATGTGTTCTGCAGCTGTCACTCTTTGACAGGTGATGTCAATGTTGCTCAAATTTGAACTAAGACAAGGTACTAACTAGTGCTTTGGTACCTTCCCAGGTGCTAATAACCCGCGTTGGCGGTTGAGAGGAGGGCCTACAGGCATTAGAAAATAATTCAATAGATTTTAGAAATAAAAATTAATACCAGGCACATAATCGAACAAAAACAAAAATGTCAACAAGGAAAGGATGAGAGTATATGTTGAATATTTTCATTATCAGGAAAGTAAACATTGGTGCGATACACCGTAAATAATTGAGCATCATATTCCACCAAAGAACATAAATGAAATTATATATATTGTTACAGAAACATTTTAAGAAAAAATTAAAATGACTGTTCACCTAACATAATATCAATCTCCATTTCCCGGACCTAAATTTAAATATTATATGTGTCATTAGCTCAAACTATTCGTTTTGTAAAAATATATTTCAAATAAAAGTTTTAAGTTTTAATGGGGGTACAACTTTGTAACGAAGTTATTTATATAAAATAGTTACAGAGATATGATCAAAATTGGAGATGAAGTCCTTTTTATTAAAAAATAAGATGCGCCATTTTGTTTTTGATGATAAATAGTGCCTAGATACGAATTTTAAGTAAAATAGTAATGGCTTATTTCGAGAAAATCGGTTAGGGTTTGATAATTAATTCCAAAATCTCCTTAAGGGGGACCTTACAAAAACCCTGGATATCAAGTTTTAGCCTGATAGGTAGGATGGTTTCATCTCTAGTCTCGGTAACAGACAGACAGACAGACAGACAGATGACATCGCATAAACAACTGTTTCGAGTTCAGAGGGTCTTGAAACGTCGATACTCATAAAAATCTCGAATTTGATTTTTTGACGATCACAATACTTTCTCAACCCGGGGAGTTACAAGAAAGTAAAAATAGAACGACACAATCATACATACTTTTATATTAAATATATTATAGCTTAGAACAACATTTTCAAAAATGTGTTATCAGACATTAGATTATCCTCTAATAATTTTTCTTCAGAAATATATATATATATATATATATATATATATATATATATATATATAAAATTTAGATATTCATATTAAAAAAAATCAAAAAACATATTTGACCAAATGTTTGGAGCTATTTAAAAAAAAATCAGTCTTCGATAAACTACCCACAAATTATGTAAAACACTCCCCAAACAACCATTTTTAAAACACTCGCTGGACCCGTTCTATAAATATTTAAAATTTAAAAACAATAACTAAACAATAAACTACCCTTAGATAGTTTTTTTATTTAGCACCGCGTCTTACTACCCGTTCGGGTTATACGCTTAAGTACTAATTACACTAATGGATTAGGAATTGGGAGGGTTGAATTTAGAGGAAGTGAACCCGCATTCGCGTGGAGGGAGAGTGTAAAACTATTTAGGAAAAACAACCCCCAGTTCACCCGACCGAGATTCGAACCTTGATCTCCCCGTCCTTGGTGGTCTGGCTCAACGCGACTGGCGCGTTAGCCAACTACGCCACCGAGGCGGGTAGATCGTTTTTTAAACAAAAAACAAATATGTAGTCTATATATATATATATAGTATAAAACACTTCCGGATATATATATATATATATATATATATATATATATATAACATTAGAACCATTTTTGAGCAAATAAAAAAATGTCATCAGTAAGAAAACCCTAATTTCCTAACCAGAATTAAAACAACGATATTTCCTCTAGGTATCCATTTGATATATGAGAATCAAGTATGAACTATATCACGATGTTTCCTCTAGGTATCCATTTGATATATGAGAACCAAGTATGACACACAATATTTCTTCTAGGTATGACATAACCATTTACCATGTCCCTAACACATCAAAAATTCAATTCAAAAGAACACAAAATATTAACATTAGGATAAAACTGATCCAAAAATCCTTCACCTTAATTCAGACCTGGAGACCACTGTTCAGCAACTTTCCTAATATCGATTGAGTCCCAGATGTAACTATGAACATGACTGAGGGGGACGTGGTTCAGTCTCTTTTGAGTCATTGTGGAACGCAAATATGTATTCAGCTGTCTGAGAGAGCTGAAACTTCTTTCTGCCTCACAAGACTAGCTGGGTAAAACCAGCAGAAGCCGCTTAACTACATGCTCCACAATTGAAAACAATTTTTTAATCCTGGTGTCATTTGTTTGAAACACTGCACGGAATCTTACACACAGGGAACACTATATTTTGATTTTTAAAAAACATCGTAAGTTCCACTTGCAATGAAGGTGTGAGTCGAGTAAATCCAAAACGTGTCTTCTCCCAAAAAATAGAAAATTGAGATAGGTACACTACTGCAATCTATGGTCATTTACGCATCTCTTTTCATAAGTAATTTGTTCCAAAAAAAATCTTCTCCTTGTAAAATTAATAGAAGAAATATGTCTGCTGTTCCAAAATGTGTCTTATCCACCAAATGTTTGTTCCATTAACTTGCCTTCTCCTTATGTTTCCAAAATAAGTCTTCTCCAATTCTACCATGACAGTTATTGTTATGATGTTGTTACAAACCAAGTCTTCTCCAATTCTACCATGACAGTTATTGTTATGATGTTGTTACAAACCAAGTCTTCTCCAATTCTACCATGACAGTTATTGTTATGATGTTGTTACAAACCAAGTCTTCTCCAATTCTACCATGACAGTTATTGTTTTGATGTTGTTACAAACCAAGTCTTCTCCAATTCTACCATGACAGTTATTGTTATGATGTTGTTACAAACCAAGTCTTCTCCAATTCTACCATGACAGTTATTGTTATGATGTTGTTACAAACCAAGTCTTCTCCAATTCTACCATGACAGTTATTGTTTTGATGTTGTTACAAACCAAGTCTTCTCCAATTCTACCATGACAGTTATTGTTATGATGTTGTTCCAAACCAAGTCTTCTCCAATTCTACCATGACAGTTATTGTTATGATGTTGTTCCAAACCAAGTCTTCTCCAATTCTACCATGACAGTTATTGTTATGGTGTTGTTCCAAACCAAGTCTTCTCCAACTCTACCATGACAGTTATTGTTATGATGTTGTTCCAAACCAAGTCTTCTCCAACTCTACCATGACAGTTATTGTTATGATGTTGTTCCAAACCAAGTCTTCTCCAATTCTACCATGACAGTTATTGTTATGATGTTGTTCCAAACCAAGTCTTCTCCAATTCTACCATGACAGTTATTGTTATGGTGTTGTTCCAAACCAAGTCTTCTCCAACTCTACCATGACAGTTATTGTTATGATGTTGTTCCAAACCAAGTCTTCTCCAACTCTACCATGACAGTTATTGTTATGATGTTGTTCCAAACCAAGTCTTCTTCAATTCTACCATGACAGTTATTGTTATGGTGTTGTTCCAAACCAAGTCTTCTCCAATTCTACCATGACAGTTATTGTTATGATGTTGTTCCAAACCAAGTCTTCTCCAATTCTACCATGACAGTTATTGTTATGATGTTGTTCCAAACCAAGTCTTCTCCAATTCTACCATGACAGTTATTGTTATGATGTTGTTCCAAAATAAGTCTTCTCCAATTCTACCATGACAGTTATTGTTATGATGTTGTTCCAAACCAAGTCTTCTCCAATTCTACCATGACAGTTATTGTTATGATGTTGTTCCAAACCAAGTCTTCTCCAATTCTACCATGACAGTTATTGTTATGATGTTGTTACAAACCAAGTCTTCTCCAATTCTACCATGACAGTTATTGTTATGATGTTGTTCCAAACCAAGTCTTCTCCAATTCTACCATGACAGTTATTGTTATGATGTTGTTCCAAAATAAGTCTTCTCCAATTCTACCATGACAGTTATTGTTATGATGTTGTTACAAACCAAGTCTTCTCCAATTCTACCATGACAGTTATTGTTATGATGTTGTTACAAACCAAGTCTTCTCCAATTCTACCATGACAGTTATTGTTATGATGTTGTTCCAAACCAAGTCTTCTCCAATTCTACCATGACAGTTATTGTTATGATGTTGTTCCAAAATAAGTCTTCTCCAATTCTACCATGACAGTTATTGTTATGATGTTGTTCCAAACCAAGTCTTCTCCAATTCTACCATGACAGTTATTGTTATGATGTTGTTCCAAACCAAGTCTTCTCCAATTCTACCATGACAGTTATTGTTTTGATGTTGTTACAAACCAAGTCTTCTCCAATTCTACCATGACAGTTATTGTTATGATGTTGTTCCAAACCAAGTCTTCTCCAATTCTACCATGACAGTTATTGTTATGATGTTGTTCCAAACCAAGTCTTCTCCAATTCTACCATGACAGTTATTGTTTTGATGTTGTTACAAACCAAGTCTTCTCCAATTCTACCATGACAGTTATTGTTATGATGTTGTTCCAAACCAAGTCTTCTCCAATTCTACCATGACAGTTATTGTTATGATGTTGTTCCAAACCAAGTCTTCTCCAATTCTACCATGACAGTTATTGTTATGATGTTGTTCCAAAATAAGTCTTCTCCAATTCTACCATGACAGTTATTGTTATGATGTTGTTCCAAACCAAGTCTTCTCCAATTCTACCATGACAGTTATTGTTATGATGTTGTTCCAAAATAAGTCTTCTCCAATTCTACCATGACAGTTATTGTTATGATGTTGTTCCAAAATAAGTCTTCTCCAATTCTACCATGACAGTTATTGTTATGATGTTGTTCCAAACCAAGTCTTACCCATGAACGTTGCATCCAACACAACACACATGCACTATTTTATGTTAATAGTTGAAAAATGACACCTGGATACGAGAATCGAACTCGGGACGTTTGGCTTAGTACGCCAATGCTCTAACCACTGAGCTATCCAGGATTCGTCCCGTGCCCAGGCTACGTTAGTTTTGGGGACTATTTTCATATCACGCCCAGGTTATGTTAAGTTCGAAGTTGTTAGGTTTGGGGATTATTTTCATATCACGCCCAGGTTATGTTAGGTTTGAAGTTGTTAGGTTTGGGGATTATTTTCATATCACGCCCAGGATATGTTAGGTTTGAAGTTGTTAGGTTTGGGGATTATTTTCATATCACACCCAGGTTATGTTAGGTTTGAAGTTGTTAGGTTTGGGGATTATTTTCATATCACGCCCAGGTTATGTTAGGTTTGAAGTTGTTAGGTTTGGGGATTATTTTCATATCACACCCAGGTTATGTTAGGTTTGAAGTTGTTAGGTTTGGGGATTATTTTCATATCACGCCCAGGTTATGTTAGGTTTGAAGTTGTTAGGTTTGGGGATTATTTTCATATCACACCCAGGCTATGTTAAGTTCGAAGTTGTTAGGTTTGGGGATTATTTTCATATCACGCCCAGGTTATGTTAAGTTCGAAGTTGTTAGGTTTGGGGATTATTTTCATATCACGCCCAGGCTTTAAACATGGAAACTACTATGTTAAAAATTCATCCCACTAAACTGGTCTGACTAATGGCTAAGCTTGCTTATTTGAGTTTATGTTCGCCAATTATTTATATTGATGTTACATTATCATTAGCATAATAATGATTAGTATTATCACCATCATTATCATTGCGTAATTTCTTGCAGATCTGCGGGTATTCTTAGTTATACCTATCATACCTTTCAGAATAATAAAATATTACATACTATTGAACACTCTTGGCCTTTGTATAAATATGATAAATAATACGAAAAAATATTAGCGAAACAAATTTGGGGATAGTTTACAAATTACTGATTTTTTTGAAGTAAACGTGATTTTATTTTTACTATACCCGACACCGAGCGCTAACCCGCTGGTTTCGTGTTGAGCTATACTGCTGAGGATGGGGATATCGAGGTTTGAATCTCGCTCGGGTGAACTGGGGATGGTTTTCCTCTCTACCTTCACGCAATTCCGGGTTCACTTCCTCTATATTCAACCTTTCCAATTCCTAGCCATTATCGTAATTAGTATTTAAGCGTATAACCTGAACGGGTAGTAAGACGCGGTGCTAAGTATTATTATTATTTTATTATAAAATAAAATAAAACATTCTAGAGTTGGAACACACTAATCATTAAGTACTCCGTTAACAAACTTAACAAAAGTAACACTAACTAAACAAAGAGTCACAGTAAACAAACTATGGACAACTCTAAAATTATTATTATTACTTTTATTTTTGTTGTTTTCCCTCGTTATTATTTTTAGTTACTAAATTTGTTTCATTTTATTCTCTTGTAATTTGTATACAAATACTATCTTTTGCCCGCAGTTTTAAAAACATTCCATTAAAAGTTTCTTATCCCAGAGTTTTTAACTTCCCGCGCAGAGAAAAACTCACGCATCTTAGCATGTAGAGATTAACATGATGAAAAGTTTGATGTTGGTAAAAGATCTATATTTAGATTCAAAATATGCGTTGTAGAGTAATTATTTCTGTCTTAAGATTAGACACCCATAATATTATTTGTATCGCCTGAAGGAAATAAAGGAACAACATTTAAAGCAAGGACTCTTGGTAAAGGACGTTAGTGGATTTATCATCAGGAGCGAGTAGTAAGAGATTGCTGCTAGAACTATCCAGGGGAACACACCACGTATAGTTGGTTGTCCTCGGGAGAAACACTAACTGGTCGGGAAGAGATCAACGCATAGCAAACCTTGATAGGAAATTGAACGAATTTAAACTGTGAGGGCAGGTCTGATGGAATCATCACGCCCCACTTCCCCTAGGGCACCCTGTCATCATAAAGTTTCGCAGACTGTTTACCTGTAAGCGGGTCTCATTACATGCTTTAGGTGAGTTCAAACTACAGTCCACGTTTATTTTATTCCAGTTAATACCCACCGCGAATTTCTTCACAGTTTCACATACTATTATCAATTCTCAAATTCAACATGTAACTTTTCGTGTCGTCTCTTCAGCCCTCTATATTGCGTCTTTAGCCAAAGCTGAGTCATGGTTTATGCGCATGCATGGGAATTCGATTGCGTTGTAGGAAGACTAAACTAAAAAATAATGTCTCGCAACAATTTTAAATTTTACTGGTGTAAGGCGATATTTTAATTACACACTGGAATCTAGCTTGGATCGGACCCAAATTAGGCTGAAACCCTTTAACCCCGTCATAGAGCGACAGCACTTGAGCATGCGTATGTGTCTAAAATTGTTATTACATCAATTTGTGATTTTAATAAAATAACGTTTGTAACATACTTGATATGTAAACATATAGTGGCTGGAAAAGTCAGGGAAATTTAAAATATAATTTGGCTGATCACCCTGGAAAATGGTGGCGGCATATCACATGACCAGACGTGTGAAAGTATATCTGGTGACTTTCTAGCCGTTATCCTATGAAAACGATACTATCTGAGGAGAAAGAGCTACCGGAATAAATCGACAAAGGTGTTTCACATAACTTTAACTTGGCCTTGCTTTTACAGTTATCTGGACATCCTCAGAACGTGCTTTTTTTCAAACAAACAAAAAACTCGCACTAATCTGAAATATGTCTTCCTTGGACACGAGCTGTTGAAGGCTGCTTGTCATGTTGCAAAACGTGATGGGTGCCCGCCATTTGACGCCACCCACAAGACACCGGGTGCATCGCAAGCACAACACAAGTCCTCGTTTCCTGGAAGTTGTTTGGACAGAGAGAGAGGGAGAAAGGAATGGTACAAAGAAGTAAAAATAGCTTACGACGACAGTCTTTATATAATATCTACCTTTTGCCTGCGCGAAATATCGCTGAGGTCGCGGGTGAATGGTGCCGATACCCCTCAGTTGCATTTTGTTGCATCTTGCAACGCCGTGCTGTGTATGCACTATCCTGGAAGAGGGGTCACGCGGGGATCACGTGATTATGAATGAAGTCGACTCGATTAGGCACGTTTATTACTTACCACGTCTAAAAAATTGTATTTAATTAATATTATTTAGTTTATTATTATTATAAAAATAAACTATTTCATTAGCATTTTATAGCCTTTAGATAGTAGTTAAATACACTTCCAACATTTTTTTAAATATAAAAATAATAATTTTAAGTAACAGTAATGGCGCTTTGCCCAAGGAGGTGGAAGGTTAATTTTTAAGGGGTGTGGGTGGTTCATTATAAAATTGACGTAATTTATCAATATCATTTTACTATAATAATATAATATGGGATAATGGAGAGGGGATGGTGGTAGAGTGTATTTCTCAAGTGTAATCTTTAGGTTAATCACAAAATATAATATAATTGAAAAATAAATTAATATTTAGCTAGTGACATATGCTGTATAGTGAATATTAAAATTAAGGTACTCTTAAAAAAGTTTGTATGCATATTAAATT
This sequence comes from Timema podura, assembly GCA_033556935.1. Lineage (NCBI taxonomy): Eukaryota > Metazoa > Arthropoda > Insecta > Phasmatodea > Timematidae > Timema > Timema podura. Next base: position 53,011,460 of record JAVRXN010000007.1, on the reverse strand, counting down.
ACCATAGGGTGGTTCGATGGACGAGTTTCAATTTGATTAATGATAATTAATTTGGAAGTAATTTAGTAACTGAGAGCTCGAATGAGAACAATATTCTACTGTTTGTTTCAGTCTTTGATTTAATAAATTATTACTGAGATTAAATATTTTCTTATGAATAGCGCGTCTCGCTACTTTACCTACATTTAAATATATAATTTTATAATATTATAATATTTATAATATAATATATTCTAAGATATATTTAAAATGACACGCTGGCGCTGAAACTAGCCGTTAAATTTAACAGAACATCAAAATCCAGTAGTCAAAGTTTTAACAAAAGACAAGCCAGAGTCGTATCTCAGTGTGAGAAAGGGAGTTATCTCTTTGTTTCTACTCTCCTCTACCCGCACTAAGCTACCCCCACCATCTATAATAAACTTGGTGTTAAAAGTACTCGCTGAAAGGTTGCTTGTGTCCCGGGTTTAATCATATTGTTCCATAAAGTGTTAACTCTTTTATAGATATAGTATTGTAATTATTCTACCCTAGCCTCAAGATTCCATTCTCATTCCATTTTAGTGCGCAACATATTATTATTATTATTATTACTACTACTACTACTACTCCTATCAGCACCGCGTCTTACTACCCGTTCGGGTTGTACGCACTTACGCTAATGTGTAATGGTAGGGTGATTGTGAGATGAAATGGAGGACCTACAGTTTAACGTGGGATCCGAACCACGGTGGAGGCCTGGCATTCCTCACATTCACAGGTTGTGATTAATACACGTCTTGTCAGAGGATGAAGGGAGGGTTTGGCATTCAGATAAATCTGTGTCGGGACCGAGGATTGAACCCCGGAACCCCAGCACAGAAGTCTGACACCTTACCCCTAGACCACCAGGTCACCCATAGAAAGTAACTTTTACAACTTCTAAATAAGATTATTCCTTTGTCGATCCTACTACACATTCTGCCTTTGAAGCCACACACAATATGAGATAAACTAGTCTCACCAAAAACATTTATGTAATAAACGTGCCAAGTTATAAACCACAAAAACCCTTCAATTAATCAACTTCGAAAATGAGTACGTTATAAAAGAGTATAAAGTTCAACTTACAGTGTTTCTCCTCCAAATAACTTTTCACTTCTTTTAAGTATATCTAAGTTCACAAATCTTATTTTAAAAGTGTCTTTAGGAAAGTGTATAGAACTTTAACTTGAAACTTAAAATCAGATTAGTTCACTAAGATTAAGATTAATAATAATAATGATAATAAATAAAAATAATCAAACAATGTTTGTCGCATATAAAACCAATTCTTTTGTTAATCATCCCCTTGAACGAACATGGTTCTACCCCCTGTAAAGTAAAAATAGAGTATACATTTTCATTGGTGACGAAATAAGTATTATCTTCTCTTCCTACCATGATAAAGAAAAACATAAATAGATCACTGTTACCTTGGATTAGCATTGATAAATAAGTATTAATAAGAAGTTTTGTGTTTAAACTATACGAGGAATGTCTGAACAAACAATTTTTGTTACAAAGTTATCAAGCTTCTGCTAGAGCAAGTCATTCAAACATTTACTCTAGCTACATTGTATTAACCAAACAACTTTAACTGTGTACCATGGCATTAACCAAACAACACCTGATCTTGCTGTGTACCATGGTACTAACCAAACAACACTTGCTCTTGCTGTGTACCATGGTATTAACCAAACAACACTTGCTCTTGCTGTGTGCCATGGTATTAACCAAGCAACACTTGCTCTTGCTGTGTACCATGGTATTAACCAAGCAACACTTGCTCTTGCTGTGTACCATGGTATTAACCAAACAACACTTGCTCTTGCTGTGTACCATGGTATTAACCAAGCAACACTTGCTCTTGCTGTGTACCATGGTATTAACCAAACAACACTTGCTCTTGCTGTGTGCCATGGTATTAACCAAGCAACACTTGCTCTTGCTGTGTACCATGGCATTAACCAAGCAACACTTGCTCTTGCTGTGTACCATGGTATTAACCAAGCAACACTTGCTCTTGCTGTGTACCATGGTATTAACCAAACAACACTTGCTCTTGCTGTGTACCATGGTATTAACCAAGCAACACTTGCTCTTGCTGTGTACCATGGTATTAACCAAGCAACACTTGCTCTTGCTGTGTACCATGGTATTAACCAAACAACACTTGCTCTTGCTGTGTACCATGGTATTAACCAAGCAACACTTGCTCTTGCTGTGTACCATGGTATTAACCAAACAACACTTGCTCTTGCTGTGTACCATGGTATTAACCAAACAACACTTGCTCTTGCTGTGTACCATGGTATTAACCAAGCAACACTTGCTCTTGCTGTGTACCATGGTATTAACCAAACAACACTTGCTCTTGCTGTGTACCATGGTATTAACCAAACAACACTTGCTCTTGCTGTGTGCCATGGTATTAACCAAGCAACACTTGCTCTTGCTGTGTACCATGGCATTAACCAAGCAACACTTGCTCTTGCTGTGTACCATGGTATTAACCAAACAACACTTGCTCTTGCTGTGTACCATGGTATTAACCAAGCAACACTTGCTCTTGCTGTGTACCATGGTATTAACCAAACAACACTTGCTCTTGCTGTGTACCATGGTATTAACCAAGCAACACTTGCTCTTGCTGTGTACCATGGTATTAACCAAACAACACTTGCTCTTGCTGTGTGCCATGGTATTAACCAAGCAACACTTGCTCTTGCTGTGTACCATGGCATTAACCAAGCAACACTTGCTCTTGCTGTGTACCATGGTATTAACCAAGCAACACTTGCTCTTGCTGTGTACCATGGTATTAACCAAACAACACTTGCTCTTGCTGTGTACCATGGTATTAACCAAGCAACACTTGCTCTTGCTGTGTACCATGGTATTAACCAAGCAACACTTGCTCTTGCTGTGTACCATGGTATTAACCAAACAACACTTGCTCTTGCTGTGTACCATGGTATTAACCAAGCAACACTTGCTCTTGCTGTGTACCATGGTATTAACCAAGCAACACTTGCTCTTGCTGTGTACCATGGTATTAACCAAGCAACACTTGCTCTTGCTGTGTACCATGGTATTAACCAAGCAACACTTGCTCTTGCTGTGTACCATGGTATTAACCAACAACACTTGCTCTTGCTGTGTACCATGGTATTAACCAAACAACACTTGCTCTTGCTGTGTACCATGGTATTAACCAAGCAACACTTGCTCTTGCTGTGTACCATGGTATTAACCAAGCAACACTTGCTCTTGCTGTGTACCATGGTATTAACCAACAACACTTGCTCTTGCTGTGTGCCATGGTATTAACCAAGCAACACTTGCTCTTGCTGTGTACCATGGCATTAACCAAGCAACACTTGCTCTTGCTGTGTACCATGGTATTAACCAACAACACTTGCTCTTGCTGTGTACCATGGTATTAACCAAGCAACACTTGCTCTTGCTGTGTGCCATGGTATTAACCAAGCAACACTTGCTCTTGCTGTGTACCATGGTATTAACCAAGCAACACTTGCTCTTGCTGTGTACCATGGTATTAACCAACAACACTTGCTCTTGCTGTGTACCATGGTATTAACCAAGCAACACTTGCTCTTGCTGTGTACCATGGTATTAACCAAGCAACACTTGCTCTTGCTGTGTACCATGGTATTAACCAAGCAACACTTGCTCTTGCTGTGTACCATGGTATTAACCAAGCAACACTTGCTCTTGCTGTGTACCATGGTATTAACCAAGCAACACTTGCTCTTGCTGTGTACCATGGTATTAACCAAGCAACACTTGCTCTTGCTGTGTACCATGGTATTAACCAAAGCAACACTTGCTCTTGCTGTGTACCATGGTATTAACCAAGCAACACTTGCTCTTGCTGTGTACCATGGTATTAACCAAAGCAACACTTGCTCTTGCTGTGTACCATGGTATTAACCAAACAACACTTGCTCTTGCTGTGTACCATGGTATTAACCAAGCAACACTTGCTCTTGCTGTGTACCATGGATTAACCAAGCAATACTTGCTCTTGCTGTGTACCATGGTATTAACCAACAACACTTGCTCTTCTTGCTGTGATAACCCAATGGGTTATTTAACCAACAACAACTTGCTCTTGCTGTGTACCATGGTATTAACCAAACAACTACTTGCTCTTGCTGTGTACCATGGCATTAACCAAGCAACACTTGCTCTTGCTGTGTACCATGGTATTAACCAAGCAACATGCTCTTGCTGTGACCATGGTATTAACCAAGCAAACTTGCTCTTGCTGTGTGCCATGGTATTAACCAAGCAACACTTGCTCTTGCTTGTACCATGGCATTAACCAAGCAACACTTGCTCTTGCTGTGTACCATGGTCATTAACCAAGCAATACTTGCTCTTTGACGCTGTGTACCATGGTATATTAACCAAAGCAATCACTTGCTCTTGCTGTGTCCATGGTATTAACCAAGCAACACTTGCTCTTGCTGTGTACCATGGTATTAACCAAGCAACACTTGCTCTTGCTGTGTACCTGGCATTAACCAAGCAATACTTGCTCTTGCTGTGTACCATGGATTAACCAAGCAACACTTGCTCTTGCTGTGTACCATGGTATTAACCAAGCAACACTTGCTCTTGCTGTGTGCCATGGTATTAACCAAGCAAAACACTTGCTCTTGCTGTGTACCATGGCATTAACCAAGCAACACTTGCTCTTGCTGTGTACCATGGTATTAACCAAACAACACTTGCTCTTGCTGTGGCCAGGATTAACCAAGCAAACTTGCTCTTGCTGTGTGCCATGGTATTAACCAAGCAACACTTGCTCTTGCTGTGCCATGGTATTAACCAAGCAACACTTGCTCTTGCTGTGTACCATGGTATTAACCAACAACACTTGCTCTTGCTGTGTACCATGGTATTAACCAAGCAAACATTGCTCTTGCTGTGTACCATGGCATTAACCAAGCAACACTTGCTCTTGCTGTGTACCATGATTAACCAAGCAATACTTGCTCTTGCTGTGTGCCATGGTAATTAACCAAGCAACACTTGCTCTTGCTGTGTGCCATGGTATTAACCAAGCAACACTTGCTCTTGCTGTGTCCATGGATTAACCAAGCAACACTTGCTCTTGCTGTGTACCATGGCTTAACCAACAACACTTGCTCTTGCTGTGTACCATGGCATTAACCAAGCAACACTTGCTCTTGCTGTGTACCATGGTATAACCAAGCAATACTTGCTCTTGCTGTTGCCATGGCATTAACCAAGCAAACTTGCTCTTGCTGTGTCCTGGCATTAACCAAGCAATACTTGCTCTTGCTGTGTCAGGTATTAACCAAAGCAACACTTGCTCTTGCTGTGTGCCATGGCATTAACCAAGCAACACTTGCTCTTGCTGTGTGCCATGGTCATTAACCAAGCAACACTTGCTCTTGCTGTGTGCCATGGTATTAACCACAACACTTTGCGCCTAACCAACAAACTTGCTCTTGCTGTTACCATGGCATTAACCAAGCAATACTTGCTCTTGCTGTGTGCCATGGTATTAACCAAGCAACACTTGCTCTTGCTGTGTCCATGGTAATTAACCAAGCAAACTTGCTCTTGCTGTGTGCCATGGTATTAACCAAGCAACACTTGCTCTTGCTGTGTGACCTGGCATTAACCAAGCAACACTTGCTCTTGCTGTGTACCATGGCATTAACCAAGCAATACTTGCTCTTGCTGTGTGCCATGGCATTAACCAAGCAACACTTGCTCTTGCTGTGTGCCATGGCATTAACCAAGCAATACTTGCTCTTGCTGTGTGCCATGGTATTAACCAAGCAACACTTGCTCTTGCTTTGTGCCATGGTATTAACCAAACAACACTTGCTCTTGCTGTGTGCCATGGTATTAACCAACAACACCTGATCTTGCTGTGTACCATGGTACTAACCAAGCAACATTTAATCTAGCTTCCTGGTATTAACCAAACGGCACTTAATTTATTAACCTATCTCTCTCCACCCCTAAAACACGTTGATAGTAATACTAGCACGTAGTTATGTAAGGAAGCACTTCAGACCCATGGTTACTGTACAACAAAATAATGTTTGTTTTAACATCAACTATATACCCAACAAAGTTTGTTCAGAGAGCCCGTAAACATCTGTGTGTGTGTGTGTGTGTGTGTGTGTGCATTGTACATTCTCTCAAGTGGGCTCTCGATTTGTATCCATGGACTTTGGGGGGGGGGGGGGGGGGGTGCTGTGTATCCGCTGCTAACAAGTTTGCGACGCTGGTACATGGACCATCGTACATATTCATGAGTATTGATACTATGTGAATCCTCCATCACTATTCACAGTGCTTGGAAAGGATAGGATGAGATCGAGACATCGCTATAAAACAAATTGTTTCCTCATTAATCATCCCCTTTGTAAGGTCACTTTGGTCATTTTATTCATTTAAATACATACCCCATTCTTAAAATTAAATCGTGTTCCTAATAAAAATAATTTATAAAAATATATTATGTTTTTAACACATAAAATAAGTCTTATTTTTTAAAGTTAACATTTTATTCGTATTTTCTCTATATTGTTTTTATAAGCTACGATAGCTAGTAATATCTTTAAATTTAGTTTTACTTTGATCTTTCTCGAGTAAGCGATAGCAAAATGTGTGGACAAATGTGCTTAATAATGAATATAACTACCACTAATATTTCTATGACAGACCAGTGTGAGTGTTTGTGTGAGTGTTTATGGATGTTTTGAGTGTTTGTGTGCTTGTGGGAGTTTTTATGTGGATGTTTTGTGAGTGTTTGTAGATGTGGATTTTTTGAATGTGCGTGTTTGTGGAAGTGTTATATATGTGGATGTTTTTGTGATTATGGATGGTTTTGTGATTGTGGATGTTTTTGTGTGATTGTGGATGTTTTTGTGTGAGTATGGATGCTCTTGTGTAGTTGTGGATGTTTTGTGTGTGGTTGTGGATGTTTTATATATGTGAGTGAGTGTTTTTGGATGTTTTGTGTGTGTTTGTGTGTGTCTAGTATGGGGTAGCTATGCTGTAATCTGTTACCCACTGTACTCTCACGGCTGTTTGGCCACACCGCTACCTCCATTTACCTGTAGTACAACTTTTGAATTTTAAACTTTTTTCGATGCCAAAGTTTTGTACTAGTTTTGTACCGTTTTGTACCACAAAGAAAAGTTTTGTACCCGTACCCGTTTTAGAGTAATTAGCGTATCAAATTGGTGACTCCAGGTTAATGCTGTTGTACCACTTTTGAATTTTGAAATTTTTTCCTTGCCAGAGTTTTGTACCATTTTGTACCACAAAGAAAAAGTTTTGCACCCATACCAGTTTTAGAGTAATTAGCATATCAAAGTGGTGACTCCAGGTTAATGAAACGGGTACGGGTACAAAACTTTTTCTTTGTGGTACAAAACGGTACAAAACTAGTACAAAACTTTGGCATTGAAAAAAGTTCAAAATTCAAAAGTGGTACTACAAGTTAATGGAGGTCACACCGCTGCTGTTTGTTTCATAGAGGTTCCTATTCAGTCCACACGTACTGTATACTAAGGTCGCATCCCCCCCCCCCTTTTTTTTTGCTTGATATATTGTAAAGTCACGCGGGGAATACTCAGCTTATCGCACGTGGCGGCTCTAGGAAGAAAAAGTGCGGTCGTTGGAGGAAAGAGGAGGTTCAACGCCCGGTGAAGTCTGTCGGTTCTTACCAACATAATAATTGATGCGCTGTGGTGACTGGCTAAATGAATACTCTTTTTCCTGACATGCAAGCCACATTATAGGGGGAAGGGGTGGGGGGGACATGGCACCCACGTGGCTCAACAAGACTTGTGATAACCGGGCCCCTGGGCTAAACGTTGTTTTGCCCACCAACTCGAAAATACCACAATGGCGTAGTTTATTAGGCGATCTTGAGACATTCACTAATAAACAAAATATGTGCCCACGCACGTGGACAAGGGCTATCAGGGTGTCTACCATCCGGGAAAATCAGGGAAAACGGGAATTAGCCGGGAATTTGAAGTGATCGGGGAAAAAACGGGAATAAGCCGGGAATTTGGTAAATTACAATAAAAATCTGGGAAAATGTGGTTTTACTCAAAATATGAAATATAATAATTATTAAAACATTAAATAGTAATATTATTCTAACTGAATTTTTTTTGTAGCTATGTAATACATTTTATAATTCCTAATAAACAATGTTAATACAAATTTAAAAACTATGTTTATTTAAATTTTAAAACTTATAATTATTCATAAAAAAAGATTAATATAAAAATGAGGGGGGAGGTGGGGGAATTAGAAGGATGTAACATACTTTTTAGTCGGGAATTTTAGGAAATGATCAGGGGAAATCAGGGTAAAAAGTCGGGAATTTCATTGGTCAAGTTGAGTAGACACCATGGCTATATGTCAAGCTGGTCTTGTCTGGTTTTAGATTACTAGGAGGCTGGTACTCCTAACCCACCAGTGTAAGATAAATCAAATCTGGTACGAATTAAAACAAACTACCATGCTCGTGGATAAGGTACAATACCAATATGAAGGGCTATCTGTATATCATACCTGGATATATTGTATGAACGTGTCCGACACCTTAGTTGAGATTCCCAGGATTGACGACAAATGTATAATTAATGCCATGTGTTTCCCCTTCCACAGCCATGAATTAACGGCCGGGGGATTGGCGAGATGTCTGTTATAGGTCTAATTTATGAGTCGTGTTTTGATATAATCAGTCGGTTCAGAAAATGCACGTTAAATACCTCAAATAAAATGAACATGTCTCCAAGATTTGTAGCAGATACGTTTGGTCCAGCACGGCTCTGTTCTACCAGCCGCACTATCCCTACACGAGACACTCTTCTCACTACTCCATACTAGTACATAACTCTCTTCTCACTACTCCATACTCGTACATAACTCTCTTCTCACTACTCCATACTCGTACATAACTCTCTTCTCACTACTCCATACTCGTACATAACTCTCTTCTCACTACTCCATACTCGTACATAACTCTCTTCTCACTACTCCATACTCGTACATAACTCTCTTCTCACTACTCCATACTCGTACATAACTCTCTTCTCACTACTCCATACTCGTACATAACTCTCTTCTCACTACTCCATACTCGTACATAACTCTCTTCTCACTACTCCATACTCGTACATAACTCTCTTCTCACTACTCCATACTCGTACATATCTACACGAGTGCACTTAGGAACCTGCACTGACCGATTGGTTAAAATATGTTGTGTGGCTAAAAGCTGATCGAACAGAGACAACAGCCGCTAGACTGTGCTAACACAACACGTTCTGCCTCCATAGTCGACTGTACAATATCTTGGAAGCGTGATTGAGGTGAAAGGTTGAAGTAGAGAGGATTTAATGAGAAGAAGACAGCAGGGAGAGTTGTTATCGGTTTGTAAGAGACGTGCTGTGGAGAAGAGAAGTGCCCTTGAAATGTAAGCAAGTGTTGTACAGGGCATTTGTACACATTGCCATATATGCAGCAGGAATATGGGCATTGGATGTAAGAGAGACCAGGAAAGTGGAGGTCATGGGAATGAAGTTTGTGAGGAGCATGTCAGCTGTCACGATGAGAAACAAGATCAGGAATGAAGTTATTGGGGGAAGGAGTAGGAGTACAGGGAGTACAAGATATAGCAGAGGAAGCAAGACTGAGAGGGTATGGGCATGTAATGATGGAAAAAGAGAGCACCAAAAAGAACGATGTAGTTGTATGTAGGAAAAATACCTCGAGAGACCAAGAAAGAGATGGGAGGAGCAGATAACAGAAGGTGTGCGAATGAGAGGAGAGTAACGGAAGAAATTAAAGGAGGAAAAATGGTGGAAAGATGGACGAAGATGGAGGTATTTTACTAAAGTGACCCAAAAACAGGCTGGAAACAGTTTATGATGATGATGAGTCGAATGGGGATAACTTCAAGACTCGTAAAACCTGGCTCGATCCCATGTGATATCCAAAATAGTTTTTTTTTTTGCGTGTGGGTTGAATTCCCGACCCTGAAGTTAGGTGGCTAGTTTGCGCTGCGCTGCGCCAGGTTGTTAATTCACATGTTGTATACACTGGATATCATCTTTGAGTGACTCGCATGGCTACTATTGTGAAACAGTCTTGTCATTCTCTTTTTTTCGTGTGGTTAATCTTTCCTTAAATTTAATACTAGTTTCGTACCGCTGGTTCGTCGAGGTTGCCAGCAGCGCCTTCTTACGTCAGCACACCAACCGGGAATAACTGAAAACTTGGAGATTTGGCAACAACTAACAGAGAGAGAGAAAAGATAAAGCTTTTATCTCTTAAGAACTGCAGTAATCTCAGAGGTGATATTGGGTATAGCGATTAAACGGTGTATTTAGAAATCCCCTTTTTTTTGGGTTCGGGTTCACATAAAACGAAAATATTCAGCGTAATCTCTAGACAGATTTTTTCATGATTACTAAGATTTCTCTTGATATGAGCAAGTAAAAATCTTGTACTAATGGCGTGCTAACACGTTTGTCCATATCAACTCAAGTATAATGATTTAAACAGATTAAAATACCTAACTAAGAACGTTGGCTACTAATGTAACAATCTAAAAATATACACAGATAAAAATAACTGTAAAAAACATGTTCTTGGCTAATTTATTTGGTAATTTTGTATTTTCTAAATAAAGATATTTAAAATATAAAACTTAATAATATCAATTGTTATCCATTGAACATTAAGTAAATAGCTTTTGTTCATTTAGTAACAATGGGTGTAACGTTACATAATTCAAAATTAACTTATTATTTTAAAAAAGGTCCATCACTGAGCTACGCTGATAAACATTTAGGTCACACTTCCTTCCATTATAAGTGGCAAACATAGACGAACTTTTGAAAACAAAATGCAATTTACTGAAGTCTGTAAACAACCCATTGGCTTGTTTTTTAATAAAATGAATTTAGAACATCTTTTTTACACCCCTAGTCCACTTATAAATCATTAGACAAAAATAAAATATTTATCTCTATTTGTTTATTTTTATTGGCATAAATTAAAATGCCCTAATCCACGACGCTCTAGTTAGAATAAAAAAGTGACGAAGGTGTGTGTGGGGGAGGGGGAGGGGGGTCTTTGTATTTTTCCATGGTAAGAACTTGCCCCGGATGGTCAGTAAGGCACGATAAACACACAAAATCAAAAGAACGAACCCGAACGTGCCTTAAGGACACGGGACACTTTATCACGTTGCAAAACAAACGCTTTTACTCATAAAATAATTAAGGTTAGTTTAATGTGTGTTTTTAATAGCAGTCATCAAATATCAGCATTTAAAGTTTAATCTAGTTTATTCCCTCTGAGTGATTGCCCCTCTTTTAACACCAGAGGGGAGTGAGGGGGAACAAGCGTAATTGGTTATCAGGAAAGAGGTCGTATTTGATAATTACTGAAAATTAAGAAGGTGGTGCAAACAGAAACATAAGTTTCTGTACGAGCCTTCTTTTGTAGAACGGTGTCATTCGGCCATCTTGTATTGCTTTATTCCCCGCAAAGCCTGACTAGGTCGTAAAAGTATTGGGTGTGCGTGCGGGCCACATTGCGTCGCGGGAACGGGCTGACAAGTTTTGTGTGGCTAGGTCTCGTGAGGAACTTTGTGCGTTCATCTGAAAGATGATGTGGACTCTTTTGAGTAATATTTAGGAGTGATTAAAGTTTAATTTTTTGTGTGCAAAATAGTAAAAACTTACAGTTTCTCAAACAAATTGGGAGTGAAGAATTTTTTTCTTCACTTTGCAGTAAAAAATGTGTGTTCAATTTTAGTCACTGGTTTGTATGCACACTTTTCCTTTGACGTAATATTTCTAATCAGCTCTAAGCACATCTTTCTTCTTGTTCATACTCTCGTTGCAAACGTGGTTTTCACTGCAAACTCGTGTTGTAGTTTCATATTTATGTGTAATTGGTCATTGCATAGAGGGTCTTAGGACCTAGACCACGAAGTTCATTCGAATGAACTTTATTGTCTAGGCCCTAAGTCTAATTATTACTCGTGCAGTTTTTTTGCAACTACTGTTTCTTTTATACAGTTATAGGCTTACTCGTGTGTTTTGACACTGTTTGGAATTGAGCTCCTGTTACTATAATGTTAGACAAGATAAGCTATACATAATTATAATGTTAGACAAGATAAGCTATACATAGCTTTATTGCAATTGTTTTACTGTTAATAACGTGTTTTTAATTCAGTCAAAAATACAATATTCACACACAAGGTTTGATATAGATCAAGGGTGTTGAGTTCCTCCACGGAGATGAGTATTTCGATGGCAATAACCTGTTTAATGGGAGTCCAGGGGGACAGGAGGGAGCTTCGCGCAAGAAATTACAAAATTAAATTAAAATAAAATTCACCAACGCGTGAAAGGTTAGGTTAAGCTTGGTTGAGTGTGAACTATCACTATTTGTATGAATTATGGAAGGTTTTAAAGTATGGTTACTTACAATCCCTTCCTTGAGTTGTGGAGGAACTTGACCCTACCTACCTCCAGCGAAGGAACTCATCCCCCCTCCCCCAGCGAAGGAACTCATCCCCCCTCCCTCAGCGAAGGTACTTATCCCCCCTCCCTCAGCGAAGGAACTCATCCTCCCTCCCCCAGCGAAGGAACTCATCCCCCCTCCCCCAGCGAAGGAACTCATCCCCCCTCCCTCAGCGAAGGAACTCATCCTCCCTCCCCCAGCGAAGGAACTCATCCCCCCTCCCCCAGCGAAGGAACTCATCCCCCCTCCCCCAGCGAAGGAACTCATCCCCCCTCCCCAGTAAAGGAGCTCATACCCCTCTTCACCCAGTGGAGGAACTCAACAGTTACCGATGTAGATGACCTAGCTTGCCCAGTAGCTTGAAACAAAGGCTGGTTCGTAAGTACATAGCACTCACCAGTCTACCTTTCACTGTCACTCACTTGAATGTTTTAAAAGTCATTCCTGCCCGGGACCGCACTAAAATACTCAGGAACCCCTCATCTACTTTTGCAACACCAAACCATTTAGATCCATCCCATCTGGATTAAGACCAAATTATCAAATCCGAGCATCCTAAAACCATCTTTACCATAACAAAGAGGCTTGTACACTCTTAAGAGCCCGCCTTGTGCCCGATTAACCGGGGAATTAAATACAAGATCACGCTCGAACCAGAACACGCATATAGGTACGGTTTACTGTATTCATCCCTCGACAACGAGACTAGGACCAGGGAAACAGGTTTTTTTAGATGTTTTTCCAGGCAGCGTTCAACTATCCGTTCGGGCTACACGGATATGTACGTTACGCTTGTGTGTTAGGGATGAGAAACGTTGAATTTAGAATAAGTGTACCGAATTTGCGATCCAAGGACTTTCTCAAAGTTTGCAAAGTGTAAAAAAATGTGATCATCATTTATTAACTCAACTGCCTTAAATTGTTATAAGCAAATTACCTGCCTTGGTGGCGTAGTTAGCTAACACGCTAAGTTTCGTGTTGATCTAGACTGCCAAGGATGGGGAGATTGAGGTTCGAATCTCGCTCGGGTGAACTAGGGGGAGGGGGTGGTTCCTAAATGGTTTTCCACTCTCCTTCCACGCAAATGCGGATTCACCTCCATTAAATTCAACCTTCTTCATTCCTAACCTATTAGTATAATTAGCACTTAAGCGTATAATAACCCGAACGAGTAGTAAGACGCGGTGCTAAGTATTATTATTACAAGCAAAGTTTAAAACCAACACTTTTTTTTTTCCATATTGATCATATTATTTGAGTTATTTTACGTAAAAAATATTTCTTTTGACTTTTCATGTACGACTAATAATTTCAAAGATATGATTTTGTTTGGTCTGTCTCTTAAACATTTTTTTTCCCTCGTCAAGCTAGAAGCTAGTTTCATAAAATTATTTCGAGTTGATTTTGGTATTTTTTTGGGTCACCCTTAAATAATTTTGTCAATTTTCATAAAATTTCCATCAAGTTCAAAATTGTAGGGGCCTACATAAAATAGTTTAGCAACAAAATATTGTTTTTAAAATTTTTATATTTTTTACCAAAGTTATTTTATAAAAAAATATTTTTGTATAAATCTTAGCACTTTCTATAAAAGGAGTGAGCACTTTGATTTTGCCAAGTATTCAATTCCTATTAGATAGCCAGTTTGTGCTCTAGATTAACAGTTCATAGTTCAAGAACCAATATGGCTGGGCTCTTTCCACAATACTGTCTAGTCACTTTTAGACTCACAATTTTAATTCATCCTGAATTTAAAGACTTACTAACCAAAGTTGAATGAATATCAAGTTTTTTTAAATTATGAACTGATAACCCAGAGAGTACGGTAATTGTCTATCGATACATACATAAAATATTTAAATAATGCAAAAGGAGTTTTAAACTAATGGCCCACGGAAAATTCTCGTAGTACCTATGTCCCGGTTACAATATAATGAAACGGTGATACTTTTGAGGCATGGATTAGCACAATATTCTTAAAACTTGTTTTCATTTCTGTTTCAGGTCACAAATTTGACGAGCCGGAGACAATTAGCTTAAGGCTAGAACCTGGAATATGGTATGTTATCAATATTTTTTAAGAACATTTATAATTTTTTTCCACAATATCTCTCTTGTTCACTTAAAAAGTGAAACAATAACAGACGTATTAATTCTTTGGGTTAGTATTTTTAACACACCTTTAAGTGTAACATTATTTAAAGAATATTGTATAATCAATACCATTATGGAGCAATAACTATTCAAAGTATTATTTTGTTCCCCACGTGCACAGAAGAATATTAGATTCTCAATCAATTAGCAACGAAAATACCGCTAAACCATCTTCCATTCTTAGAGGATTCAGTTTCAGGATTCAGGTTTTTCAGTTTTTATGAAAACACTTATTGGCCAAATTAAATAAAATATGGCTTCAATATAAACATTTAGTTTAGTTTTCTACGCATGGTGATGTCAACAACTGTTGAAAATTAGTCATTACCTTATGAGTATTTGGAGATTTGATCAGAGATGTGTAATTTGACAAATACTTTTTTTACTCAACGCCCATGACAGATGCCAAAACTTTTGAGATACCACATAAGAAAACTAAACGAAATGTTTCACTGAAGTTTTATATTATTTAAATAAAAAAAAGTTTCTTTTTTCTAGAAAAACTGTAAAAATATGGAGCTTAGCTCTCGTTTCATTTCACCTTACTATAGATTGGTTGAACAAAACTTGTTTTTAATAAGTAACTTAAATATAGTTGCTTATCTCAACACATGTTCTTCTTGTTTATGAATTTAACTCGTGAATTCAAACAGGGAAGGAGGAGTTACATAAGTAGGATAATATTAGATTCTTCAGATTATCACCTACCCAACCTAGTGGTGTCCTCAAGGACTAACGATAGCTTTTCCGCTGAAAGTAACATAGGCCTCGTTACGTTACAGCTGTAAGGCGGCCTTCACACGTGACTTTTTTTCTTGGCGATACCGTGATTATCGAAGTACACCGGTTTAAATTCGAGCTTCCACACGTGGTGGCACGGCTAGAATGGCGTCGACAGCCGCCGTGGTGCCACGAACAGCGCGCCGCAATGATCGAGGTAACTCTCTTCACACGTCACGGTAAAGTCTGTTCAGCGTAGGAATTTTTTCTGAAAGGCCTTTTTCCCTACCAGAAATCTATGATATAGTAGGGTATTGGTAGGAAAAAAGATCTTTCAGAGAGTAATTCCTACCGTGAATGGAGTTTATCTCGCCTTCGGTCCACACGGATGGCGTGCTGACTTCAGTCCAACGTTGTTTGTTGTATTGAGTAGACGCTATAGCTTCCGTAACTTTCAAAATCGATTAATTACTCAAGTGGAACTGCATACTATGCTTTGGGGCATAAGCTAAGAGGAGTATAAATCTCGGACTGAGTCATTATCAGTCCAGAGGTAAGTTTATGATTTAATCAACCCAGAATTTGAGACGTTGGGCGATAAGAAGACAGACTCACAACAACCTCTTCCTTTGATCCATGTTAATACACTGGAGCAGAACGAGGGAATAAAGGGGGAAGACTGGAGGGAATTCAACAAGGTACAGAGGGCGAGCATCGTCTATCTCCCCCCACCCCCGCGGGGCGGCTGCCCGGGGCACCACCAGGAGTGGGGTGCCAGACAGAACACCAACCTAGCCTAACGTAACTTGGGCATGATATGAAAATAATTCACATACCTCTAACTCCTCACCTAATGTAACCACTCTTAACTTTTACATCCGCCATCTTAGAAAAATAGCGCCTTAAAACAGTTTTTAGCCATTATCCCTAAAACTGTTCATTATATCCAAGTGATTGTTCAATATAAAATAAAAAAAGAGAACATTATCTACAAAACATGTTTTTATAATTTGTATTTGTAATCCTAATCGTTTTCGTACAATCTCGCAATGAAACGTTTAGAGGATGACCATCATTTGTGGAATTTACCTTTAGATTATTTTTATATCACTCCCAGGCTACGTTAGGTTTGGAGTTGTTAGGTTGAGGCATTATTTTCATATTTTTCTACTATCCCCCACTTATGAAGGGGGAGCCAAAAAGCAATCCCACCTGGGTGCCAAATGTACCTCGGGCCGTCCCAGTAATGGACAAGAACATGTGAATCGTCTTGGATTGCTAGTCCTGTGCCTAATTTTACACAAGCTGGAAGTAATCGTCAAGACTGTTTGCTGTGAGCAATAAGCCAATAGCACATAGTGAGGGACTGGGTTCGAGACCAGGTGATATCTAATAGCTTTAAGCTTTCACAGATTTTTCCGTATTATGTACTCAAATATAAATACTTTTAAGATTATATGAAATGTTTGATTTTTATAAGTTTTTTACATCCATTATGACTAGAGATAGGGTAAAATAGCATTAATTTTCAGTTTTTTAGCATTAATTATTGGAAATTTAGCGTTTTGTGGCATAATTTAGCATTTTGTAGCAAAATAGGTAAAAATGTCTTTCGTCAATGTTTTTAGGGCCTATACAAAGGATTTATGATAAAATTTATGTATGCATTAATACGAAGGGTATTTTAACCTTCGTTTGCAATTATGTTCATGTGAGAGATTATAATTATAAATAATTAATATTAAATTAATAAGTAAGGAAACTGGAAGATTGTGTCCAACACAAACAGAAGAATGCAGAATGACTTCGATTGGCATAATTTATTTTACACCTATGTGTAACCTCAAAAAATCATCGTATCCTACAGTACAAAAATAAAAATAGTTTATTAAATAGCTGTATCGTAAATAGTAAGTGTCGTTGAATCAGTTCAAACAAATGTGCAAGTCAAAGATAGTAAATATTGGCAAATAAATTCTCAGCATTTTATTTAAATGCACAGCGTTTTCAGGGAATTCGGGTCTATTTCGCTAAATAAAATAATTTAGCTAAAATACTCTTAAAATCACGTTTTTCGCGTTAATTCGCGAAATAAAAATCGGTTTAAAAACTTTCAAATGCCATGAAACGCAAAGAAAACTTATAAATACCCTATTTTCGACCTTTTTTTTTCTTCGCGTTTTTCGCAAAAGCGAATTTACCCTATCTCTAATTATGACTAATTGATTATAAACATCAACAATCGTGGCACTTAATTATGTAAGGTGTGCATCAACCGCTTTATTGTGGACTGTGTTCACAGGGAACACACAAGGTTTATTTTCCATGAAAAGAAAAGTTATAGTTTTTGTTCAAGGGCCTAGTAGACTAATAGGCTCATTGATATTGTACCTTCACTATCAGAAATAGACAATAATAGAGCCCATTTGGTATCATTTTGTGAAATTGGTAAACGCACAAGTAGCTTTCTCTCCATTGATTCTATTAAGTAACATTGATAAAGTTAATTAAATTTATTCTATTTCTTTTCAATAAACTATAAAGCTTTTATATACACTATTTTTTTATGAATAGCGTAAGATTTTTTGGTATTAGTGTCCCTTGATTTAATACTTAGCCTACCAACTAAATTTAACTGTTGAGCTGTGTACCCTGGTAAAGGCCACGTACAATTAACCAAGGTTGAAAACGCCCTTGGGAATATATGTACCAACCCTCTATAAGGTTTTACCTTGTTTATACATGAAGTACCCGGCTTTGAATGGGATAAATATTTTAGGGTTAGCAAGTTTAAAATTTCAAAGGATAAAAATTAAATTAAATGAAGTTTTTTTAAAAAAGGGGATTTAAATGAGGTAAACCAGGATTAAAAGTATAAAAATCAGACCTTAATGTTTGTTTGGGGTGGTTCTTATACTCGACTTTCAAATTTCAATCTTATAAAACACTGAAAAGTAACTTATTATTTTAGTTTTGGTAATGTTGAAAACGCCCATTTAACCAGTCCCCTTTCTAAATAGTAAATATTTAAAATTTATTATGTTATTGAAGTAATCATTCCTGGCACATTTAAATTTTCTGCCTCACCTTAAAGGTTTTTCTATTATGGTTTTCTGGAGTTGTCCTTCTACCTAACTGCAAAATTGACCCGCCTCGGTGGCGTAGTTGGCTAACACGCCAGTCGTGTTGAGTCAGACCACTGAGGACGGGGAGATCGAGGTTAGAATCTCGGTCGAGTGCACTGGGTGGTTTTTCCTAAATGGTTTTCCACTCTCCCTCCACGCAAATGCGGGCTCACTTCCTCTATATTCAACCTTCCCAATTCCCAATCCATTAGTGTAATTAGTACTTAAGCGTATAACCCGAACGGGTAGTAAAACGCGGTGCTAAAAAAAAAATAAAAAATAACTGCCAAATTGTAATTGTCTACCACATCTAAAAGGTTTTTTTTTTCTGCAAGCCCCCCCCCCTCCCCCTGTTCCCTAAATTCCCAATTAAAAATTAACATTTTCAGCTCGTAAAACTTATTTGTAGTGGTATTTTACCTGCCTGCCAAATTTCAGTTTCTAGTAAACCGTGAAATAGTTGTTTGCTATTAATTTTTGAATAGAAAACCCACCCAACCTTTTTTTCCAATTTTCTCTTAGAAATTTCAAATTTTAAGATTTATTGGGTTATCAGGAGTTGTATTTCTACCTGTCTGCCAATAATTTTCTACCTCATCTAAAAGTTTCCAATTTTAGATATATTTTTTTTGTTACATGGGGCAATCCCGATACTTTAGAGCCAAGCAAAATTTCAAGTTTCCAGGCCGTGGGGATGGGGAGATACAGTGGGTATTGCCTTTTATTATATAAATTAGTATAACAGTAAGTTTATCCTTTGAAAGAAAAATCAAATCTTCTGTTTTCGTCCGAAATGAAATTTTCTATTATTAGCACGTTAAAGCCTGGTATCTCACGAATTATCGATTGTTCCATAGACAACATGGCCAAAGCGTTTAAGACTGAACTATCTTTACGCCACACAAATGGTTTATGAATACAAAGCAATATTTGAAATGCAATTATTGTATGACAAACTTTCTTTGTCAATAAATTTAAATTCTCATCATTTGGCTGTCGCATTTTTTAGCTGTAGGTCCTTATTGATACAACCTTGTTGGTGACGTATCACTGCTGGTACACAGACAGACGGACATACGTGTATCAAGCAGGGCTACCAACAATTCCACCATCATCTTGGAAGGCCTTATCTCGGAAACCATCGAACACAGGGCATATATTAAAAATATAATTTTTGTGTTGTTTTGTGGTCCACTATTCTCAGCCCAATTACTTCCCCCATACATCGGAACACCCTCTGGTTTACCAAATGTGTTTGGATATGAATGGATAGTTATTATTATTATTATTATTATTATTATTATTATTTAGCACCGCGTCTTACTACCCGTTCGGGTTATACGCTTAAATACTAATTACACTAATGGATTAGTATTTGGGAAGGTTGAATTTAGAGGAAGTGAACCCGCATTTGCCTGGAGGGAGAGTGGAAAACCATTTAGGAACCACCCCCACCCCCAGTTCACCCGACCGAGATTCGAATCTCGATCTCCCCGTCCTCGGTGGTCTGGCTCAACACGACTGGCGCGTTAGCCGACTACGCCACCGAGGCGGGTATAAATGGATAGTTATTGAACCTCAGAGTGACTAGACTTGTGATAGTGGGGTTCATGGCGTCACAGTGGCCTCTCCTAACTGGCCGCGGTGTTCAGGACAAGATAAAGAGTGATAATAGCTAACAAATGGCTAGACACATATTTGCACAAGTGGAGTAGCGGTGAAGAAGGGAGAATTTCGAGGAAATAAACTAGCAGTTTCTTGGGGTAAGATTAGGAAACTATTAAGGAGAGAACAATACTTCGCTAAACTTGACCGGGGAACCAGACTAGACGAAACTGATACCTTTGTCCACGTTCCCTCCCATGTGCTGTTTTTTTTAACTACACTTTAGTACCATTATCGGTGATATACTCGTTTGGGGTTTGAAGAAAGGAAAGTATACTTGGTCAGAATTGAACTCTGGTCTCCACTGCACTATCTTGGGAGGGCGAACAGGGAATTAAATTATATACTCTTTGGTGGTCGCCTGGTCTATGGCTCTATAGCACCACTTTTGCAATAGATTGGGCTCCTGATGACGGGGAGATTGGGGTTAGAATCCCGGTCGAGTGTACTAAGGATGGGTTCTCCTAAATTGTTCTCCACTCTCCCTCCACACGAATGTGAGCACACACTTTCTCTAAATTCAACCTTTCTCATCCCTAACTCATTAACGTAATTAGTATGTGTGCGTATAAAGTTAACAGGTAGTAAAACGCAGTGCCACGTTAAAAAATAAACCAGTGTTAGTATCGGAATCACTTTGATTATAGATTATCTGCAGGATTTAAGAAAAGAACTCCACAGATTTCGTGGGTGCTAATCCCCAAGATAATTAAACTTATCTTCCGTAGATCTATATACATAGCCAAGTGCACTTCAAGTGGTATACAGGGCAGCGTTTGTCAACCGGTGTGCCGCGCCAGTTTGGGTGAAGAGCCAAAATAAGCCAGCAAAATTCTTTTTGAATCCCTGATTATACAATTACTATAATTTTAGCTATTGGACTTTTAAACATAATCTTAGTACTAGTTTTTTTTTTAACGATAAAACCTCCCCTTAAAAAACTGACGCCGGGCCTTGTTCACAGTGCCGCGAGTTGAAAAAAGTTGATGATCACTGAGTGAGCTAGGATGTTAGACTCGCAACTGGATTGCCGTTGAAGGTCAGGTTCGAGTCTCGCCGCGTACACTGGGGAAGGGCTTTTCTCATGTGATTTATCACTTCATCCTCTCTCCACTCTAATACTGGTGCATCTATTTTCAAATACCTTCCTTACTCCTTTAATTAGGCATTTAACAACCTTGGTGTTAAAACTTATCACCTATCCCAAACCACGATTCATTCTTTTCTTCGGATAGAATCTTACATAGATAACCTAAATCTTCTGCCATCAATCATTTAACATACGATGTTAGACTCGCATTACTCTTCATTGCTGTTAGTGAGCTATTGAGGTTTGAATTCCAGCCGATTACATTGGGTGCTTTGCTCTAGTTGTGAACTTTACTGTGATTTTCTTTTCCTCCAATATAAAGCGAATGCAGTTCCTTGAAAACTGAGAACCACACCACAAGAGGGAGAAGAAACCTCTTATAAAAAGCACACGAAGATAAGGATCAAAAACATGCACGGAAAAAGAACTGCATAGCGTGGCAGCATTGCAAACACGTATTGTAAACAACCCCTTAGGCTTTACAATAATTACAATAAAATAATAAAACTACAGGGAATAACACCTTTACTCTTTATAATAGTGGTTAGGTTATGTTAGGTTGGGTTGATAACTGTCTAATTCACGAAACTTGTAATATCTTGAAAATATCCATTTCCTGCTGTGTTGCTGTGAGGAACTAACACTGGTGCGTTTCTGACTACACAAAAGCAGATCTCGGCCTGTACGTAGCCCCTTGAGACTACACCAAGAAATGTGTTTAAATTTAATTAATTGCAGAGTTTAATTACAAGTGAACTCAATACCGCGTGCGCGACCGACTATCGTGGTGATTGTTATCAAAACAAGTAGAGTAATAATTAAAATTTGTGGGTAGTTTGGTAGCAGTGCATGTCGTAACTTGAACAATGTTTAAGTATAAGAGCATGTCTATAAGAAAAGTCAGTTGTCTTAGAGACCATCCTTAAATTAAGTAAGGGTGTTTTTTTTGGGGGGGGGGGGGAGAGTTAGTTGGGATTAAATATGTTCTTAAGTTTCCTTGTGGGGTGAGATGGGGGAGGGGGGGTTGTTCAGAATCCATCTTACCATAGGGTTTTTTCTATCAATGTTTATGGTGAAACAATTTTTTTTGTCATAAAATAAACATATTACTATACAATTTCACTTATAATAATTATTAGCATGCGGCCATTAAAGTATTATACAATGTCATATCACTCGCTTTATTACTAATGCTTATGTCCAAAAATAATCTTATTTACAAAACCGTAAAAAATTAGACTATATGGAAGATAGAGGGGCCAGGAGGGGACGGAAAATCTCAAGATCCCTAACGTTTGGGGGGGTAGGTGGGGGAGGGAGTTGAAAGTAATGGAAAATAGCCTTAAATGTGATTTAATGACGGCCACTTATTAGCAAATTGAGTAGCAATTCCCTTGTGTTTAAAAAATATTTACATTTTATGAAAAAAAAAAATTGAAGTGATTCTCATTAAATGTAAATATATTTATAATTAAAAAAATATTCATGATAGATTAACTGTTAGCAAAGCAAGTACTAACACAATGAGCATGTAAATGTCCATCGTATATTTCGTAGACACTTCTTTGATGGTTATGTCACGATAGTTTCCGTCATTTATTTCAAGACAAGCTCCTCTATGAAAACATCGTTCTTGTTAAAGAGGCATCAAACTTTCCAAGTGGAAGGGTACACGTTGAGTAATTATATCCCAGAGGCTGATAAAAACTGCACAAGCCACTTGGGGCCGTGTGGTGTAAGGGAGGAAAGCACAAGGTGCATCGGACACTTATGGGACGATAGAGCCAACCTTGTGGATGTTAAGAAAATATTAGTATTTACTTTCGTACAAACTATATTGTTTAAGGCTGACCTGAGGAGTGAGATTACCAAAATGGTTGTATCGAGCATTTCAGAAATGCCGCACTGTTTATGCCTTCAGTTAAATAATAAATAAACGTACAGAAAAAGTTTACTCCACCTATTTAGAAAAAAAACCTTTGCATGTAATATATTAAAAATTGCCAGGTATATAAACAAATGTTTTATTGGGGCAAATGTTCCCATCCAAAAACTAAACTTTAAGGAGACACCTTTAATTATGAACAGTATAACCAATTTATTTATGGCCAGACGGGTTTATCCACTTCCGTTCCAACCGAGAAAGTATATCCTTGTCCAGCAAATGTGTGGCCAGACGGGTTTATCCACTTCCGTTCCAACCGAGAATGTATATCCTTGTCCAGCAAATGTGTGGCCAGACGAGTTTATCCACTTTCGTTCCAACCGAGAAAGTATATCCTTGTCCAGCAAATGTGTGGCCAGACGGGTTTATCCACTTCTATTCCAACCGAGAAAGTATATCCTTGTCCAGCAAATGTGTGGCCAGACGGGTTTATCCACTTCCATTCCAACCGAGAAAGTATATCCTTGTCCAGAAAATGTGTGGCTAGACGGGTTTTTTCCACTTCCATTCCAACTGATAAAGTATATCCTTGTCCAGCAAATGTGTGGCTAGACGAGTTTTATCCACTGCCATTCCAACTGATAAAGTACATCCTTGTCCAGCAAATGTGTGGCTAGACGAGTTTTATCCACTTCCGTTCCAACTGATAAAGTACAAGTATATCCTTGCTTAGCAAATAGGTGAACCCCCAGTTTCCTTCATAAAGTCTACGATTTAAACAAGAATCTCGTTTAAGGAAAAGCTAGCAACGCACTTATATTTTAAATTATTGTTATGGAGGCATTATATAAACGCTAGCAAGCTTGGGCCTAAAACTCGAGTTCTTATCGACCTTTGTTCATTGGTTTCGGCGGTCGCAGTTATTTATATTGTCGCAAGGCATAGCCATCAGTTAGGTTGACTGTCGCAAGGCATAGCCATCAGTTAGACTGTCGAAAAGTATAGCCATCATTTAGGTCGACTATCGCAAGGCATATCCATCATTTAGGTCGACTGTCGCAAGGTATAGCCATCATTTAGGTCGACTGTCGCAAGGTATAGCCATCATTTAGGTCGACTGTCGCAAGGCATAGCCATCAGTTAGGTCAACTGTCGCAAAGCATAGCCATCATTTAGGTCGACTGTCGCAAGGCATAGCCATCAGTTAGACTGTCGAAAAGTATAGCCATCATTTAGGTCGACTGTCGCAAGGCATATCCATCATTTAGGTCGACTGTCGCAAGGCATAGCCATCATTTAGGTTGACTGTCGCAAGGCATAGCCATCATTTAGGTCGACTGTCGCAAGGCATAGCCATCATTTAGGTCGACTGTCGCAAGGCATAGCCATCATTTAGGTCGACTATCGCAAAGCATAGCCATCAGTTAGGTCAACTGTCGCAAAGCATAGCCATCATTTAGGTCGACTGTCGCAAAGCATAGCCATCATTTAGGTCGACTGTCGCAAGGCATATCCATCATTTAGGTCGACTGTCGCAAGGCATAGCCATTATTTAGGTCGACTGTCGCAAGGCATAGCCATCATTTAGGTTGACTGTCGCAAGGCATAGCCATCATTTAGGTTGACTGTCGCAAGGCATAGCCATCATTTAGGTTGACTGTTGCAAGGCATAGCCATCATTTAGGTTGACTGTCGCAAGGCATAGCCATCAGTTAGGTCGACTGTTGCAAGGCATAGCCATCATTTAGGTCGACTGTCTCAAGGCATAGCCATCAGTTAGGTCGACTGTTGCAAGGCATAGCCATCATTTAGGTCGACTGTCGCAAGGCATAGCCATCATTTAGGTCGACTGTCGCAAGGCATAGCCATCAGTTAGTTAGATTATCGCAAGGCATATCAATCAGTTAGGTCAATTGTCACTTGGCGTGTTGATAGTTGAGAATCTATCCAGACACAACATGTTTGGTTCCAAAATGTGACAAACATTCAGAAATATCCAACCATTAGCCCGAACGTTGTTTACCACCGTTGATAACAGACAGGCGAATCGACAGACATGACAGCCAACCTGGTATTTTTCCGCTTTTCGTTCTAATGGTTTCTCTGCATTCGGCCATATTGCTAAAGTCTATTCGCCATTGGAGTGGTGGTGACAGCTAAAGTTACCACTCTCATGTGTCCTTTCGCCCATCCCTATGATCTCTCAGAACATTCTCGTATGTAGAGTTACATTTACCAGTCAAAACGTTCACAACAAACAATTTGTTTTTAATTATGTTATTTTAACAGTTTCTACTTCAATAAAACACGAACTGAAAATAATTGTTTGGATCTTTCTTTTTTGTGGAAGCGGCGTCTGCGGTTCACTTAAAAATGCTTTTAAAATAAGATCTTATAAAAGGCTGCGTTCTCTTCACAAATTAAGATGGTGAACCGGACGAAACGAAGGCCGTTGATTGATAACATACAAGTGGCATTCGGCTGTGTTTATGTGCATCTGTTTACAAAATAAAATAATGTTATTTTGATAAAATATTGTTTAACTCTTTCTTTCTCTAAGTTATTAAAAATATTAATTTTGGTGGCCTCTTGTAAGAAGATACTAGTGCGAATATAACACCTTTTTAATTTATTATTTCATGTACTATAATATCTCTTGTTGCCATAACCACGAAACAAAAAAAAACACAGCATAATTGAGTTTTATTGATATATTGTTCTTTAAATGATTTACAAAAATCAATTTATACAGTAATCCTTATGGAAGTATTATTAGGAGCGTTTATTAACAATAACTCCTGATTGATAGTTTAGTATTATTAAGAAAATAATTATTATTTTTACATAGCTTAACTTAATAGATTAGTTGATAATGCAAACTTCAGGATAAAGTAGTTAATTGTTTAAATTGATTTTTGAGCATAGGTTAGTTTATTTGAAGTTTACAATACATGTGCTTAGGTTGGCAATAAGCTCAACGTTTGATAAAAATACACATTTAGGAGGTTGAGGAAACACATTACTGTCGACACGCTGGATATACACTAGATTCGCGACTATCCGGCCTAAAGTGGCGGCATTCCGAGCCGGATAGCGGAAGAAACGGATAATACGGAATCTGAGAACAAATCATTTCCAATATGAGTTTGCCCGCTTTTTTTTCACAGAATAGTTATCTTTGTTTTAATAAAATCTGCCCATTTTATGATTTCTTTGTAAAATGGGAATCAAACGACTTTACTACACGGTAGTACATCGGCTATAAATCAAGAACAAGGGAAAATAGAGCGTCAAATGGCTTACATTATCAATTCAGTGGATATGTATTATTATTATTATTAGCACCGCGTCTTACTACCCGTTCGGGTTATACGCACTTACGCTAATGTGCAATGGTAGGGTGATTGTGAGAGGAAATGGAGGACCTACAGTTTAACGTAGAATCTGAACCACGGTGGAGGCCTGGAATTCCTCACATTCTCAAGTTGTGATTAATACACGTCTTGTCAGAGGTGAAGGAAGGGTTTGGCGATCAGACAAATCTGTGCCGGGACCGAAGTGGATATGTACCGGTTTGTTTATTTTAAAACGAACCTAACACCGAGAACCGCGCCGGATAATACGGAGGGCCGGATAATCGCGACTCTAGTGTAGAAAGTATTTTTGGCAATGCAATGTAAACATAGTTGTACCTCTGGAAAGTATCATTTTGCACACAACAAATATTTGGTTGTGTCTCCCTAATAGTTTTAAATAAAGTTAACGTTGTGTATTTCGGTATTATGTCCCTCAACTAAAATATTGATACAAGCGACACTGGAGTGCTCTCATGAACCGGGCTAAAATAAATGCGAGTCGTTACACACAGATTATAATTTGCGAAGTAATGTGTGAGAAACAAGGCTAGTTTCACGTGAGATGTTTGTCTATGTATCTATTAAAGAATCTGTATAAATATTATTCTCAGTTCACACAAAGAATAGATAACTAGGCCCTACTCTTCATATACCCTGAAGCTGGCAAGCTTACCTTACATTCTTCCACCATGATGTAGATTATATGATCGGTCCAGGAGTCGGCACCCTTTTTAATATCGCGGGCAGTATGGGGTTAAAAAAGGTGGACCAGTTAAAAAAAAAAGACCAACAAATTTTAACTTTATATGTCTCAATTAGTTATTAGTATATTCTTGTGAACACTATAATTTTTGGTTTGCCAAATCTTTTGCGGGCCAGCTAAAACCTGTCGGCCGGATCCGGTTTGCGGACTGTAGGTTGCCGACCGCTAGTATAGTTCATCAGGGTAATACTGCTTACTACCGTTCAGGGTAAACGGAATGTACATTAACATATTTAGTAGATCCTTCTTAAAGATAATACTAATAGGAAACTATAGCTACGGCCATGTTTTTATGTGTTGACTTGGTGTTTTCTTCGGGTTACTGTAACTTGAGGGTTGAGTCAAGGTCACACGATGAGCCTATTTTGGAACCGCCAGAAACGTATTTTAACTAAAGTTGAAATGTAGCCTTCGCAAAAACAGACATTGAAACAGCGGCCGTACGTAGTCTATATACCCTCATCGATGGTCGCATGGACTGTCAACGACGGAGAGATCGGGGTTCGAATCCCAGTCGGATGTACTGAGGGTGAGTGTTCTCCCCTCCCCACCACTCAAATCAGAGTACACCTCCTGTAAATTCAACCTTCCTGATCCTTAACTTATCATCGTAATTAATACATATGAGTATAACCATATCAGGTAGTAAGACGCGATTATATGCATACATACATATATACCTTACCATACCTTAATCCATGAAGTTTGAATGGGGAAGGTTTTTAAAGGGAAGCACACCCGCGTTAGCTTGTATAAGGAAACGGAAAACCACAATGATAACTAGGATAATCACAGTTAAAACATTTGAAAGGCATCACTCCCGTAAATGGTTTTTTGATTTATTTATTGTTCTAAAGTAAATCAAACTAAAGATACGAACAGTTTCAATCACGCTAGATCGGGTGGGTTAGTGGTACTTACACTGATTGAGTAGGTGGAATATAGAGCAAATATACAGGGATTTTCATGAAGGGGGAAGTTAGTGATAACCTATTTAGAAATAAATGAGCCTGACATTTAGTCTGCATGCCCACCAGTGTGGGTTTCTTTTACAATCTAGGAATACACAGCAATAATTGACATAGACGATTTTTTTTAAATTTTATTTAGCACCGCGTCTTACTACCCGTTCAGGTTATACGCTTAAGTACTAATTGCACTAATAGATTAGAAATTGGGAAGGTTGAATTTAGAGGAAGCGAACCCGCATTTGCCTGGAGGGAGAGTGGAAAACCATTTAGGAAACACTCCCCCCCCCCCCAGTTCACCCGACCGAGATTCGAACCTCGATCCCCCCGTCCTCGGCAGTCGAGCTCAACACGACTAGCGCGTTAGCCAACTAGGCCACCGAGGCGGGTTCACAGGCGATGTTGATAAACATCACGTTCCATGAGCCCCTGGGACAGAAAAGCGGTTTTCGCGATCTCTTCTGTCTGTATCTCGGACTAGAGCCGGAACCATTTTACCGATCGGGATAACACATGGGTTCTATAAGGTTCCCCGGGGAGTTTTCGAGATATACAACCCTAAAATAAAGGGTGGTATGTATATTGAAAGGCAAAATAGGTTTTTTCAAAATCTGATTTTAACGAATTTAATTAAATTTTTTATCCAGGCTTGGTTTAACGCTACAAACAAGTCAGTTCTCATTTTCCGATGGAAAATGACTTTGAGGGTACTTTAAATAAGCAAAAATCTCAAATTTTACTCATATTTCCACATATATTTGAGAAACGAAATAACTCATCATTGAATAGTTGTAGTACTATTTATGTTATTTTTTTAATAACATTTTTTATTTTGACTATATTTTTTATAAAACCAATAGTTTCTGAGCGATAAGCAAATATATATATAAATAAAATGGAGCTTTGGTAATTGTAATTGATTTTTATGATCCTCGGTGGACAGAAATGTCCCTATTTTCTCAATGTTCATGTAACAGTATGTATTATTTCATTAAGGCTCTTTAGTGGAGTGTTTCTGTAACAATGTATACTACTTAATTTCACAAATCTTACCCGTTTTTAGTAAATGTCTCTATTTTAAGGTAAAAGAGAGAGAACGTATGTTTAATGCACCTTTTTTTTTTATAAAGTAAAGGTATTTAATTAAATAATGATGTTTCTTTCTCACAAAGGTGCTACATGGGAGAGCTGAGAAGCTTTGCAGATGTTTAGAAATCCACCATTATGTAATAAGTGGTTTGATATAGTTTAATTTTGTATTCACCCTAATGTAGGCGAAAGTTCTGACCAGTTAAAAAGTTTAAATTTTAAGTTTAAAAATTTTAATAAAATGTGAATAACCTACATAAAACCCTATAAAACATTATTTTAAAATTGTCCGTTGTGGCCCTATCAACACATGACCTTATTTTTTAGAGGAGTTCTAGATCTAGCTTTATTACCTTTTGATTTAAGATCGGGCATCTCGTGCCAATCAACTCTTGTGACACAGTCGGCTAGAAATCGTGAATTTACACCACCATTATTGCAAGTGGATCATTTCTGATTAAACATTTATGGAGATAAGAGTTGTTAAAAATTGCTGATACTGAACATTGTTGAGATATTAAATTATATTTTGATAAAAACTGCATCGAAAAGGCCATTTCTGACCATTTTAGAATGCCTTCACAGGTAAGCATTGTGCACAAATCTTCATTCTGTAATAAGGACATACTGTAGTTATTATCAAGAAACTTTGTTGCTTTGTCCTCCTTCGTCACCACGGAATATTTCGAGTAATCATTCAAATACAAATGTACTGCACACATTTCTGGCATATCTTGGTCTTTTATTTTCCCTTTTTACTCCTATACCTCGCACGCACAAACGCAAATGCGAGCCGGGAGCTGAGTTGGGCCTGTTGTGATTAACTATCTTGATCTCAGACTTAATCATTCTTACCTAAAACGTTGTTGAAATGTATAATTAAAAAAAACCCTCAAAACTCTAATTTTTTCCAACCGGTAAGAAACCTGTTGATAATTTTACTCTATGTGCTGTTGAAAACAATATTAAAAAATATCAAACTACGTCACAAATAAACGTGTGCAACCCGTCTCAGTGCTCTCCCGTGTAACACCTTTAAGAATGCTGAAAGTCTACTGTAAGTGCAAGATTTTATCTCATATATGTCACATGTGAGGAAAAACAAGGAAAGTGTTGTGATTACATGTTCGTAATAATATTACAACACAGTAATTTAAAGTTATCTTTCTATTTTCTGGTCAGATAATAATATGAATACTCGTACTCAGTTTATTACACACCCGACTCTAGCGTAATATTTAGTCAGGAAGACGAACTCATACACAAATACTAGATTATTATATTTACCTACATCCACCAAATAACATCGAACAGCGGCGAATGCTATTCATCGCTTGTCGGTACTTAAAAGAAAAAGTCGTCGTTCTTATTCGACTATGCACGCCAAATGTGGACGTTGTTTTCCATTTTCCATCTGGTTTGGTCCCTGCAGCCACAATAATTTTTCTAAGTCTGATTCTTACAATCGGTTATGATTTTTAAAATTTCCTGAATTTTCTGTAGCTACATGGATAAGAAAAATCATATGTTCTCTACGTAGGGGGCCTACTTTTGCTTTTGAAGATTGAAACCAACCACCATCGACGTTTTTTCTTCTTCATTAATTCATGCAAAAGTGTATAACTAGCACTTGCAATAATTACTTTTTGGCTTCTCGCCACAGCATTCATACTTGAGAGATAAATAAATAATTCTGCACTGGATGACACGAACGTCAACGAACACTAACTTTTCGGTCTGGTTGCTCGTTTCTATCCATTCGCTTGCGTTTATGCCGGAATCACGATCAACTTAACGTAACGTTCACTTAAAGTTAACTTGAAGTTAACTTAACGTATGTGTGATCACGACTCACGTAACTTAACGTAAAAACTCGAGCCAAACATCTTAATTCTCGACTATGATCTGTGATTTGTAAAGTGATGATCTGTGAATGTTTACAGTTTTCAATCGATATAATAAATATCCATTACAAAACTTTTTTGATAAATTTAGCTTTCCTATTTTAGTTTAATTATTTTGTTTCAATGTTTGATCACTAGAACTTACACTTAAGAGTAAACATTGGTCATAAAACCAACAAATGAATTACTAAATAGCCCTGGTGACTCGCATATTGATTGCATGGCTAGATCACGTGATACCCTTCAAGTAACGTTCACTTAAAGTAAAAGACCTCCCAGGACCTCTCTTACGTTAAGTTAACTGCAAGTCAACGTTAAGTTAACTGCATCGTGATCGCCTCCATTTAAACACATGAGGAGGTCCTTTACGTTAAGTTACGTTAAGTTAACTTTGAGTTAACGTTAATTTGATCGTGATCCCGGCATTTCGTTCGTTTTTGCTCGTTCAGGTTCGTTTGTTACGTGTATACTCGGCTTTAGGTAACTCAACCACCTATGTGGGTTTTGTCAATGTTGATTAAACTGGGTTTGTTTTTTTATGTCCTGAAAGGTTCCATCTACTTCTATCAGACTATAGTCTTACGACACTTATAAATGGTCCAACAAGTCGCTGATGGACTCTTACTTATTGGGATTGTGCTGATAAAAGACCCGAGAGGTCAAGGGCTAAAGTTGACTATCAAGATGACTAGGTTGACTCGAGTTGACTTTGTTTGCTGATAATGGGGTTGAAGGAAAGGATGGTATCTGGGCAGGGGGGAAGGGGTAAGTGTAGAGGAACGTGAGAAAAGGTCACTATTTTTACAGAAAAACATCTCTTTGGTCAAAATAAATAAAATATTGCTCCAGTAGAAACATATTTTAATTTTCTTCACATGGTGATATCACTATTTGAATATCTGTAAAGGTGTCCTGAAATGTGTTGAAAACTTTTCCTTTAATTTTAAAAGTTTATCATCGCTATGCTCATGACAGATATTCAACAGCTGTTGATACCTTTTATGTGAAGAAAATCAAGCTATGTTTTACTGAAGCAATATTTTATTTATTTTGACCAAAAAAAATTTTGCTCTAAAAACTAGAAAAATACTGTCCTTTTATCGAGTCTCCCCCCCCTCCCCCCTCCCCCCCTCCCCACCTTTAAGCACCAAACCCGAACGTTTCATGTGGAATTTCGCGCTCGATGTATTATAAACTGTAAATTCTGGCAATCAGACTTAACCTAACGCACCCGACCTAGATTCTATTCTAGACCTACCGTCACCATCATTACGGTATATTGCAAGTCTGCTGCCTTATACCGTGCGAACCTCTCGTCCTTTATAGATCATCTGCAACCCCCCCCCTTTGTAAACAACCCTTGCGCTGTGCTAGCTTTATAGCAGGCTGGGGTCGGCAACGTTTCTTCCCCCCCCCCCCCCCCCTCCCCGACAAGACTTAAAAACTTACCAAAGGTCCCGCGATCAACCATAGTTTCTCATCTTTACTCTTGTTTTCTCTAGCCATCTTATATTTATTCCTTTAAATCAACCTTCCTCTAATACTTGTGTTACCACCCTTCTAGTGTTTATTCAATGTTCTGATAACATTCCCGTTTATGACCGATGCAGGTTATTTTGGTCACACTCAAATATTATTGGGAAAGTTCTTGGTAAATTGGTGAGCTAAGAAGACTCAAAGAGCGACTTTTAATGATCCTGTAGTTATATTAAGTAATCGACTGAAAATTACCACGATATCGACCAGTGGCAGACACTTGCTGTAGAGCATCGTGTGGCCAGCAAACTGCGCGCGCGCGCTCTTATACGGTGCAGAGAGGAACTGGCTTCGATTCTTCACCACACCACAGTCCTTTCCCATTTGTTTTTAAAAAACATATCTTAGTGTATTTTAAAACCAAACACTTAATACGTATGTAAAACATTTTATAAAAGTAAGCCTCCGTGTGTCTCCGTGGGGTCTTTTCACCTCCGTGTGTCTCCGTGGGGTCTTTTCAGCTCTGTGGGTCTCCGTGTGGTCTTTTCACTTCTGTGGGTCTCCGTGGGGTCTTTTCACCTCCGTGTGTCTCCGTGGGGTCTTTTCACCTCCGTGTGTCTCCGTGGGGTCTTTTCACCTCCGTGGGTCTCCGTGGGGTCTTTTCACCTCCGTGGGTCTCCAGGGGTATTGTCACCTCCGTGGGTCTCCAGGAGGTATTGTCACCTCTGTGAGTCTTTGAGGGGTCCTATCGCTTCTGTGAGTCTCTTATCGTGTTTTAATGTAACCAAGTCCCTAAATAGGAAGGAAATCTACTCTGTTTACCCTGGAAGCCACTAACATACTTCTTAAGGCCCTCTTTTTATTCCTTCAATGGTCCATTTTAACTTCTCTAAGAGGGAGACTAGTTCCCCACTCCTAAGTTACTTATCAGCCTGTACTTGTTTGTGGACTGTGGAAGGAAGATACGTCTTTATCGTATTCACTATCTGCTCAAGTGTTTGATTCATGACGTCCCGAATGATCTGGTCCGTACAGTCACGTGATTCAATCACATATTGAGATCTTGGTCTGCACGGCAACACGGCTTGTTGCGATCACTTTGCATAGCTCTTGGGAGAACTTGGAGGGACATTAATGCGTCAGCGTGACTACAAATTAAAGGTTGTTTTTAGCAGCGCGTCTTATTACCTGTTCAGGTTATACGCATTAAAGGTAAATTTAAGGGCCAGCGTGATTACATTTTAAAGGAATTAAAGGCGTCAGCATGACTGCACTTCTATATTTATCAATTTATTTTATTACGAATAATATAAGGACAATCAATATCTGTAAATAATAATATTATTAGATATTCTGTCTTACATCAGGCCCATTCCTTTTATCAGTGAACTAAGACCGCCAATGCGCCCTTTCCTCTGCCTCCTTTAGCTCCCAGAATTTTCGTCTTTCCTTAAAGTTATCTTTATTTAAATACTCCTTCTTCCTAATCTTTTCTTTCCCTCAACCTTTCCTTCCATGACGTCGTGCAGAAGAAAGTTCCTATTTAGCATGTCTCCAATCAAGTTTGCTTTGGACAAAAGAATCGCATCCAACATGGTTCTCTTCTCACCCACTCTTCTTAGAACTTCTTCATTTGTCAGCCTGTCTGTCCACCTGATCTTCTCCTCCAGCAACACATTTCAGAGCTTTCCAACTATTTGTACACCTTCCCTTTCTTCCTCAGTTCCAAACTCAACTTGCTTGTCAACAGTAACTTCTTGTTGAATTTTCCTTGGGCATGGCAATCCGCGTCCTAATTTCCTTGGTGCAGTAGGCGTCCTTTGTCAGAAGGCTTCCCAGGTACTTGAACTGCTTTGTTTTCTAACTCCAGGCTTACAATTTTGATTTTCAGTGGCTCTTCATTTTTTGAAATTACCATCACTTTTAACTTTCCGATGATGATCTTCATGACGAATCTTCTCCCTGTATCCACCAGCTGGTCCATCATTTCCTGCAAAACTTTATTTTTGGGCATCAATGCTAGATCATCTGAGTATTTTATTGTGTTGATGACTCGTCCTATCCTGAAATTGCCACGCCCCTCTAGGGGTTCCGTGACCAGCTACTCTCTATACTAGTTGACCAGACTGGGTGACAAACGGCATTCCTGCCTCACTCCTCTTCCTATCTCTACGCTGTTGGTCTCTCCATTATTCAGCTTCACCTTGACTCGCTGTACCAAGTACTGGTTTGCAATCACCCTTCTGTCTCTCCTGTTGATGTCGATCTTCTTGAGTATTTCCATCAGTTTATTATATTTCATAGATGCGAGTGAATCCTCACTAAAACAAATATAATAGCTTTGGCTCTTTGATTCTATTTCACACTAGTCACACTAGTGCCAGTCGATGAAACCAATGTAGACTTCTTCCTTTACTTCCACCACTCTCTCCTAAGATATTCTAAGCATTCCGATGGCATCTATAGTTCCTTTTCCTTTTCTGAATCCAAATTGTTCTTCCATCACGCTTTTTATTTTATCTTCCATTCACCTGTTGAGTATTCTTGCCACAATCTTCCCCACATGAGAGATGAAGCTGATGGTCCTGTGGTCACTGCATTTCTTGGCTTGTTCCTTGAACTTATTATTCTTCTTCAGACCACCATAGTTACGTCTTAAAAGTCTGGTCCACTCTCCTGTTTCGTAGATTATATAGTTTTGTCAGAACCATTAATCCATTGTTTTCCAGTTCCTTCAGAAGGTCAGCTGGTATGTGGATGTTGTCATAGATGTTATTTGAATTTATATATTTGGGTATAGCAGGCTTTCTGCGGATAAGGACATTTATTTAATGAGTAAATACAAACCATCTAATATTGAGTGGTATGCGAAGCCCATCATCTTCAACCCTTTCCTAATTTTTTTCACAGACAAGAACCAAGTGTGCATACGTATACATTTTACAAAAAACCATTTAATTTCATTACTTCTTGTTAAACTTTGAGTTTTCTATTTTAAACTATTAAGCCTACTCTCCATTAGGGACTGTCAGGTGTGATGGCCCTCTCCTACTGTATTCTTAAGTCTATAAGAGAGGAGGTCGTCGTGACAAGACTACGCATCGGGCACACATTTCTGACCCACGGATTTCTATTAAGAGGAGATCCACCTCCAGCGTGCGAGCTTTGCGATGTGTGTACCACATTATGGTGGAGTGTCGCAAGTATGCCCCTATTCGCCTGGCTCTTGATTTTAATGACGCCCTTCGTTTTTTATTTCGTGACAATGTGATTGGAGTCATATGTTTACTCAGTTTTATACTCCAGGTGAATCGTTTAGATTCAATTTGAGTTCACTCTTATAGAGTGGCTCACTCGGATATAAACTCATATTGAGAAAAGTTTAGCGTTTTAGTTTATTTTTATGCTTATTTTGTCTTTTTAATGTAGTATATACACCTGCGTTTTTTTTCAAGCTGGTGTATCGTCTCCATACGATTCTAATAATCCATTTTAGTTCCCCTCCTATGGTGTTTCAAATGGATTTTGTCTCATAGTGAGATTTATTTTTAACATTCTATTACAAATTTTAGAATTTGTATGTGTTATCTTATTTTAGTGTTTTCATCTGCAGATTCTGGCAGGTGAATTATTTAGTATTACTTTTGTGTTGGGATTTCATTATGTTTTTAATATTGTTTTAAGGTGTCCTGGGGGTTTAGGGGTAAGGTGTCTGACTTATATGCTGGGGGTCCGGGGTTCAATCCTTGGTCCCGGCACATATTTATCTGATTGCCAAACCATTCCTTCACCTCTGACAAGACGTGTATTAATCACAACTTGTGAATGTGAGGAATGCCAGGCCTCCACCGTGGTTCGGATCCACGCTAAACTGTAGGTCCTCCATTTCATCTCACAATCACCCTACCATTACACATTAGCGTAAGTACGTACCCAAACGGGTAGTAAGACGCGGTGTTAATAATAATAATATTGTTTAAGGCTCTAATGACATCATTGTGGCAACGGGCCTATAAAACCTATTAATAATATTCCTACTCTTTATACGTATTTTTTTTAATCTTCTAGTTTGTCTCTTCAAACCATTGTTTCTCATTCATTGACGACTCTCGATGAGAGGCGTGATGAGAACAATGCTAGGGTTAGCGCCATTTTGATTTAGATGTCGTACTTTACTGTTGAAACTCCCTCTAAATATACAATGTATTAAATGTTCTGGAGTGCCCCCCCCCCCCACGCCCTCCTCTTCTGATTAATTTCAAACTACACCATGGACTACTCAATTGTAGTGGTCGCTAGATAATGTATAGTTAAAGGTTATTTGAAATAAATAAATGTGACTCATAAAAATAGAGCTTAGTATCACTTGTCTGGCGCATGAATACATTAAGTTAATTTTAATACGTAGAATATATTTTTATTGTAAATTCAGCTGTATCTATAATTTAAGATGACAGAATTAGAGAAAGGTAAATCAGCATTTATGTTTGATGCCATTATTAGTGGTGGCAATTTGTTTTGATGGCACATTATTTATTATTATTATTAGCACCGCGTCTTACTACCCGTTCGGGTTATACGCACTTACGCTAATGTGTAATGGTAGGGTGACTGTGAGATGAAATGGAGGACCTACAGTTTAACGTGGGATCCGAACCACGGTGGAGGACTGGCATTCCACACATTTACAATTTGTGGTTAAAACACGTCTTGTCAGAGGTGAAGGAAGGGTTTGGCAATCGGATAAATCCATACTAGGACTGAGGATTGAACCCCGAACTCCCAGCACAGAAGTCCGACACCTTACCCCTAGACCACCAGGTCACCTGATGATGGCACATTGAGTGCTCTGAAAGAATCTTGCCTATGAAATGAGGTTTTTTGAAGTCGAATCGTTACAGCCTCTTGACTAGATTACACATTGACCCCTGATAAGACTCGGCTAGAGGTTTTCTCTACTTGAAGCTATCAGCTAGCCAAGTTCTTTTATTTGTCCCATTTTTTTATCTTCACCAAGTGCTTGTTTCCCAACTCATGCAATCTCAGAAAACTATCTTAGTGTCTTGTTGAACAGTAGCCATTGACGAACTTATCGTGAAGATGTATTTATTTAATTAACATATTGGGATATATTTTTCTTTACTGGGTGTTGGCAGAAAAGTTTGTCATCTGTGTTAGTAAAGTGTGTGCGGTTTATATAAATCACGAATATAGATAGACGACAAAATATGTTTTGGTTTGGTGTTGTGTAAAACTTTGTGAATTGTGATGCTCACTTGTAAATATATATCCATGCAATTAATTTCATTGTTTTCTTTGATTGCTACCTGAAAAAATAAATCTTTGGATAGCCACCGTACATCGGGTAAGTCTAAATTTGAGATTGCGTTGTGATTCATACATTTATTTACCATCTAGTTTTTAGTTCTATTAAAATATAATCTGTTTATGAATGAAACATGAATGCATTTTCCAACAGGTCTATGGGAGCTCCAAGATTCGAGTTTCTATTTGTTGTTTGGTTTCTTACAAACTGATTAATGTAAATGATAAGTCTTTAATCTATGCAAATATGTTGTTTTAACTATTATTTCTATTTATTTGAAAATAATAATTGAAAAATGAAACCTGAACACAGGACCTGTATATTCAAATCAGGTCGAATGGTAACAGAGAGCCAGTAAAAGCTAGATAATTTCATGTGATCGGTAAAAGTCAGGGAGAAATCAGGGACATTTAAAAAAAGTAGGTACAATGCAGGGATATTTTTGAGATAGTTTGCAAAATAAGTAGAAGAGCACAACTCAAATGTAAACCATTAGTTTGTCTAATGACTCAAATGACCCCTACCCAAGGCTGCCGATACAGACCATACCTCCCCTCAACACACCAATACAAGTTATAAATGCGGACGTGTGTTCATGCCCCAGCGGCGACAATCCTCGATTAATTCTTGTTTTAGGTAACGGGCTAATAGAGAGTTGCAATTGTGTCATTTCTTTCTTCATATATATATATAATTTTCACTGCACATTACTGTGAATTAGCCCTGTAATTCATTCTTAAATACCAAATGTTAATTTCAATGCATTGTGTTTTTATTATGTTACTCCTACTATAGAGGCCGGTGTTACATGTGGGAGGGGGGGAGCTCAAAAATTCTACATGGTGTTACATGGGGGAGGGGGAGCTCCAATCTCTACATGGTGTTACATGGGGGAGGGGGGAGCTAAAATCTCTACATGGTGTTACATGGGGGGAGCTCAAATCTCTACATGGTGTTACATGAGGGAGGGGGAGCTCAAATCTCTACATGGTGTTACATGGGGGAGGGGGGAGCTAAAATCTCTACATGGTGTTACATGAGGGAGGGGAGCTCAAATCTCTACATGGTGTTACATGGGGGAGGGGGGAACTAAAATGTCTACATGGTGTTACATGGGGGAGGGGGGAGCTCAAATATCTACATGGTGTTACATGAGGGAGGGGGAGCTAAAATCTCTACATGGTGTTACATGAGGGAGGGGGGAGCTAAAATCTCTACATGGTGTTACATGAGGGAGGGGGGAACTAAAATCTCTACATGGTGTTACATGGGGGAGGGGGAACTAAAATCTCTACATGATGTTACATGGGGGAGGGGGAGCTAAAATCTCTACATGGTGTTACATGAGGGAGGGGAGCTCAAATCTCTACATGGTGTTACATGGGGGAGGGGGGAACTAAAATGTCTACATGGTGTTACATGAGGGAGGGGAGCTCAAATCTCTACATGGTGTTACATGGGGAGGGGGAGCTAAAATCTCTACATGGTGTTACATGGGGGAGGGGGGAGCTCAAATCTCTACATGGTGTTACATGGGGGAGGGGGGAGCTCAAATCTCTACATGGTGTTACATGGGGGAGGGGGGAACTAAAATGTCTACATGGTGTTACATGAGGGAGGGGGGAACTAAAATGTCTACATGGTGTTACATGAGGGAGGGGAGCTCAAATCTCTACATGGTGTTACATGGGGGAGGGGGGAACTAAAATGTCTACATGGTGTTACAATGGGGGAGGGGGGAGCTCAAATCTCTACATGGTGTTACATGGGGGGGGGGAGCTCAAATCTCTACATGGTGTTACATGGGGGAGGGGGGAGCTCAAATCTCTACATGGTGTTACATGGGGGAGGGGAGCTCAAATCTCTACATGGTGTTACGTGGGGGAGGGGGGAGCTCAAATCTCTACATGGTGTTACATGAGGAGGGGGGAGCTCAAATCTCTACACGGTGTTACATGGGGGAGGGGAGCTCAAATCTCTACATGGTGTTACATGGGGGAGGGGGGAACTAAAATCTCTTCATGGTGTTACGTGGGGGAGGGGGGAGCTCAAATCTCTACATGGTGTTACATGAGGGAGGGGGGAGCTCAAATCTCTACATGGTGTTACATGGGGGAGGGGGGAGCTCAAATCTCTACATGGTGTTACATGGGGGAGGGGAGCTAAAATCTCTACACGGTGTTACATGAGGGAAGGGAGCTCAAATCTCTACATGGTGTTACATGAGGGAGGGGGGAACTAAAATCTCTACATGGTGTTACATGGGGGAGGGGGAACTAAAATCTCTACATGATGTTACATGGGGGAGGGGGAGCTAAAATCTCTACATGGTGTTACATGAGGAGGGGAGCTCAAATCTCTACATGGTGTTACATGGGGGAGGGGGGAACTAAAATGTCTACATGGTGTTACATGAGGGAGGGGAGCTCAAATCTCTACATGGTGTTACATGGGGGAGGGGGAGCTAAAATCTCTACATGGTGTTACATGGGGGAGGGGGGAGCTCAAATCTCTACATGGTGTTACATGGGGGAGGGGGGAGCTCAAATCTCTACATGGTGTTACATGGGGGAGGGGGGAACTAAAATGTCTACATGGTGTTACATGAGGGAGGGGAGCTAAAATCTCTACACGGTGTTACATGAGGGAAGGGAGCTCAAATCTCTACATGGTGTTACATGGGGGAGGGGGGAGCTCAAATCTCTACATGGTGTTACATGAGGGAGGGGAGCTCAAATCTCTACATGGTGTTACGTGGGGGAGGGGGGAGCTCAAATCTCTACATGGTGTTACATGGGGGAGGGGGGAGCTAAAATCTCTACATGGGGAGGGGGAGCTCAAATCTCTACATGGTGTTACATGGGGGAGGGGGAGCTCAAATCTCTACATGGTGTTACGTGGGGGAGGGGGGAGCTCAAATCTCTACATGGTGTTACGTGGGGGAGGGGGGAGCTCAAATCTCTACATGGTGTTACATGGGGGAGGGGGGAGCTAAAATCTCTACATGGGGAGGGGGAGCTCAAATCTCTACATGGTGTTACATGGGGGAGGGGGAGCTCAAATCTCTACATGGTGTTACGTGGGGGAGGGGGGAGCTCAAATCTCTACATGGTGTTACGTGGGGGAGGGGGAGCTCAAATCTCTACACGGTGTTACATGAGGGAGGGGAGCTCAAATCTCTACATGGTGTTACATGGGGGAGGGGGGAGCTCAAATATCTACATGGTGTTACATGGGGGAGGGGGAGCTCAAATCTCTACATGGTGTTACATGGGGGAGGGGGGAGCTCAAATATCTACATGGTGTTACGTGGGGGAGGGGGGAGCTCAAATCTCTACATGGTGTTACGTGGGGTGAGGGTGGGTGCATCACAGTGTTACGTAACACAGATCTTAAACTTTAACTCTAATGCTGAAACATAATATCGTTCGTAAGTAAAAATAATAAAGTAATGTTATAAAATAATTTGAAATCATTTATATTTACGATTAAAAATGTATTCTGGTTACTGAGTCTCTCTTTTAGTGTCACAAAAGCTTCCCTATGAAATAATAATGATATCCACTATTGAGGAGGGAAGCTACTTGCCACAAGTTGGAGGGATCAGGATAAATATCTACTTTTACTGTAAGCTTTTGGTAGGAAGAACAGTAGAAGTTAGTTACCAAAACCATGTTAATATATTCATACATCAATTCATGCTATCTGCAGCTGTTTATTTTGATAGATATTATCATTACCTATAAAACAACACATAGTGTAGTTAAATTTTATCACCGTTGACCGCAAAGTGATATGTTTGAATTTTCTCTAGTGTTCTTCTAATCAAAATCATGGTATAAGTACGAGGTTAGGGGGGATAGGTAACAAAAAACCCCTAACTTAATGTACATCGTAAACAAGTCCCTCCATCAGCTCCTATTATTGTCCTTATCTACTGGTTTGACGACAATAGCTCTGGTTGTTTGAATTTAATGCTCCGAATAGTGAGAGAAAGGACACTTTTCAGGAAATTAAGCGTTAGTAATCTAATATTTACAATCGAGATAGTTTGGCTACATCTACTTTTTTTTTAATCACCAAGTCTTGCTACCTATTCATGTTATACGTATATATGATAATCACTCTACCGGGCTGGAGATAACAAAGGAGAAGCATTTTAGAGGTAATCTAACCGCATTTGTCGGGAAGTAGAGGGGGAAACTATTTAGGGAAAAACACCCTCAGTAGACCCGACTGGGATTCGAACCCCGATCTCCCCATCATCAGCCGGTCAGTCTAACACGAGAGTGACGCCTTATACCGTTCGGCCACTGGTGCGGGTTGTATCTGCTTGAAATGTAATGAAAAAATGTACATCTTAGCTCGGTAGTACGTAAGATTAGTGAGTCAAGGGAACCGGGTTCGATTCTTGGGTAGACCGAAAAAAGGTAGTTTTGATAAAATTGAGGGTTCCCTTTCTTTCACATTGGTGAGCTGACGACTGGAGAACTGGTTTCTGTGTATGTTTTAGAGTTAATCTGGTTTGTTGGTCGTGTGTTCTTGTAAACAATTGGTTCAGCAAGTGCATCTTAAATAACACCCTTATAAAAAACTGTAAAAGTATAGTAATAACCAATTCGCAAATAAATATATAGTGATCTAGTATATGACTGATTCTCTCTCTCACACATAGCGGTGTCTGTGGATTATTTTGTGGTGAATTTTATTCCTAATAATGATAATGATGATGATAATAATAATAATATTTTTTCATAAACATTAATGGGTGTTACGTAGAGATGAAGATTTTCCGGAAAATTTTCCGCAGTGGCGGCTCACG
This sequence comes from Timema podura, assembly GCA_033556935.1. NCBI lineage: Eukaryota > Metazoa > Arthropoda > Insecta > Phasmatodea > Timematidae > Timema > Timema podura. Next base: position 52,968,514 of record JAVRXN010000007.1, on the reverse strand, counting down.
GTGGAGGGGTTAAATTGTGGAGATGACACGTAGAGCTCATTGTACTTCAAAATATATTGTGTTAAGAGACAAGTGGGTTATAGGAAGGGGGAGGGGGGACACGAGTGTTGGGGTGTAGATAGGAAGCAAGGAGGATAGGGGGAGGGAGACAAATATCGGGCCAACCTTAACATTATTTTAGTTAACTTATTGATGATAAAATAATTGAAGTATGATTCATGAACATAGCGGGTCTTCTAAGGCTTGCATTCATTTGTTTCTATACTAGATTAATTTTTTAGCGCCGCGTCTTACTACCCGTTTAGGTTGTATGCCTATGTTCTAATTACGCTAATGTATTAAGGATAAGTAAGGTTGAATTTATAGGAATCGCACCCGCATTTGTGTGGAAAGTGAGTGAGTGGAAAACCATTTAGGGAAAACCTCCCTCAGTGCACCGGAATCGAACCCCGATATCTCTCTGTCATCGACAGTCTGGTCTATTGCGAGAGTAGCGCGTTGGACCTTGCGACCACTGAAGCATGTGTTTCTTACTACTACTACTACTACTACTACTACCACTACTACTACTATTACTATCACTACCACTAATTATTATTATCATCACAACTGTTATTATTATCATCCATTTAATCATTTGAAATTAATCAACAGTAAATGATAATTGAAAATTCTCCGGACAAAATGTAGGGAAAATTTTCCAAAACTGAAAATTTCCCCCCTCACATTTCTAGTGTAACGTATTGTGTAGTAGTGAGTGTAGTACGACCAGCTCGTAATACAACTCACCGTGAGAAATGTCTACTTGAACAATAACTTGAGACTAACGTGAGTGTTTATTGTGTGTTGCAGCTCAAAGAATGAGGAAGTAGACAACGCGTGCGTCGTCAGAGCTCGTGGGTTGCCGTGGCAGTCTTCTGACCAGGATATTGCCAAGTTCTTCCGAGGACTGAATGTTGAAAAGTGAGTTACCACTTAGCACTGCACTGTGCACTGTGAGGCGTAAGCCTCCACAATCATCCCCATATCTGCCTCCACAATCGCTCCCATATCTGCTTCCACACTCACCTCCATAGCTGCCTCCACAATCGCTCCCATAGCTGCCTTCACGATCAACCCCATGGTTGCCTCCACAATCACCCCCATGGCTGCCTCCACGATCACCCCCATAGTTGCCTCACAATCAACCTCAAGCTTGTCCACTAATTGTTTCTATACTTGTATCGACTGTTGTCTTGTTAGTTCCTCTTATCATTAGCTTGCACAGTTGTTTCTATACTTGTATCGACTGTTGTCTTGTTAGTTCCTCTTATCATTAGCTTGCACAGTTGTTTCTATACTTGTATCGACTGTTGTCTTGTTAGTTCCTCTTATCATTAGCTTGCACAGTTGTTTCTATACTTGTATCGACTGTTGTCTTGTTAGTTCCTCTTATCATTAGCTTGCACAGTTGCTCCAAAGGGTCCAAGGGATCTTTCGCGGAAAATACTGGACTGCCGGTAATGGGGAAACCAAGGTTCGAATCATGGTCGGATGAACTGAGGTGTTTTTAAATCAAATTATTTCCCAATCTCTTTCCACGAAAATGCAGGTACATTTCATCTTGTTCATACTATCCTCTAACTCCCTCCGATTCACTTCACGGCTGCCCAATAAGTTGACCGATTCTCCACTTAAAGAACAAGAAACAACTCACTTCCACCCCAGCTGCCAAATTGTTTTGCCTCTAACTTTAACTAACACTAATTATTTTATTAGAAAAATATTTGACTCAAGTTTATAGTATTTAATTATTGTTCGTAGTACCCCAGCATAAAACTAAAGATAATCAGAGAAACCATTGTTACACAAAAATAATATGAGGACATTGAACACAATTAATTTGGCTCTGCATTGTTGAAATTAAAGTATTCCCAAGCGTTCCTCTATATTAATAAACTGAAGAGTTTGTCTGTAATGAGCGTTGCGTGTGGTCTATCTACCGCATGAATAGGGCAGGAACATGGCCACCTCGAAGCTGGAATTTTAAATTTTTGATTAGATATTTTAAAATTCATTAAAACCTGGGTCGGAAGAAATAAAATGTAGTGTTTTTTTTTGTCTGAAGCAAAGAAAAGCATTGCTTGGGGTAGCCAAGCAATGCACGCCTTTGATAATTTATATTTTATTTTACACCATCATTGTTCAATTATTTATAGCAGTGAAAACCAATTTATTAGTAAATATAATGGTTTATAGTATTATTATTATTACCATGGTCGTAGGGATAATTTAATTTTTGGGTCATTGGGGTCTCAAAATCATAATTTTGTGACATGATGTTTAAGACCTAACTATTAAACCCCAAGGAATAAGAACATTGTTATTTTATACAGTATTGGTGGAACTTTATCTGTGTGAAAAATTTGAAAATGGGGGGGGGGGGGGGGGGGGGGGGGAATTGACAAAAAAGTTTTTTTTAGGAACCTTAAGCCCTTCTCTCTCCCAGTTAATGCTAGAATCTTGGATGCTCCTGAAAGATATTTGTAGTGGTCTCAGTTTGGAGAACTTTTAAAAATTACTCTGCTCTTTAAACAACTATTTAGAAAAATGCTCCTCCCGTAATTTTTTAAAATTAAGATACTCTGAGAGGATATTTGGAATAGTCCTCCTTCGATACATTTTTGAAAATTTGGTGACTTATTTTCACTGCCCATGACAAATTATCCAACACAACACTACAAAACAACCAGTATATTTAACGTACGTTATCAAAGATCACATTCCTCTACGAACTCTATCTCTAGCAGACGAAAAATTAAACAATTGCCGATCAAACACCGCATTGATGGCGTGTCAAGGGTAACTTTCTGTCGCCCTTGGACTCAAGGGCGTATTAGGGGTGCATTAGTACACTTCGTGATTATTAGGACGGATCTGCACTTGATCACGTGATTGTTCTTAAATAAGGTTGTTGCCATTCGAATAGTTTGATGCAGTCTTCGCTATGAACAACACGAGAAGTTTAAAATCATCAAGTCTAAAACTCAAGGGTCAGACGAGGGAGCTTGGACTATTAGGATACAACCTTAGTCTACTCTGACGATAGATAGATAGATAGATAGATAGATACAAATAAACAAGATATGTCTGATATTGTGAACAAGGTTTAATTTATATAGATATGAACCATAAAGAGGTGTTTGGTATATAGTGTACAATATCTAATTTCTGAAGAAATATTAAAAAAAAAACTGATTATGTCCTGTGCTCCTGCCCCCATTATATTATTATTATTATTGGCACCGCGTCTTATTACCCGTTCGGGTTGTAGACACGCTAATGTGTAATGGTAGGGTGATTGTGAGATGAAACAGAGGTCCTACAGTTTAACCTGGAATCCGAACCACGGTGGAGGCCTGTCATTCCTCACATTCACAAGTTGTGATTAATACAAGTCTTGTCAGAGGTGAAGGAAGGGTTGGGCAATCAGATAAATCTGTGCCGGGACCGAGGGTTGAACCCTGGACCCCCAGCACACATTATATAATTAACTTAGTAGTTCATTTTGAATAAAACTTTTTTTAAATGTCTTAATCTCATATTAGCCTATATTTTAGAATGTTGAAGTATTAAAAAAGCATTTATTTAGAATAATAACCCAATGCATTTTTTTAAATAGGTACCATAAATAATAAATTTGCAATAACGTGTCTTATCATTCAAATGATGTGGCAAACCACAAATAGAAAGGGGGATTGGGGGAAGGGGGATCTGGCATGGTTCTGTGGTTAGCACTCTTGACACTGATATACGAGGTCACAGTTTAATCCCCATAGGGTGCATTACATTCATTGTGGTAGAACAGCCTAGCTAGCTAAAAATAACTACTATTAAGATAATTAAAGGGTTAAAAATATTTCATTGGGTCATTTAGATTTATCTTAAGGTCAACATTGATGTCTCATAAATAAATATATTTAGAGATTTGCTAGCAGTTATTTTATTCAAATCTTTTTTCTCACTTTAAAATGTACAAGAACCATTAACCATTGAAATAAAATTAATTGTGTGACACAACCCTAGGTTTACATAATTTGTCACATTTCAGTGTAATTAGGCACAAATCTTGAAAGAAAAAAAAAGCGTTACCAGCAAACCACCCTTGAATCATTTTTCCTATTAAAAAAAATCATTCTTTTTGATTATGATATAAAAAACCATTCAGATATAGATTTTAAACAGAATTGTTATAATTATTTAAAACAATTACATTTTCAAAAATCAATAGCTAGTAAATTAACCACAATTTTTTTTTATTAAAACGAGAATACGTTAAGTTATTGTTTTTAATGAAACCATCTCCCAGATATCCATTTTCAGCAAAATAGTTTAAACTAGTCTAAAAATATTTCATATGTTCAAAAATTGGTAAAAAGTAAACAACCCTTTTATACATAGCCTATTGGTTGACCTCGGTGGTCTTGGGGTAAAGAGCTTGCCTCAGGACCTGATGCTTGTGGGTTCAAACCCAGACGGGGTAGACTGATTTTTATTGAGTGATAAGAATCTGTAGCACAACTTCCTTCAGAGGGGAAGTAAAGCCATCAGTCCCAAGTTGGGATGGACATTTTCTGGGAAATTTTGAAATGGAAAATTTTCTGCAATGGTGGCTTCCGGTGGAGGGGTTAAATTGTAGAGGTGACACTCAGAGATGATTATACTTCAAAATATATTGTGTTAAGAGACGAGTGGGTTACAAGAAGGGGGAGGGGTAGCTAGGAAGCAAGGAGGATAGGGGGAGAGACAAATATTGGGCCATCTTAAAATTATTTTAGTTAACTTATTGATGATAAAGAAATTGAAGTATTATTTATGAACATAAGGCTCACATTCGTTTCTTTACTACTTTTTTTTTTAGCACCGCGTCTTACTGACCGTTCAGGTTGTACACCTATATACTAATTACGCTAATGTGTTAAGGATGAGGAAGGTTGAATTTAGAGGAATTGCACCCGTATTTGTATGGTGAGAGTGGAAAACCATTTAGGAAAAACCACCCTCAGTGCACCCGGCTGGAATCGAACCCCAATCTCACTGTCATCGGCAGTCTAGTCTATTGGAGAGAAGCGCATTGGACAGTGCTGCCACCGAAGCAGGTGTTTTTTTACTATTACTACTACTAATACTAACCCGCCTCGGTGGCGTAATTGGCTAACGCGCTAGCCGTGTTGAGCTCGACCGCCGAGGACGGGGACATCGAGGTTCGAATCTCGGTCGGGTGAACTGGGGATGGTTTTTCCTAAATGGTTTTCCATTCTCCCTCCACGCAAATGCGGGTTCACTTCCTCTAAATTCAACCCTCCCGATTCCTAATCCATTAGCATAATTAGTATTTAAGCGTATAAGCCTAACGGGTAGTAAGACGCGGTGCTAAATAAATACTACTAATACTAATACTCTCACTACCATTTATTATTATTATTTTTACTGTCATTATTATTGTCCATTTAATAAATTGAAATTATTTTACAAAAAAAAAATAAGGAAAATGTTCTGTCCAACATTCTAGTCCCAAGTCGATTGTGACATATAAAAGAACCCTGGAAGCTATGTGAGGAAACCTTACCCAGCAAAATTGGTAGGCCCTTTCACTCTCGCTCATAGAAATTATCATATATTCGGATATAATCAGTCGGTTCTGAAAGTGCACGTTAAATACCTACCTCATATAAATGTAATAATATTTTTTTCTCTGAAAAACTAGTATTCGTTGTTCATAATGTAAAACACTACCCAGATATTCTTGAACAACGTTGTCAAAACAATTTTTTTAAATTGAATTTTCATCAGTAAAATACCCTTAATTTTAGACCTGTAATTAACATCATGGTTAGACCTCTGATTATGATAATTTACCATCTAAATATCAAGTTTGAAAAAATTCTATCAACCTATTTATGTTGTAGCCACAGTTAGAGATGGACATACCGACAAAGGCTCGGACATAAAATGTAAGAACCATATCTTTGAGTTTTCAGTCAGATTAAATGCCAATACCCATTGTAATATTGAAGTTGAAAATGTTCTATAAGAAAAAGTAAAGCCAAAATTTATATTATTATTATTTTCTTATTATTTCCTCTCACTTCAGTAACGTATAATTTTAGAACTCCTGTTTTGTAAGTTGTCATGTGTAAAATAAAGTGATGTGTACCCCTTATTTGTAATTGCAGGGGAGGAGTGGCGCTCTGTTTAAGTCCTCAAGGTCGAAGGAACGGGGAGGCTCTGGTCAGGTTTGTGAGTCAGGAACACAGAGACATGGCGCTCAAGAGACACAAGCACCACATCGTAAACCGCTACATAGAGGTGTACAAGGCCAGCGGGGAGGACTTCGTCAATGTGGCTGGAGGTAAGGACATGACTTGGTGCTCACCACCATGTTATTATTATTATTTTATTGGTGTAAATACTACATATAAAAGTGACCAATGGGGTGTTGGGGTGGGGCCACCTTAAAAGAGTATAGGGGAGCAACATGACATGTACCCCATACTCCACAAAGCCCACCCCATTTCCAAGAATTGAGATGCCTTATAAATAAAGACTTAGAGCCAGATTAAGAGCTTATAAACGAGAAAATGTGTAAACCATCTCCTAGCTGTGTCTTTTAAGCCAACACTCAACACTATAGCCATGTGACCATCACACTGTCATATAAACTATCATCTCCTAGCTGTACCTTTGAAACCAACATTGGACACTATAGCCATGTGACCATCACACTTTCATATAAACTATCATCTCCTAGCTGTACCTTTGAAACCAACATTGGACACTATAGCCATGTGACCATCACACTGTCACACAAACTATCATCTCCTAGCTGTATCTTTGAAACCAACATTGGACACTATAGCCATGTGACCATCACACTGTCACACAAACTATCATCTCCTAGCTGTACCTTTGAAACCAACATTGGACACTATAGCCATGTGACCATCACACTGTCATATAAACTATCATCTCCTAGCTGTACCTTTGAAACCAACATTGGACACTATAGCCATGTGACCATCACACTGTCACACAAACTATCATCTCCTAGCTGTATCTTTGAAACCAACATTGGACACTATAGCCATGTGACCATTACACTGTCACACAAACTATAATCTCCTAGCTGTATCTTTGAAACCAACATTGGACACTATAGCCATGTGACCATCACACTGTCATATAAACTATCATTAAAGTTCATGCTTGCACTCACATAAACATGTTCATTCATTGACACTGGCCCATCAATATAAACCTCACACAGTGATAACACAACTCCAGGGCCTGGATTCACTAATGGGAGCAAATATATGCAAGTTTGAAAGATGTGCCCAAATCCCTATTCACTAACAGAAGCAGGCACAACTTTAGAGAAAAGTTGCGCCTTTTATTTGCCACCACTCGAGAATAGGCGGCGTAACTATTAAACCCTACCTTTTATTGTTGAATTTTTACATTCAAACAACACAATGGCATTTCTTGCATTATTACAAAACAAAACGTCCAAAAAAAACAACCCACGAACTGTTTAATCTAGGTTTAGATCCAAAGAGGTTTGCATTCCTTCAAGTCCAAAGACATCTCGTCAATAAATATGGTAGTTAGTATAGCTTTAAAATATGTTTTTAAAGTTTCTATAAATGTATTATGGAACTTAAGCTTTAAACTAATAATATAAATAAATACTAGATAATGTTCTAATGTTGTTTTTGTAAGGCACCCACAAAGAGGCCGCTTCTAATTTTATTGCTATTTTATAAACAAAATGTTGAGAAATTTTTGTATTTGCTGTCATTTTCATATGAGATTGAAAATAAAGTAGCCTTGACTTTGAAAGGAAATTCTTCATAAGGATTGGTTGAAAAGAGCACAATTGATGACATTTATGGTGACATCCCCATAATCTTGCCACCAGTTTGCGCCTTGTTTAGTGAATATAGAAATGGAGCATATAATAAGGCGCATCTTTTGGAGTGTCTTGTGTGTAAAGTTGCACCATTTTTTGACTTGCACCGGAGCAGAATTGCAATCATTAGTGAATCCAGGCCCAGGAGCAAACCTCATCTTTGCGTTTAATTACATTAATCCATATAGGGTGCTGATAGCTTCATAAAACGAGCCTACTTATTTCACTGTAGTAAATTTCAACAATTTCAACATATTTTTGTATTTGTTTTATATAAAATTAAATAAATCCTTAATAATCATTTCATTATTATTACTATGAATGTTTCAAGCTCCTCAAACAATAATAGGCTCTTGTTGGTTATGGTGTTAGCCTAATTACAAAATAATTTGGAGGTATGAAGTACCCTAAAATTTATTTTGTGTAGGGCAACAATAAAATGTTATAAAATACCATTGGTCTAATTTATAACTAGCCTGCTTGTAATTTTATTTAAATTCATATATTATGTTGTTTTATGTACTAACACCTCACATTGCATTAAATATTACTTGGCTAACAGTACATGTTCAAACAATAGCTTTTCTTAACTGAATACTTTGCAATAAAACTTTGTTTTATTGAGTCATGGCACACATAATGGAAATATAAGCTAAACAATTGTATTGATTTAATTAAAACTGGGTTTACTGTCTGATAAGGTTTAGTGTTTAATAGTAAGCCATAAAAAGTTATGTTTTGTTCTAAGTTTTGAGGAATAAATCTATTCTATTTTTATTTGTCTAAGTATTGACTTCTGGTGCAGATGTTTCAAAAGGTTTCCAATCATGGTATAATTGTTTTATCAAGTTCCTTATGTTGAATTTGTCTTTGATAAGGCTTTTATTTTTGTGCTGGGAATGCTAGAATTATTTCTAGTCATTATTGGGAAAATAAAATATTATTATCAATTTATGAGGGAATTTTTCAGAAAAATGAAAGGATTAACTGTGTTAAATATTTAACGAGTCAACTTTTTCAAATGAACACAGCATTTTAAAAGTTAGTTTTCACTGGTGTAACATATAATGGATTTAAAAATGTTGTTCTTTACACTCATAATAAAATATGCTTTCACTTTCAGGTAGTAACAATGAGGCACAAGCATTTTTATCCAGAGGAGGTCAAGTTATTGTTAGAATGCGGGGGCTTCCATATGACTGCACGGCAAAACAAGTTGTAAGTATAGTGTTTTTTTGTTGGTTTTACAGTTTTCATGTTATTTCATAGTTTTTAAAACCATTAAGTTTGAAGCACTTATAAAACAATAGTTTTAATTAAAATTAATACTGTATTTAGATGGACACCTTATTTTGAATCTCCTATGATTTGTGATGGTAATTATTATTTTATTGTTAGGGGCTTAAGGGAAACATTTTGTCCATTGTTGAGCTCTAATTTTAGCACAAAGCCTAGTTTGAGATTTGTATTGAATATATTCATAAATACTTTTGGAACCATTATTACAATTTCTAATTATGTTGTATTACACCTTTCTTAAATAATTTTGCATATTCAATCTAACAAAATTTGCCATTTGTACATTATTAGAGTTATTGACTAAAAACATGCATACAATTTTTTTTATAAAGTTTACATTACATTTTTTCTAGTTGATTTTACACATTTTTTTTTAGCACCACATCTTGCTACTCGTTCAGGTTATACGTCTTTACACATTTGATGGTTATTAAATTAAGTTTACCCGTATTTATTATTACAAATTATTTTCATCACAGCTGTGAATCTACATATTGTATGAGGCACAAGCTTTAGGCTAACATTGAGTTGGAGCTTAGGAGAATGTAAAGCAGCAGAATGTCGACAGATAATATGAGAGCTGTAAACATTGAAAGCCACACTTATTGCTTATATTTATTTTTTATACCTATGTAATTAATTCTTACATTTATTCCTGTACATTCTCTTTTTTTTTATATAGTTGGACTTTTTTGAAGCTGGCGAGAACAGTTGTAAAGTGATGGACGATGAGGAAGGTGTGTTGTTCGTAAAGAAGCCAGACGGTCGAGCGACAGGTGATGCGTTTGTCTTGTTCAGTCAAGAAGAGGATGCTGGGAAGGCTCTTAGCAAACACAGAGAACTCATTGGCTCACGGTATATCGAGCTATTCCGCAGCACCACCGCAGAAGTCCAACAAGTGAGTAACACTTTGTTTTCATTTAAACATTTTATTGTGAAAATGTTTCAATTTCATCTCACAAGTTTGAATTGCATTATTATTTACTGAAGCTGAAACAATGTTTGGAATAAATAATGTAATCAGTAAAGCTTACTTTTCAATTTAAATAATCTAGTTGTGTGTGCATGCACGTGCGTGTATTGTGTGTGTGTGTGTTTTTTTGTATGTGTATTTACATACCATAGAAAATGTAAACATACTCATATTTGCAATAATGTAACTACTGGCCTAAGCTACAGTTTAATTTTTTTTTACAGTGAAATATAAACTTGTACTAAAGCACACGATTTATAAAATCTTAGATAATTGTCTGGACTTAGTTTATTTTAAATCCTTGAAAGTTAATTAGGTTCATGAGGTGGAACTTGCAGGTAAAAATGGAACGAGGGGATATTGTGTGGTACCTACTCAGGACACCTTTGGTTTGTGTTGTAGACAGAAAAACTTTCTTTTTGGGTTGACTTTCTTTCCCATCGCTTACATTACATTACTTTACATTACTTCACAGTATTATTTTATAGATATTGTTACCACAAATGATAGTTGCATATCTCGCATGTACATATAAAAATAGTTTTAGTAACTTTTGTAACCATTATATTTTATTATTCCTAACCTTTTCTTACTATAATTCACTCTCTCTTTAGATAGGGCAATCTATGGCAGTGTGCACACAAAGTTAATGAGTTTTTGTAATATTTACAATGCGTTATACTAGATTTACAATATTAAAGACTCTCTAGAACAAAATTTCTCATACCCGTTTCGATGGATGCATGGTATAAGGCACTACTCTCACAATAGACTACACTGCCCAAGAAGAGGAGATCGGGTTCCGATCCTGGTTGGGTGCACCGAGAGTGTTTTTTTTTCTAAACGGTTTTACACCCTTCACGCAAATGTGGGTGCACTTCCTCATAATTAAACCTCCCTAATTCCTAAGACATTAGTGTAATTAGTACGTAACTCTATAACCTAAATGAGTAGTAAGACGTAGTGCTAAATTTTATTTATTATTTCCTTAAAACTATCAAAATACAGTTTAACAATAACAAGTAGGTGTATGTATACTTTCCTATTTTACACAACATAGCATATATATACAAATATAAAGACTCAACTCTGACTTATTGATTTTACACATGCATGTTTATAATTTAGCGGGCTTTACAAAGTCTCATCAGACTTTTCAGACTGCTTCTAGGTTTTGTTAAAATTACCTAGAAACATTAATTTTACCAACCGTTGCATATTATGAAAGCATGATGACAACTAGGGCTATGCGAAGCTTCGAAACGAATATCGGCTTCTACTGCTTCAAAAACATTCTGTAATTTGATAGTTATGAAGCTTGGGCAGTAAAAATATTGACAGCTAAAATATTGAATCTATGGTCATTTATTGCCATTTTAAGACACTATAAAAGTACATTACATTACAAATCATTATTCATATAGAAAAAATCTATAGTAATTAATTATAAGTTGTGATATAACTTGATTTATCCGATTAAAACAAAATATTACAAACAATTGCGCAATAAAATATTTTCCGAATAATTTTAGTGCATAGTTATAGGAATGCACAGTTTGATATTTTTCAAGCATAAAACAACAAAAAATATTCAAATTTTGATTTGGCTTTGAGAATATTTCATATATTCAATTAAATATTGTTTAGAATTGAAAAAAGGGACTTTGTACACCCCTAATGAGAACCAATGTGTTAATATACAAAAACAAAATGCGTTACTTGTATATGTTACACCCCATTATGGAAACTGCTCGTTTCATGAACTGGCCTCTTCTTTTGACCAATTCAAGATCTGGAAATTATTGTCCTATCTACTTATAATAAGCTTTAATAAGCTTTTTCTTTTGTTAAGAATGATAAACCATCCCAAACCTGTTCTTTACTTTTCCATTTCACGAACCCAGCAAAACCTCATCTAGTTCGTGAATTGGGTAGCACTTGGAAATTCCCAGTTCATAGACATTTGAATTATTGCCTGTTCTGTGAAATGGGAAAGCGAAGAAGCCAGTTCATAACATAGACAGAAATTTGCCCATTTCCTGAAATGGCCACTTTAACTATTGGTGTGTGTGTGTGTGTGTGTGCGTGTGTGCGTGCATGCATGTGTGTGTACACACACAGTTTATCACAGTTGAATCCCTCAAGGTAACAACTGACGAGACTTCTTTAAAGATTTCAAATCTTTATTTCTTCCACACTTACACCCAATGGTTATTAGTCATTAACCTAATGAGGACTTATCATAAGACATAAAAGAGTAAATATAAAGTACATACACAAGACACATCACACACACAAAACTTAACCACTAGTTACTTGTTGGAAAGATTATAGCTAAGATAGTCATTAGGCGTACCCTTCTTTTGATACATTTATTAAAAGTATTAAAAAAATACATTTAATTTTTTTTGCGCTGTTCATTTGGAATTTTTTTATTTTTCTTTTGATTAGTACTTTACTACTAAGGTCAGTCTAATGTTGCAATCTGTTGGAACTTACATGCAAAACACATACGTTCTAAAAATGACCAAAGCCAATGAAAGACGTGGCTATACAACGCAATTTGTAAATCAAATTATTAAAGATTCACAAATAGCAATTGAATAACAAGATACAAGATATATCCTATTTTATAGAAGCTTTGTAATGAAGGAACAGGTGACTGTACCATTTTATTTTAAGTATCTTATAGTTAGAATATGTCAAATTTAAATATCATTTCTAATCACCTAAATTGTATAGGCACATTGCAAAATTACATCAGTGTATTTTTCATAGATTTTAAAATAATTGGCATCTTAAGGAATGTTGAAGCACTGATATATGTTTCAAACGAGTTATGTATCAATTGATGTGTTATTTTAATAAATGATTATACCAAAATTAAGGTGAACGGTCTCAACATGCTACCATAGAAATAAAAACCATTCATATTAAGTTTTAAAATTAAAATAAAACTAAAAGTATGAAAAAGTTAAATAAATGATTTTATAAAAAAATGCAAAATTTTGCAGTTCTGAGATTAAGGCAAAAATGGAGAAACATAGATCTGGTCTTCCTAAAATAACTAGCTCACAAAATAATTTGTTCTAACTGAGAGTTGTTTGAGTGGTTTTGGAACTACAGAACTGCCACTATCATAAGAAATGCTACATTGGGGGGTTAAGTACCTTCAAGTAGGGCATGCATGACCTTAAAATAAAATTTGTCATCGTTAATAAAAGAGATGTTAAATACAAACCAAATTAAAATGTAAACAATGTTGAAGAGTTTCTATATATTATTTTATATGGATCTTTGGATTTTTTACTAAACAATAAAATAATAAATTAAAAAGTCGGTCCTATTTATTTCAAGTAGACCAAAGCTTATATTTTAATTTCATATCATGATTATTAAGGCTCGGATGTTTATGATCTTAAAAATCACGAAATATGCATGCAAATTTGCCCTTAAAAATACCAATATATGACCTAAAATGAACTAATATGCCCTAAAAATGTATGTTAAATGATAATGAATCTTATTAAAAATACGCCTCAACCCAAGAAAGTAACTTACATTAAAAGAAACTAGCCGGCAAATCTTTAATATCTATCTGAATTTTTTTTTTTTAAAATGATAACTATTGCTGAGTGATTAAACTAATGAAACAAGAAGTCACTGGGCTGGAGGTAGACATTACGAAGCAATCAGTGACCCTCCCTCCAGAGCTCAGCTCCTTAAGTTCTTATTACTTGTGTTTCTCCAGAAAAGGTTTTCTCCGAACAGGTGTTCACTACTTGAAGTTGTCAGGAATAGTGAACCTGTTTCGAGCAATTAAAACCAGATGATTCTTACCTACAGTAATCTGATTGTGAAATATTTATGCAAATATAACATGAATTTAAAATGCAAAGTACTTATGCATTGTGTTTGATAGACACTAAAAATTGTCTTGTAATTTTAATCAAAATATGACTTAATGGCCCCAAAATATGATCTAAAATTAAAAACTGCTCAAAATATGCACTTATATGCTAAATAAAATGTGTATATTTGGATTCATTGTAGCATAAAAAAATTATAATCCATTAAGCATTGAATTCTATGTGAAACTAAAAATAGTACATGTCATAAACATCTGAGCTCTAATGATTATGATTAGTTTTTAATTGTTAATTCAATTTCATTTGAAACTTAGCCTAGCATGGTATTAAGTTGCATATGGATATGCTAATTAACTTGATTTACTCTAACAAATCTCCCTATAAAATGAATGTAGGCTATTGTAGATTTAAGTAATCTATTTTTGAAATATGTTTGGTAAAGGTAATAAACATTATAAATTTATAGTTAACAATGCTTCTAATTACAAACTTTTAACATACTGGTATTTTACCAACAAGTCATTTTGCCACGGATAGCCTTTATTTGTAGCTAGTAAAATATTTATATCACATTTAGTTAGAATTCCATATTATATAGGCCTATTGAAGAGAGAAGTACAAACCAAAAAGACCTACTTTAGTATATAAAAAAAGTTCTTTAAAATGCTTCATCAATCCCCCTTTAGCTTTCCATTTCTCAAAAATATTAATTTATTTTGGAACTTCAAATGAGACTAGAAATAAAGTTTTAATGCAATGGATTTGCATGTTTTGATCTTCATAGCAATTGGATATTTGTAACTTCTCTAGGTAGCCTAAATCTACATTTGTGATGAAGGAATGGTGGCATCATCAAAGCTGTTTGTTGGTGTCATATGATCATAAATGTTATCACAAGTTTTATATTAATTAATATCTGTGTAAAGTTAAACTATATAAACTGTATGTGATTTTCTGCAAATTCCTTGAAACTTTTTATTACCCATAGGGGTTCACCAAGTAACTTTAATTAGTTTGGGTAAGTTAAGTTAGATTAAAAACTCCTAATTATACAACACTTTAGTAATCTTGCTTAAAATATGGCATTGGGAATATAAAAAATGACATGATAGACAGCATTATAACCTCCTCATTAAATACATTATATAACTTTCAATGGAAGTAAAAATATTATTAACTAATACACATTATTCTACAGCCAGTCTAAAGTCACTGAAGGGAGAACAAACATTATCCTGCACCCTTAATCATCATTGTTCTCCTGTTTTAAAAAGTTTTAAATCCATATCTCAGCCCTTGTAATATTGTCTCCATGTTTCCAAAGTACCATGTCATATGGCACCTCATCAAATGCCTTTTAAAAATCAAGAAATATTTATTGTACTTCTCCAATGGCATTGTCCATTTCATCACATAATATCCAAATAATACAAGAGTAATCTTCTCTAGCACTTTACTGTTATTCTTTATCAAGTTAGCCTTAAGTAACCCTTCATAGTTAAATGTTTGGTATAACCATTTTCTCTACATTCTATAAACTGAAGAATGACACCTGGACACGAGAATCATAGTATTATTGGCAGGAACACGCCCTACGAGTCATAGATGGCTGTGTAATCTGATAGCTTGTGAATATAAGGTAGCTGACAATTTCCACACGTCCATCATAAGCTCTGCCTTAAAATATGAGTGAATAATGATCCTGGGCATGGGACAGCTCCAATTTGTATTTCTACATTTTTTAAACTATGGTAGGCCTATGCCTTTTCATTCCTTCCTTACCAAGTTCTTAATAATTGACTATTAATCACCTCCTTTCTGTGTTATAATAATCTTCCTACTAGATATATAATTGAAGTATTTATTGATTAGTAGGCCTACTGAGATTCACACTAATAAAACATTTTAAACCTTATAATAAATGTAAATAACACAAGCCAATAAAAAAAATCTTCCTGAATTAATCAGTTCATTAATTATTTATTAAAGTCTGAAATCTCTAATTAAAGAATAACTAATTTTAATCAAAGTTGGGCATTTTTAAAGAAGCCAGTAATTTATTTTTAATTCATAGCTTTCTTAGACCAAAAATGGATGCAAATCAGAAAGTGGCAGGACCTTGATTAAGTACTCATGACTTTTTGCTTAGGTTAAAACCATTTTATAAATGCATTTTGGAAAAATATATATATATATATTTTTATTTTATTAAATACAATTATATACTTATATTGTCCTATGTCTGGAGGTGTGGGTGTGTGTTTTTTTTAAAGTTTTTTTTTATCTCCCATAAGTTAAATACTTTCTAGTGCATACATTTATAAGGTTCAAATTGAGTTAGGCACTTTAGTATTGATTCTATTGGCTTGATTGTCCTTAAATTTATCATTAAATGCTTACAATTTTTGAGAAACTTCTGAAGTTTTCATAAAACTAAGTAAAAAATTTACCAAATGTTATGTTACAGTAGGCTATACTAATAAAATTTTGAGGTTATAAAAAGAATTGCTAATTTTTACATGCCTAATAAATTACTTATGAATAAACCATAAATGTTTTCATTTGGGGGCTTCTTTCTACTTTTAAATAGGGTTACCAACCATACTCTTTTAAAGGTGTTAAAACAGCCTACTATTACTTTTTACTTATTGTGGCCACCTGTACTCTTTTTTGAAACTTTTCATAACTATTCAGTGTTCTCCCCAGAAAATGTTTTCAGCTGGATGACATTATTATGTAGCTGGTTTGGGGTAGTGTACTATGTTTGATGATACATGCAACAAACATTGATTTTAGCTAGGCACGCATGTTCGAAAGGATCTGGGGAGAGCATTCGCATTAAAAAAAAACTGAAAAATGTGAAGAAAATTGATACAGCCCCAGTCATAATTATCATTTTTTGAATGTATCCTTTTTGCAGGATCCAGAGATGGTAATCCTACTTCTAAATAAATGTTATTATATTATGTAAAAAAATAAGTCACTAGAGCAATGTCAAGTTTAATTTCACAGACTTCCCTAAATTGTTTGCATGTTTAAGAAATGTGTTTAGTGATGATCAAAAATATCAAACTACACTGTATAGAAGTAACCTAGGCCACAGACTAATAATATATCCAGACACTCAGCCTCCAGGTTAAAATGGCTGCACTCCTTTTGCCAGCTTGAGTTCTTCAACACTAGGATAGCTACGTCCAGTCCTATTATCACCCAGCACCGACACTAATGAAGGCAGATGTTGAAGGACTCAAGCTGGCAAAAGGAACACAGCGAAACCTCAGTAAGGTTGAGAGTCTGTTTAAATTATTTGTCTGTGCCCTAGCCACTAAACAAAATATTTAAATATTAGTATACTTAGATACGGTAGGTCGGATTATTTTCTTGGCATCCCTAGGTTGGTGAATTGTATATTTAGAGAGATAGGCCTATTTTCTTGGCATTCCTAAGCTGGTGAAATGTATATTTAGAGAGAGAGAGGCCTATTTTTTTGGTATATAGATTCTCTCAACAAACTAGTCACTACAACCAACAGGACCAACATATATATTTTCTTCAAATTACATCACAGACGTAGATATATTTGTCATGTTTGGTAAACGGGCAGTAACTAGGTACACCTAAACAAGTAACATTTCTATTGTTTTGTCATTCTGGATAATCAACTTCTCTTGTAGGGCCGATATCTCAAATAAAATAGTATGTACATTACCATTATGATAATATGTATTATGTCCCTACCTCCACTCCCCCATATAATTGTTTGGTCAGGTTGGCTATGGGAAAGGGGTACGCAACACGAGACATAGAAATGCATTTTGATCTTATACACTGAACAATGCTGCTAGTCTATGTAGAAATGGCTACATTAAATGTGATGATGTTAAAACTATGCTGACAAAAGACTTAAGAAAAAAAAATGCACATTCATGTGTCAAAGTTCGATACTCGCATGACAGACTGTTCTGTCGCACACAACGCCCAGGATCCATGCCTCCACGTGGCTTCTAAACCATGTCTATACAGTTTATTGGATTGTAGGAGAGAGTAAAGGAGACTTGGTCAGCATTGAACTACATTCACTGTAGCGTGTGCACTCAGGAATCCATTACTCGGCTTACTGACAGTCTAGTTACACATGATTTCATCAGTTACATTACACAACATAACTAAGTATATGAGAGAATAAATGCGACTAGGCAAAGAGTCTTAAAATTAGTTTATTTCTATAACACATCCAATATTTTTCTAAAAGAAGAAATAGATTGAGTAGTTGTTGACAATGTTTGACTCCTCATTTTAGTTACTGTGATGTCAGTTGAAAATCACCTCTAATCTCTAGATCTAACTGAAATACAATTTAATTTTATTTAACTGATAAATAAATCAAGGGCAACTATAGGCAGACATAAAGAAGAGAAATTTGAAAACAATTGATTCTTCCCAGAACTATTTTAAAAATGGTGTGTTTGGTCTATTATTTTAAAAAGTAGGCTGGTATAAATTATGGTAGGTTAGAAGGCTTTCCATTTATTTCAAAAATGTACTGATATTTGGAAGCTTTTCGATGTAGTGAAGTGTATTTATAAAAGTTCTTGTGTAAGTCCAGAGATGTTAAGTCATTTATTTTTTGAATTTGGTTGGTTGGGGAAAAATAATGAATTTTTTTAGAAAGTTTTCCAAGCTTTATTTTAAGGAGATTGTAATTTTTACAATTTTTTGAGATTTAACATTATTTGACATGGAAGTAAGCTATACTTGTACATTTAAATATACATGCCTAGCGAAGTTAACAAGAAGGAAAGAATCATTAGTTACAGATATAAACTGAATAAAGTATCGCATTCATTAATTTGTAGAATAACTCCTGGACATGAGAAACCGAACTTAGGAGCCGTGTTTTAGTGCGCCATTGCTCTACCACTGAGCTATCCTTGATTCATCCCGTGCTCAGGTTCATTATTCACTTATATTTTAAGACAGATTCTGTGATGGCTGTGTTATCTGATAACTCATTGTTAGTTGATGATATCCACACGTCTATCACAAACTCTGCCTTAAACTATGAGTAAAGAGTATCGCAATTAGCAGTGTGTTTACCTGCTGATTTAATAGTTCCTGCTTCAATCCATAACACACTGTGAATGTTAGTTTGTTACTTTACACATTTGGTAACATAATCATCTGGAGTTGACCTCAATAGTCTTGGCGAAAAGTGTTGGCCTCAGGATCTGATGTTTATGGACTCGAACCCGACAATTTTTTCAAACAATATAAATCCGTATCACAACTTTTTTTTAGAGGGGAAGCAAAGCCGCCAAAACATTTCCTGGCAAAATTGATAGGCCCTTTCGCACTCACTCATAGAAATTGTCATGTGTTGATATGATAATTTGGCTCAGAAAGTGCATGTTAAATACCTCAAATAAATAAAAACTATCTGTGGTATAGTTATTTTTGTTAGCCCTAGAACTAAGTTGGAATAACTCTCTACTATTTTGCACATTCACACTAACGTGCATCACCATCATTAGGCCCTTAATCTTGGTTTGAAGTGTATAGATACAATTGTAATTCTATGTTCCAGGTTTTAAACCGTTCTATGGACCCCAAGACTTATGAACAACCACAGCCACTCATAGCCCAGATTCCACAAGTACCATTGTTACCCCAGCACATAATCACCTCTGGGACCCGCAAAGACTGCATTCGATTGAGAGGGCTGCCTTATGAAGCGCAGGTCGAACATATTCTTGAGTTCCTGGGAGATTACGCAAAAAGTATTGTCTTCCAAGGAGTCCACATGGTCTACAATGCTCAGGTGAGGGCCTTTAGTATTGTTGGATCCAACGTGTCTTTTAGGGGGAACCACTAATTCTCTTAGACTTGCATCAAGGATTCAGTTTCAGGAGGAGGGGTGCACAAGGCCAGAATTTTCACTACACCTCTAACTTTGGTGGCTGCATGGTTTAACACACTACTCTCGAGCAGACTAGATTGCTAATGAAAGGGAGATCGAGGCTCGAATCTGAAGTCAGGGGTACTGAGGTTTTTTCTCAAAATGGTTTTCCACTCTCCCTCCATGCAAATGCAGGAAATATAAACCTTCCTCAGCCTTAAAACCATTAACGTTATTAGTACATACGTTATTAGTACATAAGCCTATAGCCCAAACGAATAGTAAGACGCGCTGTTTTAAGGAACCATTGTGGGATAGAGACATTAGCTTGTGGTTTTTAATAGACAAGTTTATTCAATATACTTCATGACATCATAGGCCACAAAAATACCCAAATGCATCAGACCCACAGTTCTTAAGGACAAATGTTAAGCTCGAAATGACTTGGATTGAGTATTTATTACACTAGTTAAATATACAATTTTATAGTAATTTTCTATTAATAATAGCACATCTTTGATTTTTTATTCACTGTTTTGAAAAAGGGAATTTTTACGCCTAAATTTTGCAGAATCCCAGAACAACCCCATTTGGTTATATATTTGCTCTCACTAGAAATGAATCATCATCATCATCATCATCATCAACTGTTTCCATTTAGTAAAATGTCTCCATCTTCCTCCATTCTTCCTCCTTTCTTCTCCTTTCACTAGAAACAAATAGTATGGTTAGAAATTTGGTCTGATGGTAAAGATTATCTGTGTATCCCGCCCCACCCCCCACACATCCCATCTATAAGTGAATGCTTACACATTTTTTCAAAAATATTCTTATTTGGCTCTCCTAGGTGAATAGATTTAAGCCACTTGTAGCGTGACTAAAGCACACTTATCTTCCTACACATTTGTTTATTGATTCATTCTTTCATACTTTGTGATCCCTGCCTGGTAAACAAGTTGTGGATGAGGAATCAATTGCCTATCAGGACACTTGTGTTATTGAGGAGCACACAATAGTCTGATTTCATTAAATCTTTTTAGACAACTTTTTGTTGCATAATATACATTTTTTGTTCTCATTTTATCTTCTGAACTTAAATGGTTACTGTACTTTTTAATTTGAGATGCTTTACCATTAAACTTAAACATCAAGGCTAGGTGTGCTATATAATATATTATTCTAAACATTTTATTTTGTGGACATAATTTAGTGCTGGACATCTGTTGAAGACTTGAGTTGATGTTAGACTTCTAAAGTACATGTAAAATGTAAAACTCCTATTTATTTAAATGGTGTACTAGTAATACAACCATTTAAATAAACTGTTATAAAGCTTCTTCATAAAATATTTTTCCATACATCAAAAAGCTTACTTTAAAAAGGATATACTAAATAAGATTCACTGATCAAGTTAAATTAAACAATGTTGGGAGAACATCACTTTTAATGATTGTTCACATGTAATCTTGGTTTTAACTCATGGTTAGAAACTTGTCTTTCAACACATGTCAAGTTGTTTGACCATTATTGTAGCTACTTGTGAACAGACAGTAAGTAATATGCTATGAACTTAGTTGTAATCTAAATGTTGACCCTATTGTGCATGTATTAGGTAAATCTCTCTCATAAAGTTCAATCTTATTACTAAATTGAAAACTACTTTTGAATATTTGCACGTTTGTAGAAATGGATGTATGTACAGCACTGTTCGTTCTAATTGCGATTCCTTGTGTCTTACTCTATTTGATACTGTACATGTCCAGACATCCATATTTAAAATGGCAACTTTCTACTATCAGTAGTGCTTAGTTCAAAGCTATGTTTTTCATGAAATATATCAATTAAAAGGTTCAAATTTGTTGTTAAGTCACAAAATATATTCAGCTACCTATATATTAAGTTATAACAGCCAGATAAAAAATAGACTGTCGAGGACGGGAGATCGAGGTTCGAATTTTGGTTGGGTGAACTGGGGGTAGTTTTTCCTAAATGATTTTCCACTCCCCTCCACACAATGTGGGTTCACTTCCTCAAAATTTAACCTTCCCAATTCTCAACTCATTAGCGTAATTAGTGCTTAAGCATGTAACCAAAACGGGTAGTAAGACGCGGTGCTATAACTTAAATTTAAATTAATAATAACACTAGTAGGGTAGGGATGAATAAGGTAAAATTTTGTGGAAATGTGCCCAAAGTTTTGTGGAGAAAAATTGGTAAACCATTTAGAAAAAAAAAAGCTCAGTACACCCGAACGGAATTCAAACTTCGACCTTACCATCTTCTAAAGATCAGTCTAAATGGCATAGACACTAACCCATGTGAAACCAAAAAACACTTTATAAGTCACATTTCAATAAAACGTTTCGAAACTAGCAGTGAAATAATGTTCAAAATTAACAGGCATGACATTTTGCAGCTTCAAATATTTCTATTGGAATAATAGTAACAATATAATAGGCATTTACAGTACATTATGACACATTTTCTCGCACTTTAAGACGAACAACCTGAATTTAAGCTAAAAACCTAAATATAAATAATAGCTAACAATTATTTTTAGATAATCAATAATATAACTTATGGGGTTTATTATTAATAATTTGTGTTAGTTTGATAAATATTTAAAAATGCAAAACTCCTTTCTATTATTATTATATTTTTATTTAAATGTCACATTAGTAATATGTTATAACACAAACAGCTGAGGACACTGATAAAAGCTTCTGTTTCATCTAAGCTGTTTGATTGAGGACTGGGTGGTCGGTGTTTAAACATAAAGCGTACTGATGATTTTTATTTTAAATTATTTCCAACTACCCCACTCATATATTTCCTCTAAATTCTACTTTATTCATCTCCGACCTATAATAGGTGTAAATATAAGAATAACTTGGATGGGCGCAGCCAAGGAAAGATGTTATTTAATGTTGTTAATTGTGCTTTCTTGTTAATCATACATCACACATTAAGTATGCAACTGTTTGTAACTAATATTTTAATTTTAAAATGTTTTTGTCACTTTATTAAATAAATATTTTAAATTAAACATTTCAAACATCATTATACTTCTTAATTATTATATGTACATACACTGTAAGCTTGAGACATTTGCTAGTAATTTAATGTGGTGATATATATTATGTTGTAGATACAGGTATATATAGGTGCCCTAATAGTTAAGTGCTTTTAAATTAGATTAAAATTGAGTTATCCGCAGTGAAACATTGATTTGTATGGCTGTAGAGGTAGTCGGGCAGTCACTCTGTCTCGCGCCCGGCTCGACCTGCTCCACGAAAATGGCTGATCGAGGCAACCTTCTATTCTAACAAAATGATGTCTAATAGCCTCACAAATATGTTGTCAGTAGGTTAACTCTCACTGCCACATACATGTTATGTTAATTGTACAACCCTGAATTAAGAAAACTCTTGTGTCTCATATTTATATTTGTTTGTCTCTGTACTTGGCTTGGACCAGAAGTTGTCACATAGGAACTCACTGTACACAATAACTTATATACACTAGAATTTTTTCTCAGATTGTGTACAAATTATTAAAGCAATCTTTGGTAAAACTCCAGTACACGGAAACACTTTAGGATCATTCTGTTAAGTAAAGCATTCCCTTTGGTAAAACTCCAGTACATGGAAACACTTAAGGATCATTCTGTTAAGTAAAGCATTCCCTTTGGTAAAACTCCAGTACACGGAAACACTTCAGGATCATTCTGTTAAGTAAAGCATTCCCTTTGGTAAAACTCCAGTACACGGAAACACTTCAGGATCATTCTGTTAAGTAAAGCATTCCCTTTGGTAAAACTCCAGTACATGGAAACACTTCAGGATCATTCTGTTAAGTAAAGCATTCCCTTTGGTAAAACTCCAGTACACGGAAACACTTCAGGATCATTCTGTTAAGTAAAGCATTCCCTTTGGTAAAACTCCAGTACACGGAAACACTTCAGGATCATTCTGTTAAGTAAAGCATTCCCTTTGGTAAAACTCCAGTACACGGAAACACTTCAGGATTATTCTGTTAAGTAAAGCATTCCCTTTGGTAAAACTCCAGTACACGGAAACACTTCAGGATCATTCTGTTAAGTAAAACATTCCCTGCAGTCCTCCATATTATTATTACTATGCAATAATGTGTTTTACGTTGTAGCACCATGTGTTGACATACTTGTCACTATCATCATCATAAATTATCTGGGTGTTTTATATCAACATTATCTTCTTAAAAAATAAAATCAGTTTATTTTATTCTTTTGTCACCCTTTTTGCACAAATAATTTGCTAATTTCACCTCATCTAAAATCTTCCTCTTTCGCGACATCACTTCAGAGAGGTTTGATCTAAAATCTGTTGTTCTACTATATTTCAAGGCAATAAAGCTTGTATTATCAGTGAAATATGTATGACGTACCCAGCATTTAAATGGTGCTGTCATCTAGACATGCCATATCAACTATGTCAATGGTTTCACACTAAAACAAGCAATGTTTCCCACACATTGTGTAGCACTTTGAAAGTCCGTTACTATAATGCGTGCGGCATATTAGGATTCAAGGGGTTAAGATTGGACTTAAATGCATATACATCCATTATTATTATTATCATTCATATTTACAAACACTCAAACAAAGTTTTTAGCCTTGAAAAGATTGTGCTTCGTGAATTTGCTTGAACTGTAACACCTGCCATGAAAACAAATAATTGCAAAGACACATTCACCACCTTAAATAATGTGTGAAGAAGGATACAAACCAGATTAATTTGGGAGTAGAGCAGTGGTTGTTAAATTCTGAAAGCCCCAGTTTGGATTGATGTATAGAAGCTGTCATTTTATTTTATCATATGTTAATTTAAATAAATCATTTCAGGGTCAGCCTTCAGGTGAAGCTTTCATCCAAATGGACTCGGAGCAAAGTGCATTCATGACAGCACAGAACAAACACCACCGCTATATGTTCTTCGGCAAGAAGCAACGCTACATCGAGGTGTTCCAGTGTTCGGGCGAGGACATGAATCTGGTACTGACCGGAGGGATCCCCACAACCCCTGGGGCAGTCTCCCCTGCCAAGGCAGCCGCACTCCTGTCACCCGGTATGTTGACAGCCCCACCTCCCCCTCCTCCGGGCCATCCACCCCCTACATTCCACTGGGAGCACCCCTTCATGCAGGCGCAGATGGTGGTGGCACAACAAGCCCATCAGGCGCAAGCCATGGCACAGGCACAGAGCCTGGCCATGCGACAGAGTCAGGCTAATGAAGGTATCTGGTTCATGAACCAGCTAGTGGCTGCACACCACCAACAGGCCGCCATGGCTGTGGCTTTAGCCGCCGCTGCATCTAACAACAACTTGCCTAAACAAATCTCGTGGGGGGAAATGAATGGCACCTCCAACGTTTCTAGCGGTCATCACACTTCTTCCACTGTGTCTGTGTCCCTTGCTAATACCAGCAAGCCCCCACCACCAAAAACTGTGGCGTCAATTCCACCTCCATCGGCCATCAGCGCTGCGATGCAGCCCCCTGCACTGCCTTATGGAGGCCTCCTTGCTCAACCCCAGTTCCCCACACATCAGGTGGCCCCACCCGGCTATGTGTTCGTCAACATGTCGGCTCGCTTCCCGACCATTTCGGGATCCGCTCTAATGCAACAGCCACCTCAGATAACTTCTAATGGGACTCAGAAAGGCCAGGTGCCTGCTCTCCCCCAACAAGTTTCCCTCCCCCTATTGCTCAACCGCCCCCTCCCCATGGCATGCTCCCACCTCTGATGCATACTCCACCCACTGCAACAGCCTCTATCATGGGGTTCAAGCGATCCTGGGAGCAAGCATTTCCATCTGAGTTAACCAGCTCTGGGGGTGGAAAACGACCATGGCCACCCAGCCAGTCGGCAGCGGGTGTTTATCCTCCTGCTGCTGCCCTTAATCAAGCTATGGCCTATCAGGCACAGTTCTACTCAACCCTCTAAAACAAACTGCAGGTTTCTTTTAGTAGTGTTTTATTGTCTCTTTCAAGTTTATAATTCTTTATCATTTGTTTTCTAGCTAGTTAGTATGTTTCCACCATTATTTACATCATATAGTTTATTTTGCCACGTTGAAATGTTCCCTTTATTCATTTCTTACTACAGCTTATCATTTGGTATTATTTCCATGTGTTAAGACTACTCATAATTAAGTTTGGCTTTGTAGATAGGTGGATATGCTCATAAACCTAATATATGTTAATGTTTGATCAATCCTCCATGGACATTAGGGCAGTGTGGTGGTACATAGAGGACGAATGATGGTACTTACACTCCATATGTGATGTTGAACAGCTAAACATTGTTTTGTTTTTTGTTATTGTTAGCTATATATTCCATTTGCACATTCCATGGCAATAAGACTTAGTGACATTGCGTTCGTAGAGTTACAAAACATGAATTTATAATCAATCGTTGTTGAGACATCCTTTGTTCAAGGATTTCATATATATATATGTATAATTTTGTAGTTTGTTAACTTCTGAAAGTGTCTTCCCATTGTTCTCATTTAACAACTACATCCTTTTGGATGAACTATTAAAAGAGACTATTTCTTCCAAATGCAGCTGATGATAGGATTCCCAGTTGTTTAACAGGATGTTGAACCTTGTGGCTCTGAATTAGGTTCAAACTCTTCAGTTTCTCCTAGTGATGTGTATCGGGGTCTCTTGTTTGACCATTTGTAACCATTCCCTCCATGTCGTGCCTTGAGATTGCGGACTTGACACAAAGAACAACTCTTTTTGTCGTGTTGGTATAGGTGCAATTTACCTGGATGAATGGATACCTTGGCTAGTTCGGCCAAGTTTATTGTAGATAATGACTGACCTACTTTTCAAAGTTGTGGGGTCTTTAAACACTTAATAAGAATGAAATGCGAGACTGAGACGCTCGTTTGAGTTGAGTGTATTGTAATCATTGACTCGAGTGTATTAAATATAAATTAATTTTTAAGTTGTTTTTGGTATAGACTTTGCAATAAGTACTTGTTTATTAAATATTTTAGAGATAGAATTTAATACTAGAGTCTTTTTTTTCTCTTAATTATGTTGATTTTTTTGTTGTAAATATTCTTTGTAGCTCATTTTCTAGGATTTATGGAAAATACTTTTTTTTTTCTAAATAATATATTACTCTTAAAGAGAATGGATTTAATTTTTTTTTCTTTTACTTATATGGTTGATCTGTGTTGATTAAATAACTTTAATTTAAAGATTTTCTTTTTAGTTAAGTTAATATTTTTAACTTACACAGCACTATTATATTTTTGTGTAAAATTCGCTTTTAGCATTTTCATTGAGTGTTAACTTGTCATTCTGGTATAACAATTAGTTTTTGCATTTAATTTAGATGGAGTTTCACATTTAGGCAATCTTATAAAAAGATAAGAAAAATTAGAAAAGTGAAGTGCTCAAACTGGATGTGTTTAGATGTGAATGTATTCCATTTGTACTTTTTTTTTTTTGAAGAAGTATTTTGGCTATCTTTGAATACCTTTTCCCAGTTATTCTTGCGAATAAAAAAATTCGCAAATAAAATTTATATCTGCTTTTAAAGTATTTCATTAAATCTTTTAATAATGTTTCGGAGATAAACAATATTAAACATTGTTACATGATAATAGAAGTTTCTTGAAACGTTTGTTTTTACTAAACACATATTATATTTTATTTAACTTCAAATTAATTTATCTTTAAATTATTTGAGTTCTAAATTACACATTTGAAAATAAATAAACTAACACCATAAAAAATCACCCTTTTTTTTAAAAATATTGGCTGGACATTGTCAACTTTTCATTGGCACAAAGTTAGTTTAATTTAATGCGATCCAATATGGGTATTCATTAAGTAATGCTTTATTTTTATATACGATTAATTAGTAAAATTTATTTGCTATCTTTGGGAGAGTCATTGTTTTAAAGGACATTCAAATTATGTGGCTTTATTCATGCAATTATTTGGAATATCAAAATTGAGCTTGATATGCTAATATGATGCTATAAATGCTATAACAGAGCACTGCAAGCTGGAAAGGAAAATCAAACTCCTCACCAAAATTGATTTACTATAATCTATTTCAGTGGTTTCCAACTTAGAAAGTGTGAAAGGGCCACAATTGAATCTTAGGGGTGGAAAGAAATAGGACCCACGAAGATACACAAGTTATTATAAAAATAGAGCACAATTAAGTTAAGTTTATTACTGAATAAACATAAATTGCCTCTTTCATTAATTTTCCCCATGCAAGTCTTATAACTTTATGACTTTAGGTTAAAAACATCAATTTTATTACAGTAGATTACTTTTCCAAGAAACTTAGTGGGGTGCCAAAAAAAAACGCAGCTGGAAATCCTTTATTTAGTTTATTGATAACAAAATTTATTGTTTTCCGTTTATTGTTCTATCAAAAAAACAAATATCCAAAATCACTAAAAAACAAGGATTATTATTATTACTATAGCATGTAAAACTTTCTTCGAGATGTGGAAACTTGTATAGTTTTAAGTATGTTGTGCATGACTGGGTGCTTTGTTGAAATGTTTCTTTAAAAAAGTGTTTTAGTTTTTAACATACATTCTAAAAGTGTAGTTTTTCAAAATTTGATGGGTGCTTTAATGGCGTCTCCTTTCTAACCTTATACATTTAGGCTAGTTATAAATTATAGCAGCAGCAGCTGCTGATTTTCCCTAGCTCTCTCGACATTTCTCACAAATCTTTCAATGTGTACTGCAAAAATGTATTTATTAACAAAATTAACAGGTTTACAAATAGAAAA
Organism: Timema podura; assembly: GCA_033556935.1. Lineage (NCBI taxonomy): Eukaryota > Metazoa > Arthropoda > Insecta > Phasmatodea > Timematidae > Timema > Timema podura. The sequence goes on along the minus strand of JAVRXN010000007.1, from coordinate 52,939,712 downwards.
TCAAAATCTATTAAAAATCAAATAGTGAGCACATCCTACCTTTTGAAAGAGGAAAATGTAGGTTTAGCAATCCAACACAAGATGTTTATAGTTTCTTAAGCTTTTCCATCTTCTATTGTATCTCAGCTATGTTGTAACAAAGTGTTAGTTAGAGGGAAACAATTTGGCAACACTGCTCGTTTTCAGTTACTTCACCTACCACCTGCCCCCCCCCCCCCCCCCAACCCTCCCCCGAGTAATATTAATCAAATATTCTTTTTGAACTACTTCTGATAATAAACAATATTATTTAATTTTTTATTGGTTTGTTTCAAAGTTGAATTTGTAAAATTGTTTGTCTTTTGTTAGTCGAAGCCAGGTCCACTGCCTGGCTGTCATTTTTCAAATCAATGACTGTTAAAATGCCTGACTTGCAATCAGCAACAATGGCACACAAGGCTAATTTATGCCTAAACCACATTAAAATAAATACAAAATCTATTAATTGGAACTAGCTAAATGGAGGTTTTCTTTGTGCGCCTTACCACTCAGTCGGGTCAACCATAGTTGTATTGATAAAAACTGGTACCGGTATAGCAATACTAATGCATTAAGTAAACTATGAAACCAGGACACTTTGAAATACCAAACCTACCTTGGCTGCTGTCTTACCATACATGCATTACATTTGTATAGTGTAGCAGTGATGCCAGCCGACCTAAAATATTACCAGGACTACCAACAATAATAGCTTGCACAGGTTACACAAGCTAGGGTATTAGGCTTGAAAATTTCCATTTTATTGTTAATTAGGGGAAACGTTTCTGGGATTCATTTATTACATATGACTTAACACTAATCCTTAAGGATATTCAAGATTTAAGGATGTGAGTAAAATTCAAATTTGAGATTCAAATCCTATTAAAAAACTTTTTTTTTTATCTTTAAAGAGAAATTTGTTATAGAGCTTTAGACCTGCGTATTGGTGGTTCAAAACCAATTATAATTATAGGATGAACTTAACAACCAGGCCCCAGACCAGTAATTTAACATTTAACTGAATATAGTAAATTACATGTTCTAAAACTTGTCAATTCAACATTTTTAATCCTTTATTGAAATAATTTGTTATTTATAAATAAGTTAAATTGACTAAGCTTTATAGTTTGAAATATGAATATGAACATAAGGCTATAAAATGTCAACGAAACATTTCACTTATATGAAAATACTAAGAAGTGAATTTCCGAGAAACCATTTGGTCTCAGTAATACTTTATTAGTTTAAATACAAGGATAGTATATATATAAACATCATTTGTTGAATTGTCAATTTTTTAAATCCAGCTCATATTTTTTTTATCAAATTAAATATGAAAATAGAAGTAATCTCGTTAAAATGAATTGTGAATAATTTAACAGGTACACAAACTAAACTAATCATACAAAAATAATCAAAACCAAAATAAAATCAAAACAACAATACAAATGAAATTAACAAACAGCATAAACTAAATGCGACCACAAGGAGCTAACTCACACATTACCTTGCCATAAACCCTGTCATTAACGTGCCACTATTTATTCATAGCTATAAAAACATTTTACATTTACATTATAATTCATGCAAGCAAACTTGTATTTGTAGAAATACTTTGTAAATGTAGTGTTATGCAAATCACTGTGAACATTTAAACTAGTTAGCTGAGCATTTAACATGCTTGACTCTGACTCGCCTAGCCTTGGATTGTTTATTATTACCGGCACTCAATCCCTTCTTTGGTCATATTTTGTTTTATCTGGTTCAAATTTATCCCTTTAATCCTTTCCATTAGAGTGGGTAATTTAAACAAAGAAAAAGATGGCACTAAATGTCTATGTTCAATAAACATTGAGAGGAGGAAGGAATAGCAATGCCTAAAAACTTACCACAAAAATGTAGACCTCGAACTGCACAATTATAACACAACAAAACACATTGCAATTATTTTCAGGATACATCACACTCCTTTAAGAGAAAAGAGTATATATAACACATTCAGAGCTCTGTGTTGTTTTTTACTCTCTTCTGCAGAAGAAGGAGCCTGACACTTATATCAGGGTGACCTCATAAAATATCATAAAGAAATAATTCACATATCATTATCATATAAAATATCATGAAATGTATTAACACATGAAAGTACAGGTTTTTAAAACAAGGTTTTCTAAAGATAAATCTTTTTGTGCTAAAAACACTCACTATAGCATATGGTTCCTAAATTACATAATGGTGGATAAACATCTTAACATAGCTTACTGAAATGCATTTATTTTTCGAGGGTGCTTTGGTTACCTGTAAGCTGGTGTTTGGGGACCACATTTTGGTGAATATCTTTCCTGTTGCTATGTTTCAAGGAGTCATCTTACGTGTACTATAATTTGGGGTAAGTTTTCTAACATACCTATAATCTCATTTTGGAAAATAATTTATTTTTTGCTCCTCTGTGGATTGTGTTTGTTAGGGTAATGGTAACTATAATAACTTTGTTTTGGGTCGAGGCACACAATGCAATCTCTTATTTGGGATAGAAATATCTTGACGGATGGTATTCACTGCTAGCTAAATGCTTCTTCTCTTTTTAAGGGCTGGTGTATGTTCAGTCTGTACGTTAAACGCTGTAAGGATATACCATACCTAACTCCTGTCTACACGCATACTTCTTGTAAATTAAATGTGATGATTAATCCAGAGATATAACAAGTATAATATAATATAAGTCAAGACTTGGATATTATCTTTTATAATTTATGAAAGTATGGTTCAAATTAGATAATTTATAAATGAACTATCGCGTATAATTGACATCATGATTAACCCTTATAGGACGTTAGCAATCAAATTATTAACTATTTAAATTTACGATTGCTGTAATATGAGTCAAATAAGTACAAACTAATAACATGACATAATACACTAAAAATTTACTACTTAATTAAAATTAAAATAAAAGTCAAACAATTATAACAGTAACGAACTAGTTGTAAAGTTAAATATAATATGTAATATGAGTCAAATAAGGTTGAACTAATAACATAACATAATATATTAATTACAATTCTTTTAAATGAAAGTAAAATTTAAACCATTATAGCAGTAACGAACTAATTATGAAAGAAGTTGGACTTTGGGACAATTTGAAACAACAATTTAAAATAAGTTATACAAAATTGATGAAAGGTTTGAATTGTAACATTTAGTGTTCAAAAAGTTTCCATAAAGGTTTAATTTAGTTTGATAATTATCTAAATCTTATCTGATGTTTTGGTCCCTGTACTCCTTTCGGTGTTCCCTCCTTTCGGTGTTCCAGTATGTACTGGATTCCCATATTCACATACTGGAACACCGAAAGGAGTACAGGGACCAAAACATCAGATAAGACTTAGGTTTAATTTAGTTTGATAATTATCTTTTTGGAAACTTTTTGAACACTAAATGTTACAATTCAAACCTTTCATCAATTTTGTATAACTTATTTTAAATTGTTATTTCAAATTGTCCCAAAGTCCAACTTCTTTCATAACTATTTCGTTACTGTTATAATTGTTTAAATTTTACTTTCATTTTAAATAATTGTAATTAATATATTATGTTATGTTATTAGTTCAACCTTATTTGACTCATATTACATATTATATTTAACTTTACTACTAGTTCGTTATTGTTATAATGGTTTGACTTTTATTTTCATTTTTATTAAATGGTAAATTTTTAGTGTATTATGTCATGTTATTAGTTTGTACTTATTTGACTCATATTACAGCACTCGTAAATGTAAATAGTTAATACCTTGATTTCTAACGTCCTGTAAGGGTTAATCAAAATGTCAATTATACGCGATAGTTCATTTATAAATTATCTAATTTGAACCATACTTTCATAAATTATAAAAGATAATATTTAAGCCTTGACTTATATTTTATTCATTCATTCCTTAAAAAAAGATCAATTAGAATGTTTTCTAAAATGTTATATAACAAGTAGAAAATACATAAGATATATCTATCCTTACAGCTTTTAAGTTAGCAAGTTGGAGATATGTTAAGTATTTGTTAGCAATATGGTTGGCAAAGCCATTTATAACTATAACATTTTAACAAATAAATTATTGGGATTTTTATTTATAAAGATTTACAAGATGTTTCACACAACACCTACGTTGAAACTTATATATATAACACGAGAACATTTATATATATATATATGGCATAATTTTTTTACTAGGGAAATAAGTCCAAGTGTCTGTGTTTAAGATAAATATATTTTATTAAAATATAATCCTGCTGACCCATAATATTTGTTTAATAGATACAGCATAAGTTACAAATGGTTCTGCCATTAAAAGTAAGACTGATGTTGTTTTGGACATGTTTTTAAACTTGCACCAAATGTAAGTGCTACTCGGAATGTTATGTGGGATACGTTTTGGAAAATGGGACACCAAAGTGAGTAGGTACTTGTACTGTTTCACAATCCGTGTTAGTTTGTGCTTTATATTTTATTGCAGACTAAACCGCTGGAACTCGTTTAAGTTTTTAAAAGTTATGTTACATTCCATCTTGGAACTTCTCCAGACACAAACAAAGTAGTTTGGAGAAAAAATATTTAATAAAAGAACTTTTAGTTTAATTGTAGTGACATTTAGCATTGTTTTCTAGTTGTTTCTTTATCATAATTCTGTGTGCATATGTTTTCTGTTTTCTTTATTTTGGTTCTCTTTTTGGCTTTCGCTAGAATATGTGGCAGGGTCTTAATCATGTTGATCTATTTGGGGTTTGGTTAATCTGCACCTTGTTTTGTCCCAACTAACAAAATGGCAGCTAACCTTGAAGGTGTTTTGCTATATTCAGATGTTATACAAAGAATTCCTAATAATTTTGTAAATTCTTTTTTTTTCTAGCGAGAGTTAAAAGTGAATTTTTATGTTATGTTTCTTTTTCTCCCTTTCTGTATCATTTATTCGAATTTGAATAAACTTTAATACTTTTGTGAAACTTTGTTCACAGCAACTTTTTTTTATTATTGGGTTCTAGGGTTTTTGACACCGTGGCAACACTTCATACTTTCTTAACATACATACAAAATAGCTCTCTTAATTTAAGTGTTTCCAAAACTATTTTAATTCTTCAAGGTGAAGTTTATCAAGTTCATGTAATAAATGTAGATATTCAAAAATATTCTTTTAAACATTATATTTGCTTGAGGTGTATTCACATTTCCTTCTGGAAGTATTAATTGTGGTGACGGTGTCGAGAATGAGGCGAGGGGTCTGTACACGGTGACACACACAAACTCTCCCGTTGCTATGCTGAGGCTTATTGCAAGTTCCCCACACTTCACCTGCGGGCCACGGGAAAGGTAGGACCACACATCCCACTCAAAAAGTTCAACTTGGAATATTTCACTTTTATGGCTATGTAACATCATTAAAAATGAATGTTTAAAGAATTTTCAAAGGTTTTTTTTTTCCTTTTAATTTAAAGCTAGGCCCTAACCTGTTTTAATTTTAACTATTTTCTAATTTCTAAACTTTCTAATTATAAATTAAATGTAAATACAAACATTACAATATTTGTCAGAAGTAAATTTATAAAACTCATCACAATAATAATTAAAATAATAATTGGACTGATTTAGCTGAAGATTATCATTAACATTGTTATTTAGTAACTATTGTGATGATGCAATATCACCTCAGTTTTGTCTGCTGTAATTTAAAATTATTCTTTCACTCAAATATCTGTTGCATAGCTGTTAGAAGGCTTAAAGAGGGAACACCACAGGCCATTCCCACAGGCAGACATTCTACCATAGTAACTAACAAATTTGTGTTGGAATACATTAATTTTATTCACTCTTAATTAAAAAATAGAATAATTAGTAATATATTTCTTTGGCTTGAAGTTCAAAAAAATTTGCCATTCAACAATCCACAATTACACATTTACTCTGTCCAATTTAAAATACTTTATTGTTTGAAAATTTATAATAATGGAAATTGATATAAATAAATAAAAATAAACTTATAAGTGTATATTTAATGAAGAAAGCTTGCATAAGTAAAGAGGAAAAAATATGGGAGAACCCAATGTACAAAGGTGACATCTTTCTTTCTTCTGTCTTCTATAGTAAAGATTGTCACACACACATTTCTAGATAATCTCAACAATTGCGTCCCCTTAAACTTCACCCACAATAAATCGCCGCATCGTCCCACCATCCTTGATGTGAAACTGTTCCTTGAAAACAACTAATTCACACCACTGTTCATATAAAACCCACCAATCACCGAACAAAACCTCCACTATCACAGCAGCCATCCTTCATACACCAAAAGGTCTCTACCATTCAGCCTCGCCACCTGAGCTGAAGGGATATGTTTCAGAACCCGATGATTTAACTGAATATTGTAAACAACTCTCCACAGCTTTCCAATGCAGAGGTTACACCAAGCAAAGGCAACCCAATCTCGCGAGCACTCTCCATAGACAAAAAAGACCCTCCAAAAAACAGTTTAAGACATCTCTAACTGGTCTACACCGAATAAACGTTATCCTTAAAAGTGACTACAAGTTACTAGCCAATTTCACCCAGACCCAAAACCTTCTTAGTTCACCCCCAAGAGTTGCTTTCAAACACCCGCCCAATCTCCACTATATTCTAGTCCATCCTAAACTTCCTGACACCAAGAGAATTTGAAAAGAAAAACAAACTATCAAAGGATCATACCCCTTTGGGTAACTCTCGTTGCAGCACATGTGGAATCCACCTCCCATATACATCCTTCAACAGCAAAACAACTAAATTGGAATACAAAATCTCTGGTCATTACAACTGCAAAACAAATAACTTTGTTTATCAACTACAGTGCAAATCGTGATGCAGAGTATATAGGCCTTACTACAGGTTCTCTCAGACAGTGAATTAACAATCATAGCTTTGACACAAACCACAAAGACCCAGACAAGCCTGTACCCATCCATGCTTGTACCCACAACCAGGACTTTCAAACCTGCTATACCACCATAATATTAAGAGAATTTCCCAAACAGTGCCACAGTTCTCAACTCAAACGGTGGGAAATGGCCCACCAATAGATTACCAAATTAGAAGATTAACACAGTTTTTAATATTATTGTTATTTTGATATATATATATATTTCTATTTTATTATTATTATTTATTACATTTTTTCCCAGTTAAATATTAAATATTTATATTGGATAACCACAGCCAAAACTTTGAGAAATTTATTTGTCCTCTTGTAACAGTTGACACAATGTTTCTAACAGTTTATTTTTGGTTTCAAAATGGAGTAATTTACTGTTTATGTAGAGTGTATTCCCTCTTCCTTTGTGTTTGATAAAGGCAACAATGCCAAAATATTATTCTATTTGTGTTAAAATGTGTGTGTGGCTATTTCTACTATAGAAGATAAAAATAAAAAGATCTCACCTTTGTGCATTGAATTCTTCCCACAATTTGCCTCTTTCCTTAGGTGGGCTTTCTTCATTTAATTTACTCTTATTAGTTTATTTTACCTTTTTTTTATTAATGTCAAGTTCCATTATTATAAAATTACTTTTTATAAACTATAAATTAATTAATGAATAACTGTTATCACGAATATGTTATGTGGTGTTCTCTCTTTTAATTGATATCACTCTGAAGGCTTGCAGACCATATATTGTTTTACTATCATTTAATCCAAGATAATGCTTTAAACTAATTGGCAATGTTGTAAATTCAAGAACAAGTTTAATTACATGAGCTTCCACATTTTAAACTTGGATAGAGCCAGTTCATTCTCTCTTTTTAAAGTTGGATGATTCCATACCAATAGGACCATTCATATGGATATAACTCGCCATTTTATTGTTCCTCAAACTAGGTATGTGGTGTGCTTCCAAAATATATCCAAATAAATTAAAAATAATTTAATATAATGAAAATATTTATTTATGGTGGTAGTACAACAGTGATACAGAACCTATCTAACACCAAATATTACAAATGGATGGTTCTTAACTATCATGAATGAAAATATAAATACGCATGGTTTAAGACGCAAGTGAAAAAAGAGCCAAACGGTTTTAATAAAGCTTAGTCTAATGCTCCATGGTCCTCTTACTTTTTAAAGTCTGCTTTAATATTATTTATAATTTGTTTGTGAACTCTTTAGCCTTTCTCATGTTGATCACTGAGAAAACAATTTTGCCAATGAAATTAGAAGAAAAATAAAAGTTTGAAGCTCGATAAACACTTTCATAGCTAAACTTTTTATTTTACTCTTCATAGAAAGTATTGGTAGCCTTCTATTTTATGAAACAATTTGAGAACTGCTCTTGAAAGTAAGTAAATGAAAATCCAATAAACGTTTGTGTCAACATAAACTTAATGATTTATTTTCAACGATTATGCTGATGTTAATTTACTAGCAAGTGGTTCTGGCACAGCTGATGCTCCACACTCTGCAGGATATTATAAAACTCAACCAAGTTTTATTAAACCTGTTGAATAATGGCTTTTGAAATTTATAACTCCATAGGTACATTTATTCGCTAATCTATAAAGCTAGTGTTGATTTATTCTGGAGTAAGGACTAAATAGCATATAATCCGAATGGGTAGAGGACGGAGTAATAATAATAAAATACCAAAGACCGTATTATTATGGTGTGACTTGAATTATAGAGCTGTGTGAACAGGGAGCAGGCTTCAAACAAAAAGACTTGACAAAGGCATATTATTAATATTTTTAAACCAGTATTTAAAACATTCAACCTTCCCCCCACCCCCACCAAAAAAATATCTAGTCTTTTGTTGGGCTGTTAAAATTAAATACTCAGCGAAGTGTATACACAAAATAGCAAAGAGTTTATTTTCAGTAATTGATACAAAAATATTGTTAGATTTTTCTTTTACCTTAAATTTTAATTTTAAACAAATGTGTTTTACTGTAAACTGAGTATGCTATGTCAGAAGTCGGTAAAAAAATCCTATCCATTGATACCTTATTCATCGCTGTAGGCTTTGTATTAGTTGAGAAAAAGGGATGTTGACAATATAAATAATATATAGGATAATATGGAAATGTACATGACTATTATCAACATTGTTTTTGAACTAAATTGAATTTATCTTGGTTGTTCATTGAACTTGAAGAAGCAAACATTGCAAATAATCTAATGTACTTGGATATTTTATGCTGTCAACAAAATATATCTGACCATGCCATAAATATAAACTTCATAGTCAGGACTCTCCCATTTAAATACTAGGATAATGTTTGATTACAATACTATAGTGCCAGTAGGGCAACAATTATTTATGTTTGCCTAGTATAATAAAATGACTTTGAACCACCATTGAGCAAGTCATATTCCAAAATATTATATATTTAGTCCCAAATAAATTTTATATACATCTTTTGAAATAGGACACACATTGTTTCGTTTGTGCATTTTGTTCAACTTTTTTTTTCTAACTACAATTCAAGTATGGACAAAAACTTTTTTTTTTTACAAAGCTAATGTTAAATTACTACCCATAGATATAAGAAAACTAAGGTAGACTTTGTTTGTGTACAAGAAAAAGAGTGCTTTCAAAGCAATGTTGGTACTAAGGCAAACTAACTTAATATTTTGCTTGTGTTCATTTTTTGCATTTTTCTTAACAGGTTGTAAGTGTTAAAAAGATCAACTGCAAAAAAAAAAAAAAAGGTGTGGTGCTAGTGGTCACCCTTGGGGGCCATTTTGTAAACAATGGTGTCGGAAGGTTGGGGATGGCGTACATTATTTTATTTCTCCGTTGTAAGGTGGGAATAGAAAAACCTCATGAAACTCATAAGTTTGAGAAAAATTTGTTGTAGTGATGTTTAATGGAAACTAAAATATTTAGTGTGTGTGCAGGATTATGTGATTGGGTCTGGAGATGTTAGGAATAAACACACACATACAAATACAAAAATCAATGTTGGGTCTTACATAGATAAGTTGTTTATGTGTGTGTGTTTTTCTAAACTCTGGGCTAAACTATCATACAAGCCTACAACTAAAATAGTTGAGCAACCTTTTAATGTTTGTTGAAAATATGTTTCAAATGCGTCATTTGATTTTTCCTGAATGTTTATTTTAAATTCAACATGTTTCAGGAGCTACCATTGAAAAGCAAAGTATTAACATTAAATGAAAACAATATATATCTTGTTTTAACACAATAATAAAATGCTGTAATACCAGTCTATAACGGTTTTTAAATTTAAAACTGCTTATGCTTTCATGAGGTTCTTTATTTAATTTCTGGTGATATTTTTAATTTTTCATACTATTTATGTCTTGCATGAGGGTGGTTAAGTATAGGGGCCTTACATGTTTGTGTGTTTAGAATAAAGAACCTTTCACGGGCTTTGGTTTCACAGCTCAATGTACAACTGTCATAACTAGATAGCTTTAATACACACTAGTTGATGCGATTAAGTGCCTAATTTTTCTTTAGAAAAATCTGTAGAAGAATGTCTTTTGTGGAAATATACTGCACACTTTTGATCATTTTGAATACTATAGCTGGTTAACCTTATCGGAAATCTGTACCTTTAGGTTAATACTTATAAAAAAACTGTTGTGTGTAAACGACTTCTAAATTATTCTAGCACTACATTAACTTAGTTTTTTTTATAACTGTCACAAAATTCTCAATATGTGATGAAATCCAAACTCCATTGTAAGTGTATTAGTAATGTATATTAAACCGTCTCCCTCTGCTATCACTACATCGCGACATGCTATCACTACATCGCGACATGCTATCACTACATCGCGACATGCTATCACTACATCGTGACATGCTATCACTACATCGTGACATGCTATCACTACATCGCGACATGCTATCACTACATCGCGACATGCTATCACTACATCGCGACATGCTATCACTACATCGTGACATGCTATCACTACATCGTGACATGCTATCACTACATCGTGACATGCTATCACTACATCGTGACATGCTATCACTACATCGTGACATGCTATCACTACATCGTGACATGCTATCACTACATCGCGACATGCTATCACTACATCGCGACATGCTATCACTACATCGCGACATGTTGCTATGTTTTTAACTTCACCACTTTCTAGTAATGCCATTATTTCTTTGAAATTATCAAAAGAGATTCTGAGGATAGAGTTGGGATTCGTTGGGTTCTCCCAGATATCGTAGAGGACCCAACTGAATGTGTGGTCTGTGGTCAGACACACAAGGAGGGGGGAGGGGGGGTGACCATTGCAGTCCAAATTTCATTCAGGTAAATTATTCTGCATTTTCTTTAAACCTGTCCTCTAATCTTGTTCTTTAAGGTGGGAATATAGTGAATGATAGTGGGCAGCATTTTTACACTTTTAGCAAAATATAGCAAAAAAAACAAAAAAACTCACCCAGTAGAAACATAGAGCTTAATTTTATTCACCTGGTGATATCAACATTTGTTGAATATGTGTCACGAGCATAGCGGCAAGATGACAAACTTTTTAAATTAAGAAAAAAAGTTGTCATAAAAATCCAGGACACCCTTGACAAATATTCAATAAATGTTGATATCACTGCATGAAAAAAATAAAACTCTTGGTTTCTACTGGTGAAATGTTTGATTTATTTAGATTAAAAAAAGTTTTCCGATAAAAACTGCAAAAAAAAAAAAAAACTGGCCTTTTCTGGCGTCTTCTTTCACTCCATCTCAAGCACCAAAAGGGACATTAAAAAAAAGTAATGTTTTTTTAATTTTATAAATACACTGTCATTAATTCTTGGTCCAGGTTTTTAAATATGTATCATGAGAAATAATTACAACGTAATATTTTATACTAAAATTTAATTTACCTGTATTTTAACTCCCATACTCGACCAAACCTCTGAATCATAGGTGTCTTGAGATCTTCTTAATTTTTTATAGTGGCCAGTTGTGGGGGACATTCATTCATAACAGACACACACTCACTTTAAATTAGAAAATAAATATTATTTTGCATCAAATGAGAAACACAATTAATATAATAATAAAATAAATTCTATAAATCATTTTAAAATGATGTTTTCTGAATAAATTATTCACGGTTTCTTTTATGATGCTAAGAATGTCCCATTTGAGTAAAGGGGGTATGAGCAGATGATTTTTTTTAAAATTATTTTTAGCTTTTAAATCAATAAAATAAATCATTGTAAGTTAAAGGTAGGGAGGTAGCCTGAAAGATGAATATGAGCTCAGTAGTAAACACCATATAGAGAACCTTTGAAATATTCTTTTATATCCCTTTTCTATGCGTTTAAATACACACACACACACACACACACACACACACAAATTAAGATAGTTAAGTAAAAATCATCTTTAAAAAAATAAACACACAAACATGCCTATACATGTTAGTTTGAAAATTAAAATTAGAAGAATTATTTTGCTAGACATACTGTTATAAAATTAAGTTCTGATTTTGGCTGATAAAGAAATTTACTAAAGTTAAGTTCTAGTTTTGCTTTACAATTTTTGTTCAATTGTATGAGGCCATCCATACAAAAATTTTTTACTGTCTTAAATATTTTGTATTGCGCTTATTTTCAGGGCAATACAAAACTCATAAATCTATAAGTTAGATGGTATGGCTTCAAATTTGCTTTTAAAAATTTACTTAAGAAACAATTTGTTTGTTTTGATCTGTGTTTGAAACGTAAACGAATTTTTTCATGGAACTTTAAATATTGTAAAAAAAAAATTCTTGCAAATTAAACACCAGTTCTGAAACAAAAAATATTTGAATATTTTTTAGGTCCAATTTTAGCACTTATTTTGAATAAAAGAATTGTCAAGTAACCGAATGTAATGTTTAACAATAGCATGAACAATGTTGTCTTGTGCTCCTACAGGTGGCACCCTGATGCCTCCACCGCCATTTGGCCCGGCAGCGACGTTTGCCCAGTTTGGCCACACTCCAACTCAACTCATCCCCGCGGCACCTCCACTGGCTGCGAGACATACCTTCCCGGTGGCATACCCTCCGATCTTCTATTGGCCGTATCCCTCTCCTCCAGTGAGCCCCACTTCGTATTATGGGGGGCCGATGCCTGCCGCCCTGGGACCCCCCCAGGGGCCGATGCAGCCCCCACAACCCACGCTGGTAATCATGCAAGGTCTTCCGTACTCTGCTAATGTGGGACATGTACTCAACTTCTTTAGTGGATCTCCAGAGGTTAGGGGCTATAAACCAGCAGCTATTTCTAGGGGCTGATCTTGTATCCAGGGGATTAAAAAATATAACAGTAGTGTCTCGGCACACCCACGTACACACAGCTGTTGGCGCCAGCGATCACAATCCAAGGTCGTTCAACTGTATAACCTCTCAGTTTGTTTGTGTAACTCGAGTGGAACAGTCGTGCTGTGGTGTTTCTACAAGTGCTGTGTTTGTTAGTTTTCCAATTCAGTAACGTGTTATTCAAATCAATACATTATTAGATGTACAGTACTGTACTGCATTTCTGTATGTACACCATTATATTAATACGTAATATACTGTACTGTACATATATTACTGTTACTGTACCATACAATACTAAAGTACAGTACAACTGTACCGATAATATTTGATACTGTACTGTGATTCATCCTTGTTTAGTAAACATGACACAGTAAACATGACACAGTAAACATGCATCTTATTCGTAAAACTCTACATTTAAATAACTCAACACCATCTCAGTTCATATTAGGTCGAGTTTCCGAGACTCTACTGTACTTAAAAACTAAATCTCACTTTACTCGTAGCAAACTTGATTTTAATGACATTTGTTTTGACTTTTGCCACTTAAAATATGCAAATAAACATTTACCTTAAAATTTGTTCTTATTAATAAAACTAGGTAAATTTCTTATTCTCTTTAAACTTACAGTTTTGTTTTATAAGTCTTTTACATTAAAAATACTAGTATTTTATCTTAATTTTAGTAATTTGTCTGGTAATACAAGCTAAAAAAAATATAAAGAAATCACTTTTACCTTCATAACTTTTCAAACTCATTTTATTTTGATTATTATTATGTTTGCTACACATGACATATGAATCACTTAACCAAATAATTGTCTTAAAAATTAATAGCCTTTTGGTTTTATTTTAGATTAGTAATTTCAGTAAAATTTATCCTTTAAAAAAATATTTTTTCGTAGATTTTTATGTGATATAATGATATACACCACAATTTTGTTTGTTTGAAAGCCAAAAATTTGCCTACTAATGTGTTTGTATACCACTGGATATGAGATCAAGTTATTGCATTTAATTTTTATGCTTATTTTTTTAATGTTATGGTGGTACTTTGTGTCATATTTCCCTGGTGGTATTTTGTGTTTTAAGGGTGGTGGAATTGTGCTGAGGTACCATTAACCTAACAAAACCTCTAAGAATGTAGGTTTAATTTCATTATCATTTGAATCAATTTGGAGGCAGTTAAAAAAATATTTAATCTATAGTAACAATGGGTATTAAATGTATTCTTAAAAAAAAATCCTCTGAACATTTTACAAACTCAGATTTTCTGATTCTTTTTTTATCTTCTCTATAATTTTCATACCTTTAGCAATGCAAGTTAAAAATGAACCTTTGCTACATTCTCAACGAGATATTTTTTTTATTACAAAGGCCTTAGTTTTAATGTTGAAGTCATCCAATAGATTTAACTAAACATTGTAATAACTAAAAAATTTAAGCTGGTTAAAATAGGGTTATATTTTATTTTTAAGATGAAAATAGATATATCTAATAGAACAAAGTCACTGTACGATACATTATTGTTGTGATATATAATTTTGTCTTTAATCAAAGTAAAAATTTTGTCTTTAATTAAAGAAATCTGGGGCCTATTTGAATATACTAATATAGAACAAAATAGGAACTATATCAAAAATATCACAATATTTTGGTACCTAACTGATCATTTAACTACTGATGTAATAGGTAATTGATAGTCTAAAAAAACAATTAATGGCTATAAATAAAAGCTAAAATTCGAAATTTTACTTAAAATCCAAACTTGACCACATGTATGAACACTGTGTTCCTTTGATTATGCTCATCTTAAGAATAATAACCCTAACAAATTGCATTTCCTCTCACAATTTATTCAAGTAGAAAACATCTACCCTCAAATAAGTAACGGTAGAAATTATTCATAATTTCCTAGTTAAATACAACTGAATCCATCTTTGACTAAATTAAATAAAACAACTACACTTTTAAATAATGTTAGGTTATAAATTAGTCTTTTTTTGGTAATTTTTCTTGGTACTATAAACAATCACTGTTGTTATAATTATTTACTTATATGGATTCATCCTTTGCACTAACATTGGATCAGCATTTATACTCACCAACAAAACAAGCTTTTTATTTATTTTTAAAAGTAAAATGTGGATTATCTATAGTGTTTCCCTTCTGTTTACGTGGTGGTAATGTAATTTTGTTGTCCCATCAATGGTCTTTTTTTTTTATTGGCTCTAAATCTTTTACTTTAAACACTAATCGCAAAGTGTTTATGGTAGTTTGTTTGGATCAAAATCGACGAGGTTAAATGAGACTCTTTGAGTCCATAGGTCAAATTTTGGGTGCAATCTGGACAACTTATTTTACAATATGTTTCCCCACCCTTTCTTCAAGAGAACGACAATGCATTTCCTTAAAATTCACCTTCATTATATTATTTGAGGTTAAACAGTTTAACTTGCAATAGCCAGCAAATGTTATTAATTCAGCTACTACTACAACTTTTTTTTTATTATTCTCTCTCTACACTAGGAGTGCATGTATCTGGTGTCTGGCCGTAAAAACAAAGCTTCACACATTTAATGTATCACAGATACCTTCGAGAGGAAATATCTCTTTCATTAGCATTTTATTTGATCGGTAATGATTTGGATCGCTTACTTGCCTAAAGTGTGTTGTGTTTAAATAAATATGATGGGTGGTTATTGGCATTTGTTGTTCTTTGATGGTGGTTATATTGGTTGGTTTTGGTTTCATATGTAGTATTTTTTACACTTTTACGTTTTTTCTGGTTTAGTATACATATATTATTAATAACTAATGTATCAAAATTATTAATTAAAATATTTTAATGAACATTTTATTAGAGAAAATAAAAAAAAAATTCTTGTTTCTCATTAGCGATAAGTTTAATCTGTTATACACATGTTTTTACAAGAAGTTCTCCTGTAAAGTGGTAGTTACATTCCTGAAACATGTTAAGATCGAAAAATGTTGTTATGGAAACCATTGATAAAATAGGAAAATATATATATATATGCTAAGGGGTACCAGATACTGACCAAACCTATGAAAAATCACTTTTAGTTCAAATTTGGCATATTTATAGTTGAGTTTTGTTATGTAATACATACGTAGTGTTGGTTGTAAAATAATGTAAAACATTAAATAATAAGCATTAAAATACCAACATAATAGCTTGTTTTTAAGGAAAACCGGTTATCGCTTGTTTGAGGTATTTTGCTTATGTATATAAGAAGGTACAGGAAAGGTAGATAAAAAAGATATAAAAGGGAATAAACACAATACGTATTTTAAAATTAAAAGAACACAATTCACACTTTACACTGCTGCCACTGGACAAAGAAGAGGTAATGGCTGCCTCTTAAAGGAAATCAATCATTATCACCGAATCCCCTGACATAGGTTTCATTTAATCAAAACTCAGTCAGGAGGAAGTGTGATAGTGCAACTCAACTTCCTAAAAGAAAAACAAAAAAAAACACAAAAGGGAGAAAAACGAAATTGATAGAGAAAAATAGGACCCTTAGATAGTAACATGTAAAAGGAACAAAGAATATATGAAGGACAAATACAGGAAACAGACATTGGATGTGTGTGAACAATATTGCAATTGAGCTGGAAACAAAGTGAAGCATATTAGAGCAAGAAAAGTTGTAGCAATAGTGGCAGAGAAAAAAAGGGACTAGCCCACGGAATCAGAGACCAACACTGGCACACATGCTCTAATCAACAGCTCTGGTCCAGAAACAAGGGACTAGCCCAGGGAATCAGAGACCAACACTGGCACACATGCTCTAATCAACAGCTCTGGTCCAGAAACAAGAGATTAGCATGGTGAATCAAAGAGACCAACACTGGCACACATGTTCTACTCAACAGCTCTGGTCCAGAAACAAGGGACTAGCCCAGGGAATCAGAGACCAACACTGGCACACATGCTCTACTCAACAGCTCTGGTCCAGAAACAAGGGATTAGCATGGTGAATCAAAGAGACCAACACTGGCACACATGTTCTACTCAACAGCTCTGGTCCAGAAACAAGGGACTAGCGCGGTGAATCAAAGAGACCAACACTGGCACACATGTTCTACTCAACAGCTCTGGTCCAGAAACAAGGGACTAGCGTGGTGAATCAAAGAGACCAACACTGGCACACATGTTCTACTCAACAGCTCTGGTCCAGAAACAAGGGACTAGCGTGGTGAATCAAAGAGACCAACACTGGCACACATGTTCTACTCAACAGCTCTGGTCCAGAAACAAGGGACTAGCGCGGTGAATCAAAGAGACCAACACTGGCACACATGTTCTACTCAACAGCTCTGGTCCAGAAACAAGGGACTAGCGTGGTGAATCAAAGAGACCAACACTGGCACACATGTTCTACTCAACAGCTCTGGTCCAGAAACAAGGGACTAGCGTGGTGAATCAAAGAGACCAACACTGGCACATATTCTCTATTGACAGCTGTAGTAATAGAGCAACGGAGTAGATGCATGGAATCATATTGGCCCGCTATTGGAAATCACATAATAACTGTTTCAGGACCAAGTTAGTGAAAAATAATATAAAATGTTCTTATTGTGTTATATTCAAATCGTATAGTAGGCCTAATAACACATGTTTTAGGAGAACTTCTTGTATTTGGCTTAAAATTATTCAATGTCTGTGATGTAGTGGTTTTATTAAAAACTCAATTTATTTGTTCATTAAAAATAATACATTCCATTTTAAAGCTGATGATTGTCTAAACATATTGCTGGAAACAAACCATTTATATAGCAAATTGAAATGTATAGGCATAGTATCAGAGGTAAGCGATATCTGATATTTTTTTTTATCATTTTCTGTCACATTTTTAGACACAGTTTTATGTTATGAAAATAATTCAAATTTATTATCAAACTCCCATTTAGCTTTAGTAAAGATAATATCAAAATAAGTGAAATAATACTAAATTGATACATTTTAATCTCTTCTCTTGGTAAGTTTTGGTTACTTTTTTTTAGCTCCGCCTCTTAGTACGCATTTGGGTTATACACCTATGTACTAATTATACTAACGTGCTAGGGATCGGGAAGGTTGAATTTAGAGGAAGTGAATCCACATTTACATGGAGGGAGAGTGGAAAGCCATTTAGGGAAAAAAATGTCAGCACCTGACCAGGATCGAACCCCCATCTCCCCTTCTTCGGCAGTGTAGACTATTGTGAGAGTAGCGCTTTAGACCATGTGGCCACTGAAGTGGATAGTTTTGATTTGATTCAAGTTAAAAGTAATAATAGTAATAATATACTCTTTTTATTTTTACATCCATTACTATTTCTAACCCATAATCTGGGTTAGTTTTTTTGTATTCAAGTCGCATATTTTTGCACAACCGGCTGGCAAGGCTTGTTCATATACCTCTTATCTAATGTATGACTAGGACAGGCACAACATCCAGTTCCCGGTCATTAATTAAGTCACGCTACCAACTGAGGTAATGTGTCGGATGCTAATAATATACTATATAAACCATAAAATGATGAAGTTCATTGGTTTAATAACTTTAATTGATTTTAAAAGATGTGTGGTAGGGGGATCTTGAATGATGTTAAAACTATTATTATTTTCAAGTTTGAGCTACATCGATGAAATTGTTTTTGATGTTTTCGCTGAAGCTACAACAGCCATCAGCTTGAAGGGGTCTGGTTGTTTTGACTTGAATTTGAGGTATATTTAGTCTTGATGTCCTTTGTTGGTAATTCCACCTGAGCCCCGAAACATCAAAAGCAATTTCCTTGACATGGCTCAAGCATGAAAACAATAATATATATTTATTATTATTATATTAAACACGGGTCACAAAAACCTTCCAAAACAAATTAAAATCTACTATTAAAGCTTCTGTTATTACATCCCCTTCTATATGGATCTAGTTATTTTTTTCTCTTATTAAAAAGGAATATTCTACACATCTACCCTTGTATGTTTACAGTTTTTGTCAATGATGATTTTACTTAGTCAAAACGCTGGCAATCAACGACAATTTATTCTATTTCCAACCTCTTAAGGGGGGCCTTAAAATCTAAGCAACTTGTTAGATTTTAGCTCTAAGCAGTTGGTTTCAGATTCTAGCTCGGGACAGTTTGTCTTGTAACTTAAGGTTGCTTTTTATATACCTTTAAATCCAGACCCCTTTTTCGAATCACATAAATAATTATACATCCCTTAGAAAGTGATGCACAAATGGGAAACTACTAAAAAGCAATTAAATCTTGTGTATTTTTTGTTTTGTTTGAAATACAGTTGACACTCTTTAGTTCGGCGACCTGACATAGACTGGACCACATAATTCGTCTCCTACAAACTTTATACACCCCTCATCCATAGTCTTTAGGCCTGCCATATCACTATACATACTTACTGATATGTCATACAAGGGAGAATAAAGCTTATAACAGGAAATAATACACAGTCTTTTACAATTCTTGCTCTCTTGGAAGATGAAATTAAGAGCTAAAATAAAGCCAAAACACTCGGCGGCAGACACAAACAAATTTATCTCCCTTTTACTGTTAATAACCCGCCTCGGTGGTGTAGTTGGCTAATGCGCTAGTCGTGTTGAGCTCGACTGCCGAGAATGGGGAGATCGAGGTTCGAATCTCGGTCGGGTGAACTGGGGGTGGTTTTTCCTAAATGGTTTTCCACTCTCCGTCCACGCAAATGCGGGTTCACTTCCTCTAAAATTCAACCCTCCCAATTCCTAATCCATTAGAGTAATTAGTACTTAAGCGTATAACCCGAACGGGTAGTAAGATGTGGTGCTAAATATTATTATTATTATTATTATTATTACTGTTAATAACACTGTTCCGGTGGCTGCCCCACAATCTTATAGTGGCAGATTCAAAACATGCCCGACAGCGAAAACAGAATGCCGGTCTAGATAGATTAAACTGTAGTTACAATCAAACACATTACAAGTCGGCTTGCTTTAATTGTAAATGCGGGTATCTCTTAAAACCTGTTTTAATTGTAATCCACTCATCACTATTTCATGTCTAATTTTAACTAGTTCAGCATACACAGATGATAGGTTAAGCAGCTCAGCTTCTAATATTAATGCAGAGCTCTCAAGTGCAAAATAACTTGATTTAGTAATAAAGTAAACATTGAAAGGAGGATATAAGGGTAAGGCCTAAACACTTACTAGAAAACTGCGGGCCTTAAAGTTCACAATTACAAACACAACAAAACACATAGTTATGTAGGCTCTGCCTTAAAATATGAGTGAAGAATGACCCTGGGTACGGGACGACTCCTGGATAGCTCAGTGGTTAGAGCATTGGCGTACTAAGCCAAAGGTCCCGGGTTCGATTCCCGTGTCCAGGTGTCATTTTTCAATTTTCAGAAGATAAAGAGTTCAGGACTTTCTTATAAGATACTCACATAGTTTTTATCATAGAGTAGTAGAAATACCCTTGACAACACATTTATTTGCTTCAAACAGACAGGGAAAAAATAAATCTCTTCATTTTATTTCTTCCGACCAAGTTTTTAATACATTAAAAAGAAATCTAATCAAAAGTTTAATATTTCAACTTGAGGTAGACATGTTTTTTTATGCACAGGGGCTTCTAATTTTGAAATTTCAACCCTCTGCGTGCGGTAGATATCGCATGCAATATTCATAACAAACTCTTCAGTTTATTAATAAAGATTAATTATAATGTTAATACCAACCTTGACGCTGTTTTAAAAATATTTATGAAGTGTGTGTGTATATATATATATGTGTGTGTGTGTAACACCCCAATAGTGAAAAGTATATTAAACTAACTCAACCTAACTTAACATAGACTTCCATTTTAATACAATTAAAAGTTAAATTAACTTAAAGACCAAACCCGTTGCTCTCTTGTACATTTCACGGACCGGGCAAAAACCCAGTTAGCTCATGAAATGAGTAATGATTGGAGCTACCCAGTTAATGAACTAATCAGTTCATGAACGGGACTATTTTTTGCCCGGTCTGTGAAATGGTCAGGATAAGAGGCCAGTTAATGGAATGGGCAAAAATTGGCTTGATTCATAAATTGGACAAATTCACTAATGGGGTGTAATATAAGCACGATAATTTAAATTTACAAAATTTACAAAATAAGTTTTGAGGACAAACCCATACACAACTACAAAACTATGTTAGTTGTCACATGAGATAAAACCAGGATATTTTAGATAAAGAGTCAGCCTTCCTAACCACTAGGTCAGTTTGGAGTAATGGCAAGCATCCATACAATCGCCACTCTATTGTAAATTAAATTATTTTTAACCATGGTTCAGTAATTGAAGTGACATAAAACTGTGATTCTTAAAAATAGCGATGTCAAACGATGTCAAATTTGTTAAAGGATGATTTCCCATTTTGTGTGCTTAACATAATTTCACAAAAATAATATTTATAAAACATTATTTGTATTCATAATGATACCATTTTTTTACCGTTTTTATTCTTCCCTTTTATTTGTATATATAATTATACCTTTTTTTTACCCTTTTTATTCTTCCCTTTATTTTGATTCCTTTCTTAGGAAAGTTGCATTGTGCGTTTCACACTCCTTTCTCAAAAATTCATATAAAATGAAACCTAAATCAAAGGGCTTGGTCAATATTGAGCAATTTTATTTATAGATGTTTGTCCATTGACAGCAGTGTAAAGTGTGAACTGTGTTCCTTTTTTGACTATAAAAGCAACAATATTGTGTTTGCTACTCAACCCCATGGTTGCTATCACATTATTATTGAAAATAAACATAAAATACAAATGTTTCCCTTTACACTGTTAACCATTTAATTAGTAAATGATCAAACATGCTGGTTGTGAAAATAACATTTTGAAAAGTTAAATTATTAGGTCATAAAAAATGGCAGTAAAATGATTTTGGTGTGCGAAATGGGAAACTCTACCTTAAACTATTTTCATAAATACAAGAAATATTACAAAATGTGATCTAACCCTATAACCAGTCTTGATCTAACCCTAGTTTATATAACATTAATTCTAAACAAATTGAACTTATATGATTAATTATTATTCCATTTTTACAGTGGAGCATCGATTATATGAATCCAAGTCACCCCAACACCCATACTATCAGTAAGTTTAAATCCTAATTTTGTAGCTTTTAAATTAAGTTCTTGTATTCATTGAAGGCCTCCAGCCACAACAAAAAAAAAAGCCTTTTTCCTAGTTCTGTAGAATGTAAACACTAGTATTAGTATCCATTTGGGTTATACGCAAATGTTAACAACTACTCTATTTGGATAGGTAGGAGAAAAGTTGCGTTTAAGAGAGAATGAACGTACATTTGTGTGGTGGGAGAGTGAGAAACCATTTAAGAAAATCCACCTTAAATACACTCGACGGGGATTCAAAATTCCTAAAGTGTAGCCAAACTTGTTACAAACACACTACATACCAGGCCATCTTGGGTTTTTTTTAGTTTGATTTTAGGAATGGCAACATTTGTATTCAGTCATTATGGCTAGATTGCAAGCTGATGCTATGTAGTTTTTCTTTCTACAAATACATTCCACCTATAAAACCAATTAATAAATAAAAAAAAAGGTCTCAAATTACTCTTTGAAAATATGATTTTCTTTTTTTGTATGTCTAAAAGGTATTATGCCAAGCGTTGTAGTTATGCTTGTAAGCGCACTTGTGAAGAATAAGGGACTTGTTTTTGTGGAAATACGAGGACAACCCCTTCCTCAGAACACTATTTAATTACAAATTAGTATTATTAGAGATAGAATACTTGAATATCCTCATTATTATAGTAGGTATTTGAGAGATTCGAGATTAATTAAAATCTTTGGCAAGTTTCTTGAATACAGTTATGAAGATTTTGACTTCAAATAACAATTTAAAAGCAATTGGTTAGAGTAATAATAATATACATGACAAACAAAATATCATTTGTCAGTAGCACCAAACCTTAAACTACTTTTTCTTAAATTATTATTTGAAATATTTGTACTCTTAACTAGAATTGTACATTTTTAAAGGTACTGGGATTCGAATTTGGATTTTGGGATCCAAAAGAAAATTTATGATTTAGTTTTGAGATTCAGATTCGAGAAATATATGATTCAACCCATCCCTACATATTACATTCAAATAAATATCATACCACTTTATTATTATTACCAGTGTTACTTTGTCACAGTGATTTGTGACCTTTTTGACCGCGAGAAAAACAAGTGTTGTTAATGTTGTACTACTTGTTACTAGTGATACTTTGTCACAGTGGTTGGTGACCTTTCTGACCGCGAGAAAAACAAGTGTTGTTAATGTTGTACTACTTGTTACTAGTGATACTTTGTCACAGTGGTTGGTGACCTTTCTGACCTCGAGAAAAACAAGTGTTGTTAATGTTGTACTACTTGTTACTAGTGATACTTTGTCACAGTGGTTGGTGACCTTTCTGACCTCGAGAAAAAACAAGTGTTGTTAATGCTGTACTAGGTGACACATATATTGATGAATTTCAATTCAGATTTTTAAATCGACGTCAACAGTGGACATAGTACTGTCCTGCTATTTTTTTTTTTTAATTTTAAAATATATTAAGAACTCTTCAAACACGCATCAATGGTCTAATGCGTTTGTCTCATGCTATACTGGATTGCCAGTTATGGGGAAGTCTGTTTGAATCCCGGTTAAGTATGTTGAGGGTGGTTTTACCTAAATTGTTTCTCACTTTTACTCCACGCAAATGTGGTTTGTTTTCGCAAAGGAGATTACCTTCCTGATACCTATTAGGCTAGCGTATTTAACAGATGTGTCATAACTTAAATGGACTCTAAGGCTCGGGGAAAAACACTCCTTAAAAAGGATTTGATTGCAACAAATTGAACACTTTTGTCCATATTATTTAGTTCACTTTGAATATATAATAGATAACTCCACCATCCAGACTTCCATCCAACCCATCCCCTCTCCCAGAGGACAGAACTACAAGGGCCTGGCCAATACTTAATATTTGACTAAACGTGCTATGAATTTTCAGGTATATATCAATGCTAATTTTCAAACATCAAAAAACCATAAAATTAAGGAAAAATTTCCTTTTTAAGTTTGAAAATGGCCTCTCATTCTTCAAGCTTCTTTGGCCTTCTTGACCAATCTTTACTACCCTAATTAGTGTTTTATTAACTATTATTAGTTATATAATAGTAATATTAAGACATTTAATCTTACTAGAACTCACTCATAGCATTATCAGCTAGTCAATATTCTATTTTCCCTCCAAACGAAGCATCTAGATGCATCCACTATACAAACATGATCACTGTGGCTGTTCTCGACCCCTCACCCCCCTTAGACACACCTTTCCCCTTCAGCTCCATTGTTTGATTAGCTACCCGCTATACTGATATTTTAAAATATCTCTGAAAAATACACTATTTTTACACTAGTTAAACTATTTTCTTAAAACAATTTACATATTAACATGTACAGGTTTTATGTTTAGAACAATAGTCGAGCTTAAATGTCTTATTATCAATATAACTTAAGATAAATTAAAACATAACCTGTCTATTAAAACTGATCTGAACAATGAAGGTCCCTAATTAAATTCTAAAAAAATATATATTTTTTTTCAGAGTTATTGGCAAGATATACTATGCTGGTAAAGTTTAATTTGACATAAAAGTATTGTGATGTAAAAAAATGTGTGAAGCGGTGTTAAAAAATATTTATATTTACTCGTGTGTCTTATTAATGTACCCAAATGAGTATGTATTTTAAATCACTTTAATTAGGGCATCTTGAAAAAATCATATTTACTATTAATATTTATTATTTCCTTTATTTTAATTATTTTAAGGGAGGGGTATCACAATAGTTAGCATTCAATCATTACATAAACTTTTATTTATGTTTGCAATAATTATAATTATGTTAAACTTACTTCTTGCACTTATTTAGTTGATAGAAAAAAAAAAAGGGAGCCTAATAAACTTAGTATTTAGTTCTCATAATTGAAAATGTGGTTGTATTTCTGAGTATCATGAATGTTTTTCTTTTCGCAGCTAACCCCGGAATGCATTCAGCTGCAGCGTAGTATGGATGGGCGAGCAACAGGTGAGGCCATTGTTTGTTTTCCATCCCATGTAGAGGCAGAACGTGCTGTCCTTGAAAAGAATCGTCACCATATTGGTAACCGCTACATTGAGCTTTATCTAATCTGATGTGGCTTGACCAATAAAAATGAAACAATAATACAACAACCCTGAAGAAAAATATTACTGTGCAAGAACTATCAAAGAAGGTTATCAGAAGATTCCATACTTGTATTAAAGGCCATATTATATTGAATATATTTTGTTGGCGAGACAAAATGTCTCTGATAACCACGTTTACTGATATTTAAGAAAACTTGAACAATATTTCTGTATAACTTTACTCATTCAAGTTTTTATTTTTATATGTATATTTATGTATACATATGGATATAGAAGAATAGTGCATAAGACACTTTAGACCCTTTTTTTTTATACATGACCAAAGTTTTTATATAAAAAAAGAATAACATTTTTTTTAAATATCAAACATTACGGTATCAGTTTACTAAACATAAAAAAAAAAGCACAAGTGATTTATTCAAAATGTTTTTCATCTAGGTGCTGTGAAATGACTTGAATAACATGTTCCCAATTACACTTTTATTGGAGCAAAATATTTGCGTAAAAGCATGTATGTTTATCTGTGTGTATGTGTGTGTGTGTGAGAGAGAGAGGAGAGAGAGAGAGAGAGAGAGAGAGAGAGAGAGAGAGAGAGAGAGAGAGAGAGAGAGAGAACATTAATTGATTTACTTCAATAGACAAATTAGAAAATTATCAAATGTAGAGTATAATTTTGCAAGTTTTTATTTTTTATTTTTGCTCACTATATATTTTCAAAGATTTTTTTAGTCAAAGAGAAAAATGCTGTAGCATTCTCTTATCTCTGTAATTTCGTCTTACAGCAATGGTTGTGACACAAGATGATATTTTGAGTAGTGAATTTAAATAATGTATAGCTATAAATATAACATTAATATATTTATCACCGATGTGATTCTAAATAGGCACAATGCTCTATATAATATAGTCCAGTGTATCAAATAAAAAGTATATATACTAACATGTATCTGTACAGTGTTGCACAGGCTGCAAACACTGTACTTAGTTTTGTTAAGTTGCGAAATTGTGAAATATACGTAAATATTGAAAAGAAAAGGAGGAAAAAAAAAAGCTGTAATAATTCATTTGTCGAATGATCTTGCATAGTAGGTTGCGAACATTATATAGATTAAATTTGAAACAAAATACATCTGGAAAAACTCTTTTGACTTTGTGGTCGAAGGGGTGGACAAATGTAGAATTACAAGTTTACATTGTCTGGCAGGATTATTTTTTAGCCAAAGAACTGAGGGAATCTAATGTTTTTAATTTAGTGTAAAGAGTATGTTTGGTCGGTTACTGCTCTACTTTTTTCCCATCATAAGCTCAGTGGTAAGTTGTATGTAGTTTTTGTTGTCAGCTTGTAATGCATAAATAGGAGGCTTGTCTTGATGCACCTGCTAAAATTATACATTTGTATCACAAAACTGTGGGGCTCTGAGTGACTTCTTGTCTCAAAGAAGTTGGGCCGCCTCCTTTCACACGCTCATAATAACCAATAGTGATAATCTATTATAAGAGCATTCATAATTATTATAATGGTTTTTTTTATAGTAGCAAGTGCTTGAAAGATAACATTTCTAAAGTACCACAAATATAATTTGTATTGTGAACTACTAAATATTATGCCTATTCACATTAAATTAGTTTTTGTTTATGTTAAAAAAAGTTTTTATTGCAATGTTGTCATTATGTGAAGTTGAAATTTCCTTACACTTTTTAGAAATTAGTAATATAATTATGTGTGTTTTACTATTAAGTATTTTGTATATATTTGTATATTTTTTATAGTTTTGAAATGTAACTTAAGTTTCTATTACTTAGAAGATATATTTGAGATAAAATTGTGGTTAGCGAGATAAAAATGTTGTTTATAAAACATTTTTAAGGCAGATATTTTATTATTTTTTCCTTAAAGCTTAATTCGAAGTATCTAATCTACTCAAACAACACACATTAGATATTACTATAGCATAATATCTACCTTTTACTTCTATTATTTATAGAATTTAACACTAACTTGACTAAATATTTTATAAAATTATTCATTCTTTGCAAAAGCCACATAATAAATACTGTAGAAAATATTATCTAATAAAGTTTAAAAACAAACTGGAAAGTCATCCTTATATTGGATGGTGCACAAGTGTTGCAATGATATTTTGTTTTTCATAGTTTTGCAAATTTATAATAATTTTAAATTTTAGCATTGGTAAAGAAATCTCAATGAAACAAATTCTAGAAAAAAAAAAAAAAACTAGTGTGTTGCACACACTTGAAAATTATTTTCCACACTGCAAAGACTTTTGTTATTTTCATCATATCTTAAAACAATTGGGTTAAAACAATTTATTTGTAGTATATATAATTTATGCAAGCAGAATATATTTTGTTAAATTACATTTTATCAATTATCACTTTTCATTTTATGATTGCAAGAAATTAAACACACAGATAATTAATTTAGTGAAGAATTGGCAATGCTCAATATTTTATATCCAATACAAAAAACTATATGATGAGATATGTTAGAATTAGTATAATAAAGTATTTTCCTATACAAACAACAAATATCATACGTGTCTTCCACGTGTAATTTTTTAAATTGTGTTTTGTAAATAATTAAATTGACAACTATGTTTATGGAATATGTAGAATATTCTGATACCCAAATCATCCATAAAATATATCTGAGATTTTTTTTTTAACATTAGCTAATAGGTATTTCAAGTTCTGGAATTTTTATTCCCGCAAATATATTTTATTATATAGTGATAGTGTTTATTATTTCTATGCTAAGTATATTTTTATTGCTTCATCCATACATTTTGTTTATTTGATCATTTATATTTGCTCTATCAAACTGTTGTTGCAATAGTGACTGCCTTGTGTATAGATTTTCAACATCATGTATAGAGTTTGGTGATATTTAATTGGAAACCTAACAGTGATCCTAAAATTAATTGTATGAAGCTAAATATGTCCCTATTTCATCATTTTGTTTATAGTTGTAATTGTGTTTTGACTAATTTAATGTAAGATTACATTTCTAAAGCTACAATAATATTATGATTGTCAATCACACTTACTAATAAACTCAAATTTTCCATAATTGTTGTAGACAGAAACTAAACTATTGTCTTAGATTTTCTCTATTATTAGTATTATGTCTTAATGGTTTGTTTCATTTGCATGAAAAATGGTTGAATAATCATGAGCTTCACTGACATAATTGATATTGTTGCATCATTAGGCAATATGCCAGATTAGAGAATTTAAATTTTAATGTTTTATTGGTTTGATGAATGTGTGAACTAGCAGTAATTCAATTGTTTTAGGAAAAAAAAAGTATAACCTACTATGCTAAAGATCTAGGAACAGCAATAAAATATTAATGTATAATTTATTAAATTAGAAGATTTATTAGGAACAGCAACAAATTTGAGGTTTTATATGACAAAGCGTCACTCTAATTAAAACTTTGCTGACCCTGTTGAACTATACAGAATAGTTGATCATACACTTATAAAGGGGACTAAAATGTCATGCAGGAATTTGTTCTGTAAACATTCATATTGCATGACATTGCTCTGTGTTAACCTAATTAATATATATTACATATTAGAAATGTTATCTAATGTTCTTATCATAAAATATATTGTATGTTTTAAAGACATTTATTTTACTTTATTATAAAATTAATTTTGTACTATTAAAAATCATCATTTATATTCTTGTGCTCTTTCACCTAGCTTTCAGGGTTCTCAAAAACATGGCAAACCTCCATGGTTTTAAATTTCCTAAAAATGCAAAAATATTTTTAAAAGTTTTGAAATAGGAATGTATTTTGCATATATTTAATGTGAATAAAATGATTTTACAGGCAGTCCTTGACTTTCGTACATTTTTATTTCTCTCGGTGTATTAAAAATACTTAGCACCGCGTCTTACTATCCTTTCGGGTTATACGATCTAGTACTGATTAGGCTATTGGGTTTGGAATTGGGAAGGTTAAATATAAAGGAAGTGAACCTACATTTGCATGGGGAGGGAGTGAAAAACCATTTAGAGACCCGAGTGAGATTCAAACCTCATCTCCCCGTCCTCAGCAGTCTAGCTCAACAAGAAACTAGCACGTTAGCTAACTACACCGGTAGTGGTTTTGTTGAATGTTCTATAGCGTTGTGCCCTTCTTATTTATAAAAGTGAGAGTAAAATTAAAGCCTGGGAGTGCTGGTACTAGTCTTATAACTTGGTATAATTGAGACAAATAAGACACTTATTGGAATTAAACCAATTAACTGTTCAATTGTGAAGGAAAAGGACATCTCCGAAACGCTAAAGATTTACCAAGGGTAAAAAACTAAAAATTAAGAGATGGGATTTCTATGGTATTAGAGAGATTCGAGATTCATAAGACTCTCGAAAATCGAATCTCGAATACAATTATGAAATAACAATTTTAAGCAATAATGACATTGGTAAAAGTATTTTCACTTTAAAAGGTACTCAAATTTGGATTCTAGATTCAAAATAAAATTCTGACTCTATAAATATAGAACTCTACCCATCTTTTCTAAAAATGTATACAATAAATACATTTTAGTAATATTTTTCATCTAAATGTGATGCATTTCCTAGAACGCCTTATTTACGAAATTAAAGGACTGTCTATATTTTATTATTTCAGAAACTATTAAATATAACAAAGGAGGTAAATAATTAAGATATCCTTAAAATATGTCTAATGTTACTCTAATAATGTACTAGAGTAATAATAATATATGGTCCTGGCGAATTTACAATTTTTCTTGGCCAAAAAATTTTACTGGGAATCCTGAACTTAATCAATTTCAGTTTGGTAAGTTAAAAATCACACTAAAAATTGAGAGAATAATTAAATTTTAAAATATTGTATAAATGTTTCGCATATACAGTACATACACACTTTTTGGTTGGAAGTGATGTTTGAAAGGCCTTTTTTGCCTGTCAGAACTCTACTAAATAATAGGAATTTGGTAGGAGAAAAGACCTTCCAGGTGTAAGTTCCTTCCATATAATGTTAGGTATAAACAAAACATGTTATGCACACAAAGACTTAATAAACTAGACTACTCGGCCAGACTTTCAGTAGCACAACTTACTCCTTAAATATTTTGACATTAAATTCACTATTCTCTTAATTTTGGGTG
Source organism: Timema podura (assembly GCA_033556935.1). Classification (NCBI taxonomy): domain Eukaryota; kingdom Metazoa; phylum Arthropoda; class Insecta; order Phasmatodea; family Timematidae; genus Timema; species Timema podura. The sequence continues at coordinate 52,908,947 of JAVRXN010000007.1, read as the reverse complement.
ATTACCAAGGTCGCTCACAACCATCTGGATGTTCTTCTAACCAAGTTTTCAAGCTCTATTTGCCTTACTAAGAGAAGGTCTAGAATTGTCCGGTTCCTTAGGGTAAGTTATTGTCTATCATTAATACACAATACTTGCGAGATATGTAGATCCTAGAAGCAAGTTAAATTATATAAAATATAAATATATTTCATAGTCGCAGACTATTAGTCAAATTGTTGTTTTCATAGAAAAAATGGCGCCCAATGACTTTCTTAAATTAAATATTGAAAGGAGGATAGAAGGGCAAGGCCTACACACCAGAAAACTGTAGGCCTCTAAGTTCATAATTAAAACACAATAAAAAACATAATTATGTGGTTTTCGGGGTACATCAGTCCCCTTCTGCAGCAAAAGAGAGTAGAGCACCCAATGTTCTGGTAAGTGTGTAGGGCCTGTCCTGCTGTCCTCTTTTCAATGTTTGATATGTACATTGTTATATTATGGTTGAAAGTGGGACAGTCAGTACATCTACCTGGGTAATCCTGGAGTAGCGTCTCTTTGTGCTATCTGCTTTCACTCAATAGGATGGGGATGAGGAAGACATAATTTATAGGACAGTTTCCTATATTTGTGTGAAGGCAGGGTGAGACACCATTTAAAAATGATTTCTCAAGTAAAATTGGCCAGTTTCCGAACCCCGACTTGACTATATGAGCTTAACATTGGGTAAAATAAATGGCTAAGTTAACTTCTTTACACAAAAATAAAGGCTGGTGAAAGCTGGTGTGTTTAAATGTGTGTTTGTGTTAGTATGTTGCGTCACTGTCTACTTGAGCATTTCCCAGTTAAGTTTACAGGCTACCCCACTTTCAGGCCAGTGAAAGACACGTTTTGGTCACTGCGACCAGATCGTTTTAGTGTGTTGCATTGTTTCTTATGAGAGGGGTCAGAATAGCGACACAAATGCAGCGACAGATTTGAAAACGATGGTGTGAGCATTTCTTGGGCGTAGAGACCCCTCACATGAAACAATGCAATACACTAGAGCGACCAAAACATCTGTCTGTCACCGGCCTTAAACATGATCTAGCCCAGTGATTTGTTACAGACAACATTATCCTAGAGCAGTTTATATAAACGTTTGAGCAAGTTACTTAAATAATAGTACTTTAAACAGACAACATGTTCATAGCAAATCAGTTTATGTGAAATGTAGAAATAATAGTCCTTTTGAAATTTAGTTATTTAATGCTTTTGCTTTTTGTGCTCAAAATATATTGTGTGGAGTCTAACTCCATTGTGTTTTAAATCAGGCTCTTGCTCCTGATATCTGGCAACGAGAGTGCGGTATAGCTAGACAAGTTTACCAACTTGCAGGGTAAAAAAAAGTGTAAGTGTACATATAAATTAAGTATGAAGTAGTCTATTTAAGTCATGACAATGTGGAGCCTGTTGTACGCTTGCTTTGTGCATTCCAGGTGCCTTTTCATAATTGTATCGTAAGATTTAAGTTTTTGATGTAGTTTTTAATTATGTACTAATGATCATATTACTAGCTGTAGATATAGCTATGTGACTTTTTTTATTTAGTGTTCCTATAATACATTTTTAGAATGCTTTGTAGAAAAATAATGTATTCATGAAATATTATTTGATTCAAAGTTTATGAAAATTAGACAACCAGAGATTAAATAGAAACAATGTAATTTGTATTATATATACTATCACTCCTGGATGTACGTAAGTGGGGGTCTCGGGGTGGCATAAAATATGGGGATCCCCATAAACCCATATAAGTTACATCATAGCGTGTCTGAGTAAAGCTAAAATCCAAGCAACTGTTTGATTTTATGCAAATTTAATAACAAAGTGAAAGGAAAAAGGCTACATAAAGACTTCATATAAACGCTCATATACGAACTTTCCCTGCTTTCTTTGTAACAAACATGCTAATTAGAGTTTAGGTTTTCTTTCTTTAATGAGGGCTTTTTTAGGGGCCCCGGAACAACCGCCCCAATCTCACTCCCTTAAATCTGGCATTATATACCATGTTTATTAAAACTAATTTAAATTATTTCACACATTATTAGTTGATTAGTTAAAAGTTAGCATATGTAGGTGACAAATAGTTACATTTATTGTGCTACATCAAATGTTTATAAAAGAAAATGACTTTTTGAAATGTTAATAACAACTAAACTAAATTTCAATAAAATGGAAAATAAGCAATCATCATCGTTATGTCATCATTCTTGCGATTGGTTTGCTGTAGCTCTCCACTTGTGTCGATCCTGGCCAAATATTGTACATCTTTGTACCTTCTTGTGCCGACATTGTTCACTATGTGGTTCATGTACCTCAGTCTTGAATCTCTCCTTCTATTATCTTTGTCAAACTGTCTTGTCTCAGTATATGGCCTACTTGACTACGGGACGTCTGTATTTGATACATCCTCCATCCATGTATAGCCAGTAACCTAATAGAAGTATAGAAGCAAATTCATTAAACTTGCACCTCAAAAATACTCTCACACTCTGGCTCCCCTAAAAAAAATTGACAACTCTGACCGCACTAATTATTCCCTTTTTAATATAATCATGTAGCACAAAGCTAAAACATTTTCTCAGACAACTCGATCCTCAACTGTCTTTAATTTAAAACAATTTTGTTTGGCGCTTTAGTCCCTTTTAGCAGGGTCGCATCTGGAACAGGTTTTATTTATATTATCGCATATTAACACGTTTTTATTTCTATTTTTTGATTTGATTGAATATTTGACTTTGCCTCGTATAGTCAGTTATATCTAGCCATTTTATTTCTCCAAGTAATTAATAATTATAGCAAATTGTTTATAGTTTTTTTAATTACTCACAGCATTTTCTTTCATATTATTATAGATTGTCTACATTCTTTGTATAGAGAGTGGTTCAATTATTATTAGTTAATGCTGAGAAAGGCACAACCAAAGACTCACCTTTCATACGCATGTTCATTAGAGTAGTAATACAGACAATATTTTCAACCACACCAGAGGAAAAATAAAAAAAGTTTCCATTACTATTAGCAACACTGATCAAAATCACGTCTTATGTTATACCTGTACTTGGTTCATTATAATCTACAACATTGTTTACGTACACACTTTACTTCACCATTTAATAATTTGTATGAATAAGTACTATATTGAATGGGTTTAAAATTTTAAAAGGAAAAATGCCAGCTATCTTTTTATAGTAAATATAGCAAGCACAAATAAACTTGTTATAAAAAAAATTGAAATGTTTGAAAATGTATTGTTCCTTTTTGTAAACACATGTCCATAGCAACCTAATGTGTGCCTTCTCCATTTTATTTGTCTTTACTTCATAAGAACTACCTATATTTAATAATGAATTGAAAGTGTAAATAATATAATTTAATATAATATTCAAGTTGTTACATATATGATTTATTTTGTTACAGCAAATTAAGAATTTAAAAATAAGTTTATAACTCTGCTCTACTAGTGTTTAATGCTTGGCATGAACTACTGTATTTCACAGCATAATTGTCGCATAGCTTATGCCTAATTATTATAGGAAAAAGTTGGGTACGACCGTTATGTGAAGCTTTAAATAATAATTGAAAAAAAATAATGCTTTTTGCATTATTGATGTATTGCTAGCAGACCATCACTAGTTTCTTGTTTGGCTTGTGTGGTAAGATGCGACTTACACTTGGTAGCTGCGCCCGCCCGGTCACTCCTTTGCAACAAACCATACAACGTGGCTTTAGGAAATATACCTACTGACAATGCGCATGCGCTGAGAATTCTATGCTCCGATAAGACAACTGCACATCCAAGGTCAACAGTTATAGATATTTAGGAGTGTGGAAATTAGGAGGTGGGAGGAGGAAAAACTTGCCTCTGTTTATATTCTAAATTGATGTGACGAACAGGACTATTCTATGTGACAATAATGATGCAATGAAATGTTATGAACCAATTTTTGTACTAAAAGAACAGGGTGCGACCTTAGGTGGTGAAACACGGTAAACACTATAGTAAGGTTAGGAAGGAAGAACTCTTCACACCTACCCCGACCACCCATCCACTTAAGCTAAATCCATTTGCTCAGAAGTGTAAGAATACTCCGACCAACAAAGCTAAAATACTACCCAAAACCCCTAACTAAGAAACAAATACACATTCTCTTATGCAGAATAATTTGCCCATTAGAAATATATTTTCTGATATGCTCTCAATATCTCATTAGGTACCATTCAAAATACTGCTTTCTTCTCAAAGACACAACTTTCTCAACTTTTATTTGGACCCTACATCTATCAATGACCATATTTGACTCATTATCTTTTATGAATAATTCCCGTTGTTGGGGGTGGTAGCTATGTCCTGGAAACGAAACTCCATTTAGATAAAGGATCTCACACTCTTAACAAACATCACCGTAACATTCAACAGACTGACATAATTATCAAAATAAAACAGTTAACCTTGAGCCAGGTGTTAATGAATGCTCCAGCAAAACCTTGGTCTATCAACTGCAGTGTCGGCATTACTCTGACCCTCACGGGACTCTAGGAACCTACTCATACAGACGCTCCTTCCTGGTCTTGATTTAATCTAACCCCTGTTGTCCTCAAAAAGACTGCAAGTGTATACAGCTGTGAAACCACGACTTTAATACTTGCATTTTTACCAATGCCTATTTTGGATATTTCTATATATTTGCGGAACAGGATAAAGAAAGGGGAACAATTAGGACAAACACAATATAACTTTCACAGAGAAAAAAGAAACACAGTTCACATTTTACACTGCTGCCACTGAACAAAAGAGTTATGGCAGCCTCATGTCGCTTCCACTCAATCCCTTGACATAAGTTTTGTTTTATTGGTTTCTCCAAAAGGGAGTTCATCACAACTTCATACATAAAATAATAATTTTTTTAAGTGGAAAAAGGAAAATATTTTCATTTCTATTTTTTTGAATATTTTTGATACATTGTGTAAAGTTGTGAAGCTCAAAAATAAAATATGTTTTTCCTAACATGAGTGTGTTAATTATTCAAAACGCCATTGAAACTGTTGATTACTAAGTGCATTAAATATTTTTTTATAAACATTGATTAATTTATTTTGTTTTGCCCTTTTTCAGAAGATACCATTGAAAAATTTCAATTTCCTTTTTTCATCATATAGCACACCAAACATTAAAACATATGAACTATCTCAAGTCCTAACTAGCTTGGATTAGCGACACTATACTTTATATTATGTTTTACGTATTCTTTTAATATTTTTTTTTTCTTAGAATCCATTTTTCAACTATTTACTTTTAATGAACATTATATTTTTACCAGTTGAAGAACCTTTTCACTAAATCTACTCCTATGCATGTGTGCACCATTAACTGTCTTCTATGACCTACTGTTCTGATGAAGTATTAATTTAGACCACTGGTGGAAGCTAAATAGAGTGAATATCAGTCAATTTCTTCCACCACACAGTAATTTGTCTTATCTTCTCTTAATGTTTCTCGGTGTGAATAAAGATATTGTACATTTTCAAGAATAAGTTGAAAACAACATTTAAAACTTGGAGTTAAGTCTTGCTAACGATAATTTTCTCTGTGGAGTGACCAAGCTCAGAATATGAATGAAATATCGCCATTATTTGTTTTGTGTTTGAATTTATTTGTGATGGCTTGGCAACGTTTTCAATAAGATTTACAGGCTGGTCTTGCTGTGTAATTTAAGTTAAGAATCGAGATTAAAGTGATTTAATTAATGTTGCATGAAATTATGACTTGTTGCATTCCTCAACATTATTAACCAAGACTGCAAATAATAAGAAACTATTAGATACCCATGAATCTTGAACACAACGAATAACTTGTGCCTTTATAAAATAATACTAACACTAAACATATAATTATTTATCATATTGTGCAATTATGCACATATTACTTTGAATTGTATACTTAGAAGAAATATCATGTAGATAATTTTAGAGTGTATTGTATAGAATAATAAATAAATTGATATACAACTTTATATAAGTTGTGGCTTTGAAAGATCCCTGTTTTATATTGCAATTTTTGTTAGTAAATTGACATTGGTTTTTAAATTAAAAACAAGTATGTTGTGTATTCTACTTTTTTTTGATTATTCATATAGTATATATGTAAAGGAAATGAATGCTAGTATTTTCATATTTACATATTATTTCTAAAACATAGTTTTATTATTATATAATTATAATGTTCTTTTTTCAGATTTATGTGATGTATAAATTGACTTAATACAAAAAATAATATTGATTTACGCAATTGCATAAAACCAAAATTTTTAAACAAAATATCATTAATTATATTTTATTTTGAGAAAATTGATAAACTAGAATTAGAATTATTCTAGAATTATTCTAGAATTATTCCTTGTGTGATGAAATAGTAATAATAAAAATGTTTGCTAATGTGTGATTAAAACTATAAGTTGTGTATGATTTATGATTTGTAAATGTGTTGTTAAATTAGTGATTGTGATGCAGTAAGTTACTTTTAATACATTCTTTAGTCATGTTGATTATGATTAAGCTTTTAACTTTCAAGTATGCTTAGTGTTTAACTTAGGTAACATAGCAATAATATATTTATATAGATTTTATCACTTTATACACCGGAATCACTTACTCTTGAAGTTTGATTTTAGTGTGCATGCAATTGTTGTTAATGTGACCAAAAATTGATTTGTTCTTGGTTTTGAAAAGTAGATTTTTCTTTTCTTTTTAAAAGTACTGTAAACGCAAAGGAAAAATGGCGCCAAACGACTATTTTAAACTAAACATTGAAAAGAGGATAGAATGGCAAGGCCTACACACTTTCCACAAAATTATAGGCTGCAAACAGAAATAAAACACACACAAAAAAATATATCAAAATTATGTGTTTTGTTTGTTTTAGAAAGTGAACTTTGAGGCCTATAGTTTTCTGTTAAGTATGTAGTCCCTGCCATTCTATCCTTTTTTCGTGGTTTAATGTAAAGACAATTATTTATAATCGATTTTAATTGATAACATAAAAGTGTTGTTAGCGAAAAGAAAGCCAGAGAGACCTATATATCTAGAGTCGCAAACCTTCCACAACCAAGCCAAATGGAAATTAACTGTACGTCCAATAGACCTCAGCTTGTCGTTAGTACTATAATGTATCTGAGGTTGTCTAAATAATGAGGCATCATGTTAAGATGTGCAATATTATATAAAATATATAAGATATATTCTGATGTTATTAATATTAAATTTCATAAACAATATTGTGTTATACATACATATATTTCATTTTTAATGTTTTTGATTTGTTAATTACGAGTTGTGTAAATGCTCATTTGACGATTGAAAATTGTTATTGAATAATTTATAAGTGAAACAAATATTAAGATGTATAATTTGTCTTTGTTCTTGCCCAGTCAGTGAAATAATTTTATTTTGTAACATATATGAATATTAAACAGATGATAAAAAATGTAACATTAACATTTGCTGTCTTGTATCACATGAAATAAATTTATAGACAAGAACATGTGAATCTGTGAATTCACAATAAAAAAAAACTTAAAAGTTTATTTTAACCTTTAACTCAACCTCATAGCTAAATCGCCGATTCAAAAATTTTAAACACGTAAAGTTTTGCAAAACTTTTATAAGAATGGGGTTAATTTGATGTATTATAAAACATGGACAGTGATGAATTAAAATAAATTGAGGTGTCAAGAACAAAAATAAAGAAAACAGCACAAAAAGTTTGCCCAAGGAATTGCATTAAAGGTTTTATATGAATTTGAAATCACCAAATTGTATCATTTATTACCTCATTGATTGCAGTTCAAGTTGGTTATAACCTCGACTAGAGGAAATGTCACCCTCTTTTGACTCTAAACCCCATTATTAATGAATACTAGTAGCAAGAGAATGGTCAATTGAAGAAAGTGGGAAAAAAGTAGCTCCTAGGGGACTTTTTTGATCTTGTTGCTAATAATTAGTTTAATTTATAATATTCACCTTATAAAACCTCTAAATGAATTTACTAACTTTTTTATGGACCTACATTATATAAGTTAATATTTTTATAACAGTAAAGTTAATCAAAATGATTAATTTCAGCTGATTACAGCAATTCTGTGGGATTTTTACACTCCTGGAAATTAAATTACCTATTAAAACAAAATTATCAGCATAAAATTTTATTAAATCAGTCACATCCATATAATAAATACTCTACCATCAAAAAATGTATCCAATTTGGCAACATTTGTTCTAAAATAAAGTTAGTTTAAAGATTTTTTTAAACAAACCCCCTTTTTTTAATGGTTTTAGCAAAACACACAAAACGAGTATAAATGAGTGACATTTTCAAAATGATATAATAATGTTTGGATAAAAAGTGAAAGTTAATATAAAAATGTAAATTTTTAATCACATGTTATAATTATTTGAAAATCATTCATGTCTGTAATGTTATTTATAAATGACTGCAAGAAACAACTGTACATCCAAATATTTAATAAAAGCGAACAAATGAAGTAGAGTTGTTTTTATTTTCAAAATATGGTAGTATTTTAAAACCCTCTTCTTAAAAATTTCTTTGTGTAAATATAAAATATAAATCATAGCTTGGTTATATGTTTTTTTTAATGGGAATTTACATGATAAGTTAATGATTTGAGCTTTGGGTGTTGTATTTGTCCTACATCTGACCCACTGGCATAACAAGCCTCTAAAAAATATTGGACTTTTTTTTAACCCTTAAATCTCAAATTGAATATCCTAATGGATTTGTGGGATTCAAAGATTAAGAAAATTACAAATGACCCATATCTTCTATTATATTGGTGAATGTTTCACATTCTCGTAACCGACACCAATAAGTGCTTCGGAGGAAACCCCTACTTACAAAAGTCAAGTTCATCTAGTCTTATTCGTCAGAGGGAGGGGAGAAGGTTTGAATCCCAGCGGAGTGTAACGATGGTGGTTACTATCCTAAATGGTTTCCTACTTTCCCTTAATGTAAATGTGACTACAATTCTTATAAATTTTACCTCTCTGGCCCATATTCCAATAATATAGTTGAATGCAGATAGTCTTGATGGGTTATAAGATCCGGTGTATAAAAACAAGTAAAATGTGAGGATATATTAGCTATATACCCAACTAGGGCTGCCAAGCTTCAAAATGTCAAAGTTGAAGGACAAACCTCCTTTACTTAGACTCCAACATCCACAATAACCTTCACACCTTCGAAACATTTTGAAGGAAGAAGAACAGAATTTAGATATCTCACTAAATATAACATATTTTTAGAACAGCTACCAAACTTATTTTCACATCAAGTGATTTGAAGCTATATACAGGTGTTTCATTGGGAAGTCCCACATTTTAAATTGTTACAACTTTGTGGTTGTGGTGCATAATTAAGGTATTTTTTATTGCAGATTGTGTTGGTGTTGCCTTTAGTGGCTGTTCCCGCGTTACCTCTTCAGTACTTGCCATGCTGTAATACTCATTACAACAGCACACATTTATCGTGAAGATTTACTGGATTACCAATTCTGTTACTGCCACAAACAGGGCTTACCAATGCAAATACGGTGTTCATGATGGTCCTAACCGGAATACGATTCTAAGGCTTGCGGTGAAAGTGCCACGTTGTGCACGTGTGCTGGAAATCACTATGCCTATTCGTAACCTAAATCTTTGAGTTAGATGTATGTGACCTAGAGCTTGGAGTTAATCATCTACTAAATTGTGACCTAGATCTTGAAGTTAAATTGTTCATTAATTTGTGACCTAGAGCGTGGAGTTAATTGTTCACTAATTTGTGACCTAGATCTTGAAGTTAAATCGTTCACTAATTTGTGTTCAAGAGCTTGGGGCCAGTTTCATAGTCAGATTTAGTACACCTCAAGTGCGGCGCTATACTCAATTCAAGATGTCACCTACCTGAAATTGAATGGAATGGGCCAGTTTCATATGCGAAACTGGCCCATTCCATTTTGGTCTAGGTAGGTGTCGTCCTGTATTTAGTATCGACTCGCGCTTTAGGCGTACTAAATCTGACTATGAAACTGGCCCTTGGAGTTAGTTGTTCACTAATTTGTGACCTAGATCTTTAAGTTAAATCGTTCACTAATTTGTGAGCTAGAGCTAGTGTTCAATCATTGACTAGTTATTTTAATTAATTCTTTTAATATGTCTTTGTGTCTGCTTGAATTAAACACATATATTAATAAAAACCCAATCTCCCTTCCTCTTTAAGGTTGCAAAATTGATGTGCAGTAAAATTTGTCTAAATTTTGCCAATGATGACATTGTGTCTACCACAGATATATAGATAGATGAGTGTGGTTATTTTTTAAACACAGGACTTATTCTTTAAATCTAATTTTGTTTTATTTAAATTAAAATACAAGTTAGATAATGTTTGATTGAAAATTATGAATATATGTTGAAGTTGTGTTGTGCGTTTCACACTCCCTCCTGATGAGTTCTGAGAGAATAAAACCTAGGTCAGGCGATTGATTAGGCAGTAATGATGGATTTTCTTCAAGAGGCAGACATTACCTTTTTGTCCAATGGCAGCACAATTTTTTTAGCACCGCTACCCATTTGGGTTATACATCTATGTGATTGTTGTACTATTAGCTTAGGGATTACGAAGGCTTAGTTGAGAGGAAATTTCCCCACATAAGCATGAAAAACTATTTAGGGAAAACCACCCTTAGTGCACCCGAGTGGGATCGAACCCCGATCTCCCTCTTCAGCATTCTAGTCTAATAAGAGAGTAGCGCATTAGACTACATGACCATCGAAGCGGGTGGCGGCAATTTAAGGTGTGAAATGTGTTCTTTTCATTTTAAAAGCCATATTGTGTTCATTCCTTTTATATGTTTCTATCCACCTTTCCTGAACCTTCTTACAAATATAATGAATGACAAATACATATATTTACTACTACTTCCTGAGGAAGATGCCATAATAGCATCGAAATCTTGAAGTGTGTGTAAATATGTGTCAGTGTTTTTACTTTTATTTGTGCTCTACAATTTTCCTGATATTCTATCTTTTATTACTAAATATTTTTGCTCAATGCACTTTTTTCATACATATTTATAAATACATTATCAAGAAATTATGTGAAAAGGCCCCACCAAACACTTCAAGAGACTGATTTTGACTTAAAAAATACATGTTACCATCTTTGGTCTTGATAAAAGAATGGCTTGAATATATTAAAGTCTTTCACATATGATCCGAAAATCATGGAGGTGTTCTATATGAAAAATAAAAGATCTCAAATATGCCTAGAGGTAACAACTTTTCAAATTTGACACAGTTTTATTTTAGCATTCCCTTGTTTACTTGAGACGTTGAGGGAGCCTTCTTTTCGACATGATCACTTGAGTATCTGCCATGGGTAATTTTATAATATCAGTAACACAGCAAAGATTCTACCACCAACTAACACCACCTTACTAAATTACCAGTTCAGTGATTATGAAGGGTGGAAAGCTTCTCTCTCGCTTCGTTTTGACCTTGAGTTTAATATTAGACATGTGATGATTCCCACCATATAACTGGTACAGTTCCAACATGCCATAAAATAGACCTCTGTAGGAATCGAGCTTTTTTATAGTGAAAAATGTAAGGGCATATGATATGAGAAGAGTTTTCAGAAGGACATATTTAGGAGAAAAATAATGTTCCATATTCGGGCCAATACAGTAAAAGTTAACTACTTCTCAGAACTCCATTTTTTTTTATGGTTCACTAGGCAGTAATTAACATAAAAATTATAGGACTTAAAAATATTCAGGGAAACATGTTGGAATGTAACTTTAATAGGGTTCAGATTTCAAAATATACATAAGTATTTACATAACCATCACTTTCTCTCCTCTGTGAGCCATTTATGTTGTAGCAAACAAATACAACAAAGATTTAGCAAATTGAAAAATTTCAGATCCTCCTAATTTTGATTCACCGTAAACTCTGTCCACAAATGTAATTGGCACCTGAAAAAAAAAAAAAAGAAAAATACAAGATTGGAAAGGTTTTTGAATATACGATTATTTTTAAACCAAAGGATATTTTCCTATATTAATTAATTTTAAAAAATTAATCTATTTTACCACATCCAAACAATTTTAAAGTAAAAAGTTTAAATTGTGTAGTTTCACCTATATAAAACTTTAAAAGGTTTAACTGAATTTTGTGCATCAATTTATCTATAAAGAAGAAATACTTTAGAAAATTAGTTATAAATTATTACTAAGATAGTAATACTATTGTTAATATATGTTAATTGAAATCAGTGTATCTATATGTAACCAATTCCCAAGTCTCGAACAAGTTTATTAAATGTTAAGTGTTACATGTTTTTATGTTTATTGACATAGTTCACTCAATTGTATTAATACATTTTGAAATGAAAGTTATATATATATATATATATATATATATATATAGTAATGCTAGTATTGTCTCCATGAAAACAATGTTTCTTCTTTAAACCAAGAACATCCTGGTTACCCTGAAAGGCAGCAGTCTTACTTTGACTACACTATGGACCTATCTTATAAGCTAGGCCATAGTGGAATCAAGGAAGGTTAGCTTGTTGCCTTTAAGGGTGAACTGAATGTACACTCCATCAGGATTGAAAGGTAGCAACCTATTGGCTCAGCCCGTGTGGTATGCTATACCTCCACACATGATTGCTGAATAGTTTGCCTAGCTACGCCCAAGGCCGGAATAAGAGAAAAGCCTCAAGTCCTTAAATTAAGTCTTGACTATTTGGAAGGAGTGATGGGGGTGGAGTTATGTCTTTTTGCGATGTCCAAATGGTTTGGTTTCCTAAATTAATTTTACTTGTTTGTTCTCTTCTTGATAAAATCAATTATTCGTTACATTCTTAGTTAATTATGTTTGCTCTCATTAATATATGGGCTAGCATTTTTTTTTTCTGTTTAAGATTTAACCACGCCACACGTTACTTTAGCAGCAGTGCTACCCACATTTATTGGTTTTACATGGTAGCATAAAGCAAGTCTACTCCTTTCCAGAATATTAATTACTGTGAATAGCTAGCTATGTATTTATTAATGAGTAATTATTATATTCCACACATATAATTCAAATAACAAATTAACTCTAAAAGAAATTTACTTTATTTGTAATAAGCTGAGTCAAAAAAACTTCTAACTTAAGGGTCCCAATCCTGATTTAAAATATTTAATATTATTTCCAGGTGGACAAAAAAAATAAATAGATTTGATCAAATATCATCCATTGGGAATATTTTAGTTATAAAAGTCCATTTATTTGTTTCTTCAAAGCTATTATGACTGTGTATAACTTTGTGGGACCATAGTTCGATTCCATAATTTATTTAATGTTACCATAACGGCCACAATATAAATATTGGTAAAATGTTTTGATCAATACTTTGATTGATAAACATTGTAGTTTAGTAATATTTATGTTGATGATCATTTTCTAATAAATTTAATGTTTAGTTTGGGTTTTTTTTTGTCAAATCTGTTTTTTTTACTAAATCAATTCTGGAAATCCAAACAAAAAACTGGACATGTCATAGGTAAGTATCAAAACAATATCAGAGTGAGGAAGTTTAAATAATTTAAAAGCAACGAGAAATATTGTATTGGGTTTGCGAGTTTAAAAACACTTTATATGATATCTCTGCTTTTTTAAGGTTTGGAATGTAAATCTCCTGAAGTAAAAAAATATTGTAGTTCTGTACTGTTTTTAAGAATGTCTGTCTGTAAGCAAAGATAACTTTAACTGTATAACCGATTGCGGTGCATTTATTTATATTCACTCGGATGTATGCTAAGGGAGGATCTAGCATACATACAGTCAAGGATTGAGTTTCCGTTAAAGATACAGCCAGATTTATTTATATCTGTAACTTAGGATCTCTGGAACCACTTAACCGATTGCAGTGCGGTTTTTACTTTTGTACTGAGCTTATATCCAGTCATACTTTAGGATTATTTGTGTATAATTAGGTGTTTCAGTGCGAGTCCCGGTGGATGGCCAGTCAATTGTTTGTATACATTTATGGAATCACATAATTACTGTGGTGTAGTATTTATTATTCTGTGGAGTATTTATCCAGGCATTTTTTAGTATAATAATTGTAATCGGTGTTTTGGTGTGAGTTCCGGTGAAGTGTCAGCCAGATATTTGTATATATCTATGCAACCACTTAACCGATTGCGATATAGTTTTTCTTTTTTGGTGGGATATTAGTCCAGGCATCTTTTAGCATAATAAATCAGGTGTTTTGGTGTGAGTCCCGAGGAATTTCCAAACAAATATTTTTTTCTGTTGCCTAATATTTATGGTTCATTTTAGTTCATTGTTGTGCAGTTATTTATATCTGTAGGAATTTCATCCATTCAATTTTAGATTTTATACATTAATAGATTTGGGCTGTGAGTCCCCAGTGAAGTGGTAACATGACAAGCAATTACGTAATTTGCCGGTTTGCAGAATGGTGTAATAAATGAGCCCGGTGGTAGCGTTGGAGTTTGTTGTTGATCGGTTAAGTGGCTCCATAGATATATACAAATATCTGGCTGACAATTGACCGGGACTCACACCAAAACACCCGATTATAATTATTATACAAAAAAATGCCTGGATAAATATTCTACAGAATAATAAAAATTACACCACAGTAGTTATGAGGTTCCATAATTGTATACAAACAATCGGCTTGCTCCACACCGGGACCCGCACCGAAACACCTGATTATACACAAATAATGCTAAAACCTGCCTGGAAATTGGTTCAGTATAAAAGTAAAAACCGCTTCACAATTGGTTAAGTGGTTCCAGATATCCTAAGTTACGGATATAAATAAATCCAGCCGTTTCTTTCAAGGAAACTCAAACCCTGACTGTATGTATGCTAGATCCTCCCTTAGCATACATTCGAGTGAATTTAAATAAATGCACCGCAATCGGTTATGCAGTTACGGGTATATTTGTTAACAGACAGACATTCTTAAAAACAGTAAAGAATTACAATATTTCTTTACTTCAAGATATTTACATTCCAAACCTTAAAAAAGCAGAGATATCATGCAATGTATTTTTAAGCTTGTAAACCAAATACAATATTTCTCCTTGCTTTTATATTATATTAATACTTGCCTACGACATGGCCAGTTTTATTGTTTGGATTTCCAGAATTTATTTAGTTAAAATCAAATTAGTCACACAAAAAAAAGCACATTAAACATTACATTTATTAAAAAATGTTCATCAACGTAAATCTTACTAAACTACAATTTTTCTCAATCAAAGTGTTTATCAAAACTTTTTACTAATAGTTATATTGTGGCCGTTATGATAACAGTATATAAAGTATGGAATCGAACTATGGTCCCACAAAGTTATAGACAGTTTTAATAACATTGAAGAAACAAAAAAATTCACTTTAATAACTAAAATATGTTCAATGGATAAGATTTAATCAAATAATCTTTTTTTGTCTACCTGGAAATAATATAAAAAAATTTAATCAGGATTGGGACACTTAAATTATATACATTTTTTAAACTTATCTTCTTACATTATTATTATTATTATTATTATTATTATTAGCACCGCGTCTTACTGCCCGTTCGGGTTATACGCACTTACGCTAATGTGCAATGGTAGGGTGATTGTGAGATGAAATGGAGGACCTACAGTTTAACGTGGAATCCGAACCACGGTGGAGGCCTGGCATTCCTCACATTCACAAGTTGTGATTAATACACATCTTGTCAGAGGTGAAGGAAGGGTTTGGCAATCAGATAAATCTGTGCCGGAGCCGAGGATTGAACCCCGGACCCTCAGCACAGAAGTCCGACACCTTACCCCTAGACCACCAAGTCACCCGAATCTTCTTACAAATCAAATCTGTTAGTTTGTTATTTGCTTTACATGTGTGGAATATATTAATTACTCATTAATGTATTCATAATTAGCTATTCACAGTAATTAAGATTCTGGAAATGGGGAAACTTGCTTTATGTTACCATGTAAAACCAATAAATTAGGGTAGCATTGCTGCCAAACATCGCAAAAAAGACATAACCCCTCCCCTATCACTCCTTCCCAACAGTCAAGAAATAATTTAAGGACTTAAGGCTTTCTTTAATTCCGGCCTTGGGTGTAGCTATGCAAAATATTTTGCAGTCATGTGTGGAAGTATAGCATACTGCGCAGGCTGAACCAATAAGTTGCTACCTTTCAATCCCGACGGAGTGTACATAACAATTAATATCTCTGATTACAGTGGACAAATAAAATTAGTTTAATTCTTCTACTCCCGGAAAACAATGTTTTCAATAGGAAAGAATGATGATTGGACTAATGGCCTGGAAATATTTCAGATAAGAGTATGAATTAACAAAACCAATTTTGGGAACCTTGTGAATAGTGAATACCTTCAATTTTCAAAATAATGAAATTGTTTTGATAATCAAAATTATGTTGCAACTCCAGGGCCGGGAATAGAAATAGTGGGGCCCGTTACACTGACAATTTGGGGGAACTCTTCACCCCTCTTACCTGTTAAGACTCGTAGAGGGACAGTATTAAAAAATGATTATCCTAAAATAAGAGGTAAAACCTGTTTAATATCACATATGTATTATGTCTAACTGATACAACTTGTAGTTGACTAACTTACTAATAGTTGATAAACTCATAATACTTTTCATATACAGCCCATTATAATAATAGTCTTATCACTTTCATGACAAGCTTGCTGAATTCTCGCTCACCTTCAGCAACTGTTATTGGGAGGGTGCAGAAAATTCTAAGTGATATGCACACTTCTGTGAACATGCCTTATTGTTGCAGCTTATTGCATTTAAAAGATCAAGTGTGCCGGAAAGTTTGTATACCGTTTTCAGGTGAATTTTTTGTTGTCAATTGATGTTGTCAAATCACCTGGGTACTTTTGGCTAAGTTGTTTAGAGCATTCCAGAATATCTTCTTCCCACAAATTTTGAAAATCCAGAATGGGCGAGAACAGCCTTGAGATTATATTCATATGCTCAAACCTATGTCTGAGCTCCAAGATGAGAGAGTCCATTATTACTAAGAAGACAATGATCTTGAAATTTTCTTCTGGGTTTACATTACCATCCCCTTCATCATACTTTTTTACCAGCTCTTCTTTTGAGTAATCCCTGCTTAAATTCTGCTGGAATACCGAAATTGGTAGCAACAAGTTTTGCTTCAGAGAGAATGATTGGCCAATTTTCTCTCAGAGCTTTCATTTCTTGCTTCAGCTCATTTATGTTTTTCTTTGCAATTTTCAGGGTGATCGCTATTGACTGAAGAATAGGGTTTATTTCATCAAAACTTTCAAGCACCTTTACCCAGATAGTAGTCAATAATACTATGATGAATATGAGAAATAATCACACAGCTCAACTGCTTCATAGTGACATTCATTTGTGAGGGTTTTTTCATCCATGTAGCGATTAAATCTTCTAATGCCTCAATAACACTAAGGAGATACCGAGCAATGGGACAAACAGCTTCTTTTCTGGCACTCCAACGAGTTTCACTTTGACTGCATGTGGAGGGAACAACCTGTCTTTTCTGTCAGAAATCTCCAACTGTCACGACTGGTACTGAAGAGGACATGATTAATGCTCCCAAAGAATATCATAGTTTCAGGACAACAAGATGCGAAATGAACACTGACAAGATTCAGTGAGTGTGCACTTGTCGTTTGGGTGTTTTCCCTGAATTCTTGCTTGAAATTTTCCAGACGTATTACTGCCATTATCATAGGCTTGTCCTCTGCAATCACCAAACAAGTTTTCTGATGGAAGTATAGAAATTCAATAAACGTTTCCTGAACAGTCCATTGTCTGGTTTCTCCATCTTTGTGAACATAGTGAAAAATCAAGACTTTTGCTCAATGTGAGCTGCATCTGGCAGAGCAGCAAAAATTAAAGAGAAATAAATCACCTCTAGTCTGTCTCGCAAAATAACATTCAATACTCGTTTTCCACATAAATCGATAAACTCATTCTGAGTTTAGTGTGTCAAATAATGAGCTTGAAGATATTTGCCATCATCTTGGCTCTTCTTTACTTTTGTTAAGTGTTTTTCTAAAAGTGTGTCATAATGAGAAAGCAATTCAAAAATGCCAAGAAAGTTCCCATTGTGTATAGCTCCAATTTTATCTGGCCAGCCACGAAATGCCAGCCCACGAGAGCCTAAATGAATGGTTATGTCAAGAAATCATGAAAGTACTATTCACACTATACATAATGTCAATGTCACATCACATAATGGCAATGTCATATCAAACCACTCCACAATTCACACTATACATTACATCAACGTCAATGTGACGTCAGATTTCCGGAAAATGTTTGCGGAAGCAGTGTGATTTTACAAACATGCCGAGGCTTAACATCAAACAACTTGCATTGATTGTGATTTTTCTTGAAGAAGGAGAAGCCGGAGAAAAACAACCATAAAGAGTGTGGGTGAGAAAGATGCTAAAATTTAGAAAGTCGATGTGCGAATGTCACACATTTTTCAAGGAATTGTAAGAGGATGAAATAAGCTTCAAAACAAATATTTTAGAATGTCAAAATACCAATTTTATTGTTTGTTAAACAAAATAGAAAAGAAAATTCAAAAGCAGAGAACTATTTACTGTATTTCTTGCTGGCCAAATATTTAGTTGTTTATATTAACGTACTTGTTCAATTAAGGGATCGTCATCCATTTTTAAAAGGTTATCGAAAAGGCACAGAGTCAACGTTCTGGTTACTGTACACTGGCGCATCTCACTCCCGAAACGTCATGTCATGTCAAAACATTCTCCTCGAGAATGTTGACTGTGCCATACCGTTGACGGTCTATGACGTTGCCACCCAGTGTGAATGCCGCCATATACTCTATTGAATATTTTGACGTGACATTGCTGTGACATAACGTCGGAGTTACCTATAGTGTGAATAGTGTTTTAAGCAAGCAAACCAATTCTCTCTTTCAAATAACAACTGTTTTTGTAACTTGTCAATTGCTATATTATCACCCCTAATAGAATATTCAGAACTTAAAACTAAAAATGTTATTGGAATAACAAGAACAATAACCAGGACAGATAAATATTTTGGTTCGACTCTCTGCTAAAAATAACATTGCTTAAAGTTGAAATGATTATTTTTCAAAAATTGCCTGTATCATTTACAGTTGTATTTATCTTTATTTCAGGATTATACTGTTGTGCAATGGTTATCTGTATGGCAAATTTCAGGTTCAAGCTAGTAAGTAACTATGTATTATATATTTAATAGATATTATATACTTTATTATTAGTTATAAGTAATTTTACAAATGAACACACCCCTTGTGTAGCTGCATGCTCTAAGGCGTCCCTCATACAGGAGACTGGACTGCCGATGACGGGGAGGTCGGAGTTCAAATACCAGCTGGATGTACTGAGGGTGGTTTTCCCTAAATATTTTTCCACTCTCCCTCATGCAAATATGAGTACATTTCCCCAAAATTCAACCTTCCTCATCCCTAACACATTAGTGTAATTAGTAAATATGCATATAACACATAGTAGTAGTAAGATACAGTAAAAAAAATATCACACAATGCTAGTGTATGCCAGAATGCACACTCTGGGCCTGGATTCAGTAAAGCATTAAGATCTGCTTGGAAAAAGTCTAAAAGTGCTATGAACTTTTCATAGTAATTATTTGTTATATTTCTATATTGACTAGACTAGGAGTGTTTACAATGAGATGTCGGTGCTTGGAGGTCCAATACCTACTTCAACCCTGGATAGTGATTGGGAGGTGTCAGATTTGCACAACAATTAAAGAGATGTAGTGTACTCACTTCTCCGATGGTGAACTCAAATTGCCTGGCTCTGATGATCATCTCCATTTGAAACACATACCCCTTTGAGACGCAAGACCCAACAAGCTTCTCCAGCACAGATTTCTTATACAGCCTAAAATACAGGGAAAGAATGTTATATTCTAGGATGTTTGATCCAAGCCAGTAATCTACCTTTGAGTTACCCAGGACTGGCAAGTTATGGAATAATGGCAATAATTTCAACATAAAGCTGATGCAAGAAAACACTTGGGGATGAATGGAAGCATCTAGAGCAACAGTTCATAATCTGTGAGTTGCGACCCACTCAAATTGCAGGAATAATGTATTTAATTTTTTTTCAATAGTGAGTGTCGGCATGTGTATTTCTCCTCGAAGCCGGGTAGTTCCAATTTTTGTTACAAGTCTAACCTAGGTATCCAGACATGTCCAAATAAACAAGGAAATTTATTACGTTTTCCACGACTAAAACTAGTAGTGATAAATGAGTTTGTTTTTCATAATTTATGTTTAGAAAAACTAACAAAGAAACAAACTTTGTGTTGAATTTGATCAACAACTGAGAATAATTCCCTTTCTCAATCCAAGCAACACCATTCATCTAATAGTTTTTATGTTCAACTATCTTTTTAAACAAATGAAGACTGACAAATTACAAGATAATTATTTTCTCTTTACAGGGATAAATATATACATAATATTAAACAAAACTATTATATCTGTGAAGTTTTGTAGATTAAAAGAAAATTACCCCTTATAAATATTGTTGAGATACCAAATATGCATCTGAATTTAAAAGAGTCATAGGGCAATGGAGTTGAGGAGATTGAGATGTAATGAGTTAAGTGGTAGCTCCAGGAGAATTATTGGGCCTCCAATGAAATGTGTGAAATCACCAAGTGTTTTGATAAAACAACAATTGTGGATGTTCTGAGAATTGTCTCAATGTGTGACAAAGATCACAACTACAATATAGTTACACTATAGTTACTCATCTACTTAATATCTCTTTGATGGAAAAAAACAAAATAGAGTACCATAAGCTCTTCGGCTGGTTGGAATAGAATTGTTGCATAATTAAATTATGTTATTAAAAAAAATATTGGTACCAGATATATGAGCCAATCTTTTATGCTGTATTATTACAGAGATCAACACTTTGGTCCAATACATTTAATTTATCTTGAATTTAATTTTTGCGCACTTGACCAAATTCACAATACTACTGTAAAAATTATTTTAATAAACCATCTGGCATTCCAACATTTGCTACAAAATTTCATGAAAAAGCCCTGCAACTTTAGCTGATATCAGGATCATGTGATGTATTAAAGATGTTTGGTGACATAAAGGTTCTACTCATGTTTTTAAATAGAAGCCATCATAAGTTAATATAATGTTGATGTGACAACTTCACATAAGAGTTGTTCAGGGGAGAATTTTTATAGGTACATCACATTTAGTAATATTAAGCGAGGTGTACCATGTACCAATCACATTACTAGCAATGTCAACACATTTGAATAAGTTACTTAATTTGAATAGCTTGTTGACACACCTATATGGTATAGTAGTGAATGATTTATATTTTTATAATTCATTCATCAGTGAATTTAAGTTGATTATATCATGGTTGTGTATTACATCAGCTCAAGAGCATTCCTTCATCTCTGTTCAGTGTAATTTTATAAATCAACGATGGCCAAAATGTCATTATCATAATCATCAACTGTTTCCAGTCTGTTGCCGGGACAGTTTAATAAAATGCCTCCATCTTCCTCTATTCTTTCACCACTCTTCCTCCTTTAATTTATTCAATTCTTCTGTCTTTTATATATTTATTTAAAGTATGACTTATTTTATAGGATAGTAATGTCAATTATGGTGTCTCCAGACGAAGTTTTTCAACTATACAACAAAGTTATAGAGCGTTGGTGAGATCCAAAGCAGCTAAAGGAAAGAAATGAGCTTTTCTTGAATCATAGAGAAATAAAATTTGACATGTGGTTTAGACTGAATACATTTTATTGTGCATATTTGTTAATATCTCTCCAAAATAGTTTAAAATATTTTTCTTGAAAAACGTTTTCAAAATTGCAATTTATTGAATTGAATATATTAATATCAGGCAGCTAAATGCAAAGAGAGTATAAGTCATCACCAGATGGAAAAACACATCTGATTGGCTGAGCTTACAATATCACTTAGTAGGCCTACACAAGCCAGTGTTTACATTCACAAAGCTATATGAAAGACAAACTAAGTTGTTTAAAATCAGGTCACATTTTTGTACTTTAAATAATAAATAAATATTTTAAGATCCACATCAATGGCCAGATAACGTCATTACTCTACTTATTTAAAAATAATATGTATTTGTGGCTGTTTATGTAACTAAAACATAACTGCTGTGTGTACTGGGGAACATAAGCAAGCACATAATCAAATTCCTCCAAGTGGTGCTACCTTTCCATTCTCTTTACAATGAGGCAGCCTAGGCTATCGAAGACATAAAGTGTATACATCATAGCCAACATTATGTATAACTTTTGGTCATTTCACTATCAGATTACCCAAATTCAGTGCTTTTAATAGTGTTGCCATGTTTGTTTTACTTGATTATTTGATGAAATCTACGGTCAGGTGGTCGGAGATTTTGATCCCTAACTAACTTTGTTGCAACCCAAACCTTTCTTGCTCTATGATCAAGCTGAGTGAAGAATCAATATGATGTCTGTGCAACCTGCCCTAATTGTTTACATTTTGTGAGCTAAAATATAATAACCATCCACCTGCAGTTTGTGTACCATTTACAACAATGTAAAGTTAATCTACTTGAATCCCACCTAAAACTGCCTGTAAGGTCAGAAGCTCCTGGTCGCAAAAGAAGTTGTGTCAGAAAGTTGGCACCCCTGCTCACCAACTTCCTCTTGAAGTCCCATCCGTAGACTCCTCCATCGCCGATGTATCGGGTCCCAGACACAACATCAAAGTCATTTGACTTTTGCTTCTCAATGAACTGTGGAATGAATTTGGGCTGGAGAAAGAACAACATAATGATAAATTAGTAAACCTACCATTATGGTAAATTATAATATTATAGCATGCATTGTATAATTCATATTAATGTGTGATTTTATATCACACACAAGTTTTAAGCATCAAACTTCATATATTTCTTTTATATATCACTACATATTACTACTACCTGTTCAGGTTATGCACATATATAAGTACTTTAATGGGGTGGAGATGAGGAATGAAGCATTTTAGAGGTAATATACCCACATTTGTGTGTAAGGATAGTGAGAAACCACTTAGGAAAAACAATCCTCAGTAATCCCCACTGGTATTTAAACCCCGATCTCCCCAGCATCAGCAGGCCAGCCAACCTGAGAGTAACACATTAGACCAAAGATGTGAAAACTTACTTACAGAAGGGCTAGTAAAAACTTAAAACATTGCCAGGCATTAATTTTCTTCAAAATTCATTAAAAATATGATAAACACATATACTAGACTAACACGAATAAGTTTAAATACCTTGAGAATGTGTAACAATTATAAATATCTTAGTGGCTTGGTATGTTTTTAAGTGTGAAATTAGTGAAAGTGTAAATGAGCTTCCACCATTTTTTCATAATCTGGGTTAAACTGTGAGGAGGTGATTCTCAGGAGAGAAGACAGACGCTCATCATTCATCAGTAAACCAGTTCTAAGATCACTTTTCTTAAGTTTCATGGTTGAAAACAATCCTTCGCAAGAATATGTGAATCCAAACATTGCAACATATTTAGGGCATGATTTATCAAGTTTGGAAATGTTGATTTTGGCATGGTTTCATAAAAATAGTTTTGTTGTGTTTGAAGCCGTAGCCAGCCAATAATTTCAAGGGGGGGTTCGGTGGGCTCATCCCCTAATTGCTGGAAGCTAGAAAATTTCTAAATGATAAACAGTTTTAGAAGTTCTCTGAAGTGGGTTTTTTATGGTAAAATAACCCCTCTAACTGCCGAAGGCTTGGAAAATTTCTGGATATTAAACACTTTTTGAAGCTCTGTGAAGTGTTTTTTTTATGGTAAAATAACCCCCAAAATGCCGAAGGCTAGGAAAATTTCAAAATATTTAACACCTCTAGAAGCTCTCTGAAGTGTTTTTTATGGTAACACAGCACCCCTAATTTGTATTTACATCTTAATTTTGATATTGTTTGAACCATAAATAAAGCCATATATATTTTGTTCATAAAATTTCACGGGGGGTTTGAACCCCCAAAACCCCCCCTGGCTACGGCCTTGGTTGTGTTTGAAAAAGCATGCTTCACAACGCAACACATTTAACATTATCCATAACGCAGACCGGAGTGAACACACTGGCATTAGACCATTAGGCCACTGAAGCGGGTAGCTTCATATATGACAGTGTAGTGATATGCAAAGAAGACAACCTGAAAGGAGAGTCAGGTTTATTTCATCACACTTCCATTTTATGATCACCAGGGTTCAGATTTTGATGACCTAGAATTACCTATAAAATGACCTGAAAATATGAACAAAAACTTGTAGTAAAAGCACAGGACTAAATCAAACATGTACTTAACAAAGCAATGGGGAAAAAAAAAATACAATGATAAGTTTTTATCAACTAAACAATTGAAAAATGCTGAATATAATATTGCTTCAGAAATAAAAGCTAGCCTCTCCATCTTAGTTGCAGTCTCCCCAGGGTTGTGTATTTTACAACAAAGCAAGCTAAGAGCATACACAGTTCATGGTCGACATTATCTTCTCATTCTGACAACTGATTGATTAAAAAAGGTATGTTTGAGCATTTATTCATTTTTAAAATATCGATAGTAGGCCTATTTCAAAATATTCTTATTCAACATGAATGTCTTAGAAAAAAACACTCAAAAATGCCTAAAATGCTCAAAGAATGACCTATAAAATACACATCTCTACAACCAGGGAACCATGAACTAAATTTAAGTGCACATGAGCTTTGTCTGTAATGCACCAAAAAATAGATGACATGTTATTAAAATCTGGGCCTGATTATTTTCATAGTTACGTTGTCTGATTTTATATATTTCTCAATAAGGAAAAGGATTATTTTCTAACATTTAAAAATAATTTGGAGTTTTGAAAATGAAAATAAGATGGAAGTGTGTATGAAAGAATAAAGATATAAGTTCATGTGTTTCTAACAAAAGCTAACATAACTCGAGTCATGATGGCTTTCTTTCCTAAACTTGCATTACATTAATTTCAAGTGTTTACACATTTCTTGGTCATTAGTCAATCATTCGTTTTTATAAACTCCATAATAAAATATATTGTTATGCATATGCTCAATTATCCCTACGAGATATTTTAAATAAATGTTGATAGTTCATTTAAAAAAATAAATTTTAACAAAAAGTGCCCTAAAGAAGAACCTCTTGATGGACAAAGAATAACCTCTTGACGGGCAATCAAGAATCTCCTTTAGCACTGTTCTACCCATAAAAACTTAAACGAACCTTTTATTTGTTCACATATTGGAAGATTAGGTTGGGATAGTTTTTATAAAAGATATGTTAACTAGGTATTATTTTTAAGAAAACTAATTGTAGAAAAAATTGTTCTAATGTTGGTATTTTCGTATTTTAAACTGCCCTTAATGTATGTTATTCCTTTAAATTTACTGTGTAAAATTTTACAGGATTATTAATATGTGTGAAAGATTTAGATCCAAAATAAAAGGTTTTCATTAGAAGTTTAGGAGTTTTACAATCCAAATTGATTCACAAATACATTGATATGTTTATGTGGGTGGACCTTTACATTAGTTATGAGGTTGTGGTGTTTTACAAAAGGCTAAACAACTTGAGTAGCCTACTATGACATTTTCCTTTCATATACTAACCAACAAACAATTATTCTCAATAGGTATTGATATTTTTATCTTGGTGTATTGATTGTGAATAGTAATGTATTTTGGTAATGTTATCTAACAACCAAAACATTTTTTTTTACAGTAATAACCATACTATATCGCCATTTGTGATTTATAATTGAGATTTTATCAGTATTGCATTATACACTAACATGGTGAGACAGGTCTGCATCCATGATTATGATAAAGTTTCCTGTAGCGTGCTTTATGCCATGGATATATGCAGTTCCAAGACCAAGTTTTTTCTCTCTCGGTTTCAGGACTATCTTCTCACTTCCGTAGATCTTCACAAGCTGTTTGCCAACTTCTAGGGTACCATCTGGACTGCCATCATCAATCACAATAATTTCATAGCTATGGCCACTAAAAAAAAAAAAAATTGTCGTAATAAGACACACCAGCAGAGTTACAGCGCAATTGGATTTGAAGGAACACTTTTGATTACATAAAAGTTACAAAAACTGTTTTGGGTATAGAACGTTTATGGTTCCTTTTGGGAAAATATTTTTTTACAAAAAAGAAATCTTAACTTGTAGTGTTTTTTATTCCATAAGAAACAAAAAAGTATCACTCACTAAAATATTTTGAATGGTTAGCTATATAGGTATTTAATTAATAAAATGTCTCTATCAGAATACACACATGACAAATTTGCAGGAAATAACTATTCTCTAAATATATTAATCCATCCAAAATCGTATTTTAATTTAATTCTAATAGACTTGGAAGGGTTAGGTTAAGCTTGTTCATGATTGTTTATGTCATAAACACATTAAAAGAGTATGTTTATCTAATTATTATGAATAGGTGTTTTAGTATATTATTTTTGTTATTTAGCACTGCTTCTTACTAGCTGTTCAGTTTGTACGCAGATTAATG
Source organism: Timema podura (assembly GCA_033556935.1). NCBI lineage: Eukaryota > Metazoa > Arthropoda > Insecta > Phasmatodea > Timematidae > Timema > Timema podura. Next base: position 52,882,191 of record JAVRXN010000007.1, on the reverse strand, counting down.
ATGGTTTACTAAAAGATTTACAATCTGTGTTTGATAAAGGGAATTAAGAAAAAAAATAGTCTTAGTATATGAATGATTGCTTTTTTTTTGTGTGTGTGACTTATATAGGATGATCCCAAATTCGTGCAACCCTGTTTTTCCAAGGATATTTCTTGCAGAAGAATATGTTGTTTATATGTATGGCAACACTGTAATGTTGCCAGGTGTTGTGTAGTGACCTTGAGACATACACTAGGTCTAGCCAGTTGAGTAACAACATTTTAAAGTGTAAGATGAATTTTCATTTAAGTGGTTATGTAAACAGTTAGAACAGTAGGTTTTGGAGCTCTGAAAATCCACACTTTTTCCATGAGGTGCCTTTACACAGAGAGATGATTGGAGTGTGGTGTGCAATTTCATGTCCCAGGGTAGTGGGTTCTATTTTATTTAGAGAAACTTTTAATTCTGAAAATTACCAGGAATTTGTTATGCAGTTTATTGCATTACGGGAGGAAAGAGAATGTGATTGCTGGTTTCAGCAAGATGTAGCCACTGCACACATAGAACCAATTCCACCATGACAATGCTGGCTGAGTTTTTTTGGTGATCATGGGATCTTTAAGGGTTTGTGGCCACCTCGTTTCCCAGACCTAACGCTACTTGATTTTTTCTGTGGGGATACTTAAAACAGACAGTGTATGCAAACAACCCTCGACCCTTGGCTGAAAAAGACAGTGTATGCAAACAACCCTCGAACCTTGGCTGAAACAGACAGTGTATGAAAACAACCTTCGAACCTTGGCTAAAACAGACAGTGTATGCAAACAACCCTCGAACCTTGGCTGAAACAGACAGTGTATGCAAACAACCTTCAAACCTTGGCTAAAACAGACAGTGTATGCAAACAACCCTCGAACCTTGGCTGAAACAGACAGTGTATGCAAACAACCCTCGAACCTTGGTTGAAATAGACATTGTATGCAAACAACCCTCAAACCTTGGTTGAAATAGACATTGTATGCAAACAACCCTCGAACCTTGGTTGAAATAGACAGTGTATGCAAACAACCCTCGAACCTTGGTTGAAATAGACAGTGTATGCAAACGAGGCGACTGAATTGTATCTCCTCGGAAGAGAGTCTCTTCCGATACTTTAGACACAAACAGCTAAAATGAAAATCCTGAATTATATCTCTTTTAAAAATCGGAATTATATCTCCGAAATCCTGAATTGTACCTCCTCGGAAGAGACTCTCTTCCGATACTTTAGCCACAAACAGCCCAAAATGAAAATCCTGAATTGTATCTCTAAGTAGAATATTAGACTTAAAAAAAATCCTTAAAACCACAGCACCATTTATTACAGCTATCTAGATAGCTTGCTGCCTGCTTATCACAATCCCTATGGTGTAAAAACAACAGTTCAATGGCCAGTGTTTAAGGGTTGAAAATAAGGGGGTGGGAGGTTTGTAGACCCCATAAACATTGTGCAAGGTCATTAGTACCTTCCTAGCTGTGCTTGCTGTTTACAAGTGGCATTTCAAGATTATTATTTGTAGTTTTGTTAAGACATCAGTAGCATGTCACGCCCCGGGCAGTCGCCCGCCTCGCTCGTCCCTTGGGACAATCCTGCATGCCAAAAGCTTTCCTAAACAGTTGAAATCTTTGGTGATCTACTTGTGTGCAGCGCAGTTGAGATGTGTGACGCTCTGCTTTATGTTATTTCATTGGAGGATGTTCAAAGTTTTTTTAATAAAGATAATAAAACAATAGTTAATCATTTATAAAAGTTAGGTCTATTACTTAAAAAAAGAAAATTGTAGTGCTTGTAGATGCTTAATGCATATTAATACATACATAAACACCAGTGGGTTATAATCTAAGATGTCTTAACTGTTCTACAAAAGTTTCGTTAACACAAGGTGCTATAAAAATTATACCTACTTGTAATAATTTAATACTGAAAAAAAAAATTCACCCTGGCTTCATACTATCGCCCCCTTTTTTTTGTAAGAAAACATTTTCTCAAAAGGAGCCATAGGCTGTGTTCGAACAGTTTGTGCACTACACACTTGTACACTTTACTGGCTTTAAAATTAAAATGGCTTCGACTTAAAGGGGCAGAAGTCATTTTTGATGGTGTTCGAATTCTCTTAAAGTGTGTTGATGCACTCCTTACTGTGCACTTTACTAAAGGGCAGACACAATATGCCCATTATCGCGCACTTTAGTTAAAAGAGCGTTTTAAATGGAATAAATAAACGTAAACTCTTATATAACAATTTATTTGCTGTGTAATTTGTTAATTTACATGTATCAATAGGCTAAACTTTCTTAAGTAGCACCAAAATTTCATTTTAAAGGAAATATATTTTTAGTTAAAAAAAATAGGCCTATGTTTGGTGAAATTATAAATAATAGGTTTATGAATCATTAAGAATAATATTTTATTGATTTAAGATTAATAAAAGGAAAATAACCATTGACATATATGTATTGCTAAGTATAGTGATTGAAATATGTAGAAATGTTTTACATAGTTTATGGTAGGCCTGCATTTTGCACACACCTTAGAAGAGTTTCCTTTGTGTAGTGAAGTATATTTAAGGCTATGGTCTCCAAAGAATGTGCATAGTGGCAAAATAAACAAAGCCATATCAAAAATCAATCTCTTTACTATGGAAACACAGCTTTCATAAGTGGCCACTAGGTAGCTCTAAGTGTACTGTGCTGTCCGAATAGTTGTATGCACCCTATGCACTTAGGGGTGGCAGAAACGTGTTTTACTAAAGAGTGCAGTAATGTGCATAAATGTGTAGTGTGCAGACTATTTGGACACAGCCATATATACGTTCTTGACTCACAGTTTTTAATATTTATATGTAAAGTTATGTGACCCACAACTTTAATTTCTGATAGAAAGAAAATAACCTATAAAATAATACAAATTGTAATGTTAACAGTAATTTAAAAAATTAGTTTGTAGGCCTATGTTATTGTGCCTAGAAGTCCCTTCTTAAGTCACTTGAATCATACTTGTTCAGAGCCAGTGTTATCGACTCTTGATGCCAGGATCACGATCAACTTAACGTTAACTTAAAGTTAACGTACGTGTGATCACGATTCACGTAACTCAAGTAACAACTTGAGCCAAACATCTTTATTCTCGAGTCTGATCTGTGATTTGTACCAGTTTTACAGTGATGATCTGTGAATGTTAACAGTTTTCAATCGATATAATAAATATCTATTACAAAACTTTTTTGGTAAATTTAGCTTTCCTATCATAGTTTAATTATTTTGTTTCAGTGTCTGATCATTAGAACTTACGCTTAAGAGTAAACATGGGTCATAATACCAACAAATGAGTTACTAAATATCCCTGATGACGTCACTCACATAATGATTGGCTGGTTAGATCACGTGATACCCTTCAAGTACCGTTCACTTAAAGTAAAAGACCTCTCAGGACATCTCTTACGTTAAGTTAACTTAACGTAAGATATGTTTTGGCAGGTCTTTTACTTTAAGTGAACGTTACTTGAAGGGTATCACATGATCTGGCCAGCCAATCATTATGTGAGTGATGTCAACAGGGCTATTTAGTAACTCATTTGTTGGTATTATGACCAATGTTTATTCTTTAGCGTAAGTTCTATTGACCAGACATTGAAACAAAATAATTAAACTATAGTATGAAAGCTAAATTTATCAAAAAAGTTTTGTAAGAGATATTTGTTATATCGATTTTAACTGTAAGCATTCACAGATCATCACTGTAAAACTAGTACAAATCGCAGATCATACTCGAGAATGAAAATGTTTTGGCTAGATTTGTTACGTTAAGTTACGTGAATCGTGATCACACATACGTTAAGTTAACGTTAAGTGAACGTTACGTTAAGTTGATCGTGATCCCGGCATGACTCACAAACACAGTTAAATTCTTTAGAGGATTAGGTGAGGGTAGTTATCCAGCATCATTATAAGTTAGTGTTGGTAAATTTTCTCTTAATTACTTACCTCAACCGTGTTAACTGGTATGTTATAAGTATCCAAAACTAAAGTTACACGTAAGCATAATACTCAGTTTGCCTTAGGTTAGGTAATCTAATTTACATAGTGTTTAGTACCTTTTATCCATGTAGGTGATTATTAACCACACAATGATCGGCAAATTTTCCCGTTCATTATATGTTGGTAATAAAATTGAATATTTATCTTCAGAAACTCGAGTCATTTTGTTAACCGGCTGATACAGTGGTGACGTTTCAACCATGTTGTTATTTATTTCTAAGCAACGCTCCTAGCGATAAACAATTTAGTTAAAATCCTTTATCGCAATTGTTTTGTTTCTTAGTGTTGCAGAAAGAAAACACGCCTTGACTACACATAAACGCTTGCTACATTTTGCAGCCACAATATACTTATAAATTTTTAGTTGCATCTCTGTTAAATCACTAAATGTGTTTTAATAATCTACTTTTTATGTATTTGTGCTATAACATAGTTATAAGTTGACAGTGCTTTTAAATAAGTTCAAAATGAGGGATATGAAATTGGAAGTTGAGTACCTTACTCAAGAGCAATTAACTGGCTTCGAAAATTACAAGGTATTTTTTTATTCCCACGTTTGAAGGCTATAGCTTCTATTAACATGCAAGTCATCGTATTATTAATTAGCATTTTCATTTAATACAAGATCATTTTTAATTGACCTGGCCTGAACGTAGGCCTCGGGTTTACTTGATTCCCACCCTCTTCCTCATCTATTCATAAATATTGCTTTTGAATATGATTTCCACAAATTAATTAACATTTCATTCAAAACAATATTTTAGATTTAATAAAATATATTTCATTTTATATAATTTCATGTTACATTATTTGTTTTTATCAATCATACAACTACCATAAAAACAAAACACCCATGCCGTTTTTTTATTATATGATTGTTCTGTTCTAGTTGGATGTGAGCCAAAACAAACGATGATTGGTCGCATTAGTATTATATCTTCAATCGCCTGATTAGTGAACTCGGGGTCAATATGAATATAGGCTATTAAATCCTAGTTTAACTGATCTAATTTATATTAAGAGTTCTAAACTTATCATTTTTGTTCCATTTTAACTTTTGAAGGGAATATTATTTTAATCAAATGTGAATGTAAATTGTCCCTCTATGTTTTTTTTGAATGGACTAGCAGTAGGCCTGAGTCAGTTTAGTCCCTAAACTTAGTAAAATCAAGGGAGCAGTTTATACAATGAGAGTCTACCAAAAAAATCCTGGGACTTATTTTATATTTTCAAGTAGGCTTACAGTAGGTAATACATATTACTATCATCCTTTGGGGGGGGGGACATTGTTAATATCTTATAGGCCTAACTAGCTACCACTTAAAGTGGTGACCATTAGATCTAAAGTGTGAAACTTTCATTGCTCTCTGTCAGCACAACAGGGGAAGTTTGGGTGCCACTTGCCGAGTATTGTTTTTTTCCATTCATAATATGCAAATGTGGATGCATTTCCTTTGATATACCCTTACCCGCTTCACTGGCCAAACGGTCTAAGGCAGGTATGTCAAACTCGTTTGACCATAAGGGCCACATTGAAAATTGAAAATAATGAAAATAATAATAAAAATAAAAATAATGATTATTTGCACACCAGCTGTTAATGTAGGCTTTAAAAAATCATAAATATTTTTAAATTCATAAACTACACAAAACACTCTTTTTTTTAAGTAGGCCTAAGTTTATACTATTGTATTATATTTAGAACATGAAAAAAAAGATGTTTGTGGCTTAGAGGAACTGTTTGAGAAATAAATAATAAAAATAAAAACAAATATATAATACTATCCAAGATTATAATAGTCAAAAGGGTTTTTAATTATGTTTTAAAGTAGTCCTAGACCTATTAAACGTAATTTAACACAAAAATGAAAAAAAAAAAATTGTTAATAGAATGAAGGCTATGAATATATTAACTTACAGTCTGAATCCAAGATGCTCTTTTAGAAAGAAACACATTTTTTCAAAATGGTGCCATGGGGCTATTTATGCACAGAAAAATCTTAATAAAGAGGTTATTCTAGCTCTAACTTGTATATACCTAGAGGAAAAAAATTTCAAGAAAACTTTACATTTAAGGTAACATTGATATTCTCATATTGGGTGATTTCACGTGGAATAGGCTCCTAAACCAACCAGCTTCGCTGGGCGCATGGGTTCTCATCTTAAACTGGATTGCTGGTGAACAGATCAAGGTTCAAATCCCGGCTGGCTGTAGCCTACTGATTGTGGTTTTTGTTTTAAATGGTTTCCCACTCCTTCCATTCAAATGTGGGTGCATTTCCTCTAAAATTATACCATCCTCACACCTGTTCCATTACATAGCATAGTTATTGTATTCTTCTAACACAGGTAGTGAGGCTAGAGGGTGGGGGAGATATACCTACCTTGTGCAAAGGTCACTTTAAGTACAAAGTGAAGTTGAAGCAAAGCTTGAAACATGCAAAGAAAAGTTTAAGCTGCTGTTATAGAGATCATGTTTTTGTTATTTTCACATTACACTACCTTGCATTTTTAAATGACTCATTAAGTTAATCTTGATAAAGAGAAAGGTGTAGAGGAAAAACTAAGGACGAAGATTCTTTTATGCTAACATTATTTTAATTTATTTATATTAATTTATCTTCTGTATCAAAATTGAAGCCTACATGTAAATATGTCATAGATAATTCACGGGAGATGGAATATCAAGGACTAAATATTTGATATTAATAACAATCCACTATATATATATATATATATATATATATATATATATATATATATATATATATATATATATATATATATATATATATATATATATATATATATATAAAACCTACAGTAGGTAATTATTATTATTATTATTATTATTTTATATAGTTGTTCTCTGTGTACATTCACTATATCCTGGCAATATTTGTATGTATATAATCTAATACTGTTATAACACAAGAGTCTAATCTGGTTGTTTGAAAACCTTTCAGTACAGCGCCTTGGATACAAGCCCACTTAGCCTCTATGTGATGCACCCATTTTGGAATTTTGTGGTTATGGTAAGTTTTTTTTAAAAATCCATTAATGTTTCAAGCTTATCATATGGGTCGGTTTTTTACTCAAGCTATCTATTTTCAACCACCGACTTGCTATACCTGTCGTAGCTTCATGCCTTATTATCTAACTTAAGACTAGGACAGGCACAACATAAGACTCCAGCCGTTAATTTATCACTCTTAAAGGGTAAACCCACATTTTACCAATGATAAATTTTTCAACCATGACGGGAATCAAACCTGGGACTCTTAGCTCAGTAGGCAGACACTCTACTGACTGAGCTAAGGCATCGAAATGGTTATAGTAAGTTAAATCATGTAATTAGATATAAATGCTTGTTATAGTGTGGTGATCTACCTATGTGTAACTCAAAATAAACATTAAAATGACATTAATGTATTCATTAGGGCACATACCAAACTTCCCTCCTCTCTGCCCCAAAAATGTACATATACATTTTATACTTTATATATTATCTATGGAACAGTCTCAATCAGTTTTGTGTTATTTCACTTTATCTTTAACATACAAGTTTATTATACTAATAGTTTTGGAAATTGCTAACCCCACCTCCCCAGTCCCCCAAAATTTATCTAAACTTATTTTGAATATTAGATTGGCAGACTTCTCTGGTTATGTGGGCTGGTCCCTTTACATGCTTGTCAAAAATATCCATTTTATGCCACACAGAAAAATATCAATTGTTTTTATAAATTTTCGAGCTCCCTTTCCCACATTTAGATCATTAAAGTTTTAGAGTAGACTTCATGGTCTTGGGCTAAAGTGCTTGCCTCAGGATCCAATGTGCGTGGATTCAAACCCAGCCAGGGTTGACGGATTTCTCTTGAGCGATAAAAATCTGAAGCACAGCTTCCTTCCGAGGGGAAGTAAAATCATCGGTCCTCTGTCGATTGGGGCATGTAAAAGGACCCTGGAAGGTGAAAATACCTTTCCTGACAAAATTGGTACGCCCTTTTGCTCTCGCTCATAGAAATAATCTTGTGCTGATATAACTAGTCGATTCAGAAAGTGCACTTTAAACTCTTCATCTGAATGAAAATAAAAAGTTTTAGACTAATATGGTTATATGGTGTTGTCCTTCTACTTGCTTGTGATAGTATTTTTAATATAAGCTTGTGACTCGCTTCGGTAGTCGCATGATCTAACGCGCTACTCTCGTAGTAGACTAGGCTGCCGATGACAGGAAGATCGAGGTTAAAATATTGGTCGGGTGTGCCGAGGGCGGTTTTTCAAAATGCTTTTCTACTCTCCCTCCACTCAAATGCGGGTACACTTCATATAAATATAACTGCCCTAGTCCCTAAAACAGTTAGTGTAATTAGTATGTAAGCATATAATCTGAATGGGTAGTAAGATGTACGAAATATGAAGGGCTTGGGAAAATAATATGCTATGCCAAATACTGAGATATTTGATAGTTTTTAAAAAATCCTTAATTTTCATTAGCCCTAATATTTCTTCTTTTCCTTAATTTGATATAAACTTTGAACTTTAAGTCCTCAATACAAATAAATTGTATTGCCCTATGTAAGAAGTATAGGAACACACATTGTTATTAATAATTACTGTTATATTTTTTGTGGCTTAGCAGGGCTAACTTATCCTTTGAAAGTTATTATGCAGACACTTCTTTCTAATCTAATGTATTGATAATGAATAAAGATACAGGTACATTTTTTGTAGTATCTTGCACTTAAAACATGTAATTTTAATCCTAGGTTGTCAATTTTTATAAAAAGTTTTTAAATTATCCGTAATATATGTCCCAATTTGGCTACATTCTTATATATTTACAACTGTTTAATTAATCTTTTCAATTGTTAACACATGCATTTTATGCCGATACAGTGTTTTTGGTGATATAATTGGTATTTATAGCACCAATTATAATGTTACGGTTGTGCGTTGGGTGCCAATTAAAGTGTTTCAGATTAATTTGTGATAATTGGTAATTATAATCCTGTGATCGAGCGCCAATTATTACGATATTTTACGTGAATAAATACAACTGTTAATGTTGCACACAATTTATTGGAGTGATTTTATCTTTTTATACAATTTTACTTGAAACACAGGTTATTTTCTGTATATAAGTTAGTAGTACTGTCGTGATATTATACGTACTCTAGGTTTATGTCGCCGGCACTCTGTGTGTTCATACGCACAAACAGCTTATATATGACATACCCCTTGCCCCTTGGACCAGTGACCAGTGTCAAAACAAACAAATCGAAAGCGTCCCTGCGACAGGTGTCTTGAAGGCTAGCTTCTTATTGGGTATAGGGAGCTAATGTCTCTTGCTTGTTTGGTAAATACTACGGAGTTAAATTTTGAAATAAAAAATAAGTTTTAATGGTGCAATCCTTCTACATTATTTCTGAAAAGCACGTGATTCTTCATAGATGAAGTCTTAAAAGGATAATTTACATACAATTCATTGAAGAAAAATACCTTCATCGATGACTTTTTAAATATATGAGAGCGGTCCAAATCAGTAGCATTAGAATTTTTTAAACCATTTGACTCGGATATCAAGTTCTTAATATTAATCCAAACACTTATTATAATTTTGTGGAACTATGTTGTTGGTTATATCTCAATTTTAATTTTAACATTTTTCATGTCTATCTATATCGTCTGCAGTTTTTATATGTGGACATTTCACAAATTAAGTATCTAGTCAATTAGTTAACTTTCTATCAATCACCTTTTTTATTGTAACTTTAAATATTCCTTGTCATTATTTTCTTTGGGCTGTTACTGGTATAATTGGTCATTCAAGTGATGGTTTGTTATTGAATCTTCACTTGTAGAACTAACAACTCCAGGCTAGTCTTTTGACAATTTACACTTTTTATAGCTTATCAGTTAATTCTTACGATATTCTGCTACTGCATAGTGGTATCTAGCACAGATCTACGGTTTTACCTATTTATGGAAATCAATAATGTTTTTTTAACAATCTTTGAGGTGATTTTTAGGAATGTTATTATGTTGTTTTAATTGATTTAAATTTTTGATTTAACCATTTCTCTTTGAATAAATTAATTCCTTGTTATATTCATAATTTAAATGTGTAATCGACTAAAGAAGTGTACCAATCAATTTAATTGCTGTTCTACCAAAGTACGTTCCTTGCATTATAAAGTTCATATTTCTCCTTATTACAAGTAAAATGAATATAACTAAAATTATATTCTTATATATTGAAAATTATAAAACTCAAATACTTCTTAATTTTAATTTTTAGAAAAAATAGTTCAAATTATACCTCTTTTCTAAAATGATTGCTATCATATGACACCATTGTCACAACACAAAAATAAGAAAAATTATATTAATCGATGGTACATGTTTTACAATTTCTTTGCCAGTGAGACTCTGCCATGTTTTGGAGAGCAGTGTGACATAGGTTATTTTGTTTCCATTCTTTTCCCTCTATACCTCATTAGTTTATGGTTTAGCCTGACTATTTGGGTGTAGGAGTCCCGACCAACCTGTCAAGTGGCAGGGGAAAATCGGACAAACATTCCACTTCCATGGTTCATATTTATTTACAAGTTTCGCTGAGAATCATATTGTGAAGGTTGGACCTAGAAAATAAGAAAGTGAATATTTTTAGTTTTTTTTAACATGAAAGCGTCTCTGAATTGGATAAAAAAGATTTGCGTGTGAGGAAGTATGGTCATCGAAATTTATATTTGAGTGCAAAGAGGAAAAACCATAGAGGTTTGTCAGTATTAAACTGGATGAAGAGTAGGTAAGTAAATTATATTAATAACCTTGCTAAAATAATAATGTGGAAGGTCTGAAAAGAAAATTTTTCTTTTAAAGAATCACATAATTTAAAAATTCCAATACATGTCATGTTTTATACAAAGTAAAGTTAAAAATAAAATAAAACCATTCTGGGCATTAGACTAATTTTACTAAATCTAATATGTTATTAAATAAATTAGTAAAGCTAAAGTAAAAGTATTTTTATCATCGTCTTAGAATTATTTCAGGAACGTCATTAGTCGTGACCTTGTTGTCAGTGGGGTTGGAAGGGAGACCTTTAGTGACCTTCCTTTGAAGGGATGCAACCAATAAGACGTTCACCATTCCAAGAGGGTTTGGCTTTCATGTTTCATCTTCTCACTCTCAATTTAATTTATTTTTTCTTCTTCACCCTTATTAGACTTGCATTTCCTGTATTTTTTCTTTTCTCTTCTTCAATATGTTTTCAGTAATTTTTAATATAGAGTTTATGACGTTAATGGCCTCTTATGTGTCTACACCTCACTAAACCCCAACAATAACCACCTTCATATCATTTAAATTATAAATTCTAAGATGAGAAAAGTTACATGCTTATATTTAATAAAACTACTAACATAAAGCTACTGATTAGTTCAAAACTCCCTAACAATGTCCTAATATCATGTCATATTAAATTATATGACCAAAACTTATAAGTAACCTTGATACATTTGGGCAGTGATAAATTTGTTCTGATCCTCGCAGATTTTTGGCATAATATACATAAAATTTTCTTGCAAGTCAATCACTGTGTAGCTGTTGTTTAACTTAAAGAAAGTGAGAAAAGGTTTGGAAGGGCAGAGAGGGGGAGGAAAGGTTCTAACTCCACTCTCCCCATTTATTTCAAATTAAAAAAAAAGTGTTGACGTGGCTTAAAATAACAAAATGAGAGGGAACGTTATGATATTACAGCTACAAAGAAACACACTTTCAAAATATGTTAGACCTATAATTGATTACGGTTAATTAGTACCCATATTTGTGACTTGGATCATTTTGTAGCAGTTTGATGCATTAAAATAAAGCATTATAGCTACATTTAGATTGTATAAGATTTTACCCGGCAACTTACTATTGACCTATTCTAGGAAATATGGATATTTTATTATAAACTCTTATTCATCATTGAAAACATTAATTTATTCAAATACAAATTTACAAATTTAAATTTTTTGATGCTGCACTTTTTAGCATGGTGCTATCTTTTATTACATACGTAGGTCTGTTATAATTTCATAACTATTGCTTTGCTTCTTATTCTTTATTCACTAGAAGTGTGTAAATAATTTTGCTTGGAGATTTGTGAAAGACAGATATGCAGATAAATAATTTGGAATGGGCGACAGTCAACCAAAGTAGATGCCACCTCTGGAAGTCTGAAACACAGAAGAGATTGACTGCTTCTATGTTTGGGCAAGTGTGCCACCAACAGCCAACTACGTCCTGTAGAAATACAGCATTAGCTATGTTATATAACAACACATCGACCCTTGCAACAAGGCATGGTATGGAGCAAGAGGAGCTTGCGAAACAGAAATTGAAAGAGGAAAATGGCATCCAGTCCGTAGATTGCGGACTGTTCGTAGATGCAGATCTACCTTTCCTACGAGCTAGTCCAGGTAGTTAAACTATGATGAATGATTTAATATTAGGTTCAATAATACATTTTATTTACAAGTAGGTCTTGATGCAGGGCTTGAGTTTACCTCAATATTAATCATATTTATTTTATTGTTCAACAGATGGTATGGTAGGAGAGGACGGAATCCTTGAGATCAAGTGTCCTTTATCAGTATATGAAGAAGAGGCTGTAAACACTGGAAAGGTAAATTTAATTATAAAAATATGTTTAAATACTAATGTAAAAAAAATTGCTTTTATAAGGATTTGAACATTTTGCAGATAAAATTCTTGAAATTATTGTGTGGTGAATATCCCTTGAAGAAAGAGCACAGTTATTTCTACCAAGTACAAGGCCAGTTGCATATAAACACACACACAAAAATATGCCTTATTGTTGTCTACACAAGCAACTGGGTACTTATTCGCCTCGGTGCCGTAGTTGGCTAACGCGCCAGTCGTGTTGAGTCAGACCGCCGAGGACGGGGAGATTGAGGTTCGAATCTCGGTCGGGTGAACTGGGGGGGGGGGTGTTTTCTAAATGGTTTTCCACTCTCCTTCCACGCAAATGCGGGTTCACTTCCTCTAAATTCAACCTTCCTAATTCCTAATCCATTAGTGTAATTAGTACTTAAGCGTATAACCCGAACGGGTAGTAAGACGCGGTGCTAAAATTAAATTAACTGGGTACTTATCGAGGAAATCGAAAAAGTCGATGAATTTTGGGAAAATAAAATGGTTGAACATCTAAAAAGGTTAGGTCGGAGTTAAATATAAATAATAATTGGTTGGAATACTCTACTTACACAATCTTTTTGCTTTAATTTTCAATTAAATAATTAAATTGATAATTTAATGTTAGTATTCACTTTTTAAATTATTTTCTACAGGTTTTATTTTGAGGGCTTACTCCCGGAATTAATAAATCCACAGTATGGCAAAAGATTAAATAAGAAAGCTATAACGGACCCAATGTATTTAAAAGAAGCCAGTATAAACAAATCTAGGAAAAAGAAGCTTACTTTCTAAATGCAACTGAATAATAGTCCCCTGGTAAACTTAAATATCAATCTAATTGTTTTATATCATGCAGAATATTGCAAGCATACTTTTTCTAACAAGTGGTTATTATTTCTTTATTTTTCAAAATTTTGTCCCTAGTGTGAAATCTTATGTATATACATTTTTTAAATAAATTCTTCATATTATAATTATTAAACCTCACAAATTAAAGACCTCGTGATATGAAAGTTATTAGCCTAGTCTGTTTATTTGAAACTTTAAACAGTTTACTAATGCTATATTTTCTTCTTTTTTTTTTCAGATTACAGCAAACTTCTTGGAGTCTGCTTGGTTTAATGTATTATTATTATTATTATTATTATTATTATTATTATTATTATTATTATTATTATTATTATTATTATTATTTTCTATGTGTTCAATAACATATATTTTCCAGTTTTGTGTATCTACAATTTTATTAAGTTTAATATAAATAAAGCACATATATACAACAATGATGATCATAGTTATTTTGATACTTTCCTTTATGTCAAAATTATAAATATTTTGTCCAAACAACTGAAAATAAAAGCTTGGTTCTCTTGCCTTCTCTATTTCCACATCAGCCACTTTCATTATCTCATCATCCTCATATTTATACTAATAATGTCTAATATTAATTGATAATGCCAAGCGTAGACTATGTTATTTGTTTTTTTCAGTGTTTTTCCATCAATCTTTTTTAACGTACACTTTATGAACAAACAATTTATATTAGCACATAATTTATTAACTAACTTAATAATATTACATACATAGCACCCAGTCTCTAGACCGACAATTTACCAAATATAAATTACCGAGCATGCTGGGAATTGAACCTGCTACCCCTGACACAGTAAGAGTGATTCTCATTATTGACTTTCCATTGTCTCCTTAGTTTAGAGAAATGTTTCTTATATTAGAGGCTAGGACAGCATATTATAAAAAAAGTCGAGGTAGTTGACTTCACTTCTAAAAGGGAATCCCTCCTTACATCTTGCTAACTAGCAGGCAGTTTGTGAGGATTCAGGGACAAAATAGACCTAACTGCCAGGTATATGAACCATTGATTTGTACTGTTCAGCTCTAGCATTTGAGAACATTTTATTCCAGTCTTAATATTGAAACATAAAAACAGTAATATGCTATGCCAACATTAAAATCACATAAAATGTTGTTATGACAAAACTCATAGAAATAATACTTTTTATAATATTTAAATCAATGAAAATAATTAGTGAATATAAATTTGGTTGTCTACAACAAAAAAGTTCTTTAGTAGGCTATAGTTCAATAATCACTGTCATCAAGGATTTAATCTTTAGTTTAACCATCATAGTCTTGAAGGATTTTATCTTTAGTTCAACCATGACTTTCATCGCCATTATTAACAGTTGACTCAGTGGATTTCAAGTTTAAATAAAAATCATGATAAATTGGAGGCACAAAACACAAAAGTTCCTGGATATCTTTACTTTTCTTTGGATCTATTTAAAGAATTCCAGAATATTTCTTCTCCAGATTGTCAACGTTTACTGGGCCTCCTTGTTTTTTCAAAGTCACAGAAATAAATTCACCATGTACCAAGTGCTTCACAAAATTTTTAAAAACTGTTTCAGATGTAAACCTAAACGAGGTAACATTGGAGAAGTGTACGACATACCATCAACACACTTTCTTTTTCGTTATCTCTGCAAAATAATCTTTGACTGAAAATATGTCTTCTTGTTTAAGTTGAGTCACCATGAATGGATTTTTCTTATGGTTTTTTGCAATCACATCACACCATTCTTCCATGCTGTAAATGTTTTGGCAGAGTATTCTCTTATACTGTTCGGTGCGAGCAAAATCCCTGTCACAAGGGAAATGGGTGTGATCTGGTATCATAAAAATATGCTCAATTGATTCAAACTGTTTTGTCAAGACTAAATGATGTCATAAACTAACAATGGTCCAGTTTTTATTCTGCCCTGGACACTTGTCCGAGAAAACCATAAAATTTTTTAAGGCAATTTTTCAGCATGATAAGTACTTTAGAACATAACTCCCAACTTACTCACTGCCTCTATCTGCAAGCGTTTCATTCCAAACAAACATAAATCCTCTGTCAATTATACATTCATGAATACCAAATTCAAAAGTCCATATTTTACGTTTGTAAAAAGCAGGACCAGAAGACAGCTTGGGAGTCAGAAATACTTGTTGTAAATCCATTGCTATGAAATGTGAGTCACTTTTATATGCTTCTTGAACTACAGTTGTAATTATTTTTTTCATCTGTTTTTAATAAATGTGCTTGGCATTCATTTTTCCAGTTTTTTTTTGTCTATTGTTCATTTCCTGTACTGCATAAGTAAAGTTTCACATTTTATTTCAAACATATCACATATTCCTGTACTGCATAAGTAAAGTTTCACATTTTATTTCAAACATATCACATATCATGCACATGTCTGACTTGGGAAGCTCAAAGCCACTGTTGAAGCCAGAATAGAAAATTCTTATGTACTTATCAGAAGAACACACACACACACACACACACACACACACACACACACACCACGCACACGCACACGCACACGCACACGCACGCGCGCGCGCTAAAAATTCAACAGTCATTAATTTCTTGATATTTTTATTTTATATACGCATATGTTGAAACCATACTTATATAGTATTTAATTGAAATCATGCTATGCCACTAAATAATTGGAATGTGCTAGTACTTATATCAGTGTTTGTCTCACTATCTGATGACTCATTATCTGCATGTGGGATATATTTCTCCCCACTGTCCTCAAACAATTCATCTTCAGATTCATGTATTCAAAATTCAATTTTATTTTAACGCACATTATAACTTATTCATCAACCTTTTCCTCCATATTGACAAAACTGTGACATAGCATGTTTTACTTGAAATACTTGTATTAATACAGAAAAAAAAAACCTATTTTGAACATAAACCTGCTATCTGTGAGCAATTCATGTAACTAAATAGTCAAATACTTGGAGCCACCTGGTATGAAAATATTTAAACAAACAAACTTACATCATTGTTTTTTGAATATTTTCATATATAATATTTTTAATTTTTGTAATTTTCATGTTCTATTTTACACAATTTAACCTTACTATTATATTTGAAAATATTTAAACAACGACGATGTAAGTTTGTTTGTTTAAATATTTTTAATTTTTCTAATTATCATGTTCTATTTTACACAATTTAACCTTACTATTAGTATTTCTTACTAGATTCTTTAATTTCAATGTTTACAGTTTCCATGAATCTGGTACATGTATAAGTATTAAATAGCCAAAGTTATTATTTATGCTTTTAGTGGGAATTACTCAATCTAGATATCATATTCTGAAAATTGAAAAATGACACCTGGACACGGGAATCAAACCCGGGACCTTTGGCTTAGTACACCAATCCTCTAACCACTGAGCTATCCAGGATTCGTACCGTGCCCAGGGTCATTCTTCACTCATATTTTAAGGCAGAGTCTATGAGGGGCGTGCGGAAATCGTTGGTTACAAATATGTGATTATATTAATATCACGAGCTATCAGATAATGCAGCCATCATGGTTAGAGCATTGTCGTACTAAGCCAAAGGTCCAGGGTTCGATTCCCGTGTCCAGGTGTCATTTTTCAATTTTCAGAATATGATACATATATAAGTACCGAAACATGTCGGACAAGTAAGCCTCCAGATTTCTCCACCTAATCTGGAATGCATAAAGGAGTAATGGAACGTTAATGCAGTTGAGACTTAGACATGGTTAAAACTTTTTCATAAATATAATTAACTTTTAATTCACACACATTGCAAACAAAACTTTTGACTTATGGTGTTAACTTTGTTTTAACTTGTTATTTTAAATAAGTTTTACACTTTTTCATTTTACACTTTTGTATTTAACTAATATTGTACTCAAATTTTAATATGATATGAATGATTACTTGACCATTTGACTCATGTAAATGTTTAGTTAGAGAGTCAATGGGATAATTTATATGTTATGAAAACTTTGGTTATGGAAATTGTTTTTCCAAGAGTATAAATAATATTTAGTGTCTTTATGCTATGATGAAATTTTATCATCAGTAATCATTCAAAATTCTTTAATCTGTACTCATATCTTCATAATTTCAAAATATTAATATCTAACTCTTAACGAATATTCACTAAAGGTTTATAATATTACAAAGCCCATTTATTTGAATAGGGTTAGAAAAATAGTAATTAATTTGGCTAGGGGTATAAACACTTTCTCCACTCCCTATTGCCTCAAATATGTGACCATTATATGGTGTGGGTCGTTCTATTTTTAAGTAGCTACTGTATGGTTTTGTATTTTGACATTAACACCCTCTTCAAATTATGAGACAGTGAATGTTCAAAAGTTTTAGACCCGCTTTTCTTTTGTTGGTTGATACTTAACCCTGCCCTCTTGACCCTCTCCATCCTCCCCCCACTCGAAGTTATATTCTGGTTGCACCTCTGATGTTCTCCGCTGAGAAATTTAGTTTTCAGCTGCATGCTGATATAAATCATCTTAAATGTTCACATGGATTACTTAAATATAATTTCAGAATTATATGATCCACTTCAGTGGCCAAACAAACTCTCTGAGGCGTCACTCTTGTGTTAGATTGGACTGCTGATGACGGAAAGATTGAGGTTCGAATCCTGGTTGGGTCTACTGAGGGTAGTTTTTACTAAATGGTTTCCCACTCTCTTTCCATGAAAATGCGGGTAGAGTATCTATAACATGCTTCCACCCTCATCCATACCCTCTTAGTGATATATATATATTCTATAATAATCAAACTATAGATCCAGAAGTCCTGGGTTTGTACTCTGGCGATTCCAGAATTTCTCTGTGAAGCAATGGGTCTGGAATAAGGTCAGACTCAGCCCTGTGAGGACAAATGATGAGCTAATTGTATAATAAGTATCAGCTCTAGTCTAGAAAACTGAGGTTAATGACCAGAGGGCATGTTGTGCTGATCACATGACACCCTCTATCTGCAAATGTTGGCACTATCATCGCTAATGGTGGCAGCTGCTCAGTCGGTCGGTATAGCTCGCTTGCGTGCTTACACTATGAAGTATTTTTTTTTTACAATCAAAGTATTATAATTTACATATTAAAAAGTGACTTGCTTGTTAGAGGCCCCAAACTGTTGTCAATACAATCACTATTTACTTCAGAGTTTCCATGACCTTGCCTTAATACATATTTCTAGTGGTAGTGTTGGCTACAAATAATTGTAGGTATCCACAAATTGGTAGCGTCAATCAGCATTCAGGAGGCCACAAACTGTCTGAACTGTCAACAGTACGAGCAAATCATACTGTATAATATACAAGGTGAAATACTGTCAATGACAGGGTCAATAGTATAAATATACCATTTTGGGAGGGTTGAGAAAACTCTAGATAGACAAAGGGATGTGACCGCAGTGTGCTGAATCCCTCCTAGGGCCACCCCCAACAAAAAATATTCACTTTTAATAGTTCTAGGGGTAGCTACAACATAAAGTACTAATCATTTGTCA
This sequence comes from Timema podura, assembly GCA_033556935.1. Lineage (NCBI taxonomy): Eukaryota > Metazoa > Arthropoda > Insecta > Phasmatodea > Timematidae > Timema > Timema podura. Next base: position 52,863,039 of record JAVRXN010000007.1, on the reverse strand, counting down.
ACCTTGTACCTTATAGGAGAGTTTTGAGGAAAACTCTTGAAAGAGACAGATAGTACAGGTAAACTTAACTCGCTTTTATTATGTTGATTCTAACATAAATCTTACAAGTGGTATCTGTTTTTCCTAGTTTTATTTCTCTGTTCCTAGACATAATTCTTTACTATTTTTCTTTAACAACTCAAGTTAATAAATGTATGCTAATGCCTCCTATTGTGACATCTTATTAATTGATTTTTCTATAACTCATTTGAATTTGTCATTGTGTCCTTTATAATTTAAAAAAAATGTATTTGGGATATTTAACGTGCACTTTCTGAACTGGCTGATTATATCAAGACACAACTTACAAACTAATTGTATTTTTTTTTAGCACCGCATCTTACTACCTGTTTGGGATATACGCTTAAGTACTAATTACGTTAATGGGTTAGGAATTGGGAAGTTTAAGTTTAGAGGAATTAAACCCACATTTGTGTGGAGGGAGAGTGGAAAACCATTTGGGAAAAACCACTCCCAGTTCCTGACTGAGATTCGAATCTCGAACTCCCTGACCTTGGCAGTCTAGCTCAACACGAAACTAGTGTGTGTTAGTACAAACTAACTTAACTCCTTAACATTCAAAACACCCATTCCTTCACTTCGAAGGGGGAAGCCCCAAATTCGCCTTTTATACAGATTTGGTCATGCCGGGAATTGAGCCTAGAACTTTTGACTTGGTAGACAGAGGTGTCAGCTACTGAGCTATAGTATGATTTTTGTAGGAAGAATGGTATAAGTTAGTTACTAAAACCATTACACACCTCGGTGGCATAGTTGGCTAACGCGCTAGTCGTGTTGAGCTCAACCGCCGAGGACGGGGAGATCGAGGTTCGAATCTCGGTCGGGTGAACTGGGGGTGGTTTTTCCTAAATGGTTTTCCTATCTCCTTCCACGCAAATGTGGGTTCACTTCCTCTAAATGCAACCCTCCTAATTCCTAATCCATTAGCGTAATTAGTACTTAAGCGTATAACCCGAACGGTAGTAAGACGTGGTGCTAAATATTACTAAAACCATTTTAATATATCTATACATAAAGTCATGTTATCTCCAGCTGTCACTTTTGATATATATTATCAATACTTATAAAATAACACAAATAATAAAATGAAGTGTTTTCCTGTTGGCCACAAATAAATATGTTTGAATTTTCTCTACTGTTCTTACAACCAAAATCAGTGTATAGGTTGTCTGACTAGGGTTTTTGGTGATAGTCTTGGGTGTATAGATCTAAGAAGGGCCCCATCTAACAGCTAGATCTAGATCAGGTATTGTTAACTTTAGCTGTCACTTTTGATAGATATTATTATTTATGGTCAAAACAAAATATGGTTATTTTCTACAAGGCCTTTTCTATGAAAACCGGACCCTAGTATTTATTTTTATAGGAAGCCCTCTTTCGAGGATCCCACCAACATTGAAAGTAACTAAAATTTGGCATTCTAGAAATATGTCTTATTTGATTGATTCATTCATTATGAATGTGAACTAAAAAGTTATAAAAATGTTCCAATAATAATCACTTATGGTTGCTCAACTGAAATCTCAGACAGTTGTTATCTTGTTTGAGTCTTCTTACATCAGACCACTCATGGCGCTATGCCATAACCATGAGGTGATCCATCTTCCTTGATAACACAAGCTTGTAATGATTCATTGACTCTAGACCTCAGAGCTGTTTAGTTAACAATGCACATAGGATTTAACACATGTTACATAGAAATAGATTAATATAAGCTGGATTCAATACTTGGATTATTTCTTATAATTATTACAAATATATATATATATTGTCAAATTTTATTAGGCCTAATATTAAGCATAGAAACATGTCATTATTTTATAAAACTTTATTTGAAAGAATGTAATTAGCTGTACATTATTGCTAATTATATTTAATATGGTTCTGCTTTCACAGTTTTTGGCATAGTCCTAAATTGTACTTAAATTAGTGTATTTATAAAAATAGCCACTTTTTTTCCCAGTCATGTTGACAGTTGACTTTTTTTTAACTATCTTAGTTTTCGGCATAATTTGTATCAAAAGTTTTTATTTATAAAATTTGTTTGCTAATTTGGGTGATAAATATATAGAGATAGATAGATTTTTTAATTATTCTAATTTTAACTCCAGGATATGGATTAATTTAAAATTAACTTATTTTTAAAAATGGAATAAGTTAATACTATATATCAGGGATTCACAAAGTTTTTGTTTGCATGCCACAGCCACATAATTTTTGGGCTAAAGTAAATACAATACAAACTTTTTTTAAAAATTATGTATAAAATCAATAGATTAAAATTAGAGCTGGATCAAATCCCATATTTTATTAATTCAAATCTTCATTTTACATCTAAATTCCATATCTCAAATTCTAATTCGAATTTTAGAAAAAATGACGAATATAAAAGTAAACATAAATATAATGGATTAATAGGAAATACAAATAGTAGGCCTTACTAAATGTTAACTTGTTTGCTATAATGTATTTATTATAACATACATTCAGTTAAGTGGTAAATTAACAGGCTGGGGTCTGGTTTTTCCTATAATTATGTTTAGGCCTGAACTACTAATAAGTAATGTTAGTTCTAAAACAAATTCTAATTCAAAATTTTGAAAACTTTTTTTTAACTTCAAATTCAAAATTTTCTCAAATCCTTTAATCTCATATATCCTCAAGGATTTAAGATTCTGAGTGTCCGATCCATACATATTTAAAATCCAAAAAATTTCCAAAACATGTTATAGTCACCAGGCCTTGTGGTCAGGGGTGTAGCTGGAGTTTGTGCCTCCCGGGGCGGTCTCTTGAGTTTGCCGGCCCTCTCAAAACACAACATACTTCAACAAATGTCAAAATGACATATAGGGAAAAAAATAAGATACCTTGTTTATTTCTGAAGTGAAAAATTTAATCAGAACATTCTACATTGTAATTTTTCTTGCTTTTCTGTTAGAAAAATTGTTGATGATATCATTAAAGTCTGTTAGTTGCTGTTCTTTAGAAAGTATGGTAAGATTTCTTAACGGTAAGGTACTCATTGTATATCTTTATTAATTCTTGATCAGTTTTAATCCAGAAAAACTCTGTTCAGATGCAGCAACACTAACAGCAATTGTTAGGAAAGTTCGTAGAAGTATTACAATATTTCGAACTGAGTTCCCAATACTATATTTTAAATAAACTGCAAATGTTCAGGGGGACCTTCCTTCCACGTCTCTGTTTCGTCTTGCGTAGCAGCAACAGCTATTAAACTATTTTTCTCTCAACGAGGAACTCATGTCATCACAATCATTATTTAGTTGATACTTGTATTTGTCATTCAAAAGATTCGCCGGAATGCTAAAGGCATATTTCTCAGCAAGAACATGAAGCTGTTGAAATCTGAGGGTAATTTATTGCATCACTCTATACCGCAAAGAAAACATTTCTCTTCCCAACTCAGTTTCATATGACAGTTTAGCATCTCGTGATTCTTCACCAGTCATCAGTTTTTCTCTTTCTACATCAATGTTGATGCTCCATGACTATCCCAAGATCTTCACAAATTTATTCAGCAAAGGCTATTGAATTGTTTACTAGTTCATACCTATTTTCAGATGAAAATCCTTTTAAAGCCTCAAGCTTTATATCACATTGTTGTACGTTCAATTCTTTTGTTTGGAGGTAGGCCTGCATGTTGTTAATTCCTAAAGGGCGGATTCCCACAGGCCAAGAAAGCACAAAAAGGGAAACTATTGTAACGCACCAAGCAGCATGCCAGCATCTAAACTGGTAATTTCTTTATCACATGCTAACTGTTCTAAAGCACTTAAGATTTTTGAGTATGTATATATCCTCGCTTTGCTCGTTGGGGGCTCCGCCCCCAAACCCCCAGTGAGTTTTCTTTGCAAGTGGATGTAAACTAATGTAATTCCAACGTTGTTTTGAACATAAACACTTAAAGTTACCGGTATTGTATTGTATTGTATTTTTCACACATTATTTTAGTCTCTCCATACTTATAGAGCAGCTAGAAACATCAAATTTGGCACACTTATGGCAATTGGATGTGCCAATATTCTTGCCAAATTCTATGATTCTAGTTGTCCCATAAGTATGTCAGAAAATTTAAAAATGTGTGGAAAATGTGCAAAATTTACCTAAAATAAAAAAATCTAGCTCTATCTAAGGTATAACCAATGGAAATACGACAAAAAGTAATAGGACCAAACTTGTGGATCTCGCCAAATCCATAGCTGCTGGTGCACTCCATTTTTTGTTAGGTCTTACCGTTTAGCCACAAGAAACCTCCAAAGAAAGGTCCGCACCGACTCTAAAGTTGCTCCGCCATTTTGAATTTTTTCGGGGGTTGAAAATTAAAATTAAATTTTTGGAATTTTCCCATCGGTTACAGGCTAGAAGCTATAAGTTTACCAAATTTCAAGATTCTAGCTCATCTGGAAGTGGGTAAACATTAATGTGCGTGAGTGAGTCAGCCATGTGGCTTTAGAGAAGTATAATATATATTTATATATTACAATATTCACAGCTTCTCCCCTTGCACTCCATCGAGTTTCTACTACGTGCTTGACACTTTGACCAGTGACTGAAGTGAGAATATCCCAGCGATGTGTCAAGGAAGAAAAAATGTGAACAAACTTTCCCCAGTTCTTAATAAAGGTAACAGAACTCGCAGCAACAGAAGCTGCATGAATACCTGCCACATTCAGCGTGTGATTGGTACTTGTGACAAATTCTGCCATTCTATTAAGTTCCTTGATATGTCTCTGAACGCCAGTTTGTTGACCAACCATCACAGCAACATTATCATATGCTTGTCTTCTATAATTTTGAATACCAATTTCATAGTTTTTTAATTTTTGCAAAATCATAGTTGAAATATTCTTGCCGGTTTTACCTTTTGTTTTAATGAAATCAACAAATGATTCTACTACCTTCACTTTATTTCCATCGGTCATCACGTAGTGCAAAACTTGTCTCGTTTGATCCTTATGAGAAATATCAGGAGTGTTGTCGAATATCGTAGAAAAGTACTTGGCTTCTTATACTTGCATGATAACTTTGCTTCTTACTTTTTCTCCCAAAATTTCTGTAAACTTGTTCTAAATAGTAGGCGACATATAGAATTTAGCAAACTTTTTCCCCAGCTTGATTCTTAGAAAATGTTCACATAACAATGGATCATATTTCACCAACAAATGAACTAATTCTATAAAATGTTCTCTATTTCCTGTTGATTCAGCTTCAGTCTCTGAATAAATTCCTTCTCGATAACCCTGCAAGGTTACATTCTGTTAAGCTAGGAATATAATGATATCCAACCATCTTGAAAGTATCTCCCTCCACTTTTTCATTTTGTTTTAAACTTCTTTTTGTGTCTTTTTGTCAATTGTTGCTCTAATTTCCAACTCGTTCCATTGTGTGAAAGCCCGAACATGGTCTACGCTGGATTCATGCTTGAATATTTTAGGATTAAGTTTCCACCACATGTTTAGATATTATATACAGATATTTAAGAAATCAAAGTTGAGTTTTATTGTTTTATTTATAAGAATTTGAATGATAGGGAAATTTAAGTTTTGTTAAGTATTTACATTTTATTTCTTTTAGTAGTAAATAATAAAATTGGCTCTGACGTCTTGTAGGCAACCACGCCGGCAGAATAAAAACTTTTTTTTTTGTTGCAGTAGACCAAAAGTGCCACCCGGGGCAGACCCCCCCCTTAGCTATGCTACTGCTTGTGGCATGATAAACCGTTAATAAATGACATGTACTATATTTAGAGGATCAATGGAACAGTTTTTGGAACTTTTTCCCCTACTTAGTGGACTAATCTATAATGACTACAGTAGTTGTTTATGCTCACATATGCGTTGTCCTTATATATGGCATAAGAGCAAGCTTTCTAGGATTATTGTTTGAAGTTAAAACTTTTTGTTACATTCTCAAAGAATGCCTGAACAATTTTTTTGTTTAAAACTATTCTTAATAAGCTGTGCGAGATCATAATTTTAGATTTAGAATCAAATTCATCCAAATCAAATTTCTTACTAAATTTATTTATCAAATCCTATCCAATGCCTGAAAAAAAAATACCGGTATTGAATATTTTATTAAGTTTTAATCCTAATCGAATAATATACTTTAGGCCTACTATGGTAATGTTTCAAATTGAATTTGTGTTGAATATTGTACTTTGTTAAGTTTTCGAATCCAATCCAATAATAAACTTTCAAAAAATTATAATAATTATTTTAGATACCTTTTAGATTTATTAAAATTACTATTCAATATCACTAATCTCAAAAGGTGATACGTCATCAAATAAAGATCACACCAATTTTTCATCAATAGTGCAAAGGTTGATTAATGTTTACAAAAAGTTGAACCTATCATGCAGGCAAGGAGATGCCAGGTCCTCAGCTTTACGGAAGTTCTGCTGCATTCCTTGAGTCAGGTTGAGTCCATCAACGCTGGGGTTTGGGGTTCAGTAATAAAAGCACTTATATGTGCACTTGTTTTTTGTCAGGCTCATCATAAAGGGACCATTGTATTTGTAATGGGCAATCTGTGTAAGCTCTTTGTAAGATAAGATTATGTGAAGAGGGGATTGGGCTACTACCTAAACCTAACTTTGTGGAAGCCAGCCGATTGACTCGAAGGATATTTGTGTCCTTTCGCTAGTGAAACCATGTTTAAAATGAGCTTTTTTTAATGCCCCTTGATGGCACCTAGCGATACCCGTCTCATTCAAACACCTGTGTGTTGAAAAAAATGTATGTTTTTATACTTATGCATTTATTTATTATATATAAATATATCAATATTGTTTAGAAATATACCTATTCAACGTGACTCAAAACTCCCTAGAAAGGACTATAAAAGAACGCAAACTATAAAAATATGATCTATAATTACATGACAAAAAATGACCTATAAAATATACATTTCTACAATAAAAGGATCATGAACAGAGCTTATGTACTTATTAGCATTGTGTGTATGAACCAATGAAAAGATGAAGCATCATCAAAGTCGTTGCTATGGTTATTATGTATTATAAATCTAGGGTTCATTTTCAGTCTCCTGCTTGATTATACTGAACTTAGTTCATTTTTCCTGTTTCAGTTCTGTCCAAAATGGGTGGCTCCAAATTTGTTGACATTTTCGGGATTCTTGTTCACCGTTCTCAATTTCTTCTTGTTTGCATATTACGACTATGATTTTTATGCATCAAGTGTGAAACACCCAGAAGCTGACCCCATACCGAGGTGGGTTTGGCTGATCGCTGCTATCAACATATTTCTTGCCTATACTCTCGGTGAGTTCATTCTTCAAACATCCTGTTGTTTTGTATTGATAGATCATAAGATATTAAAATGTGTATATACTTGTGTGTATAAATAGGATATATATAGCATATTTATAAACACACATAAACATATTTAAGAAAATATATATGCTACTGTGTATGTGCTGTATGTGATGAGTTTGTACAGTCGCCGGTGATTCTACAAAGCCACTGGTTCAGTTAGGAAATATAAAACATGTATTTACTATTTCATATACTCTCCGAACGTTTTACAAAATCACTGTTAAGTTTACAAAACTACCATCAGTTACTGGTGAATGTTAATAAGTCACATCAACATTAGGTTTGGTTAGGTTAGTTTAGGCAGGCTTAGACTGGTTTGTTAACTTAGACTAGTTTATTTTAGCTTAGTTTAGGTTAATTTGGATTTATGTTCTATACTTTCGTCAACATACATAAGGTGTTTGATAAAATAGCTGGTAAATGTAGATAGTAACAGTTTATGTAACATATTTTCACCATACTGCATCAGAAAATTTATAAATTCATTGGAAAATGTAGATAAATCATATTATTTGTTAAATAGACCAAAATAATGAATTTAGCACTTTCACATTAACATATATATCTAGTATCCTATATTTGATATAGGGATAATTGAGAGACATGCTTTTTCAGGCCAACTGTGTTTTCACTAGAAGGTGGCTAAGAGAATGTAAAACAATTATTTCTTCGTTCCTAAAGTTTTTGTTGAAATTGATTAATTTGTTTCTCAGATCCAAGGCCTTAAACATTTTTATTGAATAAAGTTACAGAAAAAAAAATGATTAACTAAACACATGACTTGTGAAAAAAAGGTAAAATTTCATAGGTTAACAATAATCTTATGTGTAAAATACCAATTTTCACCACTAACACTTCCCCGTTACGAGTCACAATGTTCTGTCCTCACACAACCCAACAAACTCGCGGATCTTTACTAGTCCAAACAATGCAACCAACTGCACTACTGTAATATCCCACATACGCAGTCCTGTGGTATAGTGGTCAGCAAACCTGGCTACCAACCTACTGCACCCTCATGTTTACTATCATCGTCACCTCATCGGGACATGGAAAGGGCCTCCACGGGCATCCCCTGTGCAGCAGTACATAGTACCGGCTAATATTCCCACAAAGTGTGCTACGAGGGATGTAGCCCAGACTCACATGAATAACATACAAATCCCGTATTATGATAATATTACTGCACAGTAATCTGAGCAGGTGATAGAAACAATTGGTGAATATGTAAAAATAACTTATTTTTAATAAAAATTGTTAAAGATAATGGCAACAATTAAAATATATACATAATCATAAAGAAGATTATTATTATTAGCATTATTTTTGGCAACCCTCATAAAAATTTGCTGTAGACTTTGAAAAGTTTTTTTTTTAATTTTTAGCTTTTTATAAACTGCACCTATTTTCACTATTTCACTTTTTGTGGTTTGAAAAGGTTAATTAACTTTAAATTAACTGAGCCAAAAAACCACCAACTTTTTTCTTAACTGTTTGAATATCTCCATCTACCAAACTGTAAAGGTTAGTTTTTATTATGAAATTCCCCTTATTTTCTTATTTTTTTCCAGGCATAAAAATTCCATTGTTTTCCTGGTTTTCCAGGCATTTTGACAGATTTTTATATTAATCATCATAATTCACAAACAATCACAAATATATTTTAAAATTCCAGTAACTTTTTTTTAAATCTTCTGGAATTACTTCTGTCACAAATGATGTCTTACATTTCCAGGTGCTAATCACTCCTGATTAATCAATGTGATTTTCAATTCAACTTTACACAATAATGTAGCTGCACTTCTATAAACAACCTTTATCATGGCTATCTCTTAGATTAAGATTTAAATAAGCATGATGCTGGAATTTCCAGTAAGGATAAAAAACCTTTTCAGTGGCCGAATGGTCTGAAGCCTCACTCTCACTGTCCTGCTCTTGACGGGGAGATTGGGGTTTGAATCTTGTTCGGGTCTACTTAGGATGGTTTTTATTAAATGGTTTCCTACTCTCCTTCCATTCAAACGAGGGTATATTACCTCTAAAATGCTTCCTCCGTCATTTATATCCTCCCATTAGAGTAATTATCATATATGTATATAACCAGGACAGGTAGTAAGACACGCTGATAAAAAATAGAAGAGAAAGTAAACGGAAGAAATGAGCACCCTTATTCAGTGTACATCTTATATCAGCACCCACACTACCCTGATTCAGTGCACATATTATTTCAGCACACCCACTACCCTGATTCAGTGCACATATTATTTCAGCACGCCCACTATCCTGATTCAGTGCACATATTATTTCAGCACGCCCACTATCCTGATTCAGTGCACATATTATTTCAGCACGCCCACTACCCTGATTCAGTGCACATATTATTTCAGCACGCCCACTATCCTGATTCAGTGCACATATTATTTCAGCACGCCCACTATCCTGATTCAGTGCACATCTTATCTCAGCACCCTCACTATCCTAATTCAGTGCACATATTATTTCAGCACGCCCACTATCCTGATTCAGTGCACATATTATTTCAGCATGCCCACTATCCTGATTCAGTGCACATATTATTTCAGCACGCCCACTATCCTGATTCAGTGCACATCTTATCTCAGCACCCTCACTATCCTGATCCCCTCTCTCTTTCCCCCTCGCCTAGCAACTGTGTTAGTTTCTTCAACAAGGTCAAACAATCTTGTTCTAAACACCAATATACACCTTTACACTAGTCACTTTGATGTGGAATGAAATTTTCTCCTCTATATATTACTTACTGTTAAATGTATTAAAAAATGGGAAGTCTTTCTTGAAAACCTGTAACACACAGGTAATATTGTTTATGAAAATAGTGGCAACCTATATAACTCATGTAAACTACTAGTTTTATCTCCAATTCATGTTATTTTGCTGAGGGCCTTTGTGTGTATAAATATATCCTGTCGTTAAGAATTGGACTGGTCTGCCACAGTTCTACTCTCTTCCTGACCATTATACACCTTTGTTAATCATATATTTCCTGTTTGTAACTATAAAGTAAGATAAGGTTTGATAATACTTTCTTTTACTGAACCTGAATAGTAAGTGTATTTATCACCATTCTTTGAACTTTTCATATTTTAAATAAAATATTTTTATATCTTGACTTACATATCTAAACAAATGAAGAAACTAATTAGGGATGAGAAGGGTTGACTTTAGTCAAAATGGACTTGCATTTGTATGAAAGGATAGTGATAAAGTATTTAGGAAAAAAACACCCTCATCATCCTGGCTGAGATTTGAATCTTGACCTCTCCATCCTCAACATTCCATTGCGTATATATGTATATGTGTGTTTGTGTTGGTAAATTGAAGTCCGTCCAATTTCCCTTTTGATGGTTTTATATATCATGTAATATCCACTGGGACTCGACCTCCTTTACTCTCTATCATTGTAGGTGAATTTATCCCTTACTACCCTCACCAACATACCTCTTAGATTATATCATTAACCACCATTGTGTTGAATGTTTTAAAATAAAGTTTGACACTTTAAAACAAGTACTAATTAATAATTCAACTGGTTGTTCTCAGATGGCATTGATGGGAAACAGGCAAGAAAAACCCAGACAAGTGGGCCCCTTGGGGAACTGTTCGACCATGGGCTGGACTCATGGACAGCCATCCTCATTCCGGTGTGTATGTACTCCGTTTTTGGACGGGGCCCCGAGAGCATCTCCACACTTCGGTTTTACTTCTGCTTGTGGAATGTGTTCATCAACTTCTACCTGTCGCACTGGGAGAAGTACAACACAGGCCAACTCTTCCTTCCCTGGGGCTACGACGCCTCCATGGTGGTGGGTTTGTTTGTCAACCTTGGGATATTAACCTCCCTCACCTATTTTCGAGTCTAATGACCTTACGACACTGGGAGTGTTCCTAAAGGGGGGATGCACTTTCTTGACCTTCAAACTTTCTTTGCATGGAATGACACACTATACTTCTTATCACACACTATGGCCGACTGTACCTTATCTAGGAGAGAAGGGGTGGCTCATGTACAATAAGTCCTGCTATATGTTGAAATAAATTTGGTTTTCTATCCGAATTTTATTGCTTGGTTCAATAATTTATTAATCGATCACCAACGTTTTCTAAACTAAAAAGTAGCTCTAAAAACAAAAAGAGGTAAGCCGTCCCTGAATTATACAATGCATATTCAAAAAGTAGTTGTAAAAATTAAAAGTTTAATGTATATTTTGAAGCAATCAGACATATTTAAAAAAAAATTATGACTATGTTTATAAAACACATTTGATGAAAATAGTTTTCCTCAAATTAATCTTTAAAACAAAGATATTTTGTTTTAGTTTTACTTGAAAGAAAAGGAAATCACTGTTTACTTTGTTAGTGTAAAACTACTTATCTCTAATCCCTACATGTGTTTGTAAGTAGAAAATATTTTATGTGATCCTCCCCAGATATTTTTATTTTGATGCCTCTAGATTTTAGAATCTCTTTGGAATGACCCTCTCCCGGATAATTTTTGTAAATTGGATACCTTTAAGAGCAGTTTAAAGTGGTCCTTGCCTGGATTATAACAAAAATAAAAATATTTTGTATAAACCCCAAATAATTGAGATAGGAACAGAGAAAAGTGTCCATTGGGCATTTTCAAACTGCACATCATGTGCAGGACTAGGAGTGAAGGAGGGAAACCTCGGTGTCACATTTTCAAACTGCACATCATGTGCAGGACTAGGAGTGAAGGAGGGAAACCTCGGTGTCACATTTTCAAACTGCACATCATGTGCAGGACTAGGAGTGAAGGAGGGAAACCTCGGTGTCACATTTTCAAACTGCACATCATGTGCAGGATTAGGAGTGAAGGAGGGAAACCTCGGTGTCACATTTTCAAACTGCACATCATGTGCAGGTCTAGGAGTGAAGGAGGGAAACCTCGTCACATTTTCGCTAAGATAAGATAAAAACAATCCTTAGGCTTGTTGTCTGCAATGAAATTAAATTAACCATCAAACAAAAGAATAAGAAATTAATTTAAATATCTGTTAATTTAGGATAATAAGAAGTGGTAAAATCATTAATATTACAATACATCAGTGTACTTATAATTGGTCAGCACATCTGTAAGATATGTACTGACTGTTTTCAGGCCACCATTGTGATATTTCTTGTGACGTTTATCTATGGTGATCAAGTATGGTCATTCACTATACCAGGAAATATTTCTGCTGGACATATGTTTGAGATAGCATTTTATATAAGCGCGTTGGTGACCAATCTCCCGGTGGTGTTGTGGAACATCTACATGTAAGTCAGAGATGGTGCTCATTAGTGAAGTACCAAGCTTCATTTTTATAATTCAAAACAATTTAAAGATTCAATATTATTCTTGATTATGTTAAACAAAAATACTAAATTCAATTCAGAACATATTTAAGTGCTAGTTATGTTTAAAAATACTCTTTAATAATTAGGTGTGGTGGTTTCAACACAAACATAAGACTCTTTTGGAATTAAATTAATATTTTATCCAAGGAAATTCTTTTCACTTAAGTTTTATATGTATTATATATTTCTGTTCAGATCATGGATAATTGACTTCTTTGGTCCAAAAAATAGGCTACACTTAAACAAATGTGATCATTTTGATAAGGCTATTCATACTGCAATTTGGATTACTTTTAAAGGGAAAAAAAACACATTGTGTCTCCTTACTGCATTTTGGCTGTTCATAGTTTTTGAATCACAGAAGAAAAAGACAACTTTTAGGAAGACCTAGGAAAGCAAATGGGGAAAAGTGGAGAGAGAAGAGGGTCTGAGGAGATGTTAGAGAAGGAAGGGTGGGGAGATAGAAGCAAGAGTTATGTGCAAGAAATAAAATGAAAGTGGCAAACAGCTGGTATAAGAAGGAGAGAGAAAGAGGTCCCACATGTAAAGAGGTGGAGGACACATTAAAGAGGATGAAACAAGGAAAATCACCAGGTGTGGACGAAGTGACTGTGAAAATAGTAAGAGCAGCAGGTGAAGTAGGTATAAAATGGCTATACAGGCTGTTAAGGGTGGTTTGGAAGAACACGAGAAGACTGGAAAAGGGGAGTTATAATACCTATTTTCAATAAAGGAAACAGGAAGAGGTTCACAAATTATAGGGGGGGATAACACTGATGTGTCACTATACAAAAATATATGAGAAGATACTGGAAAGGAGAATAAGAAATAGAATGAAAGGAAGGTGGATAGAAGAACAGCACGGATTTAGGGAATAGAGGTCTACAGTAGACTTAATCTTTGCCATACGACAGCTGATGGAAAGAAGGCACAAATTTGGGAAAAACTTGGTAATGGTATTTATGGATAGAAATAAGATTTGGAAAGCAATGGAAGAGGCCAAAGTGGAAATAGGAGTTGTATTGAGAGTGAAAAGCATTTATGAGGATAAAAAGAGTTGTTTTAAGGCTGAGAGTGGGAGGATTGAGGGGCTCCAAATAAAAAATGGGGTGAAGCAGAGGATTGGCCTTTCACTGTTACTATTTGTAATGGCAATGGAAATGGTCATGAACAAAGTGACAGGAAAACTCGGGGAGGGGAGAATGAACGCCAAGATATTTGCTGATGACCTGATAATAGAGTGATAGAAGGAAGATGAAGTACAGGAACAACTACAAGAATGGAATGAGGAAGTGAATGAGTGTGGAATAAAATGTAGCATGGCAAAGTGTGAAGTGATAGTAATGACAAGGAAGAGGATTAGGCCTAATAAAGCCAACAGATGGCACTATAAAGTCTTTAAAAATATTTTAGAAGAAAAAGTAAGTATAGTGTCGCCAATAAGTGGAAAAATGTAATTATATATAAACACTAACTATAAGTATTGATTGAAAATTATTCTACTTGAGTCCTTAACGTCACTCATTTCAAACTCCATCTAATATTTGTTATTGATACCAAAATATGGCAAAGAGAGAAATTCAAAACAGTTACATACAAGCACTTTAATTGTATTAAAACACTTCAATAGTGCCTGTCCTTTGTCTAATGAAAAAAAAACTCCACTTTGTAAAGGTCCTACAAGAACAAAACAGGCAAGATGCGGACGTTCTGGGAAGCCAACCGCCCGCTGGTCCCTGTTCTGCTGTTTCTCTTATTGAGCACCGTGTGGGTGACGTGTTCACCTGTCGATATCATTGAGCTGGACCCCAGGTTCATCTATCTCACCACAGGAACCATCTTCTCCAACATTTGTGTAAGTTTGAACAATCTTGACAAAGTGGCACAACTTTGAAATAAACTTTAATTTTTTTTTTACTCTCATATACATGGAGGGAAAGTGGAAAACAATTTAGGTAAAATCTTCCTCACTACCCCTGGCCGAGATTCCCTTCACTGGCAAACCAGACTTGATGGGCTTGGCTTGAACTTTGCATCATTAACTTTTCAGTTCTGATATTTTACTAAATATTAACACCACCCTACTGTACACCATGAATTTAATTTAATTTTATGTGAAACTGTGTAAGGGTTTGAAACAATGAGATGCCCTCGGCCCATTACTTTTTAATCTGGCCTTAGAGTATACTATTAATGTAATGCAAGAGAGTAGGGGAGGGTTGACATTAAACAATACAATGCACCTATTAAGAGACATAGCCGATTTTTTGGGCAGTAGTTAGAAAGTTGTTACAATAAATGTAGAAACTTTATTGGAGGCTAGTAAGGAATAGGTTTGAAAGTTATGCTGGAAATACTAAGTATATGAACACACAGATCGGGGACGATCATTTGGAGGTTACTCTGACTATCATATCATTATTTGACATAGTTATTTTATAATAAAGGAAATTGATAAAACTAAAGAAAATGAAAAAATAAACTACTAAGAGTAAATTTGATGAAGAAAGCCCACCTTGAAAAAAAAGAAAAATGTGGGAAGAATCCAATGCACAAAGGTGACATCTTCTTCCTTTCTTCTGTCTTCTATAGTAGAAATAATCATACACACATTTTAACACAAATAGGATAATATTTTGGCATTGTTGTCTTTATCAAACACAAATAAGAAAGAAGAGAGTACAAATAACACAAACACTGGATTACTCCATTTTGAATTTATAGAAAAACTGTTAGAAACACATTGTGCTAACTGTTTTTGGGAGTAAAGATAAATTTCTTGGCTATGATTAGTATTTATATAGACCTATTTAAAAAAAAGAAAATAATAACAATTATATTTTAAAATAATAATTATATTATTAATAATAATCAAAAAATGTTAATCTTATAGAAAGAAAGAAAGAAACTATCTTCTGTTAAAACCTGGTGGTAATCTTGATTTGGTAATCCATTGGTGGGCCAGTTTCCACTGTCTAAGTTGAGAACTGTTGCACCGTTTGGGAAATGCTCTTAATATTATGGTAGTGTAGCAGGTTTGAAAGTCCTGGTTGTGGGTACCAGCATGAATGGGTACAGGCTTGTCTGGGTCTTTGTGGTTTGTGTTAAAACGATGATTGTTCATTCGCTGTCTGAGAGAACCTGTAGTAAGGCCTATATACTCTGCATCACGATTTGCACTGTAGTTGATAAACAAAGTTATTTGTTTTGCAGTTGTAATGACCAGAGATTTTGTATTCCAATTTAGTTGTTTTGCTGTTGAGGAATTAAGCTGGTAGGTGGATTCCACATGCGCTGCAACGGGTGCTACCGCAGGGGTATCGACCTTTGGTAGCCTGTTTTTCTTCTCAGATTCTCTTGGGGTCAGGAAGTTTGGGATGGACTAGAATATTGTGGAAATTGGGTGGCCGTTTGAAAGTGACTCTTGGGGGTGAACTAAGAAGGTTTTGGATCTGGGTGAAACTGGTTAGGAATTTATAACCACTTTTAAGGATGGTGTTGATATGTTATGGATCAGGATGGTATTGTGCTGTGAGAGGGATGTCCTCAACTTTTTTTGGAGGGTCATAATCATCCCTGGAGATTTGGTTGTCTATTAAAAGCTTGGAGTAACCTCTGCTTTGGAAAGCTGTGGAGAGGTAACAATATTCAGTTAAATCATCGGGCTCTGAACCCGAACATTCTTCAATTATTATTAATATTATTATTATTATTTTAAAATATAATTGTTGTTATTATTTTTTTAATAGGTCTATATAAATACTAATCATAGCCAAGAAATTTATCTTTACTCCCAAAAACAATTGGCACAATGTGTTTCTAACAGTTTTTGTATAAATTCAAAATGGAGTAATCCATTGTTTGTGTTATTTGTACTCTCTCTCTTCTTTGTGTTTGATAAAGACAACAATGCCAAAATATTATCCTATTTGTGTTAAAATGTGTGTGTGACTACTTCTACTATAGAAGACAGAAGAAAGGAGGAAGATGTCACCTTTGTGCATTGGATTCTTCCCACATTTTTCCTCTTTCCTTAGATGGGCTTTCTTCATCAAATTTACTCTTAGTCATTTATTTTTCCCTTTTCTTTAGTTTTATCAGTTTCCTTTATTATAAAAATATTCTTGATATTACATTTTTAATTTAACATAAATTATTATTTTAGAAAGGGACCAGGTAAAAATAGTAAAAAGAATCAATCAATTATTTATTAATCTATTTAGCTATTTTTATTATCATTTCTTTGTCATAGCAATACAAGTAAACATGTTCACTCAAGGATAATTCAAAATGGACAACAATATTGAATAAATTTATCCGTCAAAAGTAGTTTTAAAGCTCTTATTACGTTATTAATGGGAAAATTTATGTTAATTTTAACAATTTGTTAAGTAATCGAATGATTTATAAATGGAAATGCTGAGAGTATCTAAATTAAATAGCCTAGGCTTACTATTGCGTTCTAAAAATTGATTATTAAGTACATCAAGTGAAAGCTCGAAAATGACGAGCCTACAAAACTTTCGATTGCAAACTCGAGCATAAAGGACGAGCTCAGCTCGAAATCTGAGTACTTGCAGAGCCCAAATATCTAGGAACAATTTTAACAAGCAATAATGAGATTAGAGTGGAAATTAGGAAGAGGATCCATTCAGGAAATGCATAGTCAGTAAGTTGTTGACATATCGCCTGCTTTCAAGGAATGTAAAACTCAAAATATACACAAATATTTTACTGGTTGTTCTCTCTGGGTGGTAAACGTGGTCTATGACCTTGTACACTCTGTACTCATCACAAGACATTGTTAGGATAATCAAGTTTCAGTCTCATAGATTACGGTGGACAGGACATGCAGTGCGAATGGGAGCGTCTAGAACCGTATTAAAGGTATTGACTTGTAAACCCAATGGGAAAAGACCATTGGGAAAACCTACACCTAGATGGGAGGATAACAGTAGAATGGACCTTTAATATATATTTGAAAGAAGGTTCAGAAAAAGGTGGACATAAAACATATAAAAGGGAACAAACACAATACGACTTTCACAATTAAAAGAAGAACACGGTTCACACTTTACATTGCTGCCACTGGACAAAGAGGTAATGGCTGCCTCTTTAGGAAAATCAATCGTCACTGCCCAATCCCCCGACCTGGAATGGACCTGAAAGAGAAAGGGTGTAATGAGATGTACTCAACAGAACTAGATCAAGCAAGGGTTTGGTGGCACACTTTTTTAAGTGCAGCAATGAACTTTTGAGCTACTAATGCCATAGAGTAAGTAATGTGTAGTTTCACAGTGGCTAAACAAACACTAAACAAAATTTAGAGAAATTTGTTCTTGGGTATTAACAACATGTATCAATTTAAATTACGATCTCCTTCATATGGGCAGTGTTGTATTTACATTGATTTGCAACGTGTGTGTTGATTTTTAACCAAATGTATTTTCTTAACATGGTTGAAATAAAATGGTTCTACAGTGTTTGTTACCCGCCTCGGGGGCGTAGTTGGCTAACACGCTTATTTCATGTAGAGCCAGACTGCCGAGGATGGGGAGATCAAGGTTCGAATCTTGATCGGGTGAATTGGTTTTTTTTTCACTCTCCCTTCACGCAAATGTGAGTTCACTTCCTCTAAATTCAACCTTCTTAATTCCTAACCCATTAGTATAATTAGTACTTAAGCCTCTAACCCGAACGGGTAGTAAGACACGGGGCTAAATAAATAAATTTAAAAAAGTTTTTAATACCACTTTTACACAACAACACAAAATATAACTAAAACATTTAATACTGGAAAAATAACCTTTAAATTATTTTAGATTTAATAGCTGCAAATATTTTGTAAAAAAAAAATTTCATATATGATTGATGTAGTAAACAAAAATAATAACTTTTACCAAGGAAAAGGAAAATTAAAAAAGTGTTTATCTGTAAAAGCCAGAGAATTTTATAACAAAAATTCTATCACCACTTTATAGTTGTTTATGACATATCTTAAAATGTATTACCAGTCCATAAAATCTTTTAAAATAAATCTTGCTTTTATCCAAAAATAAATGTGATGAATACTATTTTGTTGTTTTTTTGCTAGTGTCGACTTATCGTGTCTCAAATGTCAAGTACCCGCTGTGAGATCTTCAACTGGATGTTTCTCCCCACTGGGTTGGTTGTCGCCTTGTCACTCCTGCTGCCTGATACACCAACTAATAAGACCCTGAACCTCTGCATGTTGTACATATTATCTCTCCTTGCGATAGTGTCACATATACACTACGGGACATGTGTGGTGAGTAGTTCTGACTAACCAATTAACCAATACCTTGCTGTCCCAGAGTGTGAAGGGGGGTGAATTGTGCTATAAACTGTCACAAGGTGTAATGTCTTTACATTAAAGTAAAATGATAACTATAAGCCCCGACTTGGCATGGGTCAGAGCCACTATTTTACGAATCTAAATCTTGAATCCTTACATTCGTTTAAATTCAAATTCAAAATTTTGAATCTGAATCCAAATTTTGGAGAGAAAAAATATGAGCCTCAGAGGAAAAAGAAATATTATGAAATAATAGAAAATAAAAATAGTAAATAAATGTTTAAAAATAATTGTATTAGCCAATCATTATAAAATTTATACATAGAGTTACAAATTCAACATCTTAGCTCAGCCGGTAGCATGTCTGTACTGAGGTAAGGGTCCCTGGCTCAATTCCTGACATGGCCTAAAAATTTATCATTGGTAAAATGTGGGTTTACCCTTTCAAATTGATAAATTAATGGCTCAGGACTGGATGTTGTGCCTGTCCTAGTCTTAAGTTAGATGATAAGACATATGAAGCTACGACAGGCCTAGCAAGCCGGTAGTGGAAAATATATGGCTTGAATAAAACACTGACACAGGCGACAATAATGGATGTAAAAGTAAAACATAGAGAGATATGTGTTAGATTACTGGTCTGGGACCTGGTTGTGGAGTTTGTTCTATAATTATGATGGTTCTGAGCCACCACTATGCAGTATTAGATCTGTAAAACAAATTTCATCTGAATTTCTTTAAGGATTTAAGTCATAAATCCGATATTTTCTCGAATCCTCAAATCCTAAATACCTTCAAGGATTCGAGGGATGAGAGGGTTTGAGGGTTCCATCCCTAGTTTTAAAACTCCATATTTAAGATGAGTTTTTAGTAGGGGTGTGAGAATATTCGAAATTTCGAATAATTGATAGCCGAATATTCGATTCGAAACTCTGAATAGCAAGATCAGATAGTTGTGTCATAAATCTCTTAAAAGTCCTGTCTAGACCCCTGTATGTTTCCGATGTGAGACAAGCGGGTAGCCAGATAATCTGGTGACTCGGAGTTAAAAATACTCTTGTCCTTTGTTCATTATGAGGGGGGAGGGGATTTTATAACAGCCGGTGGAGAGACAAACAGTTGCTTCTACTAGTGAAATTGCTTGCAATGAAACGTTTAGAGAAGGATAGAAATATCTACTCCATCATATGTCAAGGTGCGTGAAAATGAAGGGGGAAGGGCAATATTGCAAGGGCAACCATTTGAGTGAGCCTGTCATTCTCGTGTTAGCAGGACATGGAGGCGACCCAGACAATAGATATTACAAGGGGTGTTAAGACTAGAGAACATTTAATGGGGACCAAGAACTTATCTTATCATTCATTACTGTTGTATTATTTTAGTAAATTTATTGTTTTATTATATTATTTGGAATAGAGCACTAGGCTAAATCATGGTTTAAATTAGGAGGGATAGCCAGCACACTTACCTTGGTGATAATGGAGTATAAATTGTTTAGATAGAACACTATAAAACACACAAACACGGAACGCATATCAGCACTTGTGGACTCACACCTTCAGCCTCTGGTCAAGAATCTACCATCTTACATTAAAGACACAAATCATTTTCTAGAACGACTTCATACACTGGCCACTCCTCTTTTACAGCATGCCATATTGGTCTCAATTGAAGTTACATCACTCTACACCAATATCCCCCATATCCACGGACTCGCAGCAATACACGTCCTTCTAGTACCAGACCCACTACCACATTCCTGATAAAACTGTCAAATTTCATTTTGGAGAAAAATTACTTCAGATTTCTGGACAAAATCTACCTACAAATTAAAGGTACTGCCATGGGAACACACATGGCCCCCTCATATGCAAACTTGTATGAACGTATGTTCCTGGACAGACAACCGCTACAGCCCCTTTGTTGGTTCAGATACATCAATGACATCTTTGTGATCTGGACCAGCACCACTCAGCAACTAGAGTCCTTCCTGGCAGACCTCAACAAATTTTCACCGCTAAGATTTACCTGGAAAATATCTACATCCAGCATTACTTTTCTGTATGTAGACATCACACTCCATCAGGGACACCTGAAAACAACCGTGCACACCAAGGAAACCAACAATACCTTCATAGCGACAGCTGCCACCCTATGAGCACAAAGAGATCACTCCCACATAGCCGAACCATTAGAGCTAAAAGAATTATCTCCAACCATGATGACCTTTTACAATACAATAAAAAACTGCAACATGCTTTTATGAACAGAGGCTACCCCAAAGCACTGGTGTGTAGTCAAATATACAGAGCTCAAAATAGCGGCCCCACAACATCAACTGTAACAAACAACACCATCCCTCTGGTCACTACATACCACCCTGGATCCACAAACTAAACAATCTCTTGAAAACGGGTTTCCCCATACTGCAATCCTCCACCACTACACAATATATCGTCAAGGAGCCTCCAAAAGTAACCTATAAACAACCGGCCAATCTACGCAACTTACTTGTAAAACCCAAACTGCCGGACCCCACTATTCAACCCGAACCCAAACAAATATCAGGTTCATTTCCCTGCAAAACCTGCACCATACATAAACCAACAAATTCGTTCTCCAGCAACATAACTAAAATAAATTATCCTATAAAAGGCCACCATACTTGTGATTCTTAAAACCTCATCTACCAACTGGAATGCAACCAGTGCCAAGCACAATACATTGATCTCACAACATAAACACTAAAAAGGAGAATGAATGGTCATCAACATGACAGGCATGAGGTAGGGGAGAACTTGTTGGAATGGCAGAGATATGCCAACGTCAATAAGTAACCACAGGGTGGCCACTGATCAGACCAGAGAATTGTGGCTCAGAAAAAGAAAAGTGCTTGAATTTGGTTGTCTTTCAGAAATTTAAGCGTGAGGACGGATTTAAATAGCTTCTAGAGGCATTCAATGTTCAAACATTTACCTGGGTTGAGTCCCCCGATCCCCTTTGTCTTGGAGAAATGGAGGACATATAATTTTCTTATTTTTTATAATTACTTCTACAGAAATAAGATACCGCCACCACTAGGTGTAACACATTTGTATACCTACTACTGTTTAACTTGTTTACTTGTGTACAACCTGAATAGGTAGTAAGACGCGGTGCTAAAATAACTTGTGTACGTTCTACTTGTGGCTGAGTGTACACCACAAGCGGAACAATAACTTTTTTCTATACAGACCTTACAAAAAGTGTGATGAGGATGTAGAACATGTAATTCCATGGTTGTACCCTGAATTATTATTATTTTTCTTGTTTGCTTGGGAAGGGAGGAGCCTTGTATGTGGTGACTTGTGTCCAAGTCTGCGGTGGATGGCTAGGACATTTTTTTAAACCAAGACCCATCTTGAAATAACATAATTAAGGTTGTAGGTGGTAGGAATGATGTATGTTTTCAACAGTCTACTAACCTAGGCATTGACGTTAATTCCAACAGTCTACTAACATAATCATTGACATTAATTCCAAGTCTACTAACCTAGTCATTGACGTTAATTCCAACAGTCTGCCAACCTAGGTATTGACGTGAATTCCAACAGTCTACTAACCTAGACATTGATTGGCTGAGGGTGCATTTCACCTGTTATCCAATAAATTAAGGCAGCATTCAATTAAATTTGTAGCGTGGAAATAAAAAAGGGGCTGTGCCAAAAAAGTATTTTATTTTATTCCATAGAAAGGTAGTAAATGCCATTTCAAACAACCTTTGAAAAGCGCTACGTGCCATAACATGTATAGTAGTACCTATTTCTCCCAAAAGATAGGGTAGGTGG
Organism: Timema podura; assembly: GCA_033556935.1. Taxonomy (NCBI): domain Eukaryota; kingdom Metazoa; phylum Arthropoda; class Insecta; order Phasmatodea; family Timematidae; genus Timema; species Timema podura. Next base: position 52,840,079 of record JAVRXN010000007.1, on the reverse strand, counting down.
TAACTCCAGGCTGATTGTTATTAAGAAAGGAGTTATGTTCCATGACTAGAATGCATCCTAATACTTGTAACTCTCATTAGATAGGTTTAGTGAATCTACATATCATTTTTCTTTGGTTTTACTATGCATATTAATTTTCTTTGGTTTGAGATCTATTAAGTATAACCTCTTGGTGTCTTATCTTTATAAATATTAGTAATATAAAATTAACTGGTGTTACTATGGAACTTAATAAGAAAAGAAGAACTAAAGGATCTGGGAGTGTTATTAATGAAGGAAAGGAATACTTTACATACAAGATGAAGAAAGTACTTGCAAAAGCACCACCTTCTTCTGAGGTAAATACTTTGTGATTTTCACATAACCTTATTGCAAATTGGCTTATATCCAAACATGACTATCTAGCTTGCTTACTATAATTTTATTTATTTTCGATGTTTAAGTGAAAATGTTTTCTTTATTGGTTTTAGTGAATATGCAAATGCTACTTCAAATGTGAAGATCTCAACAACACTATAAAGCTACAACTTTTTGAATACTTTTACAAACAATACAGGCATACACAAGGAATGTATATAATGGGACTTATAACAATAAAAAATGTTCAGAGGCGGCGATATGGTAAATATGATTACCCTTCTCAGAGCCGACGCCAATCCACGCCATCATTCTGTGTTCTTAGTGGAAAAGGAGATGTAGTTCAAGTGTGCCGAAACACATTCATGAATATTTTTTCTATTAAGAAGAAACAAATAGAGGTTTTAATAAGAAAGAAGACATCTGGAGCAACAACTTACATTGACAACAGGAAGGCAAACAAATCTTGAAAGTATACAGACGAAGATGTGGTGAGAATAAAGGAACATGTCCAGTCAATACCATGAGATGAGTCACTATTAGTGTGGAGTGATAACTGTACAGGACAGAACAAGAATCGAATGGTAATCTTTGTGTATCTATTTCTTGTTTCACTTGGCTTATTTAACATTCTTGAACACAAGTTTTTAGTGAGTGGACACAGCTACCGTCATTGTGACAGGGAATTTGCATTAATAGAAAAACGCAAACGTGTTATGAAAGCATTTGTTCCCTCTGACCTAAAAGAAGTTATTATTTCTGCAAAGAAAACCCGGCACTTTACAGTGGTGAATATGGAGGAAAACCATTTCTTGGATATCTAAGCAGGTGCAGGTAGTATCATAATCACTGCTAAACTGAATATAACCAAAGTAGCAAGGTTACGCGTTGATGCCAACTTTCCTGGTGTAGTACTAGTGAAAGAAACATTTGACGAAGCAGAAGATTGGAAGCAAATATGTTTATTGAAGAAGGTAAAAACTATAGCAGACATTCAAAATGCTCAGTTTGTTTCCATAAATAAACCAAACAAAATAACTGCTGAGAAAAAGAATGATTTGTTGGCTAAGGTTGACTACTTACCTGCTGAAATGAGACCTTGGATTAGCAATGTTTAACAACTGAAAAATATTTTTAGTAGTGTTTTAATGTTAGGAAAAGTGTCATTATGATTTTTAAGGTTTAGTATATAGCACTTTTTGTATCTTATTGATAATGGCACTTCCTCTCTTTTCTTTTTGTTCTTTTTTTTTAATAATCTTTATGCTTAAATTTAATTTGAATGTGATATACAGAGAAACCTTTTTGTGTTTCAATTTGTTTTCATGCTAAATAAATTAGGTTTGACAATGTTTAACAACTGAAAAAATATCCTCATGGAGTGGTTTTTATTTTAGAAAAAGTGTCAGAATGATTTCTAAGATTTGGTACATAGCCCTTTTGTACATTATTGATGATGGAACTTAAGCCCTTTTCTATTTATTCTTTTTTTAATATACTTTTAAAAATAATAGTTATTCTTCGATTTACATTTAATGTGTCGCTAAAATATAATATTAAATGGTGTATAACAGAAAACATGTACTTGCAGCATTGATAAAGGCAACACTAAGTAATTTTATTACAATAACTTCAGGTTGTGAACTTAGCCCCTTTCTTATTTCTACGTTACATTTTTCACTCATTTTTGAATGTTCATCCTATCTTCACAACTCCCATCCCACATAACTGGGCGTCCATTCACTTAACAAATCAAAGCCTTGGGGTTGAATTCCTGAACGATGCTAAGCACTGCTGAAGTCCAAGTAAAGTCTAAGACACAAAGATTTGCTAGCTAGGATGATCGAGCAGCTCTATTCCAGGAAATGACGCAATAAAGTTAGTCGCAGGGAAGTCTGGCCAAAGTTTGATTCCGAGCAAGCTTCGGCTGTACTTTGACACTACTCAAATGATCATCCTCAAGATGGTGTGACGCACATAGACTGTCGAGATGGCATGCATTTTGATATTGCTTTGTTTTTGCGACAAAATGGGTGGGCCTAGATTACAATAAACCAACTACTCAATTAATATACATCGGTATAATATAGGGTAGGGTGGGAACAATTAGACAATCTCTGCTGAGGAAAGTGATGGACAACGTGCTGAGGTTTGCCTGACGTCCGGTGGAGCTCACCTGAATGACATTATCTTCAAAAAGTGAAGTTTAGCATGTTTTTTGCTTTTATATAGCTAGTGAATATTTACCTTTCTGTTAAAGTGTTAATTTTCAAGTCAAACCCTGTATAACAGATTCAAATTAAAGGCCTATGAAATATATACTGGTCAAATCACACTCACCTTTTGGAAATTACTGATCGAGTTAAAATTATTGTGGCTATTTCTTCACTGCCATAGTCCAAACTTTGGTTTTTATATTTTGTATAATCCTATGATTCTTGATCTGTTCCGATAAATTAATTTGCACTTCCACACTAAACCCGTGTTTTTCCCTTCTTTTTTTTGGTTGCCATTTTAGTAAATCTTTGTTCTCTTATAATCAATTTTGTTAACTTTATGAGCAAAATCGTCACTATAGAAGGAAGTGGATTTAGAGAATTTTATTTCCCACCAGGGTATGGTACTCCTGTGTAAGATTTCGTGTGATTGCTAGCCAGACATACAAGCAAGGCATGGAATAAAATAAATAAATACTTAGCACCATGTCTTACTACCTGTTTGGGTTATACGCTTAAGTACTATTTATGCTAATGGGTTAGGAATTGGGAAGGTTGAATATAGAGGAAGTGAACCCGCATTTGCTTGGAGGGAAAGTGGAAACCCATTTAGGAAAAACTACCTCCAATTCACCCAAGGGAGATTTGAACCTCGATCTCCCCATCCTCAGCAGTCTAGCTCAACAAAAAACCAGCGTGTTAGCTAACTACGCCACCGAGGCGGGTCATGGGATAGAGACTTGACTTGGACTTATCTTCTACTTTACTTGGCAGTAGACAGCCATACATGTGAAAGGTTTTCTTATCTTTCTTTGATGAGCAATGCCCCAAAACGTCGACGAAAGAGCGTTGTAATCAAGCAGTCCTACGTGAGACCAATCACATGTTGACCAGGTGAAAGGACCCAATGGAACCAATGTATCTTTACCAAACGTGCGGTATACCCGACATGACGGATAGAGACATGCGTGACGAGGAAACTTCCGTGTGAAACGGAACTTGGTGGAAAAGAGCATAACACTATTTTTATGATTAATCTTGATAAAATTAAAAAAAATATTTATCATAAGCTAACTCAATTACCATAAATATATTTTAGAATTAATTTTTTTATTATATGTTATGGCTTTAATTTTATTACTTTTAAAATGGTAATAGTAAAAAGAAAGTTACTTTAAATTAGGGCTGGGCCGATAAGCCCTTTTGCAGATATTACTGATGCCGATATTTTGTTGCTGATAACCGATGCAGATTTAGTTTTTTTTTTTTTTTTTGCAATATTACAAAAGTGTATATTAACAATACTCAAAAACAAGAGTAATCTAATTTTGCCACTTTTATACTTTTCATGATAACCACCAAAACAGAAAAAAAAATGCCACGAAAGGCATTTTTAGGTATTTTTTATTGAAGTAAAAATAAAAATATTCCCAGCCAGTGAAAAGTTTTGTATTTGTTGTGTGTAATATTATTAATTCTCGCTTAAATGAGCAATATATTAATTCTCAGCTAAACGACAAAATAACTAAACAATTATTTACATCGGTGGTACTTGGTATTACGACATTACGCTTGAACGCGTTCTAAGAACTGATCTCAAGAAGCGCTCAGTTAATGAAGGATCAAGCAAATATTGGAGTGCTCAATAATCAGCATGCAGCCGATGTCATGCATCACGAAGAAGAGAAAAACACATAATTACTGAACACGGTTCTTTGCAGCTTGGCTTTAGAGTAAACAATAGCACAATAATGATACGTTATCTTGGATGTATTCGTTGTTTTGCTGTGTGAATAAGTTTTGTAAATAAAATATAGCTTAGTTAATTCAGCCAACGAAAAAAATAGTGGGAATATAAAATACAAGTAACTCGAATCCAAAACGAAAATTATTTAAATAGAAAGCAAAATGCTGTGCGCATGCACGGGTCTCTGCTTGTACTGAAAGATATAGGTAATATTTCATATTAGGTTGGTATACAACTTACTTGTATTCATTTAGAACTATGTTACTTATAGCCATAATATGGTGTATTTTGAATTTTTTATAAATACATAACAAATAAAATCATACTGGCCCACCTAATATTGTTTTTGATAGTGTTTAACTTTGTTATGTGAGGAAATCTTTATCTCTAATATATTTATAAAGTATTTTATAGTCGGAAATAAGCCTTAAGGGAAATAAAATTGAATGGCTTATTTTGTTTAGAATGCTAGTTTTGCTGTTTATTTTAAAATACAATATCTAACGCAGAATCGAAGAATTTGTGTTTACATGCAAGAGACTGTATTTAGATATTTTTGTTTGAAATATGAATTATATTTTCATGACTTAAGAATTTAAAATATATCTATAGATTTTAAATCATCGGTGTAAAATATTGGCATGATAAAAAAAACCGACTATCCTTGGCAGATTGTGCCAATATCAGCCGATAAATATGATCGGTAATTGGCATCGGCCCAGTCCTACTTTAAATGGATTACAGTAGTAATTAAAACAGTCTCTGTGATCTCTGAATCCTTCAACTATATTTATCTGAATCGACAGCCTTTTCTATCACTTCCATTTTTATTTGCCCATCTCTACACCTACCTTCTGCTACTGGCTCATAGTATTCAAATACTTTTATGTAGTTTTTGAAAAATTTTAATTTTGGAAAACTTTCTCTTGGTAGTAACTGTTGGTAGTTAAAAAGTGCCAGAACAACTTGCAATTTATGTTACCCATTTGACATGCATCTTAATAAGACATGCTACTTGATTTCTGTAGAGTTTCATATGCAAAACTAGTTTTCATCAGTCACACGACTGAATTTATTTCTTGGGGAAAAGATTTTTAGTATCTCCACTAACCAAGCTCTGAAGAACACTTCAGCTCAAATTGATCTTATGGATTCAAGCTCATGTTGCATAATTTGTAATATAACTATTAGCTACAATGTATTTCAAATGAAACTGCAACTATTTATAACAACCTCTATGTACGGTGTCCCAAAAGTTATGCACCAAGGGTGAAAATGCAACATGATGGTTGGAGGCCATACCTTAATGCACAATTCCCAGGATGATGGATTTGTTGATGTGGACCTTTGGTATCACTTAAAGGTCCTTGTTTATTAAAAGAAGATCCTGTCACTTCCTCATTAGAAGGTGAGGCTCCCATAGGAATGTCAGGTGGTGAATCCTGACATCTTGGAACGTTTGTGGAATGACTGGGTCACCCATCTGAACCTCTGTGTGCAACATATTGTGTGAATGGTTATCTAACCTACGACGTGACTTTTGGGAAACCTTTTATCTATTGTAGAGTCCTCAAGCACATGTTGTGGTGATTCGTTCACTAACAACAATTTTAAAAGTTAATTTATATTTGATTTTCTTTGATCAAATATACAAAAAATAATTATTCAAATAAATTCTTGTAGCTCTAAGAGATTCAACAAATGCCTTAAGTGCACGGACCACTCGACACTGGCTGTACTTGCATAGGTTGCATATTAATTTTCAAGTTCTATGACAAAAATATTTTTATGAGCACCCATATTTTGTGGCAAGATTTATATATTAGGATTCTGCTAGAAAAGACAGCATCTTAAATTTATAAACATTACTAAAACTATTTTCATATATTCATACATCAAGTCATATAATCTTCAACTGTTAGTTTAAAAAAAAATCTATTTGTGTTATTCTAACCCTTTTTTCTTACCATATAAGATTCTACTATAATTTATTTTAGTATAGTTGAGGATACTATTAAAGAATTTACATTAATTTTGATTTTTTGTTATTTTAGGTTCGACAGATGTGCAGACACTTTAGGATTAACTGTTTCCAGATTCGGCAACACGGACAATGACTGTTAGCTGACAACACGTGTTAAATAAAACAGAGAGTCAGGAAAAGAGAACCCATAGTCAATCACTTTAAACATTCAAAATTATTAATCAAAAAATAGAAAGTAAAATGTTAGGACATTTAAATTAACATGTGTGTTGAAAAATCCTTTGAAAATATTTAGCATAAAAAAGATAAATAATGATGAAACATTGCTTTTGTTTTCAAAACGTGGCTGTTTTTTAAAGAATCCCTAAGTTTGTAAAGTAAACTATCAAGTTTCACTTTTGGCAAAATATGATTTGTAAATACATTTACATACTTTTTTGTGATATATAAAATCTGTTTACAAATGTGATCTGTCTTTTCTCTAATTTATTTACGAGTCTATGTTGAGTTCAAATAGCTTAATTTACTGTTTATTTTTATGGTTTGCTTCTTCTAATTAATATTTCATTCCATTATTATATGTTGTTGGTTATTTTTGTATTGTTATTCTTAACGTGCATTTAAAACAAATAGCTACCATGTCATCAACAAAATATGTTTGTTTAGTTTATGTAAGTATCACCCTTCTTATTATGTTCTAATAGCATCTAACATTAGATGATAGTTTTGGAATATCACATGTTGTGAAAACTGATTTGAGGAAATTTTGTAGATTAGTTCATCCATTTTAACCTAAATGTGACAAAAGTTTCTTAAAACAGTTAAAACTCTTACACAAAGTAAATATTTATTCCATTTTTCAAAATAAAACACTAGAAAGTAGATATAAGACGAATCCTATTCTCGAGTATGAATATTAGCAACTACAGTAAACATGAGAGGTTTACGTCACTAAATTAATTCCTAAGCTGCTATATAAAAGAGCATTGGTAGCTAAACGTTAGCCATTTTTGTCACTATGCATTTATTATAAAATGTATCCAATCGATTGAGGCTTGGTTGTTAAGTTTGTTTTATAATTATGTTAGGCAAAACTACAAATAAGAACTATGAAACAAGTTCTAATTTCAAAAAAATTAAAAAACTTTTTTACCATTTTTGAATCTCAACGTGGATATTTTCTTCAACATCCTAAAGGATTTAAAAGTCCAATACCTTTATAAAGCTTCCATTTATTGTTACTTAATCTAAAAAGTGTAACTCTTAAAGGAAAACCTCTTTTCACTCTTAAGGGATAAGTTTGTACATATGTGTATGTATATACATACAGACATGTGTTTTTGTTTAGAAAAATCTTGACCTTTTTGTCTATTTGCAGCACTGTCGAATGAACTTTGTTCCTTCTCATTATTCAAATCTTATTGTGTCTGTCATGCTCTTTGTTCTTGTCACACTTTTCTGTAGTTCTTTATTTACTATTTCCTTTACAGTGAGTCGACAAGTCTTGTTTTAATACCGGTATATTTTTATAGTGGCATTTTATGTGCTTTTTTAGTTTTTATATTCCATATGTTTTTATATAAATGTTATTTTTTAAAGATTTTGATAGAAGCGAGGGCATGTCACTTACAATCTTGTAGTGTTAATACTCGATATAAATTATGATTATTTCTTTTGTAACAAATAATAGGGATTTAATTTTTCTCTTTCAAACTTTGGTGTAAAATTTGTCTTCACATTATGATCATTCTTTGTTTCTGCGAGCTCAAGTTTCTTCATGGAAGTTCTTCTAGAAAGCTTATGAATTCAAGTTGATTAGCTATATAGTTTAAAACTTAGTTATGTCAAATTTCAAACAAAAAATTTAAATAAAGTGAAAATAAGATTAATACATTTAAATTTAAATAATATCTTGTCTTTGAAATTACTTCATCATTATTGTTGTCGCTTATTTACACTTGCCTTTGTTCTTTTGCTTGGGGAGGGAGCCTTTGTTCTATCACTTGAGGGAGCCTTTGTTCTATTGCTTGAGGCAGGACCCTTTGTTCTATTGCTTGGGGAGGGAGCCTTTGTTCTATTGCTTGAGGGAGCCTTTGTTCTATTGCTTGAGGCAGCCTTTGTTCTATTGCTTGAGGCAGGACCCTTTGTTTTATTGCTTGGGGAGGAAGCCTTTGTTGTATCCCTTGAGGAGGAGAGTAGAGACATGGAAAATATATTGATACTTTCTATTTGAAACCAATAGGTTTTTACTTATAATTTTGTCTTAATACTTTTACTCAAATGCCTACTTACACCCTGCTATAAATAAAGGAACAATTATTTGTATATAATGTATGGAAATGTAATATTTTTAAACACACGCTCTGGTAGCCTGATTAAAGGTGCCTGCTACTTTGTTTGGATATGAGCTAAATACATGACTAGGCTCTAAATTACAATAGTGTGATTACATTATTATTATTAATTTTTGCGATATAATACACAAAATAAGAAAATGTATACTATAATTCAAAGGTTTATTTATTTTTACTAAAGAAGTGCAAACATGCTAAGACCATTAAGAGGGAAAACCATCAACCTTTTAATACATAAAACACCATTGCACATTTTATTTGGATAACATTCCCTGCTTATTCTTTCAATGTCGATACTTTTACAGCGATACTAGAAATGAGTAAAGTATCAATACTTTCTTTAGAGGACTTAGGCTGCTTAAAGGGCTGAATAAGTTGGAAAGGGCATGCAATGGTGACTCATGCTGTCCTAGGCTCCCTATTTTAAAATAAAAATCTCTTCCATTTCCTCTGTTTGCCCTTTATTCCTTACTTTTACTTGTTCTAATCAAAGTGTCCTATAATTATTTACCAATTTTTTTTCCCCTTTTGTGTTTTTTTTATTTCCTCTTTTAGAAAGTTGTGTTGCGCGCATTTCACACACTTTCCTAATGTGTTTGGATAGAATGAAACTTATGTTGGGGGATTTGGTGGTAGTTATCGATTTTCTTTAAGAGGCAACCATAACCTCTTTGTCCAGTGGCAGCAATGTAAAGTGTGAACTGTGTTCTCCTTTTAATTGTAACAGCGATATTGTGTTGTATTGTATTGTATTGTATATTTTTTAGTTTAAATATTGACCATCTAATATAGTACACTATTCAAACACCAAACAATTAAAAACAACTTAAAAAGATTAACAAGAAATGACAGTTTTGTTAAAATCTGCTACTAAATTAAATACATATTTTAATTGAAATAGGACCAATAAAGTTATGTTAAATTTAATTGTATAAGAAGAAAGCAGGCTAAATAAAATAAATTAAATCATATAAAACTCGAATTTTGATATTTCTAAACTAAGCTAGTTTTGTTAAATCAGTCTTCAATTTGAACCGCAGTAATTGATCAGATTACTGAATACTATTAAAAAAATCGGTAGTAAGTAGTAAATAAAAAATTAAGCATAATTACATTTTATATTTCTTAGAATAGTTATGCCAAAAGTGTGTTATGAAAGTAGAGGGGTAATAAACAACTCCTAGTCAAGATTGCTATTCAGGAGGGGTTTTCTCAACTTAATTCAGTACTAAACTGAATGCAAGTTGACAACTAATGTGTGAATGTCAAGCTATAGTTGCTGATTTAAGGAAAATATATATGAAATAAAGAGCATTAAGTGAAATATAATATAAAATAAATAAAATTATAGAATTGTAGAAAAACAAAGCACAAATAAAATTGAAAATATATATTTACACAGACTTCAATATTTCGACTTCCTGAAGAAGATGCATTAGGAGGATTGAAATATTGAAGTGTGTGTAAATATGTAATAGTGTTTTTACTTTTATTTGTGCTTTGTCTTCCTACAATTCTATCATTTTATATATTTTACAGAAGAAAAAACTATAAACAATCACAAAAACTTGTGCTTATTTAAAGATAGTGCAGATGTGAACTTTAAAATATTGCATATATATATATAGTTGTAAGCATTTTGACATAATCACATTAAAAAGTGGATTTGATCCAATGTTCTATATATTTTTATTCATAATTTATAATAATATTGTGATTAGTCCAAAGATTTTCCCCAAAGATTAAATTTGCACACATTTAAAAAAATTATCCTTGTAGTTTTTTTTATAATAGCTACTGTGATATTGCTGTAATTGTTTTGGTATGAATTAAGTATGTATGTGGGAACTATATTAGCTCCCACATACCAACAATCATCTTGCAGACAGCCACGGCTTCCAAAGGGTTTCAGCCCAACTACCCTCTTTATTGTGTTCTTAGCTGCGCCAATGTTAAGCTCAATTAGTCTGGTTAGTCAGTGACGGGGAGGTTGAGGTTTGAATCTTAGTCAAGTGAACTTAGAGGGGTTTACCTAAAATGTTTTTTTCCCCACTCTCCCTCATCCCTACCACATTAGCTTAATTAATAATATGCATACATATAACCTGAACAATTTAGTGAGATGTGGTGGAGGGAAAATAATTGGGTTTTTCTCCATCCCCCTCAACCCATCAACCAGTGTATAGATAATCGATAACAAGCAAGTAGACACACCCAAACACACAGTACAGCACAGAAATAGCATTGATATAGATTTACACGTTTATCAAACACAAGAACAGAAATGTGGTCATGTAATGAGCTCCAAATCAATCACAAGAGTTCAGCACAATCTACTTGGCTCTAGTTTAAATATGATTAGCTTTGCTGCTCTGCACCATGCAAATCTGCTTGTAAGAGTCACTCATTACATATATTCTTATAATCAGCATGATCCCCATTAAACACTACAGTTGGAAATCAGGTGTATCTAGTTGGCGTTGAAAAACATTATGGACCAACATACATGTCTTTTGATTGTATGAATTTCTGAAAATCTTCTATTGTGCTAAAAAAAACTCCATAAAATGATAGAGTGGGTTTTATTCACCTAGAGGAGACTTCCCAATATTTACTGAGACTAACTAGAGGTCAAAGGGTTTTTTGCTTGATCATATTAATTTAATATTTGTGATTAGGTTTGAACTGTTACTCCAATATTATCATTTATGAGGCAAGGGGTAGATATTTACTATTAATTGTGCTGTTTATTTTTCATTGAACTAATTTACAAAACTTAAGAAAGTATTCTTTAAATAATCCTTGATATAAATGATATATTTTCGAGTGTTTTTTATGAACATAGCAACAGCTATTCATTGACATTATTCAGTAGTTTATTCGAAACACTTGTCACGCTCAAGAGATGGTAATACTAACATGTACACACTTATTAGGTTCTAATAAGTTAACTCATCACTTGTCTTTTGTCCTTCACTGTCCAACCATATCTAGAAATGTTGGTATTAAGGTTGTATGGAGGAAAACAAGGGTAAAAGTTTGTATTATTGTAGGTTTTATGACAAAAACTATTATAATTTTTTTTGGCCCAAACAAGTAAAATATTGCCCCAGTAGATACATTTAGTTTAATTTTTAACATATATTAACCTCAACCAGTCTTGAATATTTATCAAGAGCATTGCAGCATTTGACCATCAAATTTTTAAAGGAAAAGAAAAAATTATAATCAAATTCTGCAATATGCATGACAGATATTCAAAAATTGTTGATTACAATGTGTGGCAAATTAAACTAAAGACATCCAGCCAAGTAATATTTTACTTGTTTTGGTCAAAACAATTTATTTTTTGTCATACGAATTGAAAAAATATTAATCATTACCATTGTATTGCCTTCCATCCAATCTTAGGGAACATTCCATTCGACCCTGTTATTTGTATACAAACGTTTACTTCCACATTCTTATTAATCTACATGATGTTAACATTAACATAATTATTTTCTGTTGAGATTCTGTCTTCCTGAAAGTAATAATTTATAAGGTTGACTTGGTTGTGATCACATGAAACATTTGTTTTTCCAGTTAGCCGTGTGGTAACAATCACCTCTACTAGTTAGAACTGATTGTGATCGCTCTTAGCAAAGGCAGTTATTTTAATAAATATGTATCATATAGCAATTTGGGAAATGTATTTCAAAGCAAATCGTTAAATTAATTTTATTTATTTTTCATCTTTACAAAATACTATTTATGATTTTTACTTACTTTTAATCATTCTTATTTTTAACACCCATCACAGATTCTGCTTTAAAATATGAGTGAAGAATACACTTGGGCACAGGACAACTTCAAGGATAGCTCAGTGATAGAGCATTAGGGTGCGAAGCCAAAGGTCTTGGGTTCAATTCACGTGTGCAGGTGTCATCTTTCAATTCGAAGTGTATTCTTAACTTTGTATTGCCTTTCCTCATCACTCTACCATTCCCCTTTTTGTGTTAATTATGTACTGTTTCTTTATTTAGTGAACTGTGTCATTATTTACACATCGCACCCTGAAGAATCCCGATAGAATGAAACCTCTGTCTGGGGATGGTGCAGGCGGTCATTGCCTCTTTGTCCCTTGGCAGCAGTGTAAAATCTGGGCTTTGTTCCTTTCACTGTTGAAGCCATATTGTGTTTGGCTTCTTTTAATTCTTCCTATTATTTCCTGCATGCTCTTCCATACAAATAATAATGCCTAGATGTGAAAAGTGGTTTTCCTTAAATTGTTATTTTTATACATTATTAAATATCTTCCACTATAAACGTTACCTCTCTCTCTCTTTTTTAGCTACCTCAATTTGATATTTTCTTTATAAACACAATGGGTCTCATAATAGTCGTTTACTCTAAATATAACATCTGTTTTAAGACCCTTAAGGTAGATTCTAGAGATCACATTTATTAAGTATTTAACTATAAACATGCATGATGAATTACACCTTTTAAAAATGTTCCAATAGTCCAGTCGTTATGTTTCTAAGTTCTCTCAGTTTTCAACACGTGTTGTCCCTCGGAAGAAAGTTGATGTTTGTTTGTTTTTACTAGGCGAGTGTTCCTCACTATGTGACATACAAGAATATACAGAGAAGTGACTTTTATCCGTAGAAAATAATGGTATAGGGTCAACTTTGAACCACTTTTAGAAATGTATTGTGAATTTAGTTGTGTGTGAATATCATGACCTTTACATTTATAAATTGTAAACTATTGTGTGATTGTAAATTGGTGTCTTTGCGGGAGTAAATATTCTTCAAAGGAAATGTAAAAATAGGAAGTTAGGAAGACAAAGCCTGCACGGTTACTTGAAATCATTGCCCGCAGAAAATAATATTTATTAAAGAGGCTGGAGACATGTTTGGATCATCATGTATACAGGGATTCCCAAAGGGTCTCATGTATATTCCAGATCTAGTACAAAACTGATTTGCATCATGTTTATATAAAAACTGGGAGATTGATTCTACTCTCAAGACTGGACCTAACCTCCTGTCCTAAGTATCGGGTTCCTCAACTCTTTAATAGTAAACAATTGAAGGTGGCGTGGTCTAAGGCTACACTCCCATGTTGGACTGAATTGCCACTGACTGGGAGATTACGGTTCGAATCTCGGCTGTTGTTCTGAGGTTGATTTTACCTAAAGGGTTTCCCCACTTTCTCTACTCAAATGTGGATACATTTCTTCTAAAACTATACCTTCCATTCTCACTCAACACAAATGCAGGTACACTTTATATAAATATAACCTTCCTAATCCCTAAAAGCATTAGTGTAATTAGTAGAAAAGCGTAGAACTCGAACGAGTATTAAGACGCGGTGCAAAATAAAAAGCTGTGGGGAAACAACAACAATAATAATAATTAAAGGTGTATTTATTAGTCTGTGTGTGTTGTGGCGATAAAAGAAATGAGCTGAAATATGTTGCGATTTGAGAGTAGTTGAGGCTATTCACTAATCTTGTGTTTTTTCTTGCCAGCAATGATGTTCAATTAATTGTTCAGGCTCTGAGTTGCACTTGTAGCTTTAGTTAAAATGTACCTAGTTTGTAAGAGGTGTTCTGTACAATATATTTTTTTATTGACATACATTAGTCATTTTCAATCGAACATATTTAGTTAATCAGTCTCAAATGAAGTTTTTTTTTGTTTTGTTTATTTGTTAATTTTTGTTATTTAAATCATATATGCATTAAAATGTTAGAACTTATGTAATTTAGGTCAACTTTGGTTTTACTATGCTCTCTGTAAAATGACAATGTTATCTTCAAATCTAGTTCAAAGTAGATTAATTTATTTATTTGTATATTGTAGTCTTGAGGGCTCACAATGTTCTGTTTTACTTTTTTTTTTACTACAAATATATTTTATTGAGGCGAGGCTGCCTGAAAACTAATACAGAACAAAGTATTCAATTGCAATGTGAAAATTCAGATTTTCAGAGTGACTACATTTGAATACCAATCTTTTGGGTTAAGCCTTTTCTGTTTTGTTTTTTTATAAGATCATACATTTGGGTTAAATCACTGTATTGATTTGTCTATTAGGATTTAAGATTCACAAAATGTTCTTCCCCTTCACAGTCAAATAACTTATAACTAGACAACATGTTTCCATAATGTAAACTCTTTATAAAGTAGAACTCTGGGGAAAAAAAGTTATTCTAAATGAATGTTAATGGAAAATTTTACGGATGTGGCAGTCTCTATTTTAAGTGAAGTATATTATTGACTATTCTTACTATGTTTAGCACAATTGTTATTCAGTTTGACTCGTACCATCATCCTTAGTTTCAAATCCTGGATAAAAATGCTATTTTTCATTCAGGTTTTTTTTAACTTTTACATACACATGTTATAAGCTACTTATTAAGAGTTTTGATATTCTTTTGGCTTATTACCTTTTTTTTAATTGTTCTCACAAGATTTACAAATAACCAGGGCCCGAATTTTGATGACCTTAAAATTATAATAAAAAATCGTTCAAATTATTTAAAAAAAACTAAAAATTTGAACAAAAACTCTCAGTAAATCACACGACTAAATCAATTACGTACTTTACAATTAATATAAAATGCAATGAAAAGCCTTTAATAACTAAACTCTTTCATTTTGCTAAATATAACATTGATCTTCAAATATCTGCTTCAGGAGTAATTTAGCTACCCCCTACCAACACAACCCCCCTCAGCCCAGTTTCATTGTTTCCCCATTAATGTGTATTTTACAACCATTCAACTAGAGAGGATACAAAGTTCATTGTCAAATTATGTTCTTAATCTGACAACTGTGTTGAAAAAAGTTATGTTCATGTATTTATAAAATATTGATAGTATTGAATTTCTTGAATGACTTTGATGCAAACCAAGAAAATCAGACCTTAAATTCCAAAATGACAAAAAATGACCCATAATTAAAATATACATTTCTACACAAGGGAATCATAAATAAAGATTAAGTACTTTTGAACATTTAATGTGACCAAAAAAAAGTAATCAAAATCCGGGCCCTGCTAACCCAAGGCAGTGTTCCCCAAATATTTACCAGTCATGTGTACCCCTTCCATTTATTATTTGGAAAAATACTAAACAAATACTTGCTATTTTGTAAAATATAAACAATCGTTACAAATGTTAATAAAGGCTCATTAGCTAGCTAAACAAAGCCATAACGGAAGGAGGAAAATATATTATATTAAAGTCATGTCAAAATCTCTGTTAATTTATTTATCAAACGTATTACTATCAACAAATATGTTATGATTAATAAAAGTTGAAGGTGCATTGCGTAACCCCCAAACATAGGTGTACCACAGTTTGGGGTGAACTGATCTAAGGCAAAGGAATGAGGAGGGTAGTTTTAGAGGAAGTGCACACACCTTTTAACACCTGGGGGCCACTTTTACTTAAACTAATCAATGGCGTGATCCCCCCTCCCACTTCGCCAACCACCCACCTAACTTTTCCTCCTTATCCTAATTTTACCAATAAGCTTATAAATTATAGATAAAAATTCTATTTGAAAAGTGCACTTATGAAACATGTTAAAAACTTAACAAAGCTACTCTTAAATTAGCTCTAATAGGCTATTGATTTTTTTTAAATGTCACACCTCAAAGAACATTTGAGGTCACAGAAGTAATAGCTTTTTTATTTCAAAATCTAAATTTTAATTTTTAAAAGTAATACTTTTGAATAACCACCGTACAATTACATTAAAATTATTTATTTGGAAAAAAACATGCTTACAAAAGAGAAAACATAAAAAGACAGCCAGTAATGTTTACTTTTAATAGGCCAAATAAGATAATTGACACGGTTTGTATTTATTAGTCTTTCAATATCAAATTCAATGTTGGACACAGGAATTTGATCCGTTTCATCGAAGAAAATTACTATTCACATAAGTAGGTGCATCCAAATAATGTCCAATGCTTCTATTTCCTTAGGCAAGTAGTTTTTATAAAACTCCATTAGATAAACTTCTGAATGTTTTGCCTTCATTTCAGAGTAACATTGAAGATTAATTAGCTCCATCTGGAAATCAGATGAGTCAAAATAATAAAACCTTTATGTTCTGGATGAACAATTTTAAATTATGTCGACCACTCGCATGCTGCATAGAGTGAGTTACCAGTTGTGCACAGCTGCATCATAAAATGGGGAGTGGAAGTGAAAACCACAGTGATAAAATCAGATGTAGACACCCATTCGGGATCTAAACTACAACCCTCCAAATGAAGGGGACATCAACATGAATCATCATGAATATTCATGAGTTGGTTTTTCAGCAATATTTTGTTGTGAAAATTATATATCATACCAGCCTATTGAATGTAGGTTCAAAAGGGTAAATACAACGCAATAAATTTTTTTGAATCCTGAATCAAATGTTTGGGATAGAGAAGAAGAAGAATACAGCATTAATACAATCCTTGATTTGTGGTAAATAAAATGACTGGAATTTGTTAAATAAAAAGTTGTGTTTCAGTATTAAAAGTTTGTAAATAAAATATCTTTTCTGTTAAAAATGATTAAAAAAAAAACAGTTTAAACTTAAGTGGTATGGATAGAAAAATTGCTGCAGCTTTCTTATTCAAGATTTTTAATATTAGCCTTCGGACCGTCATAATAGCCAGACCTAACGTATATTTTGCTTCTTTGCAATTGTTATTTGGTTGAGAGAAATAAATTTTCTTGATTGGAAATATTGATTGATTACAGGAATATTAAGAAAAAAAATTGTATTAGTGCAGCTGGTAATATTTTTTACTGACATTTCCAAGCAAATAATGATTAATGGCTGTTACTAAGAAAAATGCTAAAGAAAGGTTGAGGGAAAGAGAAGCTTAGGAAGGAGGAGGCAGAGGACAGGGTGCATTAGCGGTCTAAGTTCAGTGACAAAAGGAATGGACCTTTCATAAGACAGAACACATAAAATAACTAAAAAAAGTGTTAAGTTTTTACTCTCATTAAAATTGATATTTGCTATTCACATATAAAAGAACAAATTTCGTTTTATTTTGTGTGTGTTTAATACATTCATCTTAAACTATTTTGATCTTGCTTATAATGTGTTAAGTAAAAGTTTGTATAAACACATCTTGTGACATTTCAGTGTGTTTAAGCATTGATTTTCCACAATCTATAGTTCTCAGAATAAATCCTGTGTCAGAACTTAAAGCATGAAACTACCACTTCATCAAAGCCAGGTGCACAAAAGCACAATCATCACTGACCCTTAAGGTGCGGCAGAAGGGAGCGCGAGTAATTTACACTTTTTATAGCATTAATTGGTTTTGGCCAAAATAAATCAAATATTTCTCCAATAGCAACATAGAGTTTAGCTTTCTGCACATGCTAATATCAACAGACCTTGAATATCTGGCAAGGGTGTCCTGGAATTTTGTTAAAACTTTTTAAATAAAGAGAACACATTTTGACAAGATTCCAGGACACCTTTGGCCAATATTCAAGATCTGTTGATATTAGCATGTGCAAAAAGCTAAACTATATGTTGCTACTGAAGAAATATTTGATTTAATTTGGTCAAAAAAGTGTAATGCTATAAAAACTGTAAAGACACTTGCACTCCTTTCGGCCGCACCATAAGGCCTGATCACTAGCCAGGTGGTTTAACATCCCAGCAGTAGTCACGCAATAAAGATATCAGACTAGCATTGGTTCATATCTCTGACAGATGGACTGAGTGTGGGTTTTCTCATCCTTTCTACATGTTAATTCAGGTGTATTTTCACTAATTTACCCTCCTCATTACTTGCTATCCATATATGAAGATGTGATTAATGGCCCTCATGTTTACAAAAGTTAAGATGAATGCTGGTGCATCTGTATCAAATTTATCCTTAACCCATACTCCCTAAGTCCACTGGTACTAAAGCATATTCTTGTATTTCATGATGAAGTTTTTTTTTGACAACCTTTGTTATCGAGGTGAATTTGAGAACAATTCTGGCATTTGGTGTAAATGTTGTGCCTCTACACTATGAACATGAGCAGACACAGATTGGCCACAGCCGGGAAAAATAAGGAAAACAAGAATATATCAGGGAATTCAAAATTGTAAGGAAAATCAGGGTAATGTGTTAAATTTTGCAATTGGCTGGGGAAAGAGAAATAAATGTCTTTATCGCATCTTAAAACATTGTTCGAGGTTTGTTTATTTTTTCAGTGCATTCCTAAATTAATTATTTCTATCCACTTTAATATCTTTATTCTTTGAATATCCTTGTCAATTCCATTGTGTTTTAGTTTGCGAACTTTGGACTTTCTGATTAAGGTAAAGTCAAGATTTTTTAAAATCTTGTGGTCATCCTAAAACAATATTTCAAAACAAACGATTGCCAACATTGCTGTCGTTATGGATCATTGTATGTTTATGACCTTTTTCATCATTTGCCATAATTGTTTTACTTTTGGCCCACAGTAGTGCGGATATTTTAATAGTTACTAATATAATCTTGCCACGGTCATGTGTGTTGGTTCTTGAAACATTTGACATGTTTTAAATTACCAGATATCAAGTTCATACTCTACAGGACAGGTGCCATAAGAGGGTAATTTGCTACCTATCTCATTAACCAGCGTGGGAAGTTGAGTAATCTAAGAGTAGATCCATCTCACAAGCCTGCCTATCAAAACTCCCAAATATTTAATAGAATTTTGTAATTTGGTACATAGTTTGCACTTTAGTCGCAACCAATTTGGTAAAATCAGGTAGCCAAACTATTATCATAATATGAAGAAGGAAAAAATAACCAATATTAATAGTATGCACGCATTGTTTTTATTAGGTATACTTATGTAAAGAGTACACATAAAATTGTTAAATAAATAGTTTTGAAAATAATTGTCCTGGCTTTACTTAATTTAATGTATGAAATAAAATTGTTTATAAGGTAATTAAGGACTTGGAAAAACTAATACAGGTTGAAACTCATTAGGTAGGCATTTGTACAAGTTTTAAAAGTAAATGGCTTGCTATGTGCACAACCACTTACAATAATCAGTTTAAAATGTTAACTGAACATGTTAATAGAAGCAGGAACCTTTAGCTTGCACAAATAGCAGTATAAATGCCTACCTCATGTCCCCACTCACAGACTATTTTTGTTTTTTCTCTAAATAGACGACAATATCACATGTCCATAAGAGAGACCCTGAGCATGGGATGTATCCTGCATAGCCAAGTGACAAAGGTCTGGGTTCGATTTCTACATACAGGTGTCCTTTTTCAAATTATACTTAGATAAATCTCTGTGAACAGCTATCATCCATTTCTAATGACAATTTCAATAATTTGAGGTGTTAGGGATGAATGACCTGATAATAAAGAAGGCAATAACGTATGGAGGGTAAAAGATGGTATGGTGGCAAGTGAGGTGCTCAGTGGAAGAAAAGGACAAGTTCGAGAAAGATTTAGAAAGACATATGGGAAATGAGTGGTAGATAGTAATGGGGGATCTTAATGGGGAATTTCATGTCAATCCACCCAGGCCATGACACCCACCAGCTCAGATTTTCACTTGTCCTTCCCCGGGCCACATACTTTCCGAGATATAAAATGATAAAGTTTTTTAAAAATTGTGCGTGAATGTTGTTTTCGAGGCTCCGCATAAAGAGTAGCAGTATTTAAAGATCAAATTCATAGCTCTGTGTATAGTCAGCATATGACTGTCAAATTTGTACCACATGTCAATCATTGTGTGTAAACCTTGCTTACCTCTTAGAGACACTAAAATTAAATTAGTTTTGTTTATTAACTAATTTTTATGCGTAAAAACATTCCTTTATTAAGTGAGCATTATGGCCTTAGGTAGAAGAGTTACCAGGGTTCTTTTCTTTTAATTAAACCTTAAAAGTAGGGACTAAACTCTAAAGAGCTGTGATAAGGAAACAATTTCATACTAAGTATGATTTAATAAATAAAATGTAATCATTGAATTAGATTTGATGAAATCAATGGAATGGTGGGGGGATGAGGTTGAGTCGACATGAGACATCCTTAAGGATACAGGTTCAACAGGAATGCACTTACTAGTCAGTGTCAATCATCTGCTATCTATTGTTGAGTGGAGGTGCGGTATGTTTCTTCAATATGTTTAATAGTTTGACAGTTTTTATAAGTGAGTTTATCCTGTATTTAAAATTTAGTAACAGTCTAACAGCTTGTTGAAGGTGTACTATAGGAAAGGAAAGTGGAACAGAGTGTCGTAAGAAGAGCTACACACAGGAGGTGAATCTGATAACACACTTGGACAATACGTGCAATGGAACAACAACTTTTGACCGCAAGGAGTGAGGTAAGTTCTAGACTTCTATTTAATATTTGTGAGCATCATAAAACGTACTACTTGAAGAAGTTCAAAACTTAGCAGAGAAGTTGTTTTTATCCATTTAAATGTCACAAGAAAAAAAAAGTATTAAAGACTTTCCATAGAACATCAAAAAAATTCCAGTTTTGATGAAATAAATTCCTGAACAGAAGATATAAAATGCATGTATAGAAAAGGTGGTACAAACACACCTACAATTTGGAAATGAAAATGAAGGCATTCAAGACCTGGTTATAGACAATGGCAACATTAACCAAAGTGTATCGTTATTGAACAATAAAATGCATATGTCACCCTAAAGACAGCTCTTCTTTGCGGAGATCTCGTCCTGAGGCCAGCCAGTCAGTAATGCTAGCTGGTTCGCCTCGCCTGCCGAGCTAGATGATGTAGCTGTGGCCCGCTCGCTCCGAGTGTGTCCGGTCACAGATGAGTCTTCCATAAGTTGTCAACGGGTGACAAGAATTCACCAGCGTTGAGCAAGCATAGCCTACTGAACAAGAGCAGCCAATGAGCTAAGGGATGCATAAGCTGTTACACTACTAATGGGTAGCACATTGGGTGAAGTCCACCGATTGAATGTTTGAACAGATTGTGCATAAATACGCCGGACATATAGCAATCAAATGGGTTTGCAGCAGACTCCTTCCAAAAGACAATTTGCTTATAAATTTGTGTTTAGTCTGTAATCATCGACTTCTTGGCTTAACATCGGATCATGACACGGCATATCTATTACTTCTTAATGTAAGAACTTTGTAATTTCTACCTCTACCATAATCTTTAAAAAATTTATTCAGTAAATTCCTTTTTGCAGCTCTTTAAACAATTTTCATCTTTTGGACTCTAATTTTTTTTTAAGTTTTGAGCTCTATTTTTTCAACATAAACTTTTGAACTTAATATTTTTGAATTTTATTTTGTGGACAGTGTTAATTTTGAAATCAAAAAACCTTGAACTTTAATTTTAGAGTAAAATTGGATTTTGCGTTGTCCTGATTACTTATGATGTTGTCTTTCCTGGTTTTCCAGTAATAATATTTTTGAAGGATATTCTTTCATGTAATTGAAAGTTAGTATAGGTATTGAATACTCGAGTGTAATGTTTACTTATCTTATTGTACCGTGGCTACAAACTTTCTTCGCCACAAACTTCCGCCACCTAAAAAAGGTGTATACACACTTACCCCATTTTACCGGGAAATCAGCGCCTTGTATGGATCCTCCACGCACGTAAAAACATAGCACTATTCATCATTCAAGCTGGCAAGAAAACTAGAAATAAGACTTGGAATGCCATGTGATCCCGTTCGCTTATCCCCGAGTTGAGGACGTTGCGCAGGCGCTAAGACTTGGGGAAACAAGCACCAAGTGCTATCACGTGTGTCTCCCTACCCCCTCAAAGTCATCCTTTCGATGTTGTGCGCAGGCGTCGATGCAAGGGCCGTTTATGATTAGCTAATGATGACTTCATTTGTCATGGAATACTTCCTTACCATTTTTCCCCACTGTTCTAAGTAAAATATAAGCTGATACCCAGAACAAAACAATTACTCTTTGATGCAGTTAGGATTTAGAAACTTACAACATGCAAGTGTGAATTATTTTAGAAAAGTTTTTTTATTTGAAAACTGGGGAACTATGAAACCCTTTCTAAATTATGTAGGGATCAAATTTGATAATGCTTCGGCATTTTTTTTTTTTTTTTTACTAAATTTGATTTCCTTGGCAATTAGATCTGTTTTTAATATGGGCATGTTTTGGTCTTATGCCTTTTAATTCAGGTTCAGTTGTATTCACAAGTGAAATTATGTAATGTAATCTTTGTGCGCTATCTTGCACTATATTTTGTTTGGTTATATACCTACAGTTGTAGTGTGTCTAGATGAAACAAATATGGTTTCATATCATATTTTCAATTTCTATGCGAGTGGGAAATTCGGTAAATGATTTTAATATGCTCAAATTTTATTATAAACTAAGTAAATAAGCTAGAAAGATATTAAGCTCTTTGGTGTGTTGGATACCCCCACCTCACGGGCTGTTAGATGAGAATAATGACTTTTCTTGTAAATATTGTAGCCAGGTGTATGGTTATGAGCAAAAATATACTCTTTGATATGTATAAGTTATGAGATATGATATGTATAGACTTTATAACAAACTTAACTTCAGATATTTATAGGTATCTTTTGAATGGCTTAGCCACGTTGTTTAGATGATAGGGTGTATTCCAGCTTTCATTTCGTTTTGATTATTGTTCGCAATAATTAACTTTTACTTTTGAATTGGATCTATTAACTTATTATGAATGTTCTTTAATCTAGATAAATGCGTTTAGTACTCTGTAAACTTTTTTTTTTTACTTAAGTACATTTATTTGCTTCCTGATAAATATTGTTGGATTATTTGCTATTGCCACTGTCCGCAATCAATAAACATAAATATTGTTAACACATTGTTAACCTTTTGATCATTATCTCTGATAATAAAACAGCCTTCAGGCCAATCTCAACTTCATGTCAACTCCCTTAACTTCCTTAACGTGAATAGTTGAATACATTAGTTTACTGAAAGTTAACACAGCTAGGTTCAGGTACTTGGGCTTTGCATATTTGAGTGTGGGTCAAATAAAGATCCCTGGTGATCTACGTTATCTATTATTTGTCTTACAACACCTCTATAGAGAAGGGTTGATTATCAAATAGTCCCTTTTAAAAGAAATTATGGATTTCTAAGATGTTAATAGTTTTGTACTCAAGTTTGTTATATATAATTTCTATTTGAAATCTTTCCCATGATGTGTTTAATTTTGTCTATTAGACTTGACCCTATAAGAATACTGGTGTGTAAAGATTTTGGTCTCAATCATTTGCTCAGTTAAGATGAAATGTTATCCATAATGGTACTTTTTGTATATTATGACCTTTGGTCTCATTGACTATTAGTTTCTGAGATAAGACTTACTATCATATATATATGTGTATATATATCAGGTTATGTTGTTCTCTAAAATTGTCCCTTTGAGGAATTATTGGCTTGATATTATTATTTATCTTGTATTATTTTTCAAGAATTTGCTCCCCAAATTTGATGGTGTATTTTTATGCTTTATCTTGATTTATCTGATTGCCAAACCCTTCCTTCACCTCTGACAAGATGTGTATTAATCACAACTTGTGAATGTGAGGAATGCCATGCAAATCTGCCTATGCAAAAAGAATGAGTCGGCTTGTTCTACTTTATAAAGCAAGGTGAATAATGTTTTGTAAAAGGAACTTCCTGCGGGAAAAGGACACCATACATACATAGCAAAAAGCTAATAATATGGATTCCTTGTTGGTTTAATTAAAGCCAAACTTGAGACCTCAACCACACACTGAGAAATGATCAACATGTTGACACTTGCTCCTACTTCATGCAGCAGGAAAAAAGTCAAGGAAGAATTACATTTCAGTGAATGTGCCATCCTTAGAGCAAGATACCTTCTCAAAGGATGAATTACATTTCAGTGGCTGTGCCATCCTTATAGCAAGATACCTTCTCAAAGGATGAATTACATTTCAGTGGCTGTGCCATCCTTATAGCAAGATACCTTCTCAAATGATGAATTACATTTCAGTGGCTGTGCCATCCTTATAGCAAGATACCTTCTCAAAGGATGAATTACATTTCAGTGAATGTGCCATCCTTAGAGCAAGATACCTTCTCAAAGGATGAATTACATTTCAGTGGCTGTGCCATCCTTATAGCAAGATACCTTCTCAAAGGATGAATTACATTTCAGTGGCTGTGCCATCCTTATAGCAAGATACCTTCTCAAAGGATGAATTACATTTCAGTGGCTGTGCCATCCTTATAGCAAGATACCTTCTCAAATTAAAGGATGTATTACTTTATCTGAGCCAAGAGAACATTATGTGAAAATAAAGTTGAATTGGGGAAATAATTTTATCAAGACTATGAATACTCTCAAATCATTCCAGGTTAAAAGTGTTTCTAAAAATGTACATATGCATAAGAGAGTATTACTTTCTAATTTGAATGAATTGGATTCTTCTTTTAAATGTAAATATCCCGACATTAAAATTGGCATCTTCAAATTTTGTATGTTGCGCCATAAATTGTGTGTACTGGCTAGATCTTCTGGAACACATTCCGTATGTGTATGCACTCTCCACCAAAATGTAACACTTCTGCTTCATCTTGTTCTAAGAGACTCACAAGGACTTGAGTCATCACTGATGCCCAATCTTATAATGTCATGTTATTCTATTCGTTAGGGCTTAACATGAGGTTAACCGATAACGACCACTACTTTGGATTTTACAATGTTCGGTTAGAGCTAGCGTCCTCATTAAAGTGCTTGTAAAGTTAACGTAAGGTCTATCTTCTGGTTAGCATTTTAACGTCCACATTAACTTCCAAACATTTCGCCATATTGTTTTATGGCAATTGTTATTATTCAAGTGAGGTTACATTATTATCCCTAGAAAACTTTGGACAGTTTTTTTTATGAATTCTCTTGGTTTTAATATTGTCCGCCTGTAATTAAATAGATGTTTCACCA
Organism: Timema podura; assembly: GCA_033556935.1. Classification (NCBI taxonomy): domain Eukaryota; kingdom Metazoa; phylum Arthropoda; class Insecta; order Phasmatodea; family Timematidae; genus Timema; species Timema podura. The sequence goes on along the minus strand of JAVRXN010000007.1, from coordinate 52,814,463 downwards.
ATGATTACCTAATCACAGGTTACGATATTATAAATCTAACTTTCAAGAAGATTTTTATATTCCTCTATGGTGTACATGGTACAACGTCAGCCTACCAATTAATAGACTCGTGTTCAATCCCAATCACTTTCAAAATATTTTTTTTAAGAAAAAATTACTCCCAGTTTAACAAGTTGGGCAAGTTTTTATAGGGTGATTTGTAAGTCGTCGTACGTGGGGCAGAGGTTTTTAATTCCTGATACCGACTTTTATCATAACTATTTTGGCTTAGCCGTAAAGGCTCTTCTTTCCTATTCAAAATATGTAAATTATTTTCGATTGTTTCACTTCATGATTCAGAGTGGTCAATTCTTGTTGTAAATAGTTAATACTAATTGACAATAGGCATACCTATGTTTTTATCGTCTTGTAAGTTATTATGTGTAGGCTTGAACGTGTTTTTTCTTCACTTTCTCCCCTCCAGTACACGTCCATGGTTAATTAAGAGAAGAAAAAGAATTGTGAACGAAATTATTTTTTTTAGCACTGCATCTTACTTTGCCTTTGTACTAATTATTCTAATGTGTTAGGTGTGAGGAAGGTTGAATTTATATGAAGTGTACCCACATTTATGTGGTGGAAGAGTGGGAAACCATTTAGGAAAAAACATCTCAGTACACCCGATCGAGACCGAGCCTTGCTCTCCCCATCATTGGCAGTCTAGTTTATTGCGAAAGTGACACCTTAGACCATGCAGCCACCAAAGAGGGTTTTTGAGATGTTCAATCCAGAAGAGGAAAGGGATGAAAGTGAAAGAGACTAGCTTGAATAAATAGAAGAGAAGGAAATGAGTTCTAAATGGAAAGAGGTGGAGGATGCATTAAAGAGGATAAAACAAGAAAAAGGACCAAATGTGGATAAAATGACTTTGTAAAATAAAAGAACTTCAGGAAAAGCAGGAGTACAATGGTTAAACAGAATGCTAAAAGTGAAATGTAAGGAATTATAGTACTGATTTTAATAAAGAGGACAGGAATTGGTATACAAATTGTAGGGGAATAACACTGATGTGCCACTGTACAAAAATATGAGAAGATACTGGAAAATAAAATAAGAAATAAACTGAAAGGAAGGTGGAGAAAGGAACAGAGGTCTAAAATAGACTTGATATTCGCTATACGACAGCTGATGGAAAGAAGGTATAAATTTGGGAAGGACTCAGTGGCGTGTGGTCAACTCTGAACAAAGGGAAGCAATGAGGTTACAATAAAGTGGGTCTGATGGACCCCAGTTTCATCGGAAGCTCACACTGGTTCTTTTTTATATATATAGTTAAATTATTATGGGTAAGAAAGGGGGGAGTGGGGGGGTGTAATTTTACTCATCAGTAAATTATATATATATATTTAAATAATAATTGTAATTCTAACTCAAATAAAAATAATAGTGGTCAATTTATTATTGCTGAAGTTTTCTCTTGGGTTGGTGCCTGAAAATGAATATGACCTTTGTCCTGCCTTATAATAGCTTTGAATCTGGATATATTCTACACGCCATTATTGTTAGTAAATAGTTAGGTCAGTTATATAATTTCCCGCCAACCCAACACACAGATAATTACCATACACTTTCATAAATTTGAGTATTGAAACATCAAAGTTTTTTTTATATAAGTTGCCTGAAGATGGAGTGGGTCCGCCTGTTCCAATTATTTTCTTTTTCTCGTCAAAAATCCAGGGTGAAAAACTATGTTTCAAAGTATTACTCATGAATTTTGACACAGGAGACCTCCTATTCCACTGCTGCACTTGTTGACGCACTCGCCATTATACTACTGTACGCAAAGAAACAAACCACGTCATTTGGAGGATCAAACAAGTGTCAATATTCTGTAAAATAAAACTAAACTTACTGTACATTGGTGATGAATACATTATTTTGTAGTATACTGCCCATAATTATATCTAGAAACAATAAATATTGCTAAAAACAACCTAAAAAATAAGATTTTAACAGTATTAAACGTACAATTATACATCAATCACGAAAGTAAACTCGTGCACTAACACTCGCCTAGGGAAACACTGCTTCCCTTTCCCCGATGAACACCAGACAGACACGGAAACAAACGAGTGATGGAATAGAGAGTAAGCGATAGCAGTTGGCTGGCCGAGCTGTATGAGAAAGAACTGCTTTCTCTAAGAAAGAAGAGCTGCCACCTCAACCCAGTATACTTGTCAGAGAGATTTCTAATTATAATAATTTATTTTAACTTTATTTTCCTCTTAGTCTCTTTATTACCTTTTTAGTTTTAGGGAAGCAATGCTTCCCTTGCTTCCATTGAATAAACGCCACTGGTAGGACTTGGTAATGGTATTTATGGATGTTGAGAAGACATAATATGATAGTGTGGATATAAATAAAGTCTAGAAAGCGATGAAGGAGGCAGAAGTGGAAGGAGGAGTTGTATTGAGAGTGAAGTGCATGTTTGAGGATAGCATGAGTTGTGTTACGATGGACAAGGGGTGGACGGAGTGGTTCCAAGTGAAAAATTGAGTCAAGTGAGGGAGTGCTCTCTCACAATTACTTTTTATAATAGTCATGGAAATGGTCATGAATAAAGTGGCAGAAAAACTCGAGGAGGAAAGAATGAAAGCCATGATGTTTGCTGATGACTTGTGGTATGGGGGTGATAAAGAAGAGGAACAGGAATGGCATTAGGAAGTCAAAGAGTGTGGAATGATGTTTAACATGGCAAAGTGTGAACTGATGGTAGTGACAAAGAAGAGGATAAGGCCTATTGAAGCCATAAAGTTGGATGGAGAAGAGCTGAGAAAATTAGAACGTAAGATAGGTTGGAAGCGTGATTGAGGTGAAAGGTATAAATAGAGAGGATCTAATTAGAAGAGGAGAGCAGAGAACATTGTTCTATAGAGGTGTAAGACAAGAGAAGTTCCCTTGAAGTGTAAGGAAGTGTTGTACAGGGTGTACTTTGTACCCATTCATTGTCACATATACATATACAGCAGACAGCGAATGTAAAGAGACTAGGAAAGTGGATGCCCTGAGAATGAAATCTGTGAGGAGCATGTTGGCTGTCACGAGGAGAAACAAGATTAGGAATGAAGTTATCTGTGAAAGGTTGGGAGTACATGAGGTAGAAGAGGAAACAAGACTGAGATGGTGGTGAGGAGGGAAAAGGAGAGTATGCCAAAGAGAATGATGGAGATGAAGTATGTAGGAAAAAGACAGCAAGTGTAAGGTCAAGAAATAAATGGGAGGAGAAGATAATCGAAAGTGTGCAAGCAAGAGGATAGGAATGAAAGCAATTAAAGGAGGAAGAATGGTGGAAGGATAGAGGAAGATGGAGGAATTTTACTAAACTGACCCGGCAACAAGCTGGAAACAGTTGATGATGATGATAAATAAGTTTCTTTACAGAGCTATACAAATATATATTAACCACACAAATGTGCAGGAATGGGGAATTGTAAACACATTTTTGTAGAGGGGGGAGCGGAAAAACATACAGGAAAAGCTCAGTCCAGCCTACTGGTATTCAAACCTTGATCTCTCTGTCAACGGCAATCTAATATAATGCAAGCATGATGTTTAAGGCCTTGTTTATACAGAAAGCGATTTGCTTGGAGGTTAAAGGTTAGAGGCTTGCGTAGCGAGGGCGCAACCCGAACGAACATGTATTTAATCTATGTGTGCATACTGGAAGCGTCTCGAGGGTTGCCGTGAACCGAGCCCTCCAGGGAACCTGCTAAGTGATTCAACTTGTCGAATAAAGTCGCTCGGCAGCCAGGCGGCAACTGTTCTGTGAACAACAATCATGTTCTATTGTATTTATAATAATGGATATTGCTGTGTTCCAAAGAAGAGTGTTGTGGGACCCCAGTGACATCCTTCACAAGAATGTGGGAGTACTAAAAAAGGTTCTGGGAAGTAATAACGTAGAGAATTAAACATTCCAGTTTAGTTAAAGTATTGTTTATTTTTTGCATTAATTAATAATATTAGAGAATTAAACATTCCAAGTTAATGTATTTTTTGTTAGTATGTATTAAATATTAATATTAGACCATATATTTTCTGGAAGGTCGTAGTAATTTGCCAAGGAACACTTTCTACTCTATTCTGAAAATTGAAAAATGACACCTGGACACGGGAATCGAACCCGGGACCTCTGGCTTAGTACGCCAATGCTCTAACCACTGAGCTATCCAGGATTCGTCCCGTGCCCTGGGTCATTCTTCACTCATATTTTAAGGCAGAGTCTATGATGGACTTAGCAGAAATCGTCGGCTACAAATATGTGATTATATTAATATCACGAGCCATCGGATAACGCAGCCATCTATTAATTCTTAATATGTGCGATCCCGTACAATTTAATAATTGTGCAAATGGCAGCATAATGCCAACTACCGAGTCGCAGATGGCTGCGTTATCCGATGGCTCGTGATATTAATATAATCACATATTTGTAGCCGACGATTTCTGCTAGGTCAATCATAGACTCTGCCTTAAAATATGAGTGAAGAATGACCCAGGGCACGGGACGAATCCTGGATAGCTCAGTGGTTAGAGCATTGGCATACTAAGCCAGAGGTCCCGGGTTCGATTCCCGTGTCCAGGTGTCATTTTTCAATTTTCAGAATATGATATCTAGGTGGAGTAATCCCCACTAATAAGCATAAATAATAGCTCTGGCTATTAATTCTTACTTTCTACTCTGTTAATGTAATTTAAGAAGGTTTCCCTGATTCAAACAGCATAATTCTGGAAATGATGTTGTAATGTATATGGTTGTGATATACCTATATTTAATATAGTTGGACAACTTAAATAAGTAGAGTCCCGCCTTTCTTTCTCAACGATGTAATTGTGTAATACACATGCTGCTTTTTGATTCGTTAACTATAATAATGACCAAACTATTGTTTGTTCATTTTTTTACCTAACAAGATACATAATAAACTATAATAATACGACATACAAATTACTATTTTTTTTAATTGCTTCTAAAAAAAAAAAAACTTAACTCAGTGTAAAAACAAGTCTTCGTTCAGCATTAATCGGTTCTCTAAAATTAGTTGTAGTTTTTGTCAATCTTTCTTCTAGTTTGGAAATTAAGAAATCAAGTGACTCTTTACTCATTCGTAAATATTCCAAAATTGTATCATCATACAAACGAGCTTAACGATTTAAGTTGTTAAATTTACTGTTTCTTATTAAATTCATGAACCAATCAATATCTATAAGCACAAGGTATATCATCGAGTTTTAGAGCTATGTTTTCGAGTGTAATTAATTTACTAGAGAGTTTTGACAGTGACATGATGAAACAACGCACCTCAACACTGCACTGCGACTGCTATTGACTCAACTAGATACCTTTTGTTATGTGAACAGCGCATCGCTTGCCGCTACCTACTAAGAAAGCCTCCAAGCAAATCGCTTGCAGTATAAACGAGGCCTAGGACCATGTGATCAATGAAGAGGGTGTTAAGAATATTAATAAATTATATTAAAACATAATTGATTGGCTATCAGAATTATTTACATGTATAGTTGTACCATATTTGTAAGAAGGCATAGGAATGGTGGATAAAAACATAATATAAAAGGGATGAACACATTATGGCTTTTACAATGAAAAGAAGAACACAGTTCACACCTTACATTGCTGCCATTGGACAAAGAGGTATTGGCTGCCTCTTGAAGAAAATCGATCATCACCGCCCAATCCCCTGACCTAGGTTTCATTCTATCAGAACTCATCAGGGAGGATTGTTAAATTAGCAATGCACCTTCCTAAAAGAGGCTGTTTCTATCCACATTTCCTATACCTTCTTACAAATATAGTACAGTTACCTCATAAAGGGAAAAGAGGTTTTCCTTATAGAGCTATATTTATATGTACAGATTTAACTCTCTAGTCTGGCATTTTGTAGTCCAACACGTTTTGAATTAACCACCATTAGTGTGAGAGGCGGCCACCGGGATGGTGCTCTTAGCAGTACTAAGGCACTTAAGTTATTTACATCTGCAGCTGAGTGCTTTGAGTAAACATTATTGTATTCTGGCTGTGTTTTAGCCCTTCCAAGAGAGCAAGAGTCCTATAAGGTGGTGTATTATTTCTTGTTCTAAGCTTTATTCTAACTTGTATGACATAGTGTGTTATATGGCAAATCCGACACCTTAGCTCATTCGGTAGCGTGTCTGTCTCCTGAGCTAAGAGTCCTAGGTTCGATTCTCAGCATGGCCGAAAATTTATCTTTCGTGAAATGTGGGTTTACCCTCTCACATTGATAAATTAAGGGGCGGGAGACTGTATGTTGTGCCAGTCCTAGTCTTAAGTTAGATTATAAGACATATGAAGCTATGACAGGCCTAGCAAGCCGGTAGTGGAGAATGTCTTGAATAAAAAAATTGACCCAGGCCACAAGCCGGAAACAGTAATGGATGAGTAAAATGATATGGCCGGCCTAGGCATAAGGGGTACTATATATATATTAAGGGTTCTCATGACAAGTTAACAATGTTTGGTACAGTATGTGTAAACTCCCAAGGCTGCTGGTCTAAAGAGTTTCTACTGTACTTTGCCCTTTACAATTTCACTGTCAAGCATTTTGTTGGCAATATAATAGAAACTTGTCGATCACTTGTCCCACTCTTAACTGGATCCACCTCTATACTCGTCTATCAGTTTGTATGGTGCCTACTGAGTTATATAGAATATATGAAACAATAAAAAAAAAGTCAAGGAAGAATTTTTTAAAAATATTTTATCACAAAAGTAAAAGACAAAGTATTAAAGTACTACAAAAAAAAATTTGATGATCACACAAAGAATAAGTTTCACTTAATATAAAATAAGTTATTATTTAGATATAATTAATTTTTAATATCCACATTTTTTTTTTAAGTTCTTAATATTAACTGTCTAATGTATTCCTTTATTGCAGGGTTGCCATTGATATCCTCGATTTCATTTCCATGACCAAAATATAAAATATCCCTGACTTTTCCACAAGCTGCTGGTAGCATAATATTAATACAAATCAATAATACTTGGGTCAAAACGGTATGTCAACTTAAGATAATAACTACAAATACTTAAAATAGCCTCCTCTATTCCCATAAGAGGTATTGATATTAGACAATTGCTGCCAGTACAGTGCGAGTAGGAAAACCATACTCCAGGCATTCCTATTCTATAGTTATACCATCGCACTCCTTTTGCCTAAATTTTATTAATTTGTATTATAAAATAATCAGTGGACACAGTACTATAATATCCAAGGTTTTTATCATAGTATAATATTAAGAACACATTTAATGCACATTTAGTGAATCAATGGAAACAAATTAAGAAACTGGAATACCAAGCATGACAATGAATCTTCCCCTGTTTTAATTTCCCTTGAATCCTATAGCCAGGTAAGAAACAGGCTAGTCACCAATCTCTGTTCAGAACTATCTTGGAAAAGTCATCATTTAGTACAGCGTTTTTCCAGGAAAGTTTGCCATACCCATAACCAAATCAGGTTTCAAAATTAAAATGTTACAATACATAGTATTCCATCTTAACCTCAAAATAATGGATTTCTTATCAAAGACATTGTGAAGAAAATAATCTGCAATTTAATAGACTACAGTAAAAAAAAAACTTTCCCTGACTTTCCAGGTGAGTGGCAACCCTGTATTGCTCTATAGTTTTTCTGATGATAGTACAGTTTAGTCCTGACCATCCAACATAAACATATAGCATGCTAATTATGTCACGTTATTAATATGCTGGCGTGACCTCACCACAAGGAAAAGAAGCAAACTAGAGAGACAAACTTAAAATACTAATTTTTTTAAACAGTGATGTTTGCATTTTGCATACTATATAGTAAAAGTTGTATTTAATTAATTTAAAATCCATTTTTCTGTTAAAATGATTAAAATTATAGTTTTGTAATTTAATGCATAATTTATATTATGGAATAATTACTAATAAACCTTATTTCATATCTATTATGTACTACCATCTCATCTCGGAGAAGACTTTGGAATTAAATTATAATCCTAAATATTACTTTAAAACCCTATTTGGGATTCCAAATACCTATTTTTAATGTTAACTTATTAAAAAAATCAATACACTGCATGTTGATTGGCTTCAATACTGACTTATTTATAGCAAGTGAAATTTATTGTAAGTAAAATTATTTCCGTGGTGCTTTCATACTTTTGTATTTTACTTGTCTCAAAAAATGTTTACAGCAAAAAATATCACTTTTATCATATATCCTAAATATAAAACTAAATAATTTATAATATTAATATTAGGGTTGGATCTAATCCACTATTTTATGAATTTGAATTTCCACTTCACCTCCAAATCCTGAATTTGAATTGGGTAAAAATTATAATATATAATATAATATAATATATATAAATATAATAGATGAGTATAAAATATAACTTAAATAAATGTTAAAATTCTTTCTTATAATCCTTTCTTTATAACATTCATACATTCAGCTAAGTGTTAAATTACTGGTCTGGGGCCTGGTTGTTGAGTTCATCCTATAATTATAATTGGTTTTGGATAGACAATAAGCAGTGTTAGAGCTCTAAAACAAATTCCACTTGAAAAATTGAAAACAATTTTTTTTTTTAAGCATTTGAGCCTTGAATTTGAAATTTTCTCTAATCTCAAATATCCTTAAGGATTCGAGGGGTTCCATCTTAAATTAATATATACCAAGCATAGATTTTCATTTTCAACCTAATTGTTTAGACACCATATACTCTTGAGTTTAATTTTTAATGTGTTTTATATTACCAGTATTTTAACTGTGTCTAATATTTTAATTCCAAAATTGTTTTAAACATTTTTCAATTTTATTTTCAATTCTAAAAAAAAAAAAATTCTCAACTGTCAATCTCTACATTATTTATCTATTCTTTATCATTATTATATTTTGTTACCCAATGAATCACTATTTTTCTTTCCAAGCCTTATCTTATACAAAGCTCCTTACTTACAAACTGTTTGATAATGTTTTCTAAAATATGAACGTCAAAATTAAAAACAAAAGAAGTGTGGTTATAAGAGAAACTACACTTGAATACAGGAGATTAACTTGTTACCTCTGCCTAAGAGCACCAACATTTTACCACTTAACTATCCTGGAATCATCCTGTGCTCAAGATAATTCTGCACTCAGTGGTGAGCTTACATGTCCATCACAGACTCTGCCTGAGACTATTAGCGAAGAATGAGCCTTGTTATGAGACAATTTCTGTATAGCTCAGCGGTACAAAATTGGTGGGCTAGTCAAAATGTCACAGGTTCGATTCCCATGTCCAGGTGTAATTTTTCAACTAAATTTAATTTAATTTAATTTAATTATGTACCTAGGGACGGTTGTATTTGTTGCAAAAGTTAATTTCAACCTTCATTTTTTAAGTCCTTAGTTTTGTTTACTAATTGGTCATTGTAACGGTTCTAAATACGAGTGTGTTTTAGAGATGGTGCCCTTTTTTTCTTTTAATTTGTTTTATCTATAAAGTGGAATGCTGTGGGACATACAAGGTAGTCTTTCATGTACACGACTTCTTAAGTTACCCATTTGGAATATCCACACCTCTAAATAGAATTACAGAAAATGTACTCATATTTGCAAGAAGGGAAAGTGAAAACCCTTTTAAGAAAAAAATACCCTCAGTACACCCGACCATGATTCGAACTACGATATCCTCGTCACTTGCTAGAATGTGGCCTAGAGCCATGCATCCACCGATGAAGACTGCAAGGTAATAATTTAAAAAATTATATTTAAGCTAACGTTTCTTAGTATCAACTGAAATTGGCTATTTACCATAATAATTCCGCCCTAGCATTATAGGATGTCAAAGTTTTGCTTCTGAATAGTCAGAATAAACATGTTGCCACTACTTGTGTTACACGTTTGTGTTAACTGTCTGAGTTGGACCCTTGTGCCGACTATGCTTTCGTGAATAAAACTGGAGATGTGTTGCATGATTGTAACATTTATGTATTTTAATGGTAACTATAACAATTTTTTACAAAATATACAGTGAAATTGCATAAAAAGTCAAAAATAATAAATAATCTTGTTGAACTTTACAAATTCAATTTTCTACGTCTCTTTTCCAATGCTATTTCTTTCTCTTGCCTGCGTTTTTCTAAAAATTCTTCCTTCACTCGGGCTCTGTCTTCTGGTAGAGGTAGCGCAGGTACAATACCTTTGTTTCGTCGATCAGCTTTGACGTCTCCCTGAAATAGTTGTTGAGATTAAGTTGGGGAAAAAAAGTTGACTGAGAAATAAATAATAGGCCTAGGTTAGTTTATTTTTTATTTTTAGCACTCTATCTTACAACCCGTTCAGGTTGTACACGTTTGTACTAATTACAATAATGGGTTAGGAATGAGGAGGTTTTTTTAGCACTGCATTTACCATGAGCAAGGTTGAATTTAAAGGAAGTGACCCTGTACTGGCATGAAAAGAGAAATTTAGGAAAAAATACCCCCAGTACAGCCAACCAGGATTGAACCATGATAATAAACTCACTTTTTAACATATAAAAACCAAACAGCAATCAAAAGTTATAATTTTATTCGCTCTTTCTTAACCAAGCACTGAAATTTACCGTGCTTATATCAGGCAGGTGCTATGTTTGGACCATTGACATATTTAAAATAATGGACTATGGATGAAGAAGGTATCATTTAACATAGATATACCTGCATTCACATGGAGTGAGTGTGGGAAATTATATAGTGAAAACTACCCCTGTACACTCGACCGAGATTTGAACCCTGATCTGCTTATCAACCACAGTCCAGTCTATTGTGAAACTGAATCAGGTTATGTAATGTTGATAGATAAAATGTATTATTTAATGGCTAGTGAATGTGTCTTATATGTCTAATATCCTTAAACTGTTACCCAAAGATTTGTGAAACAAATCAATATAAAAATAAGTTAGTTAATTAACAAAGTGCCAACTGTAATTTACCCAAAATTGCTTGCAAACCTTGTAGTTTGCAAAATATACACTACATTTTTCACTATCATAATTGCTGTCATCTAAGCATTTCAGCGACATCTTGTGTTCCTATAACAAACAAAAAAATCCATCAATAAATTATGAGAATTTTGTGTTTCAATTAAATAACCAGTGGGGATAAAATTAGAACCAGGGCAGTGTCTGAATAGTCAATCTAAGGATCCTTTGAAGTCAAGTGCACTTGAAAGTTATAAAGGCGTAGGCTTAAAGAGTAGAAGTCATTTTTGATGGTGTCTGAATTCTCTTTCAAGTGTACAAGTGCATGCTTTACAACGGACTTAACAAAGGGGTATATATGACTTGCTCTTTACTGTGTACTTTAGTTAAAATAACATTTTATATTGATTCAAAGTATTATAAAATAAAGTGTGGAAATGAAAAAAAACATACCTACACAAACTGTTTTTCTTAGTAGTGTCTTACTACCCGTCCAGGTTATATGCCTATGTATTAATTATAGTAATGTGTTAGAGATTATGAAGGTTTAATTTAGATTAAGTTCACCCACATTTACATGGTGGGAGAGTGGAAAACCATTTAGAAAAAACCATCCCCAGAGCATCCAATCGAGGTCGAACACCGATCTCCCCCCCCCCCCCCCCTTCAGTAGTTTAGTTGATTGCGAGAGTAGTGCCTTAGATCATGCGTGCCATCGAAGCGAGTCACAAACTGTTAAATAAAACTAATTATGTTGAGTTCTTTAGGCCTATTCATATAGATGTCAACCCGTTAAATTTCTCTTTGTTGTGAAAATCTGTCTTGAAAGGAAATGCATTTTTTGGTTTATAGCTCAGCACTAAAAATTGTTTAAGAATAAATACTGATATAAGTAAATTAGGGAAAATAGCAATTTATATAAGGGTACATGTCTATAGTTATATTTAATAATTGCTCTAAATAAGCAGAAATTTTTGATACATATATATATTTTTGGTCTTGGGTTATAATTTGTGTTGCGTGTTGACTAGGCCTGGTGAATTATTCAGCAGAATGGCTTCTATCAAGTCAGAGATCTATATGTAAGTTAATTTATTTTAAACTCTTTAGAGGCCTATTTATTTATCTGTAAATACTTTAACCTGCCGTACTTTAATTATTTTTTTATGATAATTCAATACTAATAACATAGTAAGGGGGGCCTACACTTATGACACCATGGACCAAACACTATCGAAATTTAATCTTGATGCCATTGTAATACATGTTTAAGAAATCACCACCAAAAAGCTCTCGCTGTATTATTCTGTTTGTAAAGTGTTATGCCTTCTATGCACTTATGCCAGTGTTTTATTAAAACTTGTGTAAAAAAGTGTACAAGTGTGAAGTGCATAGACTATTCAGACACGACCCATGATTCACAACCAGTTAAACTATCATTTAGTACAGTGGTTCTCAATCTGTGTTACCCCCAGGGGTTTGCACGTGACTTTCATGGGGTATGCAAATAGCTCCCGAGGGAAAATTGGCAAAATGACAATGATAACAAAATGTGGTGGGTAGTTTTCAAAGCAACTAAGGGAAATTTCTCATTTGATTATCTGACATCTGATCTGTCGTTTGGGGAAATTTTATCTTGGGGGTGCATTAGACATTTAGTCATGACCAAGGGTTACAGTCTAAACAAAGTTTGAGAACCAGTGATTTAGTATATTCTAACACATAAACCAAATCACTTTCGAAATGTAAATATTGATGATGACATGTAACTTTCTTGTGATTAGGCTCATTGGACAAATGACATCCCATGAATTATGCTTTGTGCTTTGTGTTACACTCGTGATCCTGAGTAGTGTCCACTAAAATGGCTAAGACACCCACATTTAATTGTTACATTGAATATTTTATTTTATATATAGAATTATCAATTTAATTTATTGACACATGAAAGGTTAGTTTGGAAAGTGTCATAATATTGAAAGGTTAGGTTCAGCTGGGTTGGATGTCATAATAATTAATATGAACTAGTTGTAATGTTGGGTGACCTGGTTGTCTAGGGTAAGGTGTCAGACTTCTGTGCCGAGGGTCTGGGGTTCAATCCTCGGTTCCGGCACAGATTTAACTGATTGCCAAACCCTTCCTTCACCTCTAACAAGACGTGTATTAATCACAACTTGTGAATGTGAGGAATGCCAGGCCTCTACCGTGGTTCGGATTCCATGTTAAACTGTAGTTCCTCCATTTCATCTCACAATCACCCTACAATTGCACATTAGCGTTAGTGCGTACAACCCGAACGGGTAGTAAGACGCGGTGCTAATAATCATAGTTGTAATGCTATTTGGAAATATCATGGAACCATGTTATCAATATTACGTTTAAGAGGTTTTACACATCCTCTAGAATTTAGTCCAAGTGGAACTAGTGATTACCTACATCGAGTCAATTCACTTGGAGTTAGATTTATTACGAAGTAAATTTAATTGTGGTCGTTATAGACGGTTTTACCACCTTCATAAAGACGGTAAATTCTTTTTGGGGTTTAGTGAAATGTGTCCAAATTGTTTTAGAACTGCTGAAAGAATTGACCGAGAACGGTAGTGATAAAGCATAGACTATTATAATTAAATGAAAACAGATTCAGATACTTATGTAACCACTTGAGTAATATAGCACAAAATCTTGTAGTGAATATTATTTTAAACTATATTTGTATCTAAGCCTTGTATTATTACCCAATATGAAGAAGCCAACCTTTAAGCAGGGATTATTGTAGTCCCCAGTTTGAGGCGCTTTAAAGTTCATATTTATGTTTAAACTTAATGATGTATATGAGTTTTGGATTATTCAAAACGTTTCTTATTTAAATAATTTATCATTAAACCCTAACTAAATAAATGTTTGTTTCAAAAAAATGAATTCAGGAAAATAATGTAAGCATTTTACTGCAGGTTATCCATTCTATATTACCAAAATCTTCCCAGAAGTAATCAAATGTTTCTTTATAGGCCATGATGTTGTTGAAGGTAAGAAAACTTAAATTAAAACTTTAGCAATGAAGGTCAGAAACAAAGTAGTAGTAGTAGTATGCTAAACTGAAATTATTTACTCTGGATCTGTTTCATAAATTTTAAATCATATATTAATACTTCATTATATTCTTTGTATTATTTTGCAACATTAATAAGTGGACTTGGGGGGGCTAGGCTGCATAAAGCATAGCCAATAGTAAATATCATATTCTGAAAATTAAAAAATTACACCTGGACACGGAAATCGCATCCGGGACCTTTGAATATGATATCTAGATTGAGAATTCCTCTCTATAAAGCATAAATAATAGCTTCGGCTATTTGATTCTTCAATAGAAAATTGGGCATAGTGTATAATGCACAATTCATTTCTAAAAATGCAACGCATAACCTCTTTTCACTACTTGATGACGTATATATCTATATATATATATATTTTTAAAAGGCTTGGCTAAAAAATCACTTCAATTAAACTGTATCATTTGAAATTGGGATTTAACATAATTTAAGTTTTGTACATACTAATAAATTCAATTCTATTTTCATTTGGTTCAAGTTTTATTATTACCATGATTATTGTAGTAAACCTACTTCTCAATAACAGAGTAAAAAATGTAATATTTCTCCTTTATTTTCAATCATGTGAAAAATCATAGCAATAATTAACGATAAAACAAAGAAAATTCGTCAATAACAAACAAGTATGGTTACTACAAATAATTTCAAACATGAACATCATCATCAACAACAATTGTTTCTAGCCTACAATTGATTCAATTTATTAAAATGTCTCTATCTTCCTCTATCTTTCCAACACTCTTCCTCCTTTAAATTCCTACATTCTTGCCTTCTCACGGGAACACTTTCTGTTATCTGCTACTGCCATCTCTTTCTTAGTGGTATTTATTTTTTCCACATACTTCATCTCCGTTATTCTCTTTGGCACACTCTACTTCTCCATCCTCATTACATTACCATACCATCTCAGTCTTGATTCCTCTAATATCTCATGTACTCCCTATACCCCCACTCTTTCCCGGATAGTTTCATTCTTAATTTTGTTTCTCCTCGTAACTCTCACAACGGAACTTCATTCCCACTGCCTCCACGTTCCAGGACCCGAAATATAAAATTAGCAGTATTGGTGAGTAAAGATAACGCGTATATTACATTTGCTTGCAATCCAAAAATTATAAGAACGTAAACTTGAATTAAATTGGCCTTTTCGAATCTTTAACGATAGGGATAATGCTTTTGCCATCAGTGATAAAGCATTTATCAAGCTATTTAGAGTGAATAGACGTAGCACAGATTATTTGATTGACACATTAGAAAACGTGATGGAGGGACAATCTCGAACTTCTGCATTATGTGTTTTTACAAAGGATTGTTATGCTTATTATTTTTCTTAGTAATTGTTACACCGTCTCCATTGCCTTCTACTTAACGACCACAATTAAATAAAAGGGAGAAGGTATAATCTACATAAGGGAAAATATAAGCAGAATTAAAAATATAACAATAATATGGTTTATTCAGTATAAACGTAGATAAAGCAAAGTACAGTGGTCTCATTATATCATTCTGAATAATGCTGAAAATAATAACGTGAAGCGCAGAATGTAAACATCCCATGTTTACATTTATTACAGGTCGTCTTTAAGAGACACAAAATTACGTAGAATATAACATCAAAAGAGAAATTAAACTACCAAAAGTGAAGTGAAGTAAGATATCCACAAAATGAAACAAACATTAAGTATTCTTGCCTGATGGGCTCCTCAAACAATTAACAGTTACAATACGAAATTTACAATTACATAAAACATAACGCGAGAGTTTGACTTCCAGACGCAAGTCAAAACCTCCCGGGACTAACTATATCTTAGAAAAAACTGAAGATTGAAATTTAGAACAAAATTAAATTATATAAAAAAAATAACAAGCCTAATTTTATTTCTACAGTCGCGTGAAATAGCAAAATACAAAAGTCCACACATTTTAACAATTTACATTTAAATTCACTCAATACAAAATTACCAATGGTGGATTTCAAACCAAACTAATAAACTAACAAACTAACCAACCGCGCCTAAGTGGCGGCATACAAGTTACATTTAAGCGACTGAGATAATAAAGAGAAAAGTTAAATAATAAGCAAAACACAAAATAAAGATTTTAACTCGAAAATATTATAAGTCGAAAATGAATAGAGTTCTTTATAAGTAACAGCCATAGTTACGTTCCAATTTATGATGTATGAATGTTTATCCGATCATTGTCCAGGTCGACGACAATGATCCGTCTTCGTTCGTAGATTTTAGATAGTCAAAGTTTTTAGACAATGTCAGCCTGTTTTATAGTGATTTTCGTTGCACGGAAAGAGGGGAGGTAATTTCTAGCACGCAGTTGCTAGCTGTCTTCGGTCACGTAGGCACTTTGTAGAGTTGTTCCATCGGAAAATTAGAACAAGTCGGCGATCATTGGATGTTTGTGTTGTTTGGGGAAGTTCATCTGACATCCGTCAGAGGGCGGGTGGATTGTTGTCTTCTAGCGTTCTCCATGTTGTCATTCCTCAGTTTCAATCTGACTAGACGGAGAATGACCACGCGTTGATTGTAGACTTTCGTTAGCTCGGCCCATTCTTCACATTGGCTGCACGGTGTAGTTCAGCTTTGGTGGCGGCTAGTGATAGAAGATTTCAAAGGTAAGTTCATGAACAAATATGAGTGCAATATTACAGAAGATTGTACAGCATGAAATATACTGTGTCGTATTATCTTTCCGTATTAGCCTACAGGGACTACAACAGAGAATAGTACCATTGTAGGGATTCTATTTGGGTCGGAATTATTGAGCGGGTGGTATGAATTCTTGATAGTTACGTATCAACATTATAACGGGATGGATCCAATTGTAACTAACTGCAAGTTAACGTTACAAATCTCCCCCCCTTGACCAGGAGAATAAGAAGATGCAGCATCCGTCCTCAGCAAGGCGGAACATCAAAGGGCTCAAGGTTACCTTCTTGTACATCATCTTCCCAAACAGCACGAGATGATCCATCTTTTTCAGCTCTAGATTCCATCATCTAGACAAGCAGTCGGTACCACTACGTAGACTTTACCAGAAACCAGGAGAGAAAGGAAAACAGGATGCGCAACGAAAACTCATATACAACAAGTCTGTTGTCGAGATGTAAGTGGCGTTAAGACATACGCAACCACATGTCTAATTGTCTGTATGAACACATGAAGAATCTCTTCTTTCTTCTACGTTCAATCTCAAGTTCTCACAATAAAGTTCACGAGACTACAAAGTTACAAAAGTTTATCATCATGAAATCCTAAAATCCTATATAAATCCTACATAGATGTATCGGAGGAGCGTCCCCCCCCTCAACACTTTTGAAGGTTCCTATTCAAAGGTTCGAGAGTTTCAAATGTTATATCACCATAATCTCACTATATTCTATATAAGTCCATTCTCAGCACTCAATCTAGAATAGAGTGTCTCAAAACATAGAATAGAGAAAGTTACGTCATAATTAAATCAAAACAACATTTGATTTCGTGATCCAAATTCCATGAAGTGGAACATCAACAAATTCGTGCCATAATAATCTATAAACTATTCACTTATTTCATAAACACATAATATCCACAAGTTCAATTACGGTTCAATACCTGTAAATTACTATACACATGGCCAACAATATATATATAACAAAACACTATATCTACAAACCACTGATATATCATTAATGGTAAACAAAATTTAAATTTTAAACACGATTTGGCTCACAGCCAGGGCACAATGCCATCAAACAAAACTCAAATTAATAAGGGATGCCAAAAGATTAATTATAGGTCCCCATATACCTATAAAAATTAGGCATGATTCCACATTAGTATTAAGAGTATGAATATCAAAAACCCGGTCAATACTATAATTAACAAAATGAGATTACGTTAATTGACCGTTCATTAAATGACTCAACAATTGTCAAATAATATCAAGACACCAAGTCTTACCCAAAACAGGAATACCAAAAAGATCAAATACAAGTCCCCATAAACTTATAAAAAAAATTCTTGGCATCCTACATTTACCTAAGTAAATCCAAAATGGAGTAATTAAATCTGTAAGTACAATAACTTACGAACATTATCCATTAACTACGACATTCTAAAGCGTCGGTATTAGTTTAAGATGGCTCACATGAGCTCTTCGCGTATCGGTCGGGTCTGTCTGGCACATCAACCTGACCGACACGGGTGTTAAGAAAGATTCAGCTGACCAGGGTCCATCCCATCTGGGAGAGAGCCTGGCAGATATTTATTTAAAGCTAGACAACATAAAGACAAAAGCACAAGAACTACAACGGGGGAAGGGGGGCATGGAAATGCGCTTGACTCGTAAGATCCATGATTCTTACGGCGCACAACTAGTTTCCTGAACTACACTTGCTCCGGACATGTCCTAACTGTTTACAATTAAAACAGCGAATTCCTGACAAAAACTTACTATCCAACGCTCGCGGGCCAATATGGTTCTTCTTCACAGGTTGCACACCCAACTGAGAAATCGCAGTATTATTCCTAGACTTACCACAATAACTAGGATTCGAACCCATGCCTGGATTGTCAATAATAAAAGGTGCATGATTTTCCAGAAACTCACTTTCAGACAACAAAGTACCTTCAATTAGGGAAGCTAGCTCATGTAACTCACCCATCGTACTAGGTTTAGAAGTAAATACAAAATGACGTCGAGACAAGGGCGACACATTCTCCAAAATAATATCTACTATCTGACATTCAGAAAGATCTAACCCTAAAACTTCAACGGCCTCAGAAATGGCCATGATGAAACTCCTTAGCGACTCATCAGGACGTTGAAAGCGATGTACATACTGCTTACACAAATTATCTCTAGCTCTAGTAGGGACAAGACAGTCTAATATCTTACGACTAATAAGTTTCCAACTTAACCCATTAACTAACCCTTCAGAAAATAAACGAGTTAAATATCCAGAAGTTTTACCTAAACACAATGCAATAAACTCGGACTCAGAACCGATATTTAAATGACAAATCCTTTGAACCTCAATTAAAAATAAAAAAAGAGATGAGCTGTCCTGACCATCACACAGTGGTATTCGATTTACAAAATCAACGAGAATTTTACTTTGAATTTTATCACTCACAAAAGCGCGTGACATTTCAATTGGATCTCCAACCCTCACCGGTACTGAATGATGATTCTCCACTCCCACTGTTGCCTGGTCTCGAGACGTATCGCTCTCCGAAAGGATTCCCACGAGAACTGCACGAAGTCTTGCTACGGTGGTTTCTGTTGAACCTTGCAGTCCACGCTTAGCAAGCTCGGAGATAAGGCTTTCTTTATTGAGGCGGTAAACATCAGATTTAGACAACACGCTCGGCTCGCCAGTCACTACTTCCCCAGTCGAAGCGTCCGTAGTCAAGTTGTCCATTATGAAACAGAAAGAGATACAAGGTTAAACTCAGGCTATGATTTCACAACAACAACAAAAATATACAGTATAATTTTCCAACATTTTTCAGCAATGATATAGGTTATTAATTAACTAATTAAACAGGAAGGTCAGTTAATTAAAAGGACAGCAGAGTGGCGCAGTTTTACACCGTCTCCGTGCCTTCTACTTAACGACCACAATTAAATAAAAGGGAGAAGGTATAATCTACATAAGGGAAAATATAAGCAGAATTAAAAATATAACAATAATATGGTTTATTCAGTATAAACGTAGATAAAGCAAAGTACAGTGGTCTCATTATATCATTCTGAATAATGCTGAAAATAATAACGTGAAGCGCAGAATGTAAACATCCCATGTTTACATTTATTACAGGTCGTCTTTAAGAGACACAAAATTACGTAGAATATAACATCAAAAGAGAAATTAAACTACCAAAAGTGAAGTGAAGTAAGATATCCACAAAATGAAACAAACATTAAGTATTCTTGCCTGATGGGCTCCTCAAACAATTAACAGTTACAATACGAAATTTACAATTACATAAAACATAACGCGAGAGTTTGACTTCCAGACGCAAGTCAAAACCTCCCGGGACTAACTATATCTTAGAAAAAACTGAAGATTGAAATTTAGAACAAAATTAAATTATATAAAAAAAATAACAAGCCTAATTTTATTTCTACAGTCGCGTGAAATAGCAAAATACAAAAGTCCACACATTTTAACAATTTACATTTAAATTCACTCAATACAAAATTACCAATGGTGGATTTCAAACCAAACTAATAAACTAACAAACTAACCAACCGCGCCTAAGTGGCGGCATACAAGTTACATTTAAGCGACTGAGATAATAAAGAGAAAAGTTAAATAATAAGCAAAACACAAAATAAAGATTTTAACTCGAAAATATTATAAGTCGAAAATGAATAGAGTTCTTTATAAGTAACAGCCATAGTTACGTTCCAATTTATGATGTATGAATGTTTATCCGATCATTGTCCAGGTCGACGACAATGATCCGTCTTCGTTCGTAGATTTTAGATAGTCAAAGTTTTTAGACAATGTCAGCCTGTTTTATAGTGATTTTCGTTGCACGGAAAGAGGGGAGGTAATTTCTAGCACGCAGTTGCTAGCTGTCTTCGGTCACGTAGGCACTTTGTAGAGTTGTTCCATCGGAAAATTAGAACAAGTCGGCGATCATTGGATGTTTGTGTTGTTTGGGGAAGTTCATCTGACATCCGTCAGAGGGCGGGTGGATTGTTGTCTTCTAGCGTTCTCCATGTTGTCATTCCTCAGTTTCAATCTGACTAGACGGAGAATGACCACGCGTTGATTGTAGACTTTCGTTAGCTCGGCCCATTCTTCACATTGGCTGCACGGTGTAGTTCAGCTTTGGTGGCGGCTAGTGATAGAAGATTTCAAAGGTAAGTTCATGAACAAATATGAGTGCAATATTACAGAAGATTGTACAGCATGAAATATACTGTGTCGTATTATCTTTCCGTATTAGCCTACAGGGACTACAACAGAGAATAGTACCATTGTAGGGATTCTATTTGGGTCGGAATTATTGAGCGGGTGGTATGAATTCTTGATAGTTACGTATCAACATTATAACGGGATGGATCCAATTGTAACTAACTGCAAGTTAACGTTACATAATAATACTAAATTTTTGTAATAAAACAAAATTGTTAGTTTATACGTTTTTGCTCAGAAGTAACATTTCTTTTTGACATAATAAAAGTATTCTAGTAAATTTATTTACAATAATAAGAAAATTGGTTATGTATCACAAAGATAAATATTGTCCTTGTTGCATAATCTAATTACCTACTCTGTCTACACAAGTTGTGGGGGAAGGGTAATTTTTCAAAGTTGAATATTTCGAAAGTATAGGCCAGCTATTGTTTAACCATTTTGAAGAATTTTTGCTCATGTCAGTAGAAATTAGATACTGGACTGAATAGCGACGTAGTCATCATTAATACTTGTTTTAACAGATGATCAAGAACAAAGTTTGCTTCCACCATATAAAAACAGAGAGCGGAAATGAGTAAGAAGCTGTTCGCGTCGCCTCAGAGAGAACAGTTTGTTCCATCTTATCCCAACTGTACTCGTCACAGGTGTAGGACTGTTCTCAAAAGTCAACGCGAACAGCACTATTACCTTGGCAATTTTCATGTTGTCAGGTACAATGCCTGTTTCTAAACTACGACTAATCATTTTGACCATTATAGGCGCTATAGAAATCCCAATTAGTTTCAGCATGTGATTTGAGATATTGTCAAAGCTACAACTGAATTTATTTGGTAAATTCCTAATTATTTTGTCAATTTCAATTATATCAATTTTATCAAATTTAAACAAAATATTAGAATTATCTTTAGTAAAGCCACTATCACACGACACTTGCTTGTACTAGAAATCAAGTGTACTAGCTAGTGCCTAGATATCTGTATACTAGCTAGTACAATAGAAATGAGACTAGAGTATTCACACGCTGCTAGTTTGTTACTAGGCTCTAGTGCAAATATTTATGGAACGTGAGAGATTAATTTTGGGTGCAGCAGCTGCATTAATTATTAATAATGATATAGAAAATTATGAAAGGGAGCGCATGAAAAAAAATATGGACATGGGACTGGCTGGAAAGACGAAATAATGGTCACGGGATGCTAAAAATGATACAATCGGAGGTTATGTAAGATATATTCGGGGTGACACTAACGTTTAGTATCTCCCTACATTTTTATTAATTTATTTACGATGTGGTCAGAGGCCCCTAAGCCCATGGGTGTCCAAGTACAGTATACTTGATATACAAATGTTCTTTTTAAGGCCTACGCACACTTTATATTCTAAAAAAAAAACCAAGGTTGGCATGTTATCAAGTTTATTTAGATTAAAATTGAGTCTGTAACATGGTTTGTCCTTTTTAGATGACATGTTTTTAATTAAATATATGTTAAATATATTGTCATATTGTGGCAATTTGGTTTTATATAAACAAGGATGTTTAAAATAATTTTCTGCCAACAACAAAATCACATCCGATGACCATGTTGGC
This sequence comes from Timema podura, assembly GCA_033556935.1. NCBI lineage: Eukaryota > Metazoa > Arthropoda > Insecta > Phasmatodea > Timematidae > Timema > Timema podura. The sequence goes on along the minus strand of JAVRXN010000007.1, from coordinate 52,791,818 downwards.
GCCATTTCTACCATTTCTCTACACAGTCTTAGCGCGCATTGATTGGTCGAATTACACACACTAGTGTCGAAACCAGTATGAAAATAGCGCCTGTTCTATCCTCACAGCTAGTATGGTAGCCAATACCAAGAGGCAGAACCAGTATACTTTTTATGATTCACACGACGCTAGATGATGACGTGCTAGCTAGTGCTAGGTAGGACACTGGATTTCAAGTACGAGCTAGTGTCGTGTGATACGGGTATAACTAAATAAGGGATTAGGTTTATTTAAAACAAGTTTTGTAACGTATATAACTAAAATTCAATATGGTAATTCAACTTACGTAAAATCGAAATGTGTAAGGCAGATGTGTGTTATTTAAACACCATATTATGTCAAACATGTATAATCCTTGTCCAATACAAAATAAACATTATAACATATGCTAGCCTGTGCTAAATCATTATGTTTCATTTATAATTTTATGACTACAAGATAATACATTCAAACTAGCCCATAACTTAATCTTCAAAATGCCAACAAAATCTCGACTATGTTAGGAATAGTTAAATTTTAGACTTTTGTAATTGATATTACTGTGCTACCATTGAATAATAAACATTATGGCTGTGTCTGAATAGTCCGCCCTTGTGCACTTGCGCACTTTATTTGCTAGAAAATTGTAATGGTGGTGACTTAAAGGCTGGAAGTCATTTTTAATAGTGTCTTTCTTAAAGTGTGCTGATGCACCCCTTATAGTGAGTGCACTTTACTAAAGTGCACATTTGATGTGCCCCTTATCGCGTACTTTAGTTATAATAGCGCTTTAAATGGAATAGATAAACTTAAACTGTTAAATGAATAATTTGTAATGCTATGTAATTTAATCATTTACATTTTTCAGTAGGCCAAAATTCTTTCTGTAGAAAAAAAAGCTCCCTTTTTTTAGTAAATATATTTTTTAGTTTAAATTTTTTTTAAATTAGAGATAATAGGTTAAAAATTATCTTTTATTGATATAAGAAGTTTAATAACAGGAAAATAACAATTTACATTTGTATTGCTACGTAGGGGGGCCTAATATAAATATTCACGCTTAAATTCAACTACTGAGTTTATAACACCACTATAGAGTGCGCATAGAGAACAAAACCCTATCAAAATTTGATGTCGTTGCCATGGAAACATTACTTCATAAATCGTTACTAGGTAGCTCTAAGTGTAGGCCTACTATGCTGTCTGAAAAGTCTCATGCACCCTATGTACTTTAGGGCACCAGAAACGTGTTTTATTAAGGTGTGCAAGTAAAGTGCGCAAGTGCAAACTATTCAGACACATTATATATATTTAGTGTAAAAAGTAGTGATAAGATATTGTTGCGCAAAGTAGGGCTATGTCATACACTACAAAGTGGAAAGCTCCTACTGTAGGATTTGACCAGTGATCTCTATATTATAATGGATGGACATAAACAAACGCATTGTCAAGGACCAAAGCGTGAGGCTCAAGTTTATCATCTGCTTCACTGTGAGGTTAAAGATTTAACGATTTCTTTTAATGTTCTTATGCGAAAACATGTATCTGATAAATAAAAGTGTTATTGTTTGAAAATAGTGAAGTATTATATACCACACTTGCCAGAAGAATCATTTACATTAAAGGATATACAATTCAGTTTTACAGGTAATACTGTACAAATATGAATAAAATCTCTAATATATTTAAAGATGTAGTTATCAACCATGTTGTTTTCAGTCTGCCAATAAGACTACACTTATTTAAAGTTGGCTATTAGCTTGTATATTGGTTTCAGAAACCATATTATATTGAAAGTTAGATAAATTGAATCAATAAGGTATCTTATAACTTGATTATATTTTTTGAATGACAAACTGTGTGTAGTTGCCATACGTTCAAACGATCACTTAAGTTATATGCTTGTAGAAAGTATTATTATATTACCTTTTTTTAAAAAAATAGTTGGCTCATATCTTGTATATTACTTTCAGAAACAATATTATGTTGAATGTTCGATAACTATAATGAAACAAGTTAGCTAAAAACTATATTACATTTGTTTTAATTTGTGTTTTTTTTTCATCGATCTAGAGTAGAGTTTTTAAACCATTAGATAGTTTCCATGTTAAAAAAGTATAAAAATAAAAGTATAGATATTGTATATGGGGCAATTTAAAGAACTAATAAAAAAATGGGGTAAACCATCGAAATTTGGAATGTAGTTTGAAAAACAGCCCCAAATGTCTAGAAACATTTTAAGATTTTGAATTTTAAAATGAGGTTTAAGAAATATAGGGGTCTCAATATTTCCAAAACTAATATAAAAGAGATACCCTAGCTAACCAGAAAATTAGAAGCTCCAAAATGTATGGTCGGGAAATCGGGGTGGGCTCTCGAATTTAAAACAATAATAGAAATAATAAACTTTTTATTGGTGATGTAGAAAAGAGTAGTTTTGTATAAGAGACGACACACCTTAAAAATGACGTAGCACCGAAATTAAAGATTATCGAAAAGGGGATGAACTAGTGTAGCAATTACAGAGTTAAAAATCGAGAGCAAAGCTATCGACTAGTACTCAAGTTAGTGGTGATGGAACAATTTAAAATAAGCTTCTAATAACCTAGCGCGGTGAACCATTATACCATTTAGTTACCTATGTTGTTCCTTACTTCAATACGTTTCTGTGACGGTGTATAATATTTTGTTTAACTTTTCTTATGATCGATCGTAGGCGGAGATTGTTTATTAAATGCTTCCGTTTGTTCACTCAGTCTGCTGCTGCATATACGTGCTGGACACCTAATTTATTTTAATAATTGACTGGGATAATTGTTTTGGGACTGTCATAGTTTCCCATTGTACAAGGATATACTATACTGAAGATTTAGAAGATGGATGTTTGACGTACTAGCTTTATATTCCTTTGATGCGGGCCAGTGCCGGATTTAGACATATAAAGTTTGGAAGTACTTTGATAAAAAAAAAAAACGCAATAAGGTTTCACAAATCTTGAAAACATTATAATGGTATGCCTTTCAATTAATTAATAGCAAGACATTTTAAGTGAAAATACAATTAATATTATAATATATGCATTTAATGCTTTCATATTTTAACTGCCTTGATTTTTATCATAGTTTATAGTATAGAATACAGAAATAAAATTTTTCACACTTTAGAATGCAGGACATCTTAGACTTTGGTGCACGATGCTACCATCTATGGACAGTAAATGTAACTACGGCAGCTATCTTGTAAGTGACCCGGCTTTTCCGAAATGAGTCTAAGTTTCAGCACGTAAATTTTACTGGCCGGTTTGGGATAAATTAGCAAGCTCAAAAATTTTGCGGGAATGCCAATTACATGTTAATAATGTATATAATGCCTATTATATGTATTTTAAGCACAGAGGCCTAACATTTTAAAAGCCCAGCTAAACAAATAATGACATGTTTTAAAGCTCTTCAGGATTATGAGGCCCTAGGTTAAAGCTTATTTAGCTTTGTCCTAAATCCGATGGTGGATGCGGCTTCCCGTATGAAGAACAAATGATCCAAATAATTAATTATGCATTGCTGATGATAGTTTTAGAATTATAGCCGGATGTTAAGTTTGCATAGCATGGCTACTTATTTTATTTTGGTTCTCAGTGTGATGGATTGTATTTAAATCTGAAGCCATAATTAAGATTGATAAGATTTTCAAAATATATTTTTAATGGTTTTTGTTTTTTGCTTTTCTTAATGTTAAATTTTATGATATGAGTTAGAAAAGCAACAACCACAACAACAACAACAATCTGATATCCATTCCTAATTCCTAATTCCCTCTTAAATTAACAATTTTTCTTTATATCATTCTTAATTCATTATTCACTTTTCCATTTATCTTTTGAAATTATTATTTTCCTTCATGGAGACATGGGAGGCAACTCCTAGTTTACGGGCAGTAAGCAAATGGCACAATATTTATAAAAGTGATAATTAACTACGAATATGTAAACAATAGTACACGAATGATTCATCCAAGTTGCTTTATAACATTCTAAATAATAATTCACACATTCAAATCGAACTTTACAATGCATATTTAGCAACGTGGGTTTCGTATTCCTCTTTTAATTTTGTCTAAAACTCTTCAATATATTTAATACGAAAAGGTACAGTATGATTATTGTTGGAAAAACAGTAGAGAAAATTCAAACATATTTCTTTGTGACCAACAATGATAATTTTTTACTCTATTATTAGTGCTACTTTATCTTTATTGATAATAGCTATCAAAAGTGACAACTGCTGTAACATTGTTATGTTACATTTACCCGCCTCAGCTATTTCCACCTGATCAATCTTACTACCCGCTCCAAGAAACTACGAAGAATAGCCACAAAACAATAGTAATCTTCACTATTGTAAATCCAGTCCTAATACAGTTCTTTAATTAATACGTCTCTTTCTGCCCTATACTCCTTCAACAACCACAATTAAATTTCAAATAATAATTCCATTCTATTACTTACCACCTGGATCTGCTGTCCGAGACACGAAGATTGCTCGCAAGTTAAATAAACGTCCTAATTCGGCGAGTGGGGCAAAGCTACCGAGAGTACCCGCAATTGATGCTTACATCTGACCGTCTAGTTGGATACTAGCGGGCGCAAATTCATGATAATAATTCTATCAAGACAAGATGACGTCACCTGACCTCGCCGGGGCTAACTACAGACCACTATACGTAGCAAGCCAATCGTCCGGGGAGGATTTGAAAATCAAGACACCAAATCCGTTGGACCGAGCGGTTCATCCAATCATAGACCTGCATGCTGAATTCCCAAGAGATGGCGAGACTTCCACCTGCCCAACAACGTCACCGGACAACTGGAAGGTTACCACCCCCCCTTTTAGTGATACGCAACTAGCACTGTATATAACCTATGTCCATTATTGTGAAAAGCTATTCGGAGTTCTACATGTGACCCGTGTGGTCATTGTGCTGTACGAGTAAGAGTAAAGAAGAATTAGCAGTTAAATGTTCTTTAAATGTTCGGTTCGCTATATAATTACGTACGTGAAGAGTCCAGAGTCGACGGGATTGATTCAGTACGGGAATTATTCCGTATTCACGTAATTAGATCTGAATGTGCGTTTAAACTGTTATGTTGACTGATGACCGGCACTGGTGGTCATACGGTCTGAAGTGCGACTACCGAAGGCAATGGATAGACTATATATATATATATATATATATATATATATATATATAAGTGCAACACTATACTGCGTCGTGAATAAGAAGACGTATAATGTCTCGCCTAACTGAACGCTTGTGCTCTATCTCTATCGCTGCCAACAACCACTGCTCCTGTCGTCGTCCACGTGGATTTTCACCAACATCGCGTGAAAATGTGGACTCATCTCTATCGAGGAGAAATAGCAACAATTGACTCGGTAATGAGAACATGTCTTATGTTATTATATATATTTTTGAAACTAAAATATTGGACGTGTCAACTAAAGGAGTTGACGTTGTTTATTGGACTATTTAAATATTATTGTTGAGAGACTTTACGTAATGAACTTTATACTGTGTAGAATCATATTATGTATTTACTTGGTTTCATGAATAGTCAGATTTACGTTTGCATATATCTTGTGTGAATAGCTTGAAATGCAGTTATCATTTATCATTGGTATTAATCCAGTTCTTATTGTTGTAACAAGAAAATTTTCCATAGTAAAACTTAGGTTTTCTTTTACTAAACCATTATTAATAAATAATAATAATGTTTAGGGTGTATTACCAAAGAATGTTTTCCTATAATCTATGTTCGCAAATACTTTCGCTGCTAGGATTGTCGAGGCCACAATGTTGATGTTGTTGAAAATACTTGCTTATTAAATGACTATTTACTTTAAAATCTCTGCTTATTTCCTTATTTATTTATTTTATGTTTCACATAGCTTATGCCCCTCTATACTCGTTATGTTGTTTACGGTGGCCTTAAACTACGAGGTAAAAGAGAGGGCGTAACACTATTCTATTATTATTTGAAATTGAATTGTGATTGTTGAAGGAGTATAGGGCAGAAAGAGACGTATTAATTAAAGAACTGTATTAGGACTGGATTTACAATAATGAAGATTACTATTGTTTTGTGGCTATTCTTCGTAGTTTCTTGGAGCGGGTAGTAAGATTGATCAGGTGGAAATAGCTGAGGCGGGTAAATGTAACATAACAATGTTACACTGCAAATTGCATTACTTGATGTATGAATATATTAAAATTGTTTTAGTAACTTTAACTGACTTCTACTATTCCTTCTACCAAAATCATACTATATTTTTCCTACAATACTTTCTCAGCTAGTGTTTTTTTTACCCCATGAGGTTAGATGAAATTTCTCCTCCTTTACTCGAATGGGGTAGGGGTGAGGAAGGAATCATTTTAGAGGTAATTTATAGGTAATCTACCCACATTTGTGTGGCGGAGAGTGGAAAACCATTTAGGGAAAACAAATCTAAGTAGAGCCGACCGTGATTCAAACCCCGATAAACTTGTCATCAACAGGCCAGTCAAACATAAAAGTGACTTCTTAGAACATTTGGCCACTGAAGTGGCTTTCTCTTTACCTAATTTCTATAAAAGAGAAATAGGAGGACTATCATATAAACGCTTTTAAAAATTGACTTAGAATTGCTTGGTTACGCTTTATAGTGTGGTAGTTTTATGGAACTCTATATATTTTTACAGGTGCATATGATTTAATGACGGTATTTAATATTTTATGGTCCAAACAAAAATAATGTAGGCTAATTCTTTATCATCTTTAGACCCCTTTGAACTATAAGATATTAATGGTAACAATATTTATGAATAGTATATTACCAAGTGAATATAGCGAGTCTAGCAAGTTTGGTCTACTTTGGTTGAAGTTAACTGTTTTTTTTAAATAACGCGTTCCTAGAACTTTATTCAAATCTCTGCCTGTTATTTTATAATAATAAACATTTTATTGACCCGCTTCACTAGCCAAATGGTGTTACTGTGGTCTCACAGGATCATCAAAAATCAAGCGCAGAACAGAAACGTGATCACGTGACGAGCTCTAAGCCAATCACAAGATTTCCGCCTCCTCGGTGTGAGCTGTTCCGCTAAAGTTCAACTCATCTCTACTTCATCCGCTCTGAGTGAGATGTTCGGCATTGATGAACCAATCAAATCTCAGAACCAACCATCTTAAATCAGTGCGCATGTGCATTTGACAACATTAGACCGATACTTACCAGTCATTACTTCCCTACCTTACTTACAAACTCCGTTGGACTGCTACTTACCTACCATTACATCCCTACCCTACTTAACAACTTGGTTGAGGAGCTACTTACCAGTCATTACATCCCTACCTTACTTACAAACTCCGTTGGACTGCTACTTACCTACCATTACATCCCTACCCTACTTAACAACTTGGTTGAGGAGCTACTTACCAGTCATTACATCCCTACCTTACTTACAAACTCCGTTGGACCGCTGCCTACCTACCATTACATCCCTAAACTACTTAAAACCTTGGTGGACTTCTACTTACCGGTCACTACATTTCTACACTACTTGACACCTCGATTGGAATGCCAGTTATCATTCATTAGATCTCTACCCTTCTTCACCTTGTTTGAATTTGCACCAATAGGAATGTGACAGGATTCTCGTGGGGATAGGCTAGGGAACATAGTTGACACATCGTGCGTGACAGGGTAGGAACAGAGGAAGGGGACAGGGTGGTTATACTGATAACCTTCTTACTCATACATTGATTCTGTGATGTAAATTAAAAAATGCCCTTATTTAGAGTTTATGTTTTATGACCGGTGGAACGTTAGTGGGAAGCCCCTGAAGAAACATCAACCTCTTCCACCTTGTCAGGGGTCACTCTTTTTTTTTTTTTTAGGGAAAAGAGGCTTCCACAGGGCTAGGTCACATAAACCTGTGGTACGGAGAAAAACCCAAATAAATATGTGAGTGTATTTATATTATTTTTCAAATATAGAAATAAACTAATTATTATTAAAAAAAATATTTTGGATTATTTACAGCTATTTATGTAAAGTACAAGTAGGCATGGCTAGATCAACGACACCATTACATATACGACATTATAATATATATAATTTAAGCATACTGAATTTGTATATGGTAAATATTACTTTGACAACAGATTATTACACATTCCATTAAGTGACTTAAAAATCTGAAAATCTTAAGACATTTTCTTCACGTGGAGATAAGAGGGCGCAGTGGCACCAGGTGAAATGGTGGTAGATTGGTAGAATACCGGGGAAGAGTTTAGCTGTAATACTTTCACAGGATGATTGTAGCATCCACGTCCACAAAGCTTCATGTAGGGCCTAGATATATTTCATTTCTTATAGCAAAAGAATCGAGCATACGATTATGTATCCGCGCCTCATTTAAATATTTTGTGTTAGCATTGGTAATTTTCACAACTTTCGTAGTTCCTGGAGCATCTCCAGCAACAGCCCTAAGTGCATTCATCAGAAGAAAGAGGGTAAGAAACTCTTCCTACCCTCATTCTTCCTCTTCTTCGTACGAGAATTAGTAATGCGTTGTTTATTTGCACGTCTTTGAGGACGACTTCATTTTACCAAACTGGGTTCCATCTTGAATATAGATTTGATCATATTGGATTCAGCCCAAGCAGAGGATTTCTCTCTCTACTTTGAATCAGGTGAGAGTAATCGTTTACAGGTTTCTTTGGTAAGTTTTCGATCTGAATTGTGACGAATTATTAGACATTTCACCTTAAGATATCATGCTTTTTACAGGCATGGTCCCACTCATTTACTCCGGGATCATCTCATTTTAAACGTTTTATCGCTATATGGCACACGTTGATTTGAATTTATGAATGCATGCTCATTATATAGTCACTCTAGTTGACATGTGACTCGTGAAACAGACAGATTCGCTACATGTGATTTAACTCAGAGACACGGTCCGTTGCTACCTGATAATATCCACTGCATCACCTGCGGATCTTATAGTTGCGGTAAACCAATGCCATGATCAGACTGCTGGATGAACCAAATGGATTACTTGGATTCAACGTTTATCACAATAGATGTTAGATATTTAGAATTGACCTAAACGGGTGAACCTGGCTATAAGTTCGATAAAGTAGGTGTTGTTTCCACTATGCGTATGAACTTAAAGAGTTTGGCGATCAGATAATTCTGTGCCAAGATCGAGTATTGGACCCCGGACCTCCAGTACATAGGTCTGACACCTTACCCCTAGACCGCCAGGTCAACAAATATATAATCTATCTTATATTTTGTAATTTGAAAACAAAGACTATATCGATTCATTGTATGTATAAGATAGGCATAACCTAACTTCTTTGTAATGGGAGAACAATAACTATGTTTATATATTCATTTTATGTGTACGGGAGATGTATGTTTTGTTGAAATCTTAAGAATATATTAATTAATTAAAGTATACTGTTTATATATTCAACTAAATAGTTCCTATCATTCCTAGACCAATGTCTGTTATATACATCACTGCCCATCATCTAAGAAAGTTGGAAGAAAGAGGGAATATTAAATAGGATAGATTAGGGACGGGTATATGGTAGCTCCATTAAGTGTCACAATGTTTTGGAGGCATGATTCCCATTATCAACGCACGGTCGTTAGGGATATTTAATTATCAAGCCCACTTGCCCCTATCACCTTGAGAAAGGATGGTGGGGGAGTGTGTCATCAACATGTGCACCAGTCTTGAAGTCAGGTAAGGGGTACGATTAAAGCCATTGTGTCGAAAGGGATAAGGAAGGAGTTTAAGAAGGGGATATCCATCTTATGTGTGTGAATGTCTTAAGACGAGCCACTTTTCGTCAAGGGGTGACCAAGACTGGTTTAGGTGGTGTGTAAGCCAATCTAAAGAGGCTATCCCCACCATCGCTCGACGGATGTCTAAGGATAGGAGGGTGTTTGGGGTGGTGCATGTAACTATGTTACAGGCCTATTTGCAAAAAGTTCACTACGAGTGTATCCTAGCCTTTCGAGGATATAAGTGGTGTCTTTGTTACCAATGAAGGACTGAAGTACTACAGCAAGGAGAACGAGAATGGATATTTAGAATAGTGTGATTCCACCACTCTATGGCGGCCGGGAATTCATAATCCCAGCATGTGAGATTCGAGTCAATTCATGGAGGGCTGCACCGAGAGCTGCATCATTCACAGGCTCAAGAGAGGTGACATACCTGGGAGACTTCGCTGAAAATATAAAGATATTTGGTAACACATCACCATGTTGACTCTAAAATGTACGATGTGGCGTTGCAAAAGTAAGTTTTTATAAACACATAAAAATGTTGAAGGTTTTCGATTCCTCTGAAACGAATGTTCCTGAGAATTAATAGTTCCTCTTGGATTAATTTTCAGAATAATTTGAAGGTTTAGAATAAGCTATTAGTGAAACAACTTATAAATTTGGGGAGAAGAGAATGCAGGTACGTCTTGCGTCTCTTAAGAGTTAATACGCAAGCCCGTCTTCCTACCCAAACTTTCAACTGCCAGCATTCCAGCTAATTTTTACAAGGTTTGAAATCTCGTAGGAAAAAAGGTATGTAAACAATGCCCAAATGACAATATAATTTAGAAAATTAAGAAATCAAAGGAAAAAATGGGTAATGATGCCAGAAATAAGTGATAAAAAATATGTAAATTAAGAAGAAATGTATTTTTGTTTAGAGCGAAAAATTCTGTTCTTGTCATTTTAAAGTGTTCCAACTGGTTACACTGGATGGTAAATAAAGGAAACGTATTCTTGTTTGTCTTGCTTTTGTTGTTATCGCGAGATCTATTGGTGGAATTGCCTACGTCACAAGCTGTCCCATTTCCTCCTTACAATTTGCGAGCACGTCTTGTTTACTTTGCTTGAAATCATGTAACGATATCACGATGCGCGCGCATACTTCACATCTCCTAAATTATAAAGGTCCTCGGCTTCTAACAGTTGACTATCAAATTTCTAACATTTAATCAATAAATAAATCAAATCAAACAGAATTAACGAATTATATGTGGTAAATCTCTATTATAATTGCATGGAAAAATGGTGTTTATAAATAACCAATGTCTGTACGTAATTTAATATTCCTTGAATAAAAATAGTTTAAACCCGAATACTACAAATCAATCATTTAATAGGTAATGCAGTAGACCGTATGGTGTTAAAAACTCAACATAAAAACAACTACACATTTATGGACAAAAATAAATCTTAACGTAAAATAAATGACGTAAGCAAAAATTTTCAATGGTAGACCTTGATAGCGAGCGTTAGTGCGTGTCCGTGAACTGTTTGATAATAGTTTTCTCATAGTGGACATTCTATTCTATTCATTATATGTGTGTTATATTTTTCTCGTGGTAAACAAACTATACATATATTATTTGTATTTGCGAGCAAAAGAGTCTCTGACTCTAGATACTATCTGTTTAGTGTATGATAGTCTTAAAATATAAAAATGAATTAATACCACATTAATTATTCTACTTTATTCCCTAATATCTCCCTTTATTTCCCCTGAATGAATCGATATTCTTTTTACGAATGTAATGTACAAGATTATTTTTTCCTTAAAAAAATGAGTTTATTATGTGCGAGAGATAGAATATCAGGTAATGAATAGGAGGATGAAAGAAATACATGGAATACAATGGTAATTCTTCATTAAAGGGGAGGAGCTTACACACCACTTTATTCAATAGAAACGTCTGTGTGGTCGTATACCCTAAGCTATCGTCATATTTATTATTATTGATACTTGATATTACTATTTTTTCCTAATGAACAGGCCCGTATTAACATTTTGGGGGGCTCTGTTCCAAGTAGAACTTGGGGCCCTTAGAAGTTAGTTCCCCAATGGAGGATTTTGAATCTTAGATAAGTATCATAAATGGATAGTTTTATTTTAGAAACAAACATTTTGCAAACGTTTAGCAGTGAGTTTTGTTACTAATATACTAATTATTAATACTATAGTAACTGTTAAACTATACAGTCTATAATATACTGATTGATTTATAGTATTATAAATTAGTAGCTAATAATATATAATAATACTGGAGATTATTTGAATATACACTATTAAAATGTTATTTCGTTTTATGTATTCCACCGTCTGCATATAAAGTAGTAATAGTAATATTTGACTATATTTAAAAGTATTTTATTATTTAAAAGTTTTTTTTCGTTTTTCTCCCGTTTCATTTAGTTAGTTCTTCAATATTAATAATTTTACTATTTTACCTCAAATTATTTTCAATAGAAAATAAATGTTTATTTTTCTGTCAAAAGTAAACGGTATCTAATGCAGATATGTAGTATTTCCTGTTTGCCAAAAGCAAAGCTTGTACTAACTTTAAAGCATAGGCTTTCGGACTGTCAGTAATACCAGGCAACGAGGGCCCTTCGGTTAGGGAATTTCTAGATTAGTTTGCGATACATTTTAAGAAAAAACATGAAAATAATGAAATATAATAAAATAAATACAAGTAAAAGTGATTTATTTGCCAGGCGGGTTTGGGCCTATGTATACTTGGCGCATGCCTGAATTCGGGTCTGCTAAAGAGTTGTTGAACAAATATTTTTATATTTTAAATTGTTTAGATTTTATACAAGTGTTTCGAAAATACTGTATCTGTCACATTATAAATATTATTTTACTACAGTAATTAATAAATGTAGTAAATATATTTTGGAGCTGACTATGAAGAAATTTTCAGATTTAATTTAAGTTGTAGATATAATAATTTATTAAATTTTTTTAAAAAGTATTTTAGCTCTTCAAAGATCATATTAAACAGCACATAATTCTCAAAACTATTAGTTTTATGGATTCTGACTACGTGAAAAAGTAACATCTCGTATGGATGAAACAAAGCTTTTTTTTTTCAAAATAAATATTATTTAATTTTAAGAGTTATCTGACAAGTTCTTACCTAGACTATACGGCCTACGTTTAAACAAATATCTGCATCGCCTATATAGATGGATTAGAGTCCACAAATGTGGGCTGGATGATATTTCCATTCTACTCCTCCTCCTCCTCCTCTGCCTGCTCGAGATGAGAGCTATATTTTTACGCCTGATTATCTCCTTCGGGGACGATAAGACGTCACCATCAGATATGCCTGAGTTCTCAGCGGCAGCAGTAGATTGACTTAAATACTTCTTGGACTCCCCGGAGACAGAGGGTGACTGACTTACTTCACTCACTTTACCTCTACCGTTGTTTACATTCCTGGAGACAGAGGGTGACTGACTTACTTCACTCACTTTATCTCTACCATTGTTTACATTCCTGGAGACAGAGGGTGATTTACTTACTGGACTCACTTTACCTCTACCTTTAGTTAGAGTCCTGGAGGCTGAGGGTGACTGACTTACTTCACTCACTTTACCTCTACCATTGTTTACATTCCTGGAGACAGAGGGTGATATACTTACTGGAGTCACTTTACCTCTACCGTTGTTTACATTCCTGGAGACAGAGGGTGACTGACTTACTTCACTCACTTTACCTCTACCTTTAGTTAGAGTCCTGGAGGCTGAGGGTGACTGACTTACTGGACTCACTTTACCTCTAACGTTAGTTACATTCCTGGAGACAGAAGGTGACTTACTTACTGGACTCACTTTACCTCTACCTTTAGTTAGAGTCCTGGAGGCTGAGGGTGACTGACTTACTGGACTCACTTTACCTCTACCGTTGTTTACATTCCTGGAGACAGAGGGTGATTTATTTACTGGACTCACTTTACCTCTACCTTTAGTTAGAGTCCTGGAGGCTGAGGGTGACTGACTTACTGGACTCACTTTACCTCTAACGTTTGATATATTCCTGGACACAGAGGGTGACTGACTTACTGGACTCACTTTATTTCTTCCGGTGGTTACATTCCTGGAGGCTGAACATATCTTACTTATTAGTGAAGATGGCTGAGGCTCCCTGGATACAGTAGGTGGATGACTTACCGGACTCTTTTTAACTCTACCTAGTGTTACATTCCTGGAGACAGAGGGTGACTGACTTAATGGACTCACTTTACCTCTTCCGTTAGTTAACTTCCTGGAAACAGTGGTTAACTTACCTACTGGATTCACTTTACCCTTGCCTATAGTTAAACTCCTGGAAAAAGATGGTGACTGATCTACTGGACTCACTTTACCTCTAACGTTAGTTACATTCCTGGAGACAGTGGGTGACTTACTTACTGGATTCACTGTACCTCTACCGTTAGTTGACTTCCTGGAAATAGTGGGTAGCTTACCTACTGGACTCACTTTACTTGTATCGTAAGTTACATTCCCGGAGACAGAGGGTGACTTTTTTACTGGAATCACTTTACCTATACCTAGAGTTACATTCCTGGAGGCTGAGGGTGACTGACTTACTGGAATAACTTTACCGCTACCTTTAGATACATTCCTGGAGGCTGAGGGTGACTTACTTAACGGACTCACTTTATTTCTTCCGCTGGTTACATTCCTGTGGAGAGAAAATACCCTACTTATTAGTGAAGATGGCTGGGGCTCTCTGGAGACTGTGGGTGACTGGCTTAACGGACTTACTTTATTTCTACGGTTGGTTACATTCCTGGTAGCCGAGAATATCCTACTAAATACTGAAGATGGCTGGGGCTCCCTGGATACAGTGGGTGGATTACTTACTCGACTCTTCTTACCTCTACTTAGAGTTACATTCATGGAGACAGAGGGTGATATACTTACTGGAGTCACTTTACCTCTACCGTTTGTTACATTCCTGGAGGCAGACAATATCTTACTTATTACTGAAGATGACTTCTTGGAGACAGTGGGTGGATGAATTACTGGAATATTTTTACCTCTACCTAGAGTTACATTCCTGGAGACAGAGGGTGACTGACTTAATGGACTCACTTTACCTCTACCTAGAGTTACATTTCTGGAGACAGAGGGTGACTTACTTACTGAAATATTTTTACCTCTACCTGGAGTTACATTCCTGGAGAAAGAGGGTGACTGACTTAATGGACTCACTTTACCTCTACCTAGAGTTACATTCCTGGAACCAGAGGGTGACTTACTTACTGGACTCACTTTACCTCTAACGTTAGATACATTCCTGGAGACATAGGGTGACTTACTTACTGGACTCACTTTACCTCTAACGGTAGATACATTCCTGGAGAAAGAAGGGGACGAGCTTACCAACCCATCCTTACCATCCCGATGACTTTTTCTCTTCTTGTCTGCTAGCTCGATGGCGGCCGTCTTCTCTCCTGTAAAAAATTGTTCGTGACGAACATTTTGGTTGGACGATGGTGACCCATCGTCCGGACGCCCCTGGATGTTATGGGCGTCTGGGTGTAGCTCGACACCAACTGCAACAAACAACACCAAAGCCAATATTAGATTGGGACATTGGTTGCTGACAACTAAAGAACTTGATTTTCTCGACGTATATATTCAGAGGTTTTAATATAATCAAAGTAATAAACTCAGTAGGTAGTAATACAACACAAATTAGATATTATTATAATAGTTTAAAATTATATACATTTTATTACCACACATAGTGTTTCGTGTACAAACATTGAAATCTCCTTTTTAGAAAGTTTTTCGGCTGGTATTAGAATTGAAACAGTTGCTTATCTAAATTGTCGAGCTATAAATTGTTATCGCCGTTTTGACTGATATTGCAACGGCCGCCAAATAATGGACGTTTAACTACAGTCTAAGCGTCGGTAACAATTTTATCTTACATTTACATGAATAAATATTCAGACCAAAATATTATTTTCCTCCTTTAGAAAAGCCTAAAATCTAGAGTACCAACATAAACAATCATATTAATACAATGTTATATGCATGTGTGTGTTATATAATGTAATTTCAAGATTAAGAAACTTCGGGAGGCATGAAGACATGCACCTCATATTTTCTGTTTTACCAATATAGAGACCCTAATTCCTTGGGCACTTGGCTGGTTACTTAAAAACACAGTAATTCGATTTGTTGCATCCTTATCATATTCAATCTAAGAATTTGAAATTGAGAATTTATTTACTATGTATAGTTATATAAGCCTGAAATATAAACGCTGGACCCTACTTCAATTTACTCAAAAACAAAAATAAATAAATATTCCTTGGTCATCGATTTAGAATACTTGCCAAAGGAAATTATGTTTGTGCATCTAAAGAGAAACTTGTCCAAAATGTCATTAGAGAAACTTGAGAATGTGCACAGAGGTAATTTGTTACAACTCCTAAATATATTTCTGGCCTTATACTAACGGTGACCATAATTTTTTTTAGTAAAAACAGGACATTAAAATATATCATATATATGAGTTGTAAGATTTGAGGCCATGGCGTGTGATGTGCGTGTATAACTTATGTATAGAGTAGATAGAATAAAAATAATAGAGAAAGAGAAAGATTCTTTAGTCCTAATCATGTCTACAAAACCATTGGTGAATAAAACATCGGATTAAATTATTAAAAAAATATAATAAGTAAAAATTGATATTAAAATAACAATTAAGGAAGTACTTGTGCCGGCTTTTGCTTCACAATCATACCATTCATATTGCACCAACTTGGCCTTTATATTTATTTATTGATTGATGGTCACTTGTTTAATTAACTGAAATCTTAAAAGTCCAGTGGTGCACAAATACATATACATGAATTAAATGAAAGAAAGAGGAGATTAGAAACAAAGCAATTTAATAAACCAAAAAGACAGGACAATATTTAGCACGTAATCTCATTAAGAACAGTCTATAAAAACTAAATTTAATATGAGGTAGTATTGCCTAAGCCACAGCCAACACGGGGCGTGAAGCGCCGGACGAATTATCTCAGACAATTGAGTTTTGTCACTGGTATCTCTACCAACAAGGTATTTTGGCTGTGCAAGTACAGTTATAACTTACATAGGGCAAGTTCAAGTCCAGTTACATAAGAGCGACCCTGGATACAGAGCAAAAACTCCACCAAGTGGTAAAACCAACTTATAATGATTCCCAAAACTACGGGCCATGCCCGGTCGATAACGCGTGCCACAATTTTAGCATCTAATGGGTGATCGACATCATTATACATAAACAAGTAATTCAAGGACAAGCCCCAGTCGTGCCTGAGGGGCAGAAGTGGCTGAAGAGTTGCATACTCCAAAGGGGAGCAACGCAACTTAAGAATAACCACGGGCAAATCTCGAGATGCAAGAACGGCCCACAGGTTAGCTACCTAACACAAGTGTTAGGGATTCATCAATGAACCTAACTAGGTAGGATCCTGGGCCTCCATATAACTTGAACTATCTCTTTCCCGGGCAAGCTACCTCTCAGTTACATTTGTGGACACATAGTGTGTGCAACTAGATTCACCATACAGTCGAGTGGCTGGCCCTAGCGGCTTAGTCACGGGAACGCGAGAAGTGCGATAAAAAACAAGTGTTGTTTACAACATGTTCTCATGAAAAAGGAGATAGAACTCACACACAACTAACCTAACAAAAATACACTAATAATGTCAAAAGACAGACAAGGGTTATTCCCTATTCCTAACTAAAAACTATCCTATAAATCCTGCCATGTAGTCGGCTAATCCTAATCTTCAACATCTGACTGAAAGTATACATCCTTCATGAAGTTGGCTAATACAGCGGCTTCCTCCTGTCCAGTGGATCCATTTCCCTGAACTGCATGCCCACGTTGATATATTTTACTCGACGTGATGAGAGTACGTTGTACGCCAAGGACGCTGATTCTGTCCCATCGTGTTCTGTGTTTTCTTCCAAGCGGCCCGGTGAATATATAGTATCAGGTCTTCACGTGATGGAGTGGTCAGAATGTAGTAGAGGGGGAAGCTTCTCTGAGGATCCAGAACATCGACTCGCGTCAGCCAACAGCATTCATGGAGCTTTCAGTTGGCTAGTACACGTTGTCGAACACGGAGCTACGGGCTTTTAAGAGGTTGAAGCTTGTTGTCATAAAAAAAACACTTCCAACCGCCTGGTTTATATAGGAATTTTACCCTCATTTCACCAAGGAGTTTTGTCCCTATCTTGAAAGTTATTTAACGCTGTAATTTCGTCAAAAAAACAATTTCATTCACAGTAGAACCAATGGCATCTTTGAAAGCCTCACACGAATCTAGCACCTTCTACCACGTAGATTGCTCATGTAATCTGACCCATTCAAAAAGTTTTAACTGTTGCAGATTAGCAGTCTTTTTTACAACTATGCAATGCAACCCGAGTAGAAAGCCTTAGATTCTGAAGAAAAAATCACTTCTGTAATTCACCTCGCTGACTGTTTCAATGCTGCTAAGACATCTTCATACTTTAATTGGCAAGAATACAACATGCTTCCTGCTTTTCAATTTCTCAAGAAGCTCATAATTCTAATGCGGAATCAGTTACACACTTATTATCACCTTCAATATTTAAAATTGCCTTGTGAAATAAAAGCTGACATTGAGAACAATCAACAACCATGCTTTCACCCACAGGGTTTTAAAACAAATGTTTGAATATTGTTGGGCAAGAAGGAGAAGTTAGGAAATACTCCTTCAATAGTTCATACATTAAGAGGATACACTCCACAGTGGCATCAAACAGAGGAATTGAGTATTTGAAAAAGATAGCATCTTCTTGTACTCCATTTTGACGTACTCACAAAAAGTTTTTAATGTACTTACACGGACAGTTGGATATAAAAATGCTTGTAGATTTTGACAACTACTACTTCAATATCAATCGGTAGCAACTCTGTTGTATTTTGAATGCAGTTGTTTATCACATGTGCAATGCCAACCACAGCTTTTGCACAAGAGTTGTTGAGCTTCCTAAACAGGTTTGTTTCCCCCTTCGATTAGGGCCTACAAAATCAGTGTTGGTATTGTCTGGACTAATTTCCACTAAATTTAATTAAAACAAAGTAGAGTAAACGTAGCTGTGCAGCTACTCAGATATTTCCTCAGGAAGGTCTTTCAGTTCCAGAAGCTTGACATTTACTCCTAGTGTGGGCTTAGGTGAACTTCGGTTCAAACATACCTGCTACCAACTTCGACGTACAGTCAAGGGAACGAAAACTCTGCATATGTTTAATTGTATGATATGAAATGTACCCGATTTGGCAGCTAAAAGATAATTTTAGAAGTTAATACGTGTTTTTTTTTAAAGAACTTGTCTACCGTATTACTTGACGTCACAACACTCAGACTTACAGTCTTGGCGAGACAACTAGGGACAAAGAAAACAAATGAAGACCGAAAAAAGGGCACGGAAAGAAATGAAAAATGGTAGGCTAGATGGTATCATCACAGAGCTAAGAATGAAGTTCCACTCTTGTTCGAGAGAGCGCAGCAAATGTGTTGAGTATTTGCCAACTGCTCAAAGATGAAGTTTCCTGAGCTAGCACTGTTCAACTCTAAATATTATTTTCTATTGCTTCAAAATGAAATATTTTTGATGGTACTTGGTTTAGAAAAAAGTATCTTTTTGTTTACTATCGCATGTTCTGTATGACAGCAGGATAACACCCTAAACTACAATATATTCCTGCAAAAAAACAATACGTATGTTCTCCGTACTTTTACTCAAAAATACGTGAAAAAAAGGTAGAGCCCTAGTTTTGAAAATCCACACTACTCAAAAATTGAAAAATTGGCACTCCTTAAAATAATAGTCTACTTGAATGTACAATATTTTAAAGTATAACGCGGTTTACTTATATCATTACATAATACTTATTTTTTTCGTTGTTTTCAATCTTTTCATCCGGTTCTCCTGATATATTTTACACTAAATATTATTTATTAATATCTAAAGAAGTCGATTTTCATTAACTTTATTACTTATTTGATGTATAGAGCTTCGCCTTTGGAGCATCCTCAGAAGAGGAGGCCACAAATAATACAAGGAAAAATACAAAAAAAAAGGGAAACAACAAGAGTGAGTGCTCATGAGTTTAAGATCTGAAATGTTCTATTTTGAGAAACATTACACATCGAATCTCGCCACTCCCACCTGTTACTGAGAGGATCAACAATAAGGGGGCCGTCTATCTCAAGAGAGCCCTAAAATGCATCGACCTGCCTAATACTTGAATTAATAAATAAAGGAAATTAGAACAAAAACCTAGGACTTGAGGTGATATATTATTATTAATATTAAAAAATAAGGATAAGTCGTGTTGAGTCAATATTTATTATGGACAGCACAATCCAATATTTAACAGCTCTATTTAGTACCAACATTGTTGTTATGACAATATAAATAAATAATGTAGAAGTGCTTTGGAACATTATAAGAATATTAGCCCATAAGAATGGGTCCGGGCAGGAATGATATTCTGCCTAATTAAAAGCTAACATAAGAATAGTATCATTAAATATGAAAACAATTGACTATTACAAAAAAAAATAGACAAGATAGAGAACTTTTAAAGTCGTAATTATTTCAAAAAGTCAAATAGCATATAATTAATTTTCAATAGAAATACCTTTTTCTAATTCTAAAACTTTGCTCATAACAATTACGTCGCGATCAAGTCGCAAGGAAACCTAAGCAAGGATACAAATAAGTTAACTTGAAGATCCACTTATATAAAAACCTGAATATCAGTAAATATGAACAATACCATCAATCAAATAATTATTAACCTTGCCAATAACGATTTTGCTCACCGGCACTGGCGAGTTGTAAAATAACAACATAGACTAAGTCCAATAAGTGACTATTTCACAAGATACTCAAGTACAATTAACAGGTCACAAATTAACCCCAAGGAATCTAAGTAAAGATACTAAACTGCGTACCAAAAAGATCATCTAATTTCATCATAACAGTTAAAGTTAACTGTGCCACTAACATAACAATTTGTACAATTCATAAATCATGACTTCGCTCAATCAGCACTGGCGTGTTGTAAAAAGACAACATAGACTCTAAGTCCAATAATACAATATTCCTCTATACGAAACATTAATAAATTTTAGCGTTCTATCGTTATCAATACAATCAAATTATTATATCTCAATCGGCGACTAGACGCCATTTCTAAGTTAAACAGCAAGACTCATATTTAAATTTTAAGTTTTAGTTTTAATAAAAAAAAAGAAGTCGAAAAGTAATTTTGAAATATATAAATAAATATATAAAAAAGGTTAAATTTGCCGAGACAGAATTTCAGTTCTTACATTTTAGTCGTAGAAAGCCGAAGCTTATCCTAGCCCTGTTCCAGCTCTGTCCCAATTGTGAGGTTCATTGGATCAGACACAAATATATATACAGCTAAAACACAGGGGGGAGGAATGACGGGTAATCAAGCGGGGAAACCTTCTGGAATACCGAAGGAACAATGGTTTGCGCATTTCTACAAGCTTCGGGAAGGTTCTTTTCCCATCGGGAATCTTCTACAGGAGAACACTGCGCAAGTCCAGTGAACACGTGGCTCTCGCTACACAGTCGTTCAGCCCACCAGGTTAGTGTCTTTTTTTCTTGGGCCAGAGAAGGTGTGTCTAGCTGAACTTACGTCGTTCTTCCACGCTGCCTTCGATCACAGAAGAATGGGGTAAGATCCATCTTTTGACATTGGTGTTATTTGTTTAGCGAACCATTCGATGCTACACCTTTAATATTTAAAAAATGCTTTTAAGAAAAAGAATATCCAAATTGGTCTCTATTTCAATTATATAAATAAAGAACCTATGTAAGAAAATTTTTAAACGTATAATCTTTGACTCACTGACCACATTTAAGTGAATTTTTCATCACTCTTTCATCTACATTCTGAATCATATTTAACGAAAGAGACAATAATTTATTTCAATTAAAATTTACCAAAGCAATTATTTAATAGCAACAAATCGCGAAACTGGCTATAATTTAAGGACATAAATTTAATATGCATCTATGATTAACTTAATTTAGCATATTTATTTTTAACAACGGACCAAAATAAATAGCCTACATAATTTGAATGATTACATGTTTTTCAATCTTTACTTTTTTTTACCTGCTCATTGTACCATTATAAATTATTTTATATGTAGATTACTTTAATTTAAAAAAAATATTTAACTTAGTTTTTTTTTTACCATAGCAAATTATTTAAAAGAATGTAAGTTTTGCAAACAAAAAGAAAGATCTCATTTATGTTACCCTGATCTGTTAAGAATATAGTTTCCGATGTACCTACTTCTATTAAACAAAAGTACAAATAATAATGGTTTGAAATGGAATGATTGAAAAAATAATTCATATACATCTTATAAAATTTTAGATAAATAACTTTTATCATACAGAATCAGAAGCAAACTTCTAGGAATTGGAATAAATTACATTTTACCTCGCACTCATGGATTCGTGTATTTACCATCATGCCCACTACAGTATTCACCACCGAGCCGACAACTGTATTTAACACGATTCCCACTACTGTATTTAATACAACATCCATTACTGTATTTACCACCATGCCCATAAGGTATTTACCATCATGCTCACTACTATACTTACCCCCATTTCTAATGTATATTCCACCGAGACATCTACTGTATTTACCCCCACGTTTAATGTTTATAACACCGAGCCAATTACTGTATCTACCCCCATATCTAATGTATATACCACCGAGCCATCTACTGTATTTACCACTATTCCCACTACTGTATTTAATACAACATCCATTACTGTATTTACCACCATGTCCAATAAGGTATTTACCATCATGCTCACTACTATACTTACCCCCACTTCTAATGTATATACCACCGAGCCATCTACTGTATTTACCCCACGTTTAATGTATATAACACCGAGCTAATTACTGTATCTACCCCCATATCTAATGTATATACCACCGAGCCATCTACTGTATTTACCCCCACGTTTAATGTATATAACACCGAGCTAATTACTGTATCTACCCCCATATCTAATGTATATTCCACCGAGCCAACTATTGTATTTACCTCGATGTCCAATAAGGTATTTACCATCATATCCACTACTGTATTTACCCTCACATCTAATGTATATACCACCGCGCCCACTACTTTATTTACCACTATGTCCAATAAAGTATTTACCATCATGTCCACTAAGGTATTTACCCACACATCTAATGTATATTCAACCAAGCCAACTATTGTATTTACCTCTATGTCCAATAATGTATTTACCATCATGATCACTACTGTATTTACCCCCACTTCTAATGTATATTCCAACGATGCCAATACTGTATTTGCGACGATGTCCAATAATTTATTTACCATCATGCTCACTAATGTATTTACCACCGAGCAATCTACTATATTTACCACCATGCCCATAAAGGTATTTACCATCATTCCAACTACAGTATTTACCAGGAGTACCACTATTTTATTTTAAATCGTGCCAAATACTAATACAAAGTCTATTACTGTCTTGACCACCACTCTAAATATAGAATTTATCATCAAGCTCACTATTATATTTACCACCACGAACACAATTGTATTCCCCACCCCGTCCGTTACCGCATCCACCTCCAGGCCCAATACTTCATCTACACCATGTCCATGTATTCCCCACCAAGCCCACTAACACATCCACCACCAAGCCCAGAACTTCATACACCACCAAGGCAACTATTTCATCTACATCATGTTAACTATTGTATTCTATACCAAGCCCACTACCGCATCCACCACTTAGCCCACAACTGCATCCACCACCAAACCCGTTACTTCATCTACACCATGTCCACTATTATATTATCCACCACACCCACTTCTACATCTAACACCAAGCCCGCAATCGCATCCACCACCAAGCGCACTACTGAATCCACCACATTGCCCGCTACCGTATCCACCACCAAGCCCAATACCGCATCTACCACCAAGCCCAATACTGCATCCACCATCAAGCCCGCTAGTTCATCTACATTATATTAACTATTGCATTCCCCACCAAGCCCGCTACCGCATCCACCACCAAGTCCCGTTACTATATTCACCACCAAGCCCGCTGCCGCATCCACCACCAAGGCCACTACACTATCTACACCATGTCAACACTGCATCCATCACCAATCCCACTTCTGTATCCACCACTACGCCCAATTCTGCATCCACCAAAACGCCCAATACTGATTCACCACCTTGACCACTAATACATCCATCACTACTCGTGCTACTGCACCACCTATTCCTATCTTGAACTAGCTCTATTCTGTCCACCATATTACACCCTATCACTTTCAGGTCCGTTCTAATGTTATTCTCCATCTACGTCCATGTCTTCCCTTGGGTTTGGCAACCAGTACTCTAAACAAGGTACAAAAACTAAAAAAATAAAAATAATGATCGCCCTTTCGCGCTGATTTTCCTGTCTACCACAATCTACGAGGCTTGACTATCCTAATAATGTCTAGTGATAAATACAGGGTATGTAGCTAATCATTATGTGACATCCTCCAACCCCCAGTGGCCTCATACCTTTATGGACAAAATACTTTCTTCCTAAGCACCTTGTTTTCAAACATCCTATATTTGTTCTCGTCGTGTATGGTAAGACACCACGTTTAACAATCATAAAGAACAAATAGTAATATCATTTTTTTTGTTTATTCTGAGTTTAACACTCCTTGAAATCAGGCGAGATATCAACAACTTACTAACCGGCTGATAACATGCATTTCCCGTCTGCATTCTTTTCCTAATTTTCACTTAATTTCGCCATTGATAGATAACTTGTTCTTAAATATTTAAACTTATTAACCCTGTCAAATCTTTATGATTTTTTTATTAATCTCTAAACAATAGTCTCCAATTTATGTTATCTGTGTGATCATATACGGCACTTAGTTATTTCAGCGTTCACCTATAAACCTGTTTCCTTATTAGCCTCTAGTAGAATGTATGCATTTCTTGCAAAAGAACTTATTTATTATTGTGCAACAAAGCTAAATCATCTGTGTATCCTAGTATCTACATTGTATCGTTTGATGTCAAACCTTCCCCACCCTACTTCATTGCCCTTATAGCACACTCTAAGTTTAAATAAAAAAATAAAAATTGTGTCAATACATTATATGTTTCAAAAGTATCCGAGAGTGACATCCAACCAGTACCCTGACACACGGGTCAGTAAAACTTACCTCTCTTAAGATTCAAACAGGTAAATCTATTATTATTAATGCTTTTAGTAAGAATTACTCCATTTAGGTATCATATTTGGAAAATTGAAATAGACACCAAGAAACGGGAATCGAACCCGACCTTTGGCTTAGACGCCAATGCGCTAACCACTGAACTATCCAGGAAACGTCCAGTGTCCAGGGTCATTATTAACTCATATTTAGGGCAGGGTCTGTAATGGACGTGAGGAAATCGTCGGCTACAAATTTGTGATTTATTAACATCACGAGCTATCAAATAACGCAGCCACCTTCGACACGGTAAATGGCTTATTGTTCCCTTTTGTACCATTATTATAAACGTAAGGGATTGCATATTTAAGATTTAAATAGCCAAAGATATTATTTATGCTTTTAGTTAGTATTGCTCAATTTAAATATCACTGAGCCAACTACCGATTCGTAGGTGGCTGCGTTACCTGATAGCTCGTGACTTAATAAAAAATCACACATTTGTAGTCGACGATTTCCGCACGTCCATCATAAATTCTTCCTTAAAATCTGAGTGAAGAATGATCTTGGGCACGGGAATATTACTGGATAGCTATGTGGTTAAAGCATTGAAGTGCTAAGCCAAAGGTCTCGGGTTTGATTCCGTGGCCAGGTTTCATTTTCCAATTTTCAGAAAACCTCACTTAACTTGACAAGTTATTTGGGCATCCCAAACTTAATTAAAATGTAATATAATTTATTTCTTTTAACTTAATGGTAGACATTTTAAAAATCTAAGTATATTTGATAAACCGTAATGTTGTCTTCCCAATTTTTCCTAATTTTTGCCGGATAGAAAAATTGACCATTGCTGATCTATTTAATCGAAATCCATACTGATAGTTCCCAAAAATTTCCTGTGCAAATTAATTCTTATATCCAATAAATCTACGATTTATATGCTGCTCTGGAATAAAATATATACACTAATAAATAGTGAATACAACTTATCATACTGACTAGCTGTACAGCTTTAAGGAACTCGAAAGTTCATGGACACCATAAAGTAAGCCAACATACAATCCTAAACACTTGAAACACCAAATAACTAACTTGACACCCAATCGCTTTCAAAACCATTTTCATATTATCCTCCCATCAAGATCAACCCATACATTGGGAGAGTCTGTCAAAAACCAAGGGCCTGGCAACTTAATATCTTAGCTAACAGACTGAAACACGTCACCACTAGGGTCATTAATCGACTACTAATTGGGTTATTCTTTTAGCCCACAACGATACCCGGGAAAATTACACTCTACTAGCAAACTGCAAACAGGTCCTTGGCTGTATCCGAATAGTGAACTTATGCAGCGTCGCCTTGACTAGTGCCCTCGTCTACTAAAGCTCTAACTTACGTTTTCCGCCATTTTAAATAAGGATGGAGTTTAAATTTTTTCTAAGATATTCGGTTGGAAGCAGCACTGAGGGCACATAGTGTTGCCGTTCAAATAGTTTGATGCAGTCTTCGCTATGAACAGCGCGAGAAGTGTAAAATCTTTATGACTGCATCAAGTCCTATTCTCAAGGGTCCGACTAGAGAGCCTTGGACTATTCGGATACAGCCCTTGTTAGTAACACTAATCTAGGTGCCCCTGATCTGGCTATTTGTCGACCAACAATTTAAGTGTCTTACTTTGTCTTGATGTACATTGTATTAGAGATTTATAAGTGTAACAACAAATTAATACGAAGATAAAAGAGTTAATGTAACCAATGAGGACTTACCGTGTCTTGATGATCACCGTAGAAAGCCTTGTAAGTTTAACAACTCAATACAGATGTAAATGTAACCAAAATGTGACTTACTGCGACGGGATGTTCGTCGAAGCCGGTGCACGTTTAACCCGCGAAAATGTCCGCAACAACGTGCACCTACTGATCTGATGGCTATAGAACACAACAGAAAACCACAACCACTCATATTTCAATTAAAACTCTTTTATTATCACTTTGAAATCGCTCTCTCACAAAAGTACGTGTTGTATCCCGCTCCTAGAAGTCGGAACAAAATATTAATATGCTTGGCAACACCAACAAACATTTCCAAAGATGTAAAAATTGATGAGCTTGCGCAACGAAGATCATTGTTTAAATCTCGGTGTCAAGTAGTTGAGAAATAATCTTGTAGATAGATGGCTTAGCCTGATTAAACTTAATATAATACCTCTTTGATTCTCCTCCTTTTTCAGCGTGTAAAGATTAATTAAGCTTAGAAGTTTTTAATTCGCATTGTTTGTTATAATACAAGCTACGAATGGACATTTTTGACAATTAGAAAAAATTACTATCTCTTCTTTTATGCATTCGTACGTCAAGTCATGTGATCTGAAACTGTCACTTTTAATAGATAGTATTACTTTATGAAAAATAAATCTAATAACATATTAAATATCATCAATGTTGATCGATTAAAGTATGTTTGTATCGAGAAAAATGCTCTAAACGTTCTTTAGTAAGCTAATCAAGTTATAGCGTTGTTATCAATGAACATTTTTTTGAAAAGTTGGTCACTATTTACTATTGTCCATGAAACCTGCTTTAAGAAATCATTAGTGTAGCCTGCTTAAATAAATGATAAATTATAATTTTAACTTAAGATATGACCATTTGTGATGATTCATTGAAAATAAATAATACAAATAAGCCTAGTGTAAATGTATAGGCCTTGTTGATATATAATAGTTGACCAGAGTCTAAGATATACGGTTCTGGCTACTCTTGAGTTTCAGTGATTAGACATTGAAGCCAAATGGCGTTAGTGTCGTCGCGAAATAGCGCGCATGCAATTTAAATTTGGAAGAGAAGTTTTGTACTTCCAAGTTTACATTTTACTATTAGACAGTAAATATTATGTCCCGAATGTGATAACTAGTAAATAAAAAGAATATCCCACATCAAATGATAACATACAAATTTCAATTAATCATTTGCTCATCGATTTAAGATAATTTAAATTTGAAATACTGTATTATAAATCATATAGAATATATTTGTTGGCAAAATTTGATCATATAAACATGGCTATAAATTATTATTTAAAAAATATATTGATGTATGAAGGTACAAAGGCATCAATCAATATTACCATCTAGCTCATAGCACCGGAGGGGATTTTTGATTTAATCCTGATGAGTAGCATTTAGGGTAATTTGTCTGAATATGAAAATTATAATATTGCCTTCAATAAAGGGATAAGGAAGAATGCAAGAATGAAATAAGCAAACGTGAAGAGTGAATGAGAATTGTGATTTTTTAGTCCATTTAAAAAATATTAATTCTTATTCTTAAGTGTGAGTGGTGTTAATTAGCTATCTTAGAGGGTACGTTCTTGCAGAAGGCTCAATACCGAGGCAAATCAATACCACTCACCTTCCACTTTTACTCATTTCGTTCCTGCATACAAACTATAACGTTTCAATATAATTTTTTTTATCTAAAAAATGAGATTTATTTTGTTTCCCCCCTTCTAGTAGACATTTTTGAAATACTATATTTGACTTAATTGTCAAGACAATTATTGATAGTACTTATCATCCCTAGATATTATTTAATTTAATGACTGTAGTAATATATCTTGCAACAACATATCGATTGTTACTAACAAGCTGTTGTACAGTCATATTAAGAGAATTTAAGAGGTTAGGATTGTGAGGAGTTTCAGTCTTCTATGAATAATTTAATACTTTTGAGGCAAGTTACAATAAAAAAACCAAACAAATAGTATTACTTTTTTAATGTGTTGTTGTCAAATACTTTTGAATGTTGATAATATAATTTTTAGTTTCTATCAATTCTCTATATCTTTGTGAGTGTATTGATACAAAAACTATCAAAATTTTAATAACTAACAAAACTAAGTGAAATATTTATGGGTAACGTTTTTGAACATCGTCCACTTCCTACTTAACCTTTCTAAGATTTCATGTGCAAAAAACGTCTTTCACCTGGATTTTATTCTAGTAAAATATTTGAATATTACAAAATAAAATCATATTAAATAGGCCTGATATGATTTTGGTATAATTTGACTTGCCGTTTACTTGCAAGTATAAATGATAATAGTAATTTCTTAATGATTTGGTGTTTTAAGAAAATATAATGTTTTACTTGTCTCAGTTCTAGAGTACCATCCCCCATTAAAAATAAACTCATTTAATTTGGTATATAAATAATATTCGAAGTTAAGGCAGTAGAAAAATCATTCTTATAATAATTATAAATAAACATACAAGTAGCCAACGACATAGGAGTTGTGGTAACTGATACCTAGAAGAAGTTTTTTATTGCAAACATTGATCAACCAATGTGGAAATAATTAAGAGAAGAACTAATTTTAAATAATTATAAAAACCAATCGCACACTTTCCTTTTGCAAAATTATTTCGTCACTATCTGCTACATTCCACTCTCGTAGAATATCTTTTTGCCAAAAATGTTTATCCCAAAATCTATCATTACGCTTAATTTTAAGTTTTAATAGACACACAGACAGACGGCATTGCAAAGACTATTTTTTAGGGTTCGGGGGGTCATGAGACGCCGAAATCCATCAACATTTCAGGTTAGTTTTATTGGCGTGCCGGTTTGAAATAAATTAGCGAGCTCAAAAATTTTGCGGGAATGCCAATTACATGTTAATAATGTATATAAGTTCTATTATATGTATTTTAAGCACAAAGGCCTAACATTTTAAAAGCCCAGCTAAACAAATAATGACATTTTTTGAAGCTCCTCCGGATTATGAGGCCCTAGGTTAGAGCTTATTTAGCTTAGTTCTAAATCCGGCGATGGATGCTGCTTCCCGTATGAAGAACAAATGATCCAAATAATTAATTATGCATTGCTGCTGATAATTTTAGAATTATAGCCGGATGTTAAGTTTGCATAGCATGGCTACTTCTTTTATTTGGTTCTCAGTGTGATGGATTGTATTTAAATCTGAAGCCATAATTAAGATTGATAAGATTTTTCAAAATATATTTTTAATGGTTTTTGCTTTTTTGCTTTTCCTAAAGTTAAAGTTGATAATATGAGGTAGAAAAGCAACAACAACAACAATCTGATATCCATTCCTAATTCCCTCTTATATTAACAATTTTTCATTATATCATTCTATATTCATTATTCAGAATTCCTTTTCTCTTTTGAAAAATAGTATTTTCTTTCATGGAGACATGGGAAGCAACTCCTAGTTTACGGGCAGTAAGCAAATGGCACAATATTTATAAAAGTGATAATTAACTACGAATATGTAAACATTAGTACACGAATGATTCATCCAAGTTGCTTTATAACATTCTAAATAATAATTCACACATTCAAATCGAACTTTACAATGCATATTTAGCAACGTGGGTTTCGTATTCCTCTTTTAATTTTGTCTAATACTCTTCAATATATTTAATACGAAAAGGTACACCATGATTACGGTTTGAAAAACATTAGAAAGACTTCAAACATATTTCTTTGCGACCAACAATGATAATATTTTACTCTATTATTAATGCTTCTTTATCTTTATTGATTATAGCTATCAAAAGTGACAACTGCAAATGACATTACTTGATGTATGAATATATTATAATGGTTTTAGTAACTTTAACTGACTTCTTCTATTCCTCCTACCAAAATCATACTATATTTTCCCTACAATACTTTCTCAGATAGTGTTTTTTTTACCCCATGAGGATAGACGAAATTTCTCCTCCCTTACTCGATTGGGGTAGAGGTGAGGAGGGAATCATTTTAGAGGTAATTTATAGGTAATCTACCCACATTTGTGTGGCGAGAGAGTGGAAAACCATTTAGGGAAAACAAACCTAAGTAGAGCTGACCGTGATTCGAACCCCGATTAACTTGTCATCAACAGGTCAGTCAAACATAAGAGTGACGTCTTAGAACATTTGGCCACTGAAGTGGCTTTCTCTTTACCTAATTTCTATAAAAGAGAAATAGGAGGTCTATCATATACACGCTTTTAAAAATTGACTTAGAATTGCTAGGTTACGCTTTATAGTGTGGTAGTTTTGTGGAACTCTATATATATTTACAGGTGCATATGATTTAATGACGGTATGTAACATTTTATGGCCCAAACAAAAATAATGTAGGCTAATTCTTTATCATATTTAGACCCCTTTGAACTATAAGATATTAATAGTAACAATATTTATGAATAGTATATTACCAATTGAATATAGCGAGTCTAGCAATTTTGGTCTACTTTGGTTGAAATTAACTGTATTTTTAAATAACGCGTTCCTAGAACTTTATTCAAATCTTTGCCTGTTATTTTATAATACTAAACATTTTATTGAGCGCTTCACTAGCTAAATGGTGTTGCTGTGGTCTCACAGGATCATCAAAAATCAAGCGCAGAACAGAAACGTGATCACGTGACGAGTTCTAAGCCAATCACAAGATTTCCGCCTCCTCGGTGTGAGCTGTTCCGCTAAAGTTCAACTCATCTCTACTTCGTCCGCTCTGCGTGAGATGTTCGGCATTGATGAACCAATCAAATCTCAGAACCAACCATCTTAAATCAGTGCGCATGTGCATTTGACAACATTAGACCAATACTTACCAGTCATTACATCCCTACCCTACTTACAAACTCCGTTGGACCGCTACTTACCTACCATTACATCCCTACCTTACAAACTCCATTGGACCGCTACTTACCTACCATTACATCTCTACCCCACTTAACAACTTGGTTGAAGAACTACTTACCAGTCATTAGTCACTACATCCCTACCTTACTTACAAACTCCGTTGGACTGCTACTTACCTACCATTACATCTCTACCCTACTTAACAACTTGGTTGAGGAGCTACTTACCAGTCATTACATCCCTACCTTACTTACAAACTCCGTTGGACCTGTTACGCCCTCTCTTTCTACCTCGTAGTTTAAGGCCACCGTAAACAACAATACGAGTAAGAAAGGGCATAATCTAAAAACTAAACTAAATAAATAAGAAACACAAAGCAGAGAGTTTTGAGAAAATAGTCATTTTATATGAATTTCTAAACAACATTTAATGAACATAGTGGCCTCGACCATCCTAGTAGCAAAAGTATGTTGCGAACATAGATAGTAGGAAAACATTCTTCCAGAATACACCATAAACAATATTTAATATCCATACTTGTTTAGCAAAAGAGATTCTAAGTTTTACTTCCAAAATATTCTTAGTTTTAACAACATAGGTTGGGTTCATATCAAAAATAAGATATAAGTAATTCCCACAAATAAACATTTAAAGAGTCCGTGACGTTAAGCCACACGAAAGTCACCCATTACAGTTCAATTAATAAAGTCAATTAATTTAATTGAAAAGTTCAATATAACAAAACACTTTTGAGAATATTTACAATATAAGACATTTTCTTATTACCGTGTCCAAGGTTGCCGTCCATCCACGATAGCGGTGAGTTCAACATATTCACGTAGTGGTAATGAAGATCCGTGTGGATGTTGACAGGTGCAGTAGTCGTAGATCGCAATAGAATACGGAGCACGAGCGTTCTTGATAGATTTAATATAAGGTGTCTCTCTATTCATAGCGTAGTCTAGTCTATCACATTTATATAACTATAATCTATCGTCTGACTTCTGTTGTCGCACTTCGGTCCGTATAACCATCCGTACAGTAAAATGATAATCATAACCATAATAACGTACATACTTATTTAATAACGTGAATACAGAACATATCTCGTCAACACTGAATTCTTTGCGAGAGTAATAATCGTAATCAACTGAACTCTTCACGAGCAACATAATGAATAGCCTGCACTAGACTTCACGAAAATAATAACGTAGTGAACTGAGCTCTTCACGAGCATCATACTGAAGCCTGAACCAGACTTCACGAAAATAATACTTGATTGAACACATATCCTATAGCGGATATAAGTTATATACTGGTCTAGTTGCGTAGAACAAAAAGGGGGGGGGGGGGGCAAGTTGCCAGTTGGTCAGTAACGCCACATCTTGGGAAGTTCAGCGTGCAGGCCTCTGGTAGGTTAAACCGCTCGACCCAAAGGTTTTCCGTCTTGAAATTTGAATCCTCATCAAACGATTGGCTTGCTACGTCAGGGGTTTGTAGCGAGCTCCGGCGAGGTCTGTGACGTCATCTTCCCCTGACAGCTGGCGACCATGACTTGCGTTCGTCAATTTCTAACTTGACGGTATGATGTACACATCGAGTGCGGATGCACTTGGTACAGTTGCCCCACTCGCCGATTTAGGACGTTTATTTAACCAGCGAGCTATCTTCGGTGTCCAGGACATCAGATCCAGGGGGTACGTTTATTTATTGAGTTATTAGTAGAAGTTGGTTTGTATATTGTTGAAGGAGTATTGTACACAAAGAGATGATTTAATTTAAGGACTGTTTTAGGACTGGAATAACAATAGAGAAGTTTACTATTGTTTTTGGCTATTTTCCGTAGTTTCTCGGGGCGGGTAATATGATAGTTCAGGCGAATTGGTTGAGAAGGACAAAGTTGTAACCTTACATCTTTGTAATGTTACAGACCGCTACTTACCTACTATTACATCCCTACCCTACTTAACAACTTGGTTGAAGAACTACTTACCAGTCATTACATCCCTACCTTACTTACAAACTCCGTTGGACCGCTACCTACCTACCATTACATCCCTACCTTACAAACTCCATTGGACCGCTACTTACCTACCATTACATCCCTACCCTACTTAACAACTTGGTTGAAGAACTACTTACCAGTCATTACATCCCTACCTTACAAACTCCGTTGGACCGCTACCTACCTACCATTACATCCCTAAACTACTTAAAACCATGGTGGACTTCTACTTACGGGTACTATATTTCTACACTACTTGACACCTCGATTGGACAGCCAGTTATCATTCATTACACCTCTACCCTTCTTCACCTTGTTTGAATTTGCACCAATGGGAATGTGACATTCTCAAACTTAGAAAAAGGCTCTCTCAGATTCTTTGTTTCCCCTTCCTGCAGTTAGTCCGGCCACTCTGTTTCATCATCTTGCACTACAAGAACAATATCATCTGTTGTTCCTAGATATTCAAACATTACTGACAAAATATATTTCTCATTGTGATGTTGAAACACGTGTTGTGACGACCCCTTGTCCCCACTACTTGACAGGATGGCGTGGGATTTGGAGGGTTAAGGTGTTCACCATTTTGGAAGGAAGTACACGACTGGTTAGGATACTTAATGTCGTCCGTCATAAGTCAAGTAATTTTATACTAAAACTTAATCATTCTATACTGCGATAAACACTGCTTCAGGATTCTCGTGGGGATAGGCTAGGGAACATAGTTGACACATCGTGCGTGACAGGGTAGGAACAGAGGAAGGGGACAGCGTGGTTATACTGATAACCTTCTTACTCATACACTGATTCTGGGACGTAAATTAAAAAATGCCCTGATTTAGAGTTTATGTTTTATGACCGGTGGAACGTTAGTGGGAAGCCCCTGAAGAAACATCAACCTCTCCCACCTTGTCAGGGGTCACTCTTATTTTTTTAGGGAAAAGAGGCTTCCACAGGGCTAGGTCACATAAACCTGTGGTACGGAGAAAAACCCAAATAAATATGTGAGTATATTTATATTATTTTTCAAATATAGAAATAAACTAATTATTATTAAATAAATTATTTCGGATTATTTACAGCTATTTATGTAAAGTACAAGTAGGCATGGCTAGATTAACGACACCATTACATATACGACATTATAATATATATAATTTAAGCATACTGAGTTTGTATATGGTAAGTATTACTTTGGTAACAGATTATTACACATTCCATTAAATGACTTAAAATTTTGGAAATCTTAGGACATTTTCTTCACATGGAGATAAGAGGGCACAGTGGCACCAGGTGAAATGGTGGTAGATTGGTAGAATACCGGGGAAGAGTTTAGCTGTAATACTTTCACAGGATGATTGGAGCTTCCACGTCCACAAAGCTTCATGTAGGGCCTAGATATATTTCATTTCTTATAGCAAAAGAATCGAGCATACGATTATGTATCCGTGCCTCATTCAAATGTTTTGTGTTAGCCTTGGTAATTTTCACATCTTTCGTAATTCCTGGAGCATCTCCAGCAACAGCCCTAAGTGCCTTCATAAGAGGAAAGAGGGAAAGAATCCCCCCCTTCCATCATTCTTCCTCTTCTTCGTAAGAGAATTAGTAATGCGTTGTTTATTTGCACGTCTTTGAGGACGACTTCATTTTACCAAACTGGGTTCCATCTTGAATATAGATTTGATCATATTGGATTCAGCCCAAGCAGAGGATTTCTCCCTCTACTTTGAATCAGGTGAGAGTAATCGTTTACAGGTTTCTTTGGTAAGTTTTCGATCTGAATTGTGACGAATTATTAGACATTTCACCTTAAGATATCATGCTTTTTACAGGCATGGTCCAACTCATTTACTCTGGGATCATCTCATTTTAAACGTTTTATCGCTATATGGCACACGTTGATTTGAATTTATGAATGCATTCTCATTATATAGTCACTCTAGTTAACATGTGACTCGTGAAACAGACAGATTCGCTACATGTGATTTAACTCAGAGACACGGTCCATTGCTACCTGATAATATCCACTGCATCACCTGCGGATCTTATAATTGCGGTAAACCAATGTCATGATCAGACTGCTGGATGAACCAAATGGATTACTTGGATTCAACGTTTATCACAATAGATGTTAGATATTTAGAATTGACCTAAACGGGTGAAACTGGCTATAAGTTCGATAAAGTAGGTGTTGTTTCCACTATGCGTATGAACTTAAAGAGTTTGGCGATCAGATAATTCTGTGCCAGGACCGAGTATTGGACCCCGGACCTCCAGTACATAGGTCTGACACCTTACCCCTAGACCGCCAGGTCAACAAATATATAATCTATCTTATATTTTGTAATTTGAAAACAAAGACTATATCGATTCATTGTATGTATAAGATAGGCATAACCTAACTTCTTTGTAATGGGAGAACAAAAACTATGTTTATATATTCATTGTATGTGTACGGGAGATGTATGTTTTTTTGAAATCTTAAGAATATATTCATTTATTAAAGTATACTGTTTATATATTCAACTAAATAGTTCCTATCATTCCTAGACCAATGTCTGTTATACACATCACTGCCCATCATCTAAGAAAGTTGGAAGAAAGAGGGAATATTAAATAGGATGGATTAGGGACGGGCATATGGTAGCTCCATTAAGTGTCACAATTTTTTGAGGCATGATTCCCATTATCAACGCAGGGTCGTTTGGGATATTTAATTATCAAGCCCACTTGCCCCTATGACCTTGAGAAAGGATGGAGGGGGAGTGTGTCATCAACATGTGCACCAGTCTTGAAGTCAGGTAAGGGGTACGATTAAAGCCATTGTGTCGAAAGGGATAAGGAAGGAGTTTAAGAAGGGGAGATCCATCTTATGTGTGTGAATGTCTTAAGACGAGCCACTTTTCGTCAAGGGGTGACCAAGACTGGTTGTGGTGGTGTGTAAGCCAATCTAAAGATGCTATCCCCACCATCGCTCGACGGATGTCTAAGGATAGGAGGGTGTTTGGGGTGGTGCATGTAACTATGTTACAGGTCTATTTGCAAAAAGTTCACTCCGAGTGTATCCTAGCCTTTCGAGGATATAAGTGGTGTCTTGGTTACCAATGAAGGACTGAAGTACTACAGCAAGGAGAACGAGAATGGATATTCAGAATAGTATGATTCTACCTCGCTATGGTGGCCGGGAATTCATAATCTCAGCATGTGAGATTCGAGTCAATTCATGGAGGGCTGCACCGAGAGCTGCATCATTCACAGGCTCAAGAGAGGTGACATACCTGGGAGACTTCACTGAAAATATAAAAATATTTGGTAACACATCACCATGTTGACTCAAAAATGTACATCGTGGCGTTACAAAAGTAAGTTTTTATAAACACATAAAAATGTTGAAGGTTATCGATTCCTCTGAAATGAATGTTCCAGAGAATTAATAGTTCCTCTTGGAGTCATTTTCAGAATAATTTGAAGGTTTAGAATAAGCTATTAGTGAAACAACTTATAAATTTGGGGGGAAGAAAATGCAGGTACGTCTTGCGTCTCTTAAGAGTTAATACGCAAGCCCGTCTTCCTACCCAAATTTCAACTGCCAGCATTCCAGCTAATTTTGACAAGGTTTGAAATCTTGTAGGAAAAAAGGCATGTAAACAATGCCCAAATGACAATGTAATTTAGAAAATTAAGAAATCAAAGGAAAAGATGGATAGTGATGCCAGAAATAAGTGATCAAAAATATGTAAATTAAGAAGAAATGTATTTTTGTTTTGAGCGAAAAATTCTGTTCTTGTCATTTTAAAGTATTCCAACTGGTTTCACTTAATGGTAAATAAAGGAAACGTATTCTTGTTTGTCTTGCTTTTGTTGTTATCGCAAGATCTACTGGTGGAATTGTCTACGTCACAAGCTGTCCCATTTCCTCCTTACAATTTGCGAGCACGTCTTGTTTACTTTGCTTGAAATCATGTAACGATATCACAATGCGCGCGTATACTTCACATCTCCTAAATTATAAAGGTCCTCGGTTTCTAACAGTTGACTATCGAATTTCTAACATTTAATCAATCAATAAATCAAATCAAACAGATTTAACGAAATATATGAGTAAATCTCTATTATAATTGCATGGAAAGTATGGTGTTTATAAATAAACAGTGTCTGGACGTAATTTAATATTCCTTGAATAAAAATAGTTTAAACCCGAATACTACAAATCAATCATTTAATAGGTAATGCAGTAGACCGTATGGTGTTACAAACTCAACATAAAAACTACTACACATTTATGGACAAAAATAAATATTAACGTAAAATAAATGACGTGAGCAAAAATTTTCAATGGTAGACCTTGATAGCGAGCGTTAGTGCGTGTCCGTGAACTGTTTGATAATAGTTTTCTCATAGTGGACATTCTATTCTATTCATTATATGTGTGTTATATTTTTCTCGTGGTAAACAAACTATACATATATTATTTGTATTTACGAGCAAAAGAGTCTCTGACTTTAGATACTATCTGTTTAGTGTATGATAGTCTTAAAATATAAAAATGTATTAATACCACATTAATTATTCTAATTTATTCCCTAATATCTCCCTTTATTTCCCCTGAATGAATCGATATTCTTTTTACGCATGTAATGTACAAGATTATTTTTTCCGTAAAAAAATGAGTTTATTATGTGCGAGAGATAGAATATCAGGTAAATAATAGGAGGATGAAAGAAATACATGGAATACAATGGTAATTCTTCATCAAATGGGAGGAGCTTACACACCACTTTATTCAATAGAAACGTCTGTGTTGTCGTATACCCTAAGCTATCGTCATATTTATTATTATTGATACTTGATATTACTATTTTTTCCTAATGAACAGGCCCGTATTAACATTTTGGGGGGCTCTGTGCCAAGTAGAACTTGGGGCCCTTAGAAGTTAGTTCCCCAATGGATGATTTTGAATCTTAGATAAGTATCATAAATGGGTAGTTTTATTTTAGAAACAAACTTTTTGCAAACGTTTAGCAGTGAGTTTTTGTTACTAATATATTAATTATTAATACTATAGTGACTGTTAAACTATACAGTCTATAATATACTAATTGATTTATAGTATTATAAATTAGTAGCTAATAATATATAATAATACTGGAGATTATTTGAATATACACTATTAAAATGTTATTTCCTTTTATGTATTCCACCGTCTGCATATAAAGTAGTAATAGTAATATTTGACTATATTAAAAAGTATTTTATTATTTAAAAGTTTTTTTTTCGTTTTTCTCACGTTTCATTTAGTTAGTTCTTCAATATTAATAATTTTACTATTTTACCTCAAATTATTTTCAATAGAAAATAAATATTTATTTTTCTGTCAAAAGTAAACGGTATCTATTGCAGATATGTAGTATTTCCTGTTTGCCAAAAGCAAAGCTTGTACTAACTTTAAAGCGTAGGCTGTCGGACTGTCAGTAATATCAGGCTAAGAGGGCCCTTCGGTTAGGGAATTTCTAGATTAGTTTGCGATAAATTTTAAGAAAAAATATTAAAATAATGAAATATAATCAAATAAATACAAGTCAAAGTGATTTATTTGCCAGGTGGGTTGGGGCCTATGTGCGTAGTATACTTGGCGCATGCCTGAATTCGGGTCTGCTAAGGATTTGTTGAACAAATATTTTTATATTTTAAATTGTTTAAATTTTATACAAGTGTTTCGAAAATACTGTATCTGTCACATTATAGATATTATTTAACTACAGTAATTAATAAATGTAGTAAATATATTTTGGAGATAAATATGAACAATTTTTCAGATTTAATTTAAGTTGTAGATATAACAATTTATGACAATTTTTTTTGGGAAGTATTTTAGCTCTTCAGAGATCATATTAAACAGCACATAATTCAAAACTATTAGTTTTATGGATTTTACGTGAAAAAGTAACATCTCGTATGGATGAAACAAAGCTATTTTTTGTCAAAATAAATATTATTTAATTTTAGGAGTTATCTGACAAGTTCTTACCTAGACTATACGGCCTACGTTTAAACAAATATCTGCATCGCCTATATAGATGGATTAGAGTCCACAAATGTGGGCTGGATGATATTTCCATTCTACTCCTCCTCCTCCTCCTCTGCCTGCTCGAGATGAGAGCTATATTTTTACGCCTGATTATCTCCTTCGGGGACGATAAGACGTCACCATCAGATATGTCTGAGTTCTCAGCTGCAGCAGTAGATTGACTTAAATACTTCTTGGACTCCCCGGAGACAGAGGGTGACTGACTTACTTCACTCACTTTACCTCTACCGTTGTTTACATTCCTGGAGACAGAGGGTGATTTACTTACTGGACTCACTTTACCTCTACCTTTAGTTAGAGTCCTGGAGGCTGAGGGTGACTGACTTACTTGACTCACTTTACCTCTACCGTTGTTTACATTCCTGGAGACAGAGGGTGATTTACTTACTGGACTCACTTTACCTCTACCTTTAGTTAGAGTCCTGGAGGCTGAGGGTGACTGACTTACTGGACTCACTTTACCTCTACCTTTAGTTAGAGTCCTGGAGGCTGAGGGTGACTGACTTACTGGACTCACTTTACCTCTAACGTTTGATATATTCCTGGACACAGAGGGTGACTGACTCACTGGACTCACTTTATTTCTACCGTTGGTTACATTCCTGGAGGCTGAACATATCTTACTTATTAGTGAAGATGGCTGGGGCTCCCTGGATACAGTAGGTGGATGACTTATCAGACTCTTTTTAACTCTACCTAGTGTTACATTCCTGGAGACAGAGGGTGACTGACTTAATGGACTCACTTTACCTCTTCCGTTAGTTAACTTCCTGGAAACAGTGGTTAACTTACCTACTGGATTCACTTTACCCTTGCCTATAGTTAAATTCCTGGAAAAAGATGGTGACTGATCTACTGGACTCACTTTACCTCTAACGTTAGTTAAATTCCTGGAGACAGTGGGTGATTTACTTACTGGATTCACTGTACCTCTACCGTTAGTTGACTTCCTGGAAACAGTGGGTGACTTACCTTCTGGACTCACTTTACTTTTACCGTAAGTTACATTCCCGGACACAGAGGGTGACTTTTTTACTGGAATAACTTTACCTCTACCTAGAGTTACAGTCCTGGAGGCTGAGGGTGACTGACTTACTGTACTCACTTTACCGCTACCATTAGATACATTCCTGGAGACAGTGGGTGACTGACTTAACGGACTCACTTTATTTCTACCGCTGGTTACATTCCTGTTGAGAGAAAATACCCTACTTATTAGTGAAGATGGCTGGGGCTCCCTGGACACAGAGGGTGACTGACTTACTGGACTCACTTTATTTCTACCGTTGGTTACATTCCTGGAGGCAGACAATATCCTACTTATTACTGAAGATGACTTCTTGGAGACACGGGGTTGATGAATTACTGGAATATTTTTACCTCTACCTAGAGTTACATTCCTGGAGACAGAGGGTGACTGACTTAATGGACACACTTTACCTTTAACTAGAGTTACATTCCTGGAGAAAGAGGGTGACTGACTTAACGGACTCACTTTACCTCTACCTAGAGTTACATTCCTGGAACCAGAGGGTGACTTACTTACTGTACTCACTTTACCTCTAACGGTAGATACATTCCTGGAGAAAGAAGGGGACGAGCTTACCAACCCATCCTTACCATCCCGATGACTTTTTCTCTTGTTGTCTGCTAGATCGATGGCGGCCGTCTTCTCTCCTGTAAAAAATTGTTCGTGACGAACATTTTGGTTGGACGATGGTGACCCATCGTCCGGACGCCCCTGGATGTTATGGGCGTCTGGGTGTAGCTCGACACCAACTGCAACAAACAACACCAAAGCCAATATTAGATTGGGCCATTGGTTGTTGACAACTAAAGAATTTGATTTTCTCGACGTAAATATTCAGAGATTTTATTATAATCAAAGTAATAAACTCATTAGGTAGTAATACAACACAAATTAGATATTATTATAATAGTTTAAAATTATATACATTTTATTACCACACATAGTTTTTTGTGTACAAACATTGAAATCTCCTTTTTAGAAAGTTTTCTCGGCTGGTATTAGAATTGAAACAGTTTCTTAGCTAAATTGTCGAGTTATAAAATTGTTATCGCCGTTTTGACTGATATTGCAACGGCGCCAAATAATGGACGTTTTCACTGCAGTCTAAGCGTCGGTAACAATTTTATCTTACATTTACAAGAATAAATATTCAGACCAAAATATTATTTTCCTCCTTTAGAGACAGCCTAAAATCCAGAGTACCAACATAAACAATCATATTAATACAATGTTATATGCATGTGTGTGTTAATAATGTAATTTCAAGATTAAGAAACTTCGGGAGGCATGAAGACATGCACCTCAGATTTTCTGTTTTAACAATATTGAGACCCTAATTCCTTGGGCCACTTGGTTGCCGGGGCTGGTTACTTAAAAACACAGTAATTTGATTTGTTGCACCCTTATCATATTCAATCTAAGAATTTGAAATTGAGAATTTATTTACTATGTATAGTTATATAAGCCTGAAATATAAACGCTGGACCCTACTTCAATTTACTCAAAAACAAAAAT
Source organism: Timema podura (assembly GCA_033556935.1). NCBI lineage: Eukaryota > Metazoa > Arthropoda > Insecta > Phasmatodea > Timematidae > Timema > Timema podura. The sequence continues at coordinate 52,749,285 of JAVRXN010000007.1, read as the reverse complement.
AAATAAATATTACCTTTGTCATCTATTTAGAATACTTGCCAAAGGAAATCTATGTCTGTGCATCTAAAGAGAAACTTGATCAAAATGTCCTTAGAGAAACTTGAGAATGTGCACAGAGGTAATTTGTTACTACTCCTAAATATATTTCTGGCCTTATACTAACGGTGACCATAATTTTTTTTAGTAAAAAACAGGACATTAAAATATATCATATATATAAGTTGTAAAATTTGATGCCATGGTGTGTGATGTGCGTGTATAACTTATGTATAGAGTAGATATAATAAAAATAATAGAGAAAGAGAACGATTCTTTAGTCCTAATCACGTCTACAAAACCATTGGTGAATAAAACATCGGATTAAATTATTTAAAAAATATAATAAGTAAAAACTTATATTAAAATAACAATTTAGGAAGTACTTGTGCCGGCTTTTGCTTCACAATCATACCATTCATATTGCACCAACTTGGCCTTTATATTTATTTATTGATTGATGGTCACTTGTTTAATTAACTGAAATCTTAAAAGTCCAGTGGTGCACAAATACATATACATGAATTAAATGAAAGAAAGAGGAGATTAGAAACAAAGCAATTTAATAAACCAAAAAGACAAGGTCAATATTTAGCACGTAATCTCATTAAGAACAGTCTATAAAAACTAAATTTAATATGAGGTAGTATTGCCTAAGCCACAGCCAACACGGGGCGTGAAGCGCCGGACGATGTAACTCAGACAATTGAGTTTTGTCACTGGTATCTCTACCAACAAGGTATTTTGGCTGTGCAAGTACAGTTATAACTTACATAGGGCAAGTTCAAGTCCAGTTACATAAGAGCGACCCTGGATACAGAGCAAAAACTCCACCAAGAGGTAAAACCAACTTACAATGATTCCTCAAAATCTACGGGCGATGCCCGGTCGATAACGCGTGCCACAATTTTAGCACCTAATGGGCGATCGACATCATTATACATAAACAAGTAATCAAGGACAGCCCCAGTCGTGCCTGAGGGGCAGAAGTGGCTGAAGAGTTGCATACTCCAAAGGGGAGCAACGCAACTTAAGAATAACCACGGGCAAATCTCGAGATGTAAGAACGGCCAACAGGTTAGCTATCTAACACAAGTGTTAGGGATTCATCAATGAACCTAACTAGGTATGGATCCTGGGTCTCCATATAACTTGAACTATCTAATTCCCGGGCAATCTACCTCTCAGTTACATGAGTGGACACATAGTGTATGCAGCTAGATTCACCATACAGTCGAGTGGCTGGCCCTAGCGGCTCAGTCACGGGAACGCGAGAAGCGCGGTACAAAATAAGTGTTGTTTACAACATGTTCTCATGAAAAAGTAGACAGAACTCCACACACAACTAACCTAACAAAAATACACTAATAATGTCAAAAGACAGACAAGGGTTATTCCCTATTCCTAACTAAACACTATCCTATAAATCCTACCATGTAGTTGGCTAATCCTAATCTTCAAAATCAGACTGAAAGTATACATCCTGTCATGAAGTTGGCTAATACAGCGGCTTCCTCCTGTCCAGTGGATCCATTTCCCTGAACTGTATGCCCACGTTGATATATTTTAATCGACGTGATGAGAGTACGTTGTACGCCAAGGACGCTGATTCTGTCCCATCGTGTTCTGTGTTTTCTTCCAAGCGGCCCGGTGAATATATAGTATCAGGACTTCACGTGATGGAGTGGTCAGAATGAAGTAGAGGGGGAAGCTTCCCTGAGGATCCAGAACATCGACTCGCGTCATCCAACAGCATTCATGGAGCTTTCAGTTGGCTCGTACTCGTTGTCGAATGCGGAGTTCTCCCCTGAGACCGCGGTCTGTCACTTCTCTCGGAGTTGTTCATTCCAGTGGGGCATCGAGCTTGCAGTCTGAGTCGGTGAAGTTGGTATGTAAATAAACAGACACATGTTATGGGCGTAGCATTTAACACAAGATTGTCATTTGTTAACTCTTAGCGACTTGCTTGTACCAACAAACATTCGTATTTTATATTTGAACGGGGCTAAGCCAGATTAGCCCGTTACAATATTTATCTGAGATATGAATTCATTTTTTGCAATCTATCTTTAGATTTCAGTCATTGGAATATTTCCATACAGGGTTCGTCAAAATTGGTGTAGACCTGCATCACAGCCTTTAATGTTCCAATAATCATTTGGGTTTTTTCTCTCCCCCAGTAAATATTTACTATAGAAAAAAGTATCTCAATTTAATCATCCGTGACAGGAGGGCAAAGTATAAATTCACATAGCAGCTACGGGTTTGAAGCTTGTTGTCATAAAAACAAACGCTTCCAACCGCCTGGCTTATATAGGAATTTTACCCTCATTTCACCAAGGAGTTTTGTCCCTATCTTGAAAGTTTTTTAACGCTGTAATTTCGTCAAAAAAAAATTTCATTCACAGTAGAACCAATGGCATATTTGAAAGCCTCTCACGAATCTAACACCTTCTACCACGTAGATTGCTCATGTAATCTGACCCATTCAAAAAGTTTTAACTGTTGCAGATTAGCAGTCTTTTTTCCAAATATGCAATGCAACCCGAGTAGAAAGCCTTAGATTCTGAGAGAAAAATCACTTCTGTAATTCACCTCGCTGACTGTTTCAATGCTGCTAAGACATCTTCATACTTTCATTGGCAAGAATACAACATGTTTCCTGTTTTTCAATTTCTCAAGCAGCTCATAATTCTAGTGCGGAATCAGTTACACACTTATTATCACCTTCAATATTTAAAATTGCCTCGTGAAATAGAAAGCTGACATTGAGAACAATCAACAACCATGCTTCACCCACAGGGTTTTCAAACAAATGTTTCAATATTGTTGGGCAAGAAGGAGAAGTAGGAAATACTCCTTCAATAATTCATACATTAAGAGGATACACTCCACAGCTGGCCTCAAACAGAGGAATTGAGTATTTGAAAAAGATAGCATCTTCTTGTACTCCATTTTGACGTACTCACAAAAGTTTTTAATGTACTTACACGGACAGTGTGGATATAAAAATGCTTGTAGATTTTGTCAACTACTACTTCAATATCAATCGGTAGCAACTCTGTTGTATTTTGAATGCAGTTGTTTATCACATGTGCAATGCCAACCACAGCTTTTGCACAAGAGTTGTTGAGCTTCCTAAACAGGTTTGTTTCCCCCTTCGATTAGGGCCTCCAAAATCAGTGTTGGTATTGTCTGGACTAATTTCCACTAAATTTAATGAAAACAAAGTAGAGTAAACGTAGCTGTGAAGCTACTCAGATATATCCCCAGGAAGGTCTTTCAGTTCCAGAAGCTTGACTTTTACTCCTTGGGTACAAAGTAGCGTACAATCAACGGCATCATCTTAATGTTATGGGGATTGGAAGAATCTATCGTAACGCTGAAATAATGTGCTGTTCCTAAATCAATATTCAATCTTTCCTGGGCCTTATTCGAAAAAACGTTTTTTACAATTGCATCCGTTTTAGTGTGGTCTTAGGAGAACTTCGGTTCAAACATACCTGCTACCAACTTCGACGTACAGTCAAGGGAACGAAAACTCTGCATATGTTTAATTGTATGATATGAAATGTACCCGATTTGGCAGTCAAAAGAAAATTTTAGAAGTTAACACGTGTTTTTTTTAAAGAACTTGCCTACCGTATTACTTGACGTCACAACACTCACACTCACAGTCTTGGCGGGACATCTAGGGACTAAGAAAACAAATGAAGACCGAAAAAAGGGCACGGAAAGAAATGAAAAATGGTAGGCTAGATGGTATCATCACAGAGCTAAGAATGAAGTTACCACTCTTGTTCGAGAGAGCGCAGCAAATGTGTTGAGTATTTGCCAACTGCTCAAAGATGAAGTTCCCTGCGCTAGCGCTGTTCAACTCAAAATATTATTTTCTTTTGCTTCAAAATGAAATATTTTTGGAAGTACTTGGTTTAGAAAACATTACCTTTTGGTGTACTATCGCATGTTCTGTAGGACAGCAGGATATCACCCCAAACTACAATATTGTCCTGCAAAAAAACAGTACGTATGTTCTCCGTACTTATACTCAAAAATACGTGAAAAAAAGTTAAAGCCCTAGTTTTGAAAATCCATATAACTCAAAAATTGAAAAATTGGCACTCCTTAAAATAATAGTCTACTTGAATGTACAATATTTTAAAGTATAACGCGGTTTACCTATATCATTACCAAGATACTTATTTTTTTCGCTGTTTTCAATCTTTTCATCCGGTTCTCCTGATATATTTTACACTAAATATTATTTATTAATATCTAAAGAAGTCGATTTTCATTAACTTTATTACTTATTTGATGTATAGAGCTTCACCTTTAATATTTAAAAAATGCTTTATAGAAAAAGAATATACGAATTGGACTCTATTTAAAGAACCTATATAAGAAAATTTTTAAACGTATAATCTTTGGCTCACAGACCACATTTAAGTGGATTTTTCATCACTCTTTCATCTACATTCTGAATCATATTTAACGAAAAAGATAATAATTTATTTCAATTAAAATTTACAAAAGCAATTATTTAATAGCAACAAATTGCGAAACTTACAATAATTTATGGACATAAATTTAATATGCATCCATGATTAACTTAATTTAGCATATTTATTTTTAACAACGAACAAAAATAAATAGTCTACATATTTTGAATGATTACATGTTTTTCAATCTTTACTTTTTTTTTCCTGCTCAATGTACCATTATAAATTATTTTATATGTAGATTAGTTTAATTAAAAAAATTAACTAAGTTTTTTTTACCATAGCAAATTATTTAAAAGAAAATAAGTTTTGCAAACAAAAAGAAAGATCTCATTTATGTTACCCTGATCTGTTAAGAATATAGTTTCCGATGCACCTACTTATATTAAACAAAAGTACAAATAATAATGATTTGAAATGGAATGATTGAAAAAATAATTCATATACATCTTATAAAATTTTAAAAAAATAACTTTTATCATACAGAATCAGAAGCAAACTTCTAGGAACGGGAATAATTTACATTTTCCCTCGCACTCATGGATTCGTGTATTTACCATCATGCCCACTTCAGTATTCACCACCGAGCCGACAACTGTATTTAATACAACATCCACAGCTATATTTACCACCATATCTAATAATATATTTAAAAGCAAGACGACTACTGGATTTATCACCAATCCGATCTACTCTATTGACAACCACGTTTCACTACCCGATTTAACATCAAGCCGGCTAAAGTATTTACTTCTGCGGTAGCTACTGTATTTACCACCATGTCCAATAAGGTATTTACCATCATGTTCACTACTGTATTTACCCCAAAGTCTAATGTTTATTCCACCGAGCCAAATGCTGTATTTACTCTCATGTCCAATAAGGTATTTACCATCATGCCCATTACTGTATTTACCCCCAATTCTAATGTATATACCACCGAGCCAACTTCTGTATTTAACACCATGTCCAATAAGGTATTTCCATCATGCCAACTACTGTATTCACCACCACGTCTAATGTATATCCACCGAGCCAACGCATCCACCACCAAGCCCGATACTTCATCTACACCATGTCCATGTATTCCCCACCAAGTCCTCTACCGGATCCACCACCAAGCCCTCTACCGCATCCACCACCAAGCCCACTACATCATCTTCACCATGTTAACTATTGTATTCTCTACCAAGCCCACTACCGCATCCACCACCAAACCCACTATTTCATCTACACCATGTTAACTATTGTATTCCCCACCAAGCCCACTACCGCATCCACACACCAATCCCACTACCACATCCACCATCAAGGCCCTACTTTATCTACACCATGTTAACTATTGTATTATCTACCAAGCCCAATACCACATCCACCACCAAACCCACTATTTCATCTACACCATGTTAATTATTGTATTCTCCACCAAGCCCTCTACCGCATCCACCACCAAGAGTTCTACCGCAATCCACCACCAAACCCGTTACTTCATCTACACCATGTCCATTATTATATTATCCACCACACCCACTTTTACATCTACCACCAAGCCCGCAATCGCATCCACCACCAAGCGCACTACTGAACCCACCACAATGCCCGCTAGTTCATCTACATTATGTTAACTATTGCATTCCACACCACGTACGTTACCGCATCCACCACCAAGCCCGCTACCGCATCCACCACCAAGGCCACTACATTATCTACACTATGTCAACTACTGCATCCATCACCAATCCCACTTCTGTATCCACCACCACGCCCAATTCTGCATCCACCAAAACGCCCACTACTGAGTCCACCACCTTGACCACTAATACATCCATCACTACTCGTGCTACTGCACCACCTATTCCTATCTTGAACTAGCTCTATCCAGTCCACCATATTACACCCTATCTCTTTCAGGTCCATTCTAATGTTATTCTCCATCTACGTCTATGTCTTCCCGTTGGGTTTGGCAACCAGTACTCTAAACAAGGTACAAAAACTAAAAAAATAAAAATAATTATCTCCCTTTCGCGCTGATTTTCCTGTTTACCGCAATCTACGAGGCTTGACTATCCTAATAATGTCTAGTGATAAATACAGGGTATGTAGTTAATCATTATGTGACCTCCTCCAATCCCCAGTGGCCTCATACCTTTTTGGACAAAATACTTTCTTCCTAAGCACCTTGTTTTCGAACATACTATATTTGTTCTCGTCGTGTATGGTAAGACACCACGTTTAACAATCATAGAAAACAAATAGTAAAATATTTTATTTTGTTTATTCTGAGTTTTACACTCCTTGAAATCAGGCGAGATATCAACAACTTACTAACCGGCTGATAACATGCATTTCCCGTCTGCATTCTTTTCCTAATTTTCACTCTAATTTCGCCATTGATAGATAACTTGTTCTTAAATATTTAAACTTATTAACCCTGTCAAATATATATTTTTTTTTACTAATCTCTAAACAATAGTCTCCTATTTATGTTATCTGTGTGATCATATACCGGCACTTAGTTATTTCAGCGTTCACCTATAAACCTGTTTCCTTATTAGCCTCTAGTAAAATGTATGCATTTCTTGCAAAAGAACTTATTTATTATTGTGCAACAAAGCTAAATCATCTGTGTATCCTAGTATCTACATTGTACCGTTTGATGTCAAACCTTCCCCACCCTACTTCATTGCCCTTATAGCACACTCTAAGTTTAAATTAAAAAATAAAAATTGTGTCAATACATTATATGTTTCAAAAGTATCCGAGAGGTGACATCCAACCCGTACCCTGACACACGGATCAGTAAAACTTACCTCACTTAAGATTCAAATAGCTAAATCTACTATTATTTATGCTTTTAGTGAGGATTACTCCATCTAGGTATCATACTCTGAAAATTGAAAAATGACACCTGGAAATGGGAATCGAACCCGACCTTTGGTTTAGAACGCCAATGCTCTAACTACTGAGCTATCCAGGAATCGTCCCGTGCCCAGGGTCATTCTTCATTCATATTTTAAGGCAGAGTCTATGATGGACGTGAGGAAATTGTCGGCTATAAATGTGTGATTGATTAACATCACTAGCTATCAGATAACGCAATCACATTCGACACGGTATTTGGCTTATTGCTGCCACTTGTATCATTATAATAATTGTAAAGGATTGCATATTTAAGATTCAAATAGCCAAAGCTATTATTTATGCTTTTAGTGAGTATTAATCCATCTAAATATCATTAAGCCAACTACCGAGTCGAAGGTGGCTGCGTTATTTGATAGCTCGTGATATTAATAAAATCACACATTTGTAGTCGAAGATTTCCGCACGTCCATCATAAATTCTGCCTTAAAATCTGAGTGAAGAATGACCTTGGGCCAAAGGTCCCGGATTTGATTCCGTGGCCAGGTTTCATTTTCCAATTTTCAGAAAACCTCACTTAACTTGACGAGATATTTGGGCATCCCAAACCTAATTAAAATGTCATATAATTTATTTCTTTTAACTGAATCGTAGACATTTTAAAAATCTAAGAATATTTGATAAACCGTAATGTTGTCTTCCCAATTTTTCCCTAATTTTTGCCGGATAGAAAAATATGATTATTGCTGATCTATTTAATCGAAATCCATACTGATAGTTCCCAAAAATTTCCTGTGCAAATTAATTATTATATCCAATAAATCTACAATTTTAAATGCTGCTCTGGAATAAAATATATACACTAATAAATAGTGAATACAACTTATCATACTGACTAGCTGTAGAGCTTTAAGGAACTCGAAAGTTCATGGACACCATAAAGTAAGCCAACATACAATCCTAAACACTTGAAACACCAAATAACTAACTTGACACCCAATCGCTTTCAAAACCATTTTCATATTATCCTCCCATCAAGATCAGCCCACTCCATTGGGAGAGTCTGTCAAAAACCAAGGGCCTGGCAACTGAATATCTTAGCTAACAGATTGAAACACGTCACCACTAGGGTCATTAATCGACTACTAATTGGGTTATTCTTTTAGCCCACAACGATACCCGGGAAAATTACACTCTACTAGCAAACTTCAAACACGTCCTTGGCTGTATCCGAATAGTCAACTTACGCAGCGTCGCCTTGACTAGTGCCCTTGATAATTACATTGGCAACCACGTGACCAAGTGTAGATCTGTCCGAATAGTCACGAAGGATGCCTCTGCACCCTGCTCGAGCCCTTCTCGAGGTCTTGGTCACTATGAATACGAAGGCCACTAGAAATGCGTTATTCTCACGTTGTTGGTTGCGGTGTTTTACTGGTAATTATTTTATTATTATCGTTTCGTCTACTAAAGCTCTAACTTACGTTTCCTGCCATTTTAAATAAGGATGGCGTTTAAATTTTTTCTAAGATATTCGGTTGGAAGCAGCACTGAGGGCACATTTAGGCTGTATCCGAATAGTCTACTTCACGCGCCGTCGACCCTTGACGCTCACTCGATAATTGAATTGGCAATCACGTGATCGAGTGAACAACCGTCCGAATAGTCACGAAGTGAGCCGCTGCACCCTGCACAAGCCCTTGAGACCAAGTGTGACGGCAAGTTACCCTTCACACGCCGTTGATGCGGAGTTTGACTGGCAACTGTTTAATTTTTCGTCTGCTAGAGTAATGTGATCTGTGATGTGTAATCTGCTATCTATGATAAAGTATTTTAACTATACCGGTACTGCTCATGTTTAGTGTTTTTTGTGTTCTGTTGGAAATGTCTAGTGAAAAGAAGTGGGTTTGGATATTAAAACGTTGTATTCGTTTTCATTCCCTGATTATAGATGGTGTTTAAAATAGTTTCTAAGATCACGGGTAGGAAGCAGCACTGCAGACTCAAGGGCGTGTAAAGGGTAATTGCCGTTCGAAAAGTCTGTTGCAGTTTTCGATCTCAAGTGGGTGTAAAGTGTAATTTTATCGAGTCTGCATGAAGTCTGCGTCAAGTCAAGTGTACTTGACTATTCGGATACGGCCAGTGTTGCCGTTCAAATAGTTTGATGCAGTCTTCGCTATGAACAGCGCGAGAAGTGTAAAATCTTTATGACTGCATCAAGTCCTATTCTCAAGGGTCCGACTAGAGAGCCTTGGACTATTCGGATACAGCCCTTGTTAGTAACACTAATCTAGGTGCCCCTGATCTGGCTATTTGTCGACCAACAATTTAAGTGTCTTACTTTGTCTTGATGTACATTGTATAGAGATTTATAAGTGTAACAACAAATTAATACGAAGATAAAGAGTTAATGTAACCAATTAGCGACTTACCGTGGCTTGATGATCACCGTAGAAAGCCTTGTAAGTTTAACAACTCAATACAGATGTAAATGTAACCAAAATGTGACTTACTGCGACGGGATGTTCGTCGAAGCCGGTGCAAGTTTAACCCGCGAAAATGTCCGCAACAACGTGCACCTACTGTTCTGATGGCTATAGAGCACAACAGAAAACCACAACCACTCATATTTCGATTAAAACTCTTTTATTATCACTTTGAAATCGCTCTCTCACAAAAGTACGTCTTGTATACCGCTCCTAAAAGTCGGTACAAAATATTAATTTGCTGGGCAACGCCAACAAACATTTCCAAAGATATAACAAATTGACGAACTTACGCAACGAAGATCATTGTTGAAATCTCGGTGTAAAGTAGTTGAGCAATAAACGTGTAGATAGATGGCTTAGCCTGATTAATTTTGATATTAAATATATTTCGTGAGAATCCAATCTTCTTTATCTATTAGATATTTTTGCTAATTCTGGGCCACCTCTTTGATTCTTCTCTTTATTCAGTATGTAAAGATTAATTAAACTTAGAAGTTTTTAATTCGCATTGTTTGTCATAATACAAGCTACGAATGGACATATTTACATTTAGAAAAAATTACTGTCTCTTCTTTTATGCATTCGTACGTCAAGTCATATCACTTTTAATAGATAGTATTACTTTATGATAAATAAATCTAATAATATATTTAATATCATCGATGTTGATCGATTAAAGTATGTTTTTATCGAGTAAAGTGCTGTAAACCTAATTTAGTAAGCTAATCAAGTTATAGCGTTGTTATCGCTGCACATTTTTTTGAATGGGGACTATTTACTATTGTCCATGAAACCTTGTCAAAAACCATGCAACAAAGCAGGATCATTACTGTACTCCCCTACTTTCTGGGTTATTTTTAGAAGAAAAATGAGTCTGGAAGTAATTCGGTCAGCTTGTTTTTATATTGAACCCTTTGCACATCTTATGACACAACTATATCTTATATATTTTTTTAAAAAACTAGAAAACCTATGCATTGGTCACATAGAGTAGCGGCAGGCTAAGGTGCGTAGTGTTCATCAATCATCTGACATAATTTAAAATGTTTATCATTTACTTCAAAATTTCTCACTTAACAGTCCTAAGAATGTTCATCTTGCTTTGCCATTTCCTTTTCTGAATTTAGTATTATATAGCAGAAAGTTTTTTGAGTCTCACTTTAATTGATATAATACACTAGACTAGTGATACAAAAGAGAATTATTGTTTAGAGTTTAGCTAGCCTTCTTACATGTACACTATTCTCACATGATAATATAATATAATAAACAACATTTAAAAAACCCTACACATTGCACTGCACATAATCAGGATGAAACTTTTGACAAAACACAAAATGAAATATTTCTGACATTTCAGACTAAATTGGTAGGTCTTTTGAATAACATTCAAAATATACACTATCCATATTTGGGTAGAATTATACCCTAAGTTAAATTCACATTACAAGAAGATCTTAAAAGATTTTTCTTATACACATTAAGTTTAAAGCAAAATTTACTAAGCTCATAGTAAAATCATAATAAAAATTTTATCATTATGAGGAGACAAAACCTATTCCTACTCCAGCCATACTTCCCTACTTTCCCTCTATCTTTGTCACTTTCTCAAAATAAGGGTTTAATCTCCGTTATATTAAACGTTCCTTTTACCCGGTGAGTTTCCTTATCCTGAACAAGATATACATTCTGACCTATTTTCTGAGTAATCTGATAAGGACCCTCTAATAACAGAAAGAACTTCTTTACTTCTTTATTTAAAGCGGATGACATGTGATGACTTTTTACTAGTACTAAATCGCCTTTTTCATAACTAATGGGATTCCGAACTTTTTTGTCATGGTAGTTAGTGCGTCTTTCCGCTACATCCTTCAGTTTCTTAATAGCTACCTGCAATTTTATCTGATGATCTAATTCCCCCCTAAAGGGAAACTTAAAAATTTTCTCTAACTTTCTCTCTGATCTGACTCTCCTCATAAGCTCTATAGGCGTGTACCCTGTACTTTCATGGCTTACCGAGTTTAAACAAACTTCTATTTTCGCAATGTGCGATGCCCATCCGGCATGGTTGTGATGGCAGTATAACCTCAAAAATCTTCCTAGTTCCCTGTTGACACGTTCTACTCCATTTGACTGAGGGTGATATACTGAGGTGTATTTCACAGTGATGCCATAATCTACTAGTGTATTTCTCCACTTGTGACTGGTAAACTTAGTTCCATGATCAGAGACAATAGTCTGGGGTGTCCCTACCTCATCAACATAATGCTGAACAATTTTATTGGATACTGCTATTGCCGTGGCTTTTCTAATTGGGTACAGTTTTACGTACTTAGTGCAGATATCCAGAACTACAAACAGATACCTCACACCCCTGATACTAGCTGGCAGTGGCCCCTAAAGATCAACAAAAAACAATTGCAATGGCTTCTCTGCTAACACATTTTTCATCATTCCTTCATATTTAATATTAGGTACTTTGTTCTTCTGACATATCTCACACACTTTTAAAACTTTGGCTATTGTTTTTCTCATGCGAGAAAAGTTACAGGACTCCTTTAGAATTTTAAAACATGTACTTACCCCTACATGTCCACTATCGTCATGGCAACTATTAATTACAAATAAAATTAGTTCTTTGGGAATGCAAATTGTCCATACATTGCCTGTTGAGGTTTTTTTAAACAATACACCTTTATATATTTGATATTTTTCTTCAAATTCTATCTTAGGGCTAGTTTTTTCTAACTCTGCAATGATTACTCCTAATTTAGAGTCTATTTTCTGAAATTGAGGTAATTCTGCCCTAATCCTCTTATCTTCCTCACTGAGTGTCCTTACCCTTCTTCTTTGAGCTAGCACCCGAAATTCAGTGTCTCCTGCTTGCTCGACTGCTCCTTCAGGAGGATACCGCGATAGTGTGTCGGACACAATCTGTTCTCGGCCTGGAATGTATTGGATTTCTAAATCATATTCTTGCAAAAGGAGGATCCATCGAGTCAGCCTACCAAGTAATAATTTGCATTTTTTTTTATGAATATTAGGGCCTTATGATCAGTGTACAAAGTAACTTTTCTCCCACATATGTATATGCGAAATTGTTGGCATCCAAATACGATGGCCAGCAATTCTTTTTCCGTGATGGTGTAGTTTAGTTCTGGACCATGGAGTACTCTACTGGCGAAAGCTATAGGGCGCCTGTAACCCTCACCATCGATTTGATATAACTCTGACCCCACAGCTTGTCCACTGGCATCACAAGAGATACACATAGGCTGCGACAAATCTGGGTGTTTCAACATGACTGTCTTGATAACTTGTAGTTTAATGGTTTATATTGCTGCTTGCTCGGTTTCTCCCCAGTTCCACTGTGAGTCTTTCCTAATTAACCTCAATAAAGGTATCACTAAATCCGAATGTTTTTTTACAAATTTTCTGTAATAATTAACTAGACCAAGAAAACTTCGAAGCTGCTTTTTGTTTTTGGGGTTGGGGAATTCTCTAATTGCTCTGGTTTTTTCTTCCTCAGCTGCAATCCCCTGAGGAGATATCACATGTCCCAAGAATGTTATCTCTCTACACAAAAAATATGATTTCTCTAAATTGACTGTCATCCCCCCTAACCTCAACTTGTCTAATACCTGTCCCAATTGACTCAGATGTTCCTCAAAGGTTTTGGAGGCGATTACCATATCGTCCACATACAAAGTTACAAAATCCAAAACTTCAGGTCCTAAAACAGTTTCCAACCCTCTAATAAATTTGCTCGTTGACACAGAAAGGCCGAAAGGCATACGCTTGAAACAGTAAGTCCTGCCATTGTACAAAAATGAAGTGTATTTTCGGGAATTGGGATGTAATGGGATTTGCCAAAATGAGGATACTAGATCCAGGGAACTTAAAAACGTGCAGCCCTCAAACCTCTGAATAAGTTCACTAGCTGGTGCTGGTGATTCATTATCAGCTACCAGAATCTGATTAATTTTCCTAGCATCAAGACATAGACGTACCTTCCCATTTTTCTTTTTTACACCGACTAAAGGATTTATGACGTCAGAGCTACATCTCTTTATAACTCCCCATTCTAGCATATGTTCCAATTCTTTCTCTACAGCTGGTCTCAAAGAGATTGGAACTGGATAAGATTTATTAAGATAGACACTTGTATCTCTTATCTCTAATTCACAATAATAGAGTTTATTTAGTCTAGGGACCTCTGAAAATACCATCTTGTTTTCCCATAATACCTTTAATAATGACTGATTTTGTTCTTCCGTTGTTGAAGAAAATGATTAAATCTTTAGTTCAATTTGTTCCCATGGTACACTGGCATGGTTCATTTTTATCTTTTGCAATTTGCTGTGGACTGCTACATGGTCCCGTTTATGTTCCTCTTCCTCCTGAATCATGAGTCGATTTGAGCTTAATTTACCCACAAAAGGAATACGCATATTATAGTGTTCTTTATTTATTGATATCTGTTTCGTCGGATAATTTATGGTAACCTCAAAACCTATTAACCAATCAGACCCTAGAATCATGGGCACATTTAGGCCTTCTATTACCAGTACAATAATAGTCATGGTTTTTTCACCAATCATGACGTCAATGAGTACCTGTTTTTTGACCTTTTTATTCTTCTGACCAGTGGCACCTATCACAACATTACATACTGGTAGCATGGGTATCCCTAAATCTGGATTTTCTTTCTCAATTTTACTTAAACAATCCTGTGACATGGCCGTTATTTCCGATCCCGTGTCTATAAGCAATTTTATTTCGCGTTCCCAATTTTTCCCTGGATCTCTGGTGAGATGGCTTTACAAAATTCTTTTCCTCCGTTGCCTTCATATAGTAAATCCTCTTTTGGACCACCCTGTGATATTCTGTTTTGCTTCACATGGTCTAAATATTTTTCCTGCTCAATGGTCCTATCATCTAGCCTAATATCTTCCACATGTGGACCGCCACGTGAAATTGCTACTAGTTTTCTTGCTTTGCCCTTTCGGGAATTGACTTTATTTCATCAACTTGATTAGGCCGATACACTTCTGCCATTACAGTTCTCGTTTGACCTCTTCCATAATCTTGTCTCTGTCCCTGATCATTATTTCGGGTCCCTCTGGGTGTTTGTTCTCTGTCCCTTGGTTGGTGATATGGTTGATTGTATCCCTTAGGTCCCCGATTGTGATCATATTGCCTATACTGTCCCTGGTTGAATCGTGGACCACTATCTTGGTTTCCCCTGCTCCTATCTCCTTGCTCTCTCTCCCAGTGTTGTGATGAAGGTGGTGTCCTGCTTTCTCTCTGAAACTGATCATTTGTTCTACCTTGTCCCTGTGGATGGTATTGACCCTTAAATTTCTGAAAATTTTACAAATTTGGTTTACTTTCTCTCACTGCACTTCTCTCTGAATTTCTTTAACTATTTTCTAGAAACTATAAAACTAACACATCAAGTTTAGATGAATGTTTGAGGAAATATAAAATAAAAGCAAGCTAAGTTTAGAATAATATTTATTTATTTATAAATTGAAACTTACACATTTTTTCACACAAAGTACACAATGATATTTTGCAAATACATACAAGTTTATATGTCTTAATATAAAAAAAAATCCCAATTACAATCACTATCTATGTTTATTTATTTGGCATGAACAGAATATTAACACGCTGAAAAAAATCTTTATGTTCAATTAATCAAATAATAAAACTGTTAACAATTTTGTTTTGTTGGATTAGCAATAAAATAGTGGTCTCCAACCAATCGGTCACGTGTTTCAGAGCTGGGGAGGTGGGAGTTGAAATGTTTGTAAAGTACGCCCATGGGCTAATATGGGATTAAATGCAAAATAATTTAAAAAATGGGGTGTGGCTGTGTCGTGGACATGGCTGTGTGTTGTACGTGAATACGTTTATGTAACGGGTTATATACCGCGCGCGGTGCGTCACTATTCTCGCTTATCGTAATGAATTCTTTGATCCTCTAGCTATCCAGTGGTATAATTTTGGATGTAGAGGATAGATTCAAAACTACAACGCCAAACTGTATTTTTGATAATTTTTTTTATTCTAACACCTTATTATATTCACTGTCACTACTTTAAACTAATGTTTTATATTCAATCGATAGGTTTTGACGACAGCATATTTATGCCATTTGTACAATTATTAAATTGTACGGGATCGCACATATTAAGAATTTATAGCCAAAGCTATTATTTATGCTTATTAGTGGGAAATTACTCCATCTATATATCATATTCTTAAAATTGAAAAATGGCAAAAAGCTAACTACCGAGTCGCAGATGGCTGCGTTATCCGATGGCTCGTGATATTTATATAATCACATATTTGTAGCCGACGATTTCCGCTAAGTCCATCATAGACTCTGCCTTAAAATATGAGTAAAGAATGACCCTGGGCACGGGAAGAATCCTGGATAGCTCAGTGGTAAGAGCATTGGCGTACGAAGCCAGAGGTCCCGAGTTCGATTCCCGTGTCCAGGTGTCATTTTTCAATTTTCAGAAGAAAATATGTTGTTTATACCCAAAAGATTATGTTTTGTTCATTTGGGAAGGTTACTAATAATGGTAATGTTAACTGTTATAATATATTAAAATACTTTTGGTGTCATATTGAGACATTATTTTGGATATTTAGGTTCTTCTGTGAGCTAGGCGGATTTTCTTAATTTTTGTAACTTAACTAGCCTAGATATAGATTAATTTTACAATTTTATTTTACTATCATTGTAAACTTGCTTTCTTATGTGTATAGGCTGTTAAAAATATTTAATTTATCGTTATATGACATAGGGGGAAAAAAGAATCCCAGCCCCAGTGCACACTACTGTACTGGTGGACTATTTAGTGAGCCTGGATTCACAAGGTAAACATGCTTAATTAATAGCTGTATCACACTCGGCAGTTAAAAAATATAATAAACATAAATAATATTACCTCAATTAGTACCCTGTTGTAAATTGGAAAAATGTCAAGCCAGGATTTATCATGGAAGATCCGTTGTGGACGACTGGCATTGTTTTTATATGAACGTAAATAAAACTACCAAGACTTAGAGATAAGCTAATTATAAATTCCACTGTCAATGCGAGACTAAATATAAATATTAAATTACAGAAAACAAAGCATATAATATACAATTAAAAATTAACACTAATTACAAAATATATACTAAGGGGAAAACATTCTTGAAAATAACACAAATGAATTTGAAAATGCAAAATAAGTCGAGAAGAACACGCCAATCTATATGACAAAAATATTTATTGACTTTAAAATGGAGTCAAATACTGGTAATATTTTTGGTGAGTTAAAAACAGTTTTAAAAAAAAATCACTTGATAAATTGGTATTTAATAAATATTAAAATTTATGCTAAAAATAAAAACATTTTCAATACAGTGAGGAATAGAAATAAAGTGATTTTAATTAAAACTAATGCAAAAGAGTCAAATATATTTCGACTGGTGCGAACTTTAGACAAATAATATCTGAGCACCAGACTCTAAGACAGGGGTCTCGTGCGAATGTCGCTACCCACTACCCAAGGAGAGTACAAGATTTTTTATAAACAGGGGGCGGATATAATTAGCACACTTATTAAATTAATCAGATTAAACTCACTTCTATGGTTGAATGGTCTAAGTTGTCACTTTTGTGATATACTGGGACTGTCTATGATGGGGAAGTCAGGGTTAGAATACTGTTTTGGTGTATTGAAGTTTTTTTAACTAAATGTTTTTGCATTCTTCTGTATGCAAATAAAGGTACACTTATTCCAAATTCAACCTTCCTCTTCACAATCATATTAACATAAATAGTTCAAACGCGTACAATCCAAACGCTTAGTGAGTCACGTTGGAAAAAAAAAATATTAAAAAATATAAAATTAATTTGAGAGAAACTTCAAAATGTCAATTGATATTATGATACATAGCCAACTGACTAATTAACCATTTTGGCCTTAAGAAATTCAAAATTCAATGGCCGCTAGAATGCAAGCTCGCTGTTCAACCCTATCCTGAGACACCTCCATACAATCCCTAACCTGACACCCCAACCTCCTTCTAATACATTTCCACGCTACCCTCCCATCGATATCTCATTCTATCAAGGGTCTCGTATCTTCAGGTTTCCCAACTAACATGTTGTGCACACGTCACATGACCTCCCCTGTGCGCCTTGATTATCTTAATATATTTGAGGATGCGTAAAAGTAATGAAATTCTTCATGATATGTCTTTCTGCATTTTCTTGCTTGTCTATCCCTCTTAGACCCGTACATCTTTATCAACACTTTGTTCTCAACAGCTCTCAATTTATTCTCTTGGTACTCAGAGACCACGCTACAAATCCTTGAAGAACAACAGGTATGATTATGGTTTGTATATTCTCAGTTTAATGTTTAGATACAGAAGACAAGACTATAACAATTTACAAACCGAATAATAGCCTGCATAGACTCTGCTTTTGGGCATATATATATAAAAACATTTAAATTCACAATTTTAACTCATTTATTGTTTGTTTTATTTTGCGAATCTACGAAACAGTTTTTATACATTACCAAAATAAATCTTAGTAAGTATATGAAGTTTCTTCGTAAAACAGAAGCCATTTGCAAAAGTCTTAACTTTTGAACGCAGCCTCCTACAAAAACACACCCTCATCCACATTGTTTTGAAGCGAAGCATCGGAATAGCAGGTAAAAAAAACACTAATTAAAATGCATGGAGTATAAATGAGATTAATTAGAAAGTGTGTGTGTGTTTTGGCGGATATGAGAGAGCCACAGTTGACAGGATGACTTAGTATGACCTCCATGGCGCATTGAGGCTTGGATGTGTCACAACCATTGATCAATGTTCACAACAATATTATTCTAAGAGAAAGATCGTATTAAGATGTGGTTTAAGGGAGAGCACGTTAAGGTCCGTATATTCACGGTTTTTATAATAAAAAACGTTTTGTCAAAAAGAAATGCTTCAATAGATAAATTTTGTTTAACTAACTCAACAGTCCTTGAATATATATGGCCATCGCGGTATTAGACCAGGACTTATTCCCCACCCCGCAATCCCCCTTCATTTATATTGGCCAAAAAACCAAAGTTTTTTTACTGTAAAAACTGTGCTCGTCTCCACCACGCCAACATTTTTCCAACATTATATATATATATAAGTTTCAACTCAAAACTATCTGGGGCTTGTGTTAAGATAATTAATAATAATAATAATAATAATAATAATAATCGACTTTAATGGCGAAGTTAAGGCTACCGCCTTTTCTTACACTTAACCAATACAATTAAAATGAAATTTAACAAAATGACATATTATATAAAAACACACAAAAAAGGTATAAAAACTAGAGCTAAGATACACAAGGATTATGTAATATGAAAACGCACGCACGCGCGCGCGCACACACACACACACACACACACACACACACACACACACACACACACACACACACACAAGGTGTGATTACGTCTAATACTCCTCAATCTCACGGATGAGCTTCCACACGCAGCTTATTTGCGACTTTTCGCTTGAAACCATTCAATTCTAATTTCTTTACATCGTTGGTTAGGGTATTTCATGAACGAGAAGCTGAAACAGTGAAAGAATTTGAGTAATGATTGAAATTATGAAGGGGAATGAATAAAGTTGAGTTTTCTTGCGATCGAGTATTGAAATTATTATTAGAGTTGAGTGAGTGTAAACGTGAAGAAAGGTATTGTGGGAAGTTGGAAGTCAATAGTTTCTTTATGATGGTCATCGAGTGTAGAGTTCGTCTTTCTTTAAGTCGTAGCCAAGTTAGTCTCTTATAGTATGGGGAAATATGATCACGTGACCGGAGGTCGAATATTAATCTAACACATGTGTTTTGGAGTCTTTGTAGTCTTGCCGCAAGGTCAGTTGTCAGGTCATTATAATATACTACATCACAATAGTCGAAAAGCGGGAGGATAAGGGATTGGATAAGAGTGGATTTAATATTCATTGGTAAACATTTTTTCAGGCGCTTAAGTGAGTGTAAGGCAAAGAACACTTTTTTACATATTTGTTTCACATGATTATTCCATGTTAGGTTTTCATTTATATGTAAACCAAGGTTATTAACAACCGGCACAAATGGAATTGGGCTGTTATTTAAATTTATTTTCTGTACAGATGTGAAACTCAATGTGGATAATAATTTTTTTGACCCTATAACAATAGATCGAGATTTCTTAGGATTGACATTGAGACCATTTTGTAGTGACCAATTATGTGTTGCACTTAAGTCAGCATTCATATTATCCACGGCACTATCAATATGAGAAAGAGAGGATGATAAATAAAGTTGGAAATCATCGGCATATAGATGATGTTGAGAATGTTGCAAACATTTTGGGAGATCATTTATAAACATCGAGAAAAGGAGAGGGCCAAGGACCAAACCTTGTGGCACTCCAGATGTCACTGAACGCCATGTTGACCGAGTGTCACCTATCATGACGCATTGTTGGCGGTCAGTTAGGTATGACTGCATCCATTGAGCTGAACTTACTGAAAAATGAAAGTTTGTTTGTAATTTAGCAAGAAGAATATCGTGGTTAATGGTGTCAAAAGCTTTACTAAAGTCTAACAGTGCCAACAGCGTCAACTGTCTTCTATCCATGGCTAATCTTATATCATCAGTTAGATTTATGAGTGCTGTGGTAGTGCTGTGATGGGGTCGAAACCCAGATTGGTAATTGTCTAGCAGCTTGTGATGATTTATGAAGCTATAGATTTGTCTGTGTACGATATATTCAAAGGCTTTTGATAGCGCTGGAAGTATACTTATAGGTCTATAATCTGTTACTGAAGAGGTTGGCAAAGGGGTTTTAGGGATAGGCCTTATTAATGCAGATATCCACAAAGATGGAAACATTCCTACTTGTAGAGAATGATTAAAGATATCTCTTATAGGGTTTAAAACATAAAAAAGTATTTTTTTTTATAAATGTAATTGGAATTTGGTAATTTCCTTGTGCATTTGTTTTGATTCGCTTAATTGACTGTACAGCATCTGCTAGCGATACTGCATGAAAATTGAATTTATTATGATTTGAGAACTGAGACACTAAGTTAGAGTCCTATTTTTTTGAACGGGATCAATTAAATTAGGAGTATTCACAAAATGAGAATTAAGATCATCAGACGATATGGGGATATCAGTGTTACCAATACGTTTGTATCCAACACCTAATTGTCTAAGGTCTTTCCATAAACCTTTAGGCGAATAGCTATGTGATAATAAGTTATGTGTATATAAAAGTTTAGCTTTGCGCACGTCCTGTGTACATCTATTTCTAAGTAATCTATATTTCTCAAATAATTCAGATGTTATGTGAGGGTTGTTTTTACGTGATTGTTTAAACAGTCTAAAGGCAGCATCTCGGTGGGACATTTGTTCTCGTATATTCTGAGTCAACCAATGGGCAGGTGGTCTAGTAACCCGTTTTGTTTTAATAGGAGCCTGTCTTTCCAACAGTCCGAGTATAATTTCATTCAAACAATTCAACTTTTCATCAACATTATTTAGAGCTAGTACATTTTGCCAAGAAATGGATGAGGCATCTTTAATTAGAGAATCCTCATCCAAGTTTTTGAGGCTTCTAGCTTTAATTATTTTAGGTTGAAATTTAGGAATGTTGAGAGAATAGGATATAAATATTAAATCATGATGTGAGAGGCGAGGTGCAGCTATCTGTCCATGATTCAGTACTTTGTCTGGATTAGAGGTCGCAATAATGTCGAGCCAAGTATGTGAGCTAGATGTATGATGTGTTGCGTCAAGTGTACATATAGTTAAATTACACGAAATCAACATGTCAATAAGTTTAAATTTATCAGGCGAGTGTGAGAATAGATCCGTGTTGAAATCTCCCATGATCACAACATGGTCATAATTAACGATATGAATCATTATTTCAGTTTCAAATGCTGTCATATCCCCAACTTTAGGTGGTTTATAAACTACAACTAGCAACATTTTTTGTGTTTGTATAACTATCTCTAAAATAAGAAACTCTGTGGAGGCACTATAAGGGCCAGGAGATAAAGAAAGTACACTGTAGTTTACATCACTTCGAACATACATTGCCACTCCCTCACCTCTTTTCTGTTCACGATCGTTTCTAATAAGATTATAATTGTCCAAGTGGACAAGTGAATTAGGAAGGGAGGGGACAAGCCATGTTTCTGAAACTAAAATAGCGTGAAAGTTAAGGCAGGGCGTACACCAACGAAACTAGTTTCATGAAACCAGTTTTATGAAACGTGAAACTTAAGTTTCATGTTTCATAAAACTGGTTTCATGAAACGTGAAACTTAAGTTTCATGTAACTATTCAACGTTAAAACAGATAGATGCGGACACAGAGTTTCACGCAACTATAGTTTCATACGATTGCGCAACCGTGGTTTTATGAAACTCGCCAGAACGGTTTCAGGAAGGATAGTTTCATTTGAACTACAGCCAAGACCAGCAGTGTGCAAGTGTTATTCCTTGACAATGGCAAAAGAAGACACCATTTATAACACCAAATTGGTAGAAGCTATTGAAAAACATCCGTGCTTGTACGATTACAATTTAAAGGAGTAGGAGTGCTCCTAATGCCATCCTGTAGTTAGTGTCCTTCTTCGTTATTTGAGGGCCGACTTTAGACACCAAGTGCTCAAAAGCTGATTTACTCATTCTATAAAATCTTCTAAATTTATCAGGGTCTGCACACAATTCTTTGGCTACTATATAACTGCAGTGTCTCCTATCAGATATAAGAGGATGAACCCAGTACCTTAGCTTTCTTTTTTTATTTCGAAACCACCACCAAAGTACAAACACATCCTCATCATCTGACATCTTGACTGAAACTGAATAGTTTCGTTTCACCTGTTTGCGTGCAGATGTGAAACTGATTTCATGAAACTAGTTTCGTTAGTGTGCGCCCTGCCTAAGAGTTGAAAAAATATCCCGGAATTCCTGAACATGAGCAGGTAAAGATTGTGCATTCACGTGTGAGAGTTGTAAGGCTCGAGGGTCGGAGGAAAGAAATCCCTTCAACAGTTCGCTCATTGTAAGGGAACAAACAGCGGGCAAGGAGGGGAGAGGGTCTGTGTCACAGGTGTTGATTGAACAGAGTTCTTGGAAGTGTACACTAGTTGGAGCTAGTGGTGCCAACGTTTGAACCTTACTCATAATATAAGAAAATAAAATGCAATAAAAGCATGCAAAAACTCACCCAAGTAACCGAGGAAATTCAGAGACGCACACACACGCACACAAGCATACAGATTAAATTTAAACATGATAAATGATAACAATGACAACAACAATAATAATAATTACCATTACCATTATAATCATTATTACCATCATTATTATAAACAATATTATTGAAAATAATATGAATAGTGAAAATAAAAATATAATAAAAAGATAACAAAAGTGAAATAAAGAAAGTGTTTCAGACACCCACACGCCACGGCAACATGATGATCACACACGTATTAGTTAGATTGTTAATTAAGTGTTCATGTTCGGGCCTATGCTGTTTATCTCACAAAATGTGTATGTTCTCCATCTGACGAAGTGTATTGATGTACACTCGATGACCTTGATCCCCCAGGATAACTATTCTCCCGTCCTGTGTCCAGCATTGCCGAATTCCATATTTATCCCTCGCTGCCTTGAGGATTTGCCGTCTCATGGACGTGAGTGACTCCGTTATGAGAATGGAGGTGCTCTTAAGGGCTTTCTTAGCTCTGAAAACAAGCGAACGTGGTTGGTAGCTTGTGAATTTAACTATAATAGGCCTTCTACCCTCCACCAGAGCCTCCGCGGATGTTCTCTTTGGCTTGCCTATTCGGTGACATCTGTCAACATCACGAGCCTCCATATTAACATTAAGGGCCAGTTTCACAGTCAGATTGAGTACGCCTCAAGTGCGGCGCTATACTAAATACAAGACGTCACCTACCTGAAATTGAATGGAATGGGCCAGTTTCATATGCGAAACTGGCCCATTCCATTTTGGTCTAGGTAGGTGTCGTCCTGTATTTAGTATCGACTCGCACTTTAGGCTCACTAAATCTGACTATGAAACTGGCCCTAAGTCGTGTCTCAAATATCCTTAAATCTTCAGTCCTCACGTCCTCGCCTGGTGTTTCTGGCATTCCATGCACGAGCAAACAGTTTCTTCGGCTGTATTGTTCAAGATCGTCGAGTTTATCCTCTTGAAGCATGACTTTTTTGTTTAGATCTGAGAAATCATTTCTCAAGTGATCAATTTCCTTTTTAAAATCACTTTTAAAATTTCTCAATTTCAATTAGAATTGATCCACTAGCTTCGTGAGTCGACCCAATAGTTTAAGTCACTCCACTATTCACCCGGGTCTCAAGGCTGTGAATCGTAGCGTTCACACCTGCTTTGAACTTCTCAAATCTTTCAAGTACACTTACTTTTCATAGTTGGCGACATTTATACGTGAAACAGATTTTATACACGAACAATAAAACAAAGTCGTTAGAACTTTACTAAAGCTGTAATTAAATTAAATAAACAACACTTGGCAAACGTAATTACTTAAGGCTGTATGAAATATAACAAAGATAGTTAATTATTATTAATAATGAATGCAGTTGTGATATTTTTGCCGGAGCCGCTACAGACACGCTCTACTCACTTTCCACCATCTTGTCTTCGGGTGGGAAGTGTAATTAAATATAGATGATAGTTTTAAATATGTTCTTGAGACATGTAGGCCTCTAAAGAGCTTTATATCTAATAGATAAGGCAATATAATATATTGCATATAACTTTATGTATGAAATAAACAAAAAAACTCCATGGTGTCAGCCCACAATCGAGCCATACCGACCGAGTGGCCGCCGTCTATTGGTGAAGATAGTGCCAACTTCTGCATATAGAGTGTGTCATGTGGTCAGCACAACAAACTCTCCGGCCGTTAATATCAGTTTTCTAGACCGGAGCCGCTACTTTTAACTCTATTAGCCCCTCATTTGTTCTCACAAGTTTGAGTTGACCCCGTTCAGGTGAAGTTATTATTTAATAGATCACAGTAATTTATAAATTTCCTTTTTACCATCTCTTCATTAAAATTGTTTGACTGACCTTTTTTTATACTTGAAAACCCTAAAACATTTTAGGCAAAGTTAATATTTAGTAAATTAATATATATATACTATATCTATATATATTGTTTACATATAGTATATATATAATATGTATATGTCTGGTTCCTCATCCTTCTATGTTTTATTCTCTATTTCATTAATTTGTACAACTGTATATTTTTTTAAGGTCCTCGTCGACCCTTTAGAGACGACAAGACGGGTTTTTGTATTATTTTCCGGGTGGGCACCATTACATCGCATTTCCATTACATCGCATGACCATTACATCGCATTTCGGAACAAAT
The DNA here is from genome assembly GCA_033556935.1 of Timema podura. Taxonomy (NCBI): domain Eukaryota; kingdom Metazoa; phylum Arthropoda; class Insecta; order Phasmatodea; family Timematidae; genus Timema; species Timema podura. The sequence continues at coordinate 52,723,899 of JAVRXN010000007.1, read as the reverse complement.
ACATTGCAGGTCCATCACATCGCATTTCCCCCACCTCTCTACACACAGCTAACCCTACTCTGACGTACAACTAGAGATGACTTGTTGCAAGGATAGTGTGCCTGACTCTCAACTCTAATTTCCACTTTGTTGATAAGGCTAGTTGCAAGGATAGTGTGCCTGACTCTCAACTCTAATTCCCACTTTGTAGATAAGGCTAATTACAAGGATAGTATGCCTGACTTTCCCCTCTAAAGCCTAGTTTATATTGAAACACAACATGTTGGCCAACATGATCCCAACAAGTTGTGTTACAATATTAACGTATTCCCAACTTATTGGTGTTTGGAGAGTCGGTCAAAGAAAAGAGTTGTTTTGGATCATTTGTTGGAGATAATAAACGACCAACCCAACATGTTGGCCGAGTTGGGAGGTTCTGCGCATGCGCTATCTAGTTGAATGAGTCTCTAACATGGTGAGGCACGTGTTTTATTTTCATATTAGTTTAACTTTTAAAATCGGGGATTGCATAATTTTGGGATAATTGAATGGAACAAGGTTAATACAGTTAAGAATTAAATAGCCAAAGCTATTATTTATGCTTTTAGTGAGGATTACTCCATCTAGATATCATATTCTGAAAATTGAAAAATTACACCTGTACATGGGACTCGAACCTGGGACCTTTGGCTTAGTACGCCAATGCTCTAACCACTCAGCTATCCAGGATTCGTCCCATGCCCAAGGTCATTCTTCACTCATATTCTAAGGTAGAGCCTATGATGGACGTGCGGAAATCGTCAGCTACAAGTGTGTGATTATATTAATATCACGAGCTATCAGATAACGCAGCCATCTTCGACTCGGTAGTTGGCTTATTGCTGCCATTTGTACATATATTATAATTGTACGAGATTGCATATTAAGAATTAAATAGCCAAAGCTATTATTTATGCTTTTACGATTTCCGCACGTCCATCATAGGCTCTGCCTTAAAATGTGAGTGAAAATGACTCCGGGCACGGGACGATTCCTGGATAGCTTTAGAGTTGAGAGTCAGGCACACTATCCTTGCAACAAGTCATCTCTAGTTGTACGTCAGAGTAGGGTTAGCTGTGTGTAGAGAGGTGGGGGAAATGCGATGTGATGGACCTGCAATGTATTTGTACCGAAACGCGATGTAATGGACATGCGAAGTAATTGTATATATACGCCCCTTCAATCCTATTGGTTGTACGTCAGAGTAGGGTTAGCTGTGTGTAGAGAGGTGGGGGAAATGCGATGTGATGGACCTGCAATGTATTTGTACCGAAATGCGATGTAATGGTCATGCGAAGTAATGGACTTGCGATGTAATGGTATACACCCTATTTTCCCGTCCATGAAACTATGGATAACTTATTAACAGCCCGTCAGGGCGCCACATGTCTTCTTATTTATTTGTAATTATAATGTCCAGTAGCGATCTACGATCTCTGGGGCTGGTGTTCGGATAACTTATTAACAGCCCGTCAGGGCGCCACATGTCTTCTTATTTATTTGTAATTATAATGTCCAGTAGCGATCTACGATCTCTGGGGCTGGTGTTCGGATAACTTATTAACAGCCCGTCAGGGCACCACATGTCTTCTTATTTATTTGTAATTATAATGTCCAGTAGCGATCTACGATCTCTGGGGCTGGTGTTCGTTATTTGTATTTCTCTATGTTCAATGTTTTACATGTAAATAACTGTTCATTGTTGCAAAAGATAAAAACCAACCACACAAACAAACATAATATGTATATATACATACCATACCAATATGCTATTTTAATGGTAAAAAGGTGTAATTAGTTAGTTCATTATTTTATAAAGAGCTACTACAGATTACTAAATAAAATCAAGAGCTCTAACATCCTCACTTCGTTGTTCCTCGAGGCAACCACTCACGCACCCATGCACTTTAAACACCTCCTGAATTTGAAGCTCAAGTAAAGGGCTGAGGGGTGGTATTTAAGGGGTTAAACTACCACCCAATCTTCAGGAGCAAGGGGTGCTAAGTGAGGTTGAATGGCGAGGGAGAAAGCCTGGATTGAGATTATGTGCCAAACAAACAATTCATGTCTCACAATCCACAAAATGTTGAATATTACTAAGTCAAATTGAGTAGCTATACAGTGGACCTACATTTGTTAGAAAATATTTTGGAGTTTATATTAAACTGAAATCTTAACAAGACGAGCCTTTTAATATAACGTACAATAACTTTATTGTTTTTTTTTCTAAAAAATGTTATAAATGTTTAATACATATTAACTTAATTTAAATAAATATTTTATGAAAGGGGTTTGCATTAAAAAATGAAAATTAAATTAATAACTATTAATTAAATATCAAAATTAAGGCCACGCTTCAGTTAGCAACAAACGTTCTCAAATCTTCAAGCCTCCAGATTTTTAGAATTTGGAGGGCCCTGATATTTTTTTGTGAGTTCAATAATTCTGTCAGCCTCCCTGACTCCACTGAAGAAAGCACCCTGGGTTGTGCTATGATACCCGGGGCAAGTAGCCTCCCCGGCGAACAGTAATAATGGTGGAACATCCCCACACTCCCCGGGGATGGGCGCCCCAAGGTCACATTGGTGCCCCACTGTGGACCTTATACCCATGTAACTGCAAGACCCACAGAAATACGGGTCCATGTACCAGGCCGACCTCATGATGGTGTTGGGGTACGGCAGGCAAGGGTTGCCAGTAAACCTTTTAAGGATGTGCGTGATTCGCTCCGCCACTTCTTCATTAGATGATTTTTCCATGACAACCGACTCAGGGCCTCCTATCCATGCGCACAGCACGTGCTTACTGCCAGCCACAGGCTCGATGTGAGTAATCCCTTTCGACCAGTCGGACCTCCTTGCCAGCTGATCTGTGGACCAGCCAAGCCTCACGATACCGTCTCTAGACACCCAGAATGGTTTTTTGTACTCAAGAAAAATCTTGTCCATGCAGCCATAGCCAAGCCTGTCAATGGCGATCCGTTTATCATCTGGGAGCTCGGGACAAAACAACTGTTTCGCGGTGTTCTTGAGGACTCCTAACGACGCGGTCACGATGACGTAATCGCACACGTATTCCTCGCCGTTGAAACACTGCACCTTTGCGCGAGGGCCCGCGGTTTCTTCCGGGTCCCACATGATGCACTTCACTGGGGTGCAGTACTTGACACAACACTCAGGTAGATCGCGGAGTAAAGGCGCTAAAAGACCGATGTGGCCTAAAGGGACTCTCACGTTCCCTCCAGGGATGACGATAGAGCTCCCGTAGTGATCGGCGGAGACGAGGGAGAGGTCGTCACCTATCTGTGCCCTTAGGGCGTTGGCTAACCCATTCATTACTCTGGACGCGTCGTCCCGGTCGAAATCGGGGAACCGGGAAAGCTCCTGGTCTATATGGCTGGCGAGGAACTCTCCCAGCGACACGTGCTGCTTCGCGTTGTTGTCGGACGTGAACAGATTGATGGCTAAGTTCTTGATGAGGTGGAACGCCTTGGTGGCGGCTATGGAGACGGCAAGGCTCACCGCTCGACCGTCAGTGGTGTAGAAATATCCGGCGCTGTCGTCGGACCGGTGGAGAGGGGTGTGCAGCAGACCCTCCTGAGTGGCGAGGGAAAACATGGGGTTACCCGCGCACGCGCCGTGGATCCACTGAGAGCCCAACTCCACGCTGGAATCGTTCAGCCAACAGGAGTGGATGCGGCCGCCAGGTCTAGAGCAACACAATCGCTACTTAAGATTTACATTTCGGTCATCAACCATGAGATATGCTTTCCAAGCAGGATAAAAGCCTGTTTAGATGGTGGTGTGTATTGGGGGACTAGCACACAGCGGGCTTAGCAAGCCATGTCTCCCATCTTCATCAATAGCGCAATCAGGAATTTACTTTGTTGAGATCAGCTTCGGTGGTCGATGGATATAACGCGTCTATTGATCTCTATAATATAATTGGATAGACATACACATACACATTGCTAAAGACAAAAGCGTGACGCTTAAGTTTATCGTCTGCTACACTGTGTGGGGACAGATTTAACGGTTTATTTCAATGTTCTTATGCGAAAACATGTATCTGATGAATAAAAGTGTTATTGTTTGAAAATAATGAAGTATTATATCACACTTTACTGAAGAAAGATTTAAACTAAAAGATATACATTTCAGTTTTACAGGTAATACTGTACAAATATGAATAAAATCTGTTAACATATTTAAATATGTAGTTATCATCAATGTTGTTTACAGTCTGCCAAGACTACACTTAGATTTAATGTTGGTTATCAGCTTTTATATTGGTTTCGAAAACCATTTTATATTTAAAGTTCTATAAATATAATAAATAAGGTACGGTATCTTAAAACTCGATTATATTTGTTTGAATGACATACTTTGTGTAGAAGTCTTACGTTCAAATGATAATTTAGGTTATAGGCTTACAGGAAGTACGGTATCTACTAAACCACGAATTTAGTAATAATCCCAATCTTTAAGGCTTTATTTCGTACCAGAATACTATCATATATATATATATATATATAGGTAGTATAAACGTCCATTTAGAACGGAAGTAAAATTTTCCTTCTGGAAGGGCTTTTATCCTATCTAAACACAACTATAGGGTAGGATTCTGGTACGAAATAAAGCCTTACAAGTGAGCTTCCTTCAAAAATCATCGTGTATATTAGGTTACATAAACTTATTGAAAGAAAAACTAACCAATTTCGAGCTTTGATATGCTCTTCAAAGCTTTTACTAACATATTTATTTCCTTTAACTAATCACACATTGATTTATCTCATATATTCAATCAAATTATTGAACGATTTTAAAATGCCACATTGCCTTGTATTGGTGTAAGAGAGAGAAAGAGATACCCGAAAATTTATTTCTCTTCTATACAATGGTATGCAGACGACAGCTCGAAAATTTCAGCCACAGATGTCCACCCAGTTATATTATAGAGATCAATGAACGCGTCTCTCTCGCAATAGACTGGACTCCCGATGACCTGGAGATTGGGGATCAAATCCAGTTCTAGTGTACTCAGGGTGGTTTTTCATAAACTGTTTTACACTCTCTCTTTATCTATATCTCCACGTAAATGTGAGTACAAATCCTCTAAAATTCGACCTTCCTCATTCCTGACACATTAGTGTGAATAGTACATTTGCGTATAGCCCGAACGGATAGTAAGAAGTGGTGCTAATAATAACAACAATAATAATAAGCACTTTAGTGAGGGGTCAAGCTATTATCTCTGTATTAATCTTTCAACAGGAAACCTAAAGGGTACCTATTATTAAAGTATACGGTAATATAATGGCAGCGTTTGGATATTAATAGAAAATAAACGTAAAACCGGAAGGGCCGTGTGAAAGTCGCTTTTAAAATGTGAAGTTAAGCTTTAAACATGCGAAGTAGAGTCTAAGGTGATGTTGAGGACAAGATTTTTGTATTTGTTAAATAATTTACATGTTTTTTTTAAAAAATATCCATTAAGTGCATCTTAGTAAAGACAAATATTTAGAGAGGAAAACAAAATCACGTGAGGTTATTTTATGCTGACACAAATGCATTTAACTATTCTTGTGAAGTATATGTAATTTAATCACCAGTTGGTGTTAAATTACTATTTAGTAGGTGTTATAAAAATAACTAAATGTTGAAATATGTCATATTTAGTGTGATATTTCAAATACATCGAAGTGTTTTGTTTGTGTTTTGTCAGCATTCGAGCTGTACGCATGTTCATGTAGGCTACTAATTATGATACTATGTGATAGATGGATTAGGTTGGATTTATAGGAAGTGTGCCCACAGTTGAGTAGAAAACTATTATTATTATTATTATTAGCACCGCGTCTTACTACTCGTTCGGGTTATACGCACTTACGCTAATGTGCAATGGTAGGGTGATTGTGAGATGAAATGGAGGACCTACAGTTTAACGTGGAATCCGAACCACGGTGGAGGCCTGGCATTCCTCACATTCACAAGTTGTAATTAATAAACATCTTGTCAGAGGTGAAGGAAGGGTTTGGCAATCAGATAAATCTGTGCCGGGACCGAGGATTGAACCCCGGACCCTCAGCACAGAAGTCTGACACCTTACCCCTAGACCACCAGGTCACCAATGAGTAGAAAACGGTTTATCAAAAACGCCTAAGCGGGATTCGAACCCCAATCTTCATTTTTTTCAGCAGTTTGAGGGTGACGCCTAAGAACATTCGACCACCCAAAGAGGGTGAAGTTTTCTTCTTCCTTCGAAATGTTTCGAAGATGCAAAGGTTATCGTGGTTACCGAAGTCAAAGTGTAAGGAGATCGATTTGCCCTTCGACTTTGACATCTCTAAACTTCGTACAGCCTCCTAAAGATAAGAAACACATTGCCCTTTGCCTATCTGTGGCCTCCAGGATGGTAAAGTTCCTAATGCCGCATTTGGTGAGTCGGTGTGCCGCGGAGAGTCCCGCCAACCCTGCTCCTATGATGGTTACGCTTGGCTCCTGAACGCAGGGGTCCAAGATGGAGGGATCGATCAAACAGGCCCCTAAAGGTTTCTTCTCTCCGCAGGCCTCCATTTTGGGACAGATGGTCAGATCGCTCTTGTTACTATACACAACAGAGGAACGTGAACTGCCTGTTAGTTGCATAGAACCAACGAGGGGAATGTTGTTATTTACTTAACATCAAACTTCCAACAGCCTTATTGAAATAGAGTAAATATTGAAACAAACCCGTATCCAATAAATGCTACAACCCAATATCATATACTTTCTCATCGATTGTAATTAAGAATTTAAAAAAATAAAAAGCGGCTATCCTCAAATAATTTTTACTATAAATAACATTTTATATTGAATAATACATCATGCATAGTACATAATATTGACCACTCTTCAAGTATATACTGTATTTTGAACAAATTTCTTTTAATATTAAAAAAACTAGTTGTAAAATAACCTCAACACTATAAACGAATTTTATAATAAGAAAATGCGTTCTTATTTATCTTTTAAATTCATTAAAGCTATTTTAAAATATTTACAATTTTCAAAATCCAGTTTATATGAACTATTCTTAAAACAATATTTCTCTGAAAGTCAACACAACCTATACAGCAGGCCTGGCCAACACGTCGATCGCGGCATTATTTTTGGTCGATCGTTAAATGTTTCGTGAGCGAGAAATGTTCAAATAATCGATTATGGTACCGTACGCTTATTTTATATCCGAACGATCTTTGGCCGTCTACGTTGATATTAAACAGAGTTACGACACACGACTGATATAAGGCAGAGCAACACAGGCATGGCGAAAAACAATACATTTCAGGGCTGTGTACTATCTATGACTTGGGATAAGAGAGTTGAGGACCCTCATGAGACGTGGGATGTATCAGATCAGTGGCTTGGTGTTTAGCAAATGCGCTGTGCTTTTTAAGTTAGTTTGGTTCATTCCTAGTTCAACTGCTTTTACTAATGTGTTTGGTTTCTCATAACATTAATAAGGGCCAGTGTCTTACCCTCACACTGCATCTTGTAACATTAATAACAGCTAGTGTCATATGTAGTGAAATAAGAAATGAGTGCTTCTAAAAAGAGTAAGACTTGTAATTTTCCCAAAGAATGGGGCTTAGTTACTTCTTTCTTGCGATAAAAACAAATGTTGTTGCGTAATTTCTAATGCTTAAGTGACAATACCTAAGTGCCATTTGGACTACCCACTCAATAGTGAAATTAGAAAACTCAACTTGAAAAAACTTAAATTCAGGTTGTCGACACAAAAACTTGGTTCGTAAAGCTAGCCTTACATTGTTCAAAGTAGTCACCTTCTTGCAAAGAAATGTAAACCTTTTAATGATGGTGAATTTATTAAGGACACGTTTTTAGAAATAACAGATGTACTTTTTGAACATTTCAAAAACAAGACCGAGATTAGAACTGCTTTTCAAGACCAATAGTTATTTAAAAATATTTCGATGCGGCGAATTGAAAATATGAGTGAACAATTGCAAGCCGATATAAATGATGTAACTGCAATGCCTTCTCTCCTTCTTCTTGGTTGAGACTGGCCCTGTCACAACACACATCAGAGTTCATTATCTTAAAATTTCAATAATTTCGTTCTTTGTAGACAGTATTTTTGTATTTAATCTCTATATGAAGATTTTTTAAAAATATTGATGGTATTAGAGAGGGGATGTAGGCCTTTGTAGCTCGTGGTTGGTCTTATCGAAAAAAGTAGATCGCGAAGCAAAACAAATGGGCCAGGCCTGCTATACAGTATTATTGATGGCCTATTTTAAAACACTCTCAATATTCATCTTGAACAAAATTGTTAGCCATTTTTTAAATATAGGTCTATTGTATTTTCAAAAATTTGAATACTAATAAATTAGCCTTAAATTTAGGATTAGAATTAAATTCACTATTTCAACTCTAGGTATGAATATATGTAATCTAAATGTCAAATTTGAACAAAATTCGTCAAACTGTTTTGGCTGTAAATCAAGGTACAAAACGACGGAATTGCAAGACCCACTTATTTGAGTTAGATGCATTTAAAACATCAAAATTCGATTTAATTTCAATGATTTTGATAGATAGTATAAAGTATTATATTTATAATGGATTGACACTATATATTTAGTTTAGGGACACATAGCTATGGTCTTACGGACTATAAAGATTCCGAGCTTACAGAAAGTCTAGATGAGGCTTAAGGCTTCATTCGTTTAATAGAGTAGATTGCTGGTTATGAGGTGGTCTGGGTGTTTTTTCAAGAAATATTTATCATTCTCCCTCCAAGCAAGTGCGTGTTCATATCCTATAATATTATCTTCCTCATCCGTAACCCTTCACATTCTTTAAATTTAAAAATGACTTACTCCATGGCTTTCGGAACTAGGAACACTGTTACAGAAAAATTGAGCAAAGAGGAACATCTTTGTCCACTAAAGAGCATCAGAATCAAAATAATTTTCAAAGACCTGAATTAAAAAGTTTACATATTTGCTTATTGCTCAGAAATAATACGTTTAAAAATATATTTCAAATAAAAGATTTGTATCCTTAATAATAATACAACTTTACAATCAGTTTTTTATCTCAAATAGTAGTGGAGAAATAATGAAAATTGAAAAATTTATCCCATGTAAAGTACCCTCATATTATTTTCATAATAAATTGAGAGTTTCCATCTTGTTTATAATGATGAACAGTGTATAGATAAAAATCTTAATAAAACTCGTTAGAATAAATTTCGAGAAAATAGATTTTTTCACTTTTTGCCCTTATTTTTTGGGTTAGATATCTAATTACAATAACTATTAAGGGGGACCTTATTAATACCCCAGATACCAAGTTTTAGCCAAATCGGTAAAATAGTTCCGGCTTTAGTCTGAGGTACAGACAGCATTGCGAAAACAACTTTTTTTTTTTTGTTTCAGGGGGGGTCATGAAACGTCGAAATTTATCAAAATCTCGAATTCGATTTTTTTGAGGATCACTTTTTCTCCGAGGTGTCGAGAGAAAGTAAAAAATAAAAACCTAGAAATTGTGGCATGGCTTTAAGCCACTGAATTACGGATCCTTCAGACCACAAATCGTGTCGATTCGAGTGAAACGTAGATTGTCATGATGTCTTACTTGTTGAACACATCAATCACTTCATACAGAGTTTCCACAAGCCTATGCTACCAACCAGGTGAAATTTAAACTTACGCGAGATTTCTTACGTATCGTTTACATTTCAGGGGAGAAAGGAGACATTTTATAAGACGAGACATTTAAAAAAAAAACTAAAATTTTAAAATGTTTAACTTAAAGCTCTTAGTGTCCTATGACACATTTCTAAGGAAACGAATAACAATGAAGTTATATTTTTCTTGGAAATGAAACAACTATTTTATTTATTTGTATGGTTTTTCAAGTTATTTCATACTAAAAATACCTATTTTATTTAATAATAGAACGATATAATTATGAAACATGAAAATTTCACTATATTGAAGTTGTTCTTGAACTATGGGCGGTTTATTTATATAATAATGAATCTAGTTGTAATGTGTGATTATTTGAACAATCCCAGGTTAAGTACAAAATATGTTTACAATTAAGGTCGGTGCAGAAACATAATAACTCGTATTTTAAGTAAAAATGTATTATCACTTATCTGTGATTGCTGGTATCTTACCTCTTGAACTACAAGATGTTTTAATAGTCAGTCAAAACTTTGAGGATAGCTAATATTGACAAATATTTTATTTATTTGTTATAACCAGATTTATGGATTTTATAGAGGTTTAAATGGTGTAGGCCTATACAGAAGTACCCGGGGTAACCGTGCAGTGAATTTTGTGGCTACCCCGGATAAAGTTTTTCTTTACTTTGAACGGATAGAAATAATCTATTTACTTTAGTTATTTCCGCCCCAGTTTTTAATGAATTAAAAATTCTAGAAAAATAAGTAATTAAAATCTCAGAATCTAGGTGTATAATATGTTTATGCACAGAAATTACTAGTTTCTGCCCTTTGGGTGTGGTAGATATCGGGCAATGATCATGACAGACAGACAAACAAATTATATTGATTAATTCTAGAGTCATAATGAATAAAATACAGTTTGATTTTCACAGGAAGCTCATGTTGCCATAATGTCGGTGAATAAATATTACAATATTATCATCGCATTCACATTCTTAGTCCGTTTAATCAATATTGTAAAGAGAAACTATACAGTAATCCATAAGAAAGTCTTATTTGAAGCTTTTGATAAATTTTTAGATTAGCTTTATAATTTGGTCATCAAATGATTCCTAGAATGTCAAATTTCAGGGTATATATGAGCAAGTATTGAATTCAATATAAATTAAATCTACAAATACTGAACTTATTGTAAAAGTATAGTAACAATTATTTTTTAGAAAGTGTATTGACAAATTGGAATGAAATACCTCCACAAATATTGTATCTATACCACATCTACAGTCGGAGAGGTGGTAGCTGACATCTAGCAGAAAGTACTTTATTGAAAACAATGGCTAGAAGTAACTAATGGCAGCCTATTCGGAAATAATTTATATTTGGCCGTGTCTAATGACATGGGACTTGGCAGCAGCCATCTGCCATATTAAATTGGCTGCTGACACGGTATTTTTTAAAACTAACCAATGACGATAGCGCATTCGCCTTTTCAGTCAATAAGAAACCACGTTTCATTTTTGGCCAATGTACATTAAGCACGTGTATATAAAGGTAGGCGATCATTTGGAATACAGTTGATCGCCATTCCCATTCTTGTATTCGTTACATACGTGTGGTGTTCAGCTGATTTTTATGATTATAAAATGTATTGCCAAGCTAAGTATTATTTAAGTAGTTTATACAACGTGTATCTAAAACATTGCATCAAACTTTGGCAGGATATTGCTTGGGTGAAAATAGAATAATTCCCATCAGCAACCTAGGGTCCATCTTGAATAATAAGGGCGGTATACACCCCTAAAGATACAGCTAAAAACGAATGTTGTGTGAAATATTATGAAAACTGCTTTGGGTATTACAACGAATATTTGTATAGGCTACTACTTAATGGAACTTTGATCATTAATAAACTAAATGTGCTGTTACCGTTACCCACCCACATCATGTAAAAAATAGGGGGTTGTAACACTTTTTTCTGCAATAAAATATGTCAGAGTAAGTATTACCAATTTTGACTTAAGATTACAAAACATGGAGTAAAAATTAACAAAAAAGGTGTCTTGGAGAAACTGTTTAGCTTTCCCCGTTTCCGAGATAATCACACAAGTTTGAGCTCAGAGACAAGTGTGTCTAACACATCCAGCAGCACAGCTATACTGGCTCCCTACCTGGCAGAAATTAACACTTGTCTTTGAAATCAAACATGCATCATCCCTAAAGATTCTAACCATCCCATCTCTCAGAAACTCACCGCCTTCAATAGTCTAGTTCACCGATTATTAAATATCCCACTCAGTAAATCCAACTATAGAACTGAGCTCAACACTATTAAATTAATAGCCACTAACATGGGTCCTTTCACTCCCTCATCTACAAAATCATAAACAAACAAAAAAATTAAATAAGATCGCATAACTTCTCAACCACTCTTACTAATGATAGCCATAACTGTTATAGGAAAAAGGATAAATGGGTCAAATTCACTTACACCGGTCCCGAAACACACCACATCACAAACATTATTAAAAAGTACAATCCCAACCTTGCTTTTTCCACCTACAATACAATAAAGAAAAATCTCAGCAATAGCAATCTAAACAAGAATGATAAATATAATACAAATGGGATTTACATACTTACGGGTGAATGTAATAGTATCTATTTTGGGCCTGGCAGAAATCTTAGATTCCGCTATAAAGAACATATTTCATATTTCGTACACAACAGGACAAAATCAAAATTTGCAGATCATAAAAAAAATCCAACCATCAACCCAAACCAATAGACCAATTCATGGTACCCCTTAATATTTCTCACAAAGGTAGCAAATTAAACACTGCCGAATTTTTTTTTTCATAAAAGCAGCTTTATTCCCAAACAAATCAATCATCAATGAACAATTACAACAATCCAACCAAATTCTTGTAAACTCATTAACACATCTATCTAAAAATATTAAAATACTGTAACCTTTGTTATCCTGCTCTTCCCTCCAGCGTAGTCAATGACCCGAACGAGCCGGAGTCGAGAAGATTAGTTTACCAGTCCCTCATTATTTGTCCTTCTATTAACCTATCCATCCTTGTTCTACTCATTATTTCACATTCATTGTATCAATAGCTATTTCCCAAACCATCAGTTTACACCGTGCTCATGTAAACTCTCGTTGCCTTGGCGCTATTTCGTTAGTCTTTTGTTTTCCCACATATCCTTCTGTTTAAACCACACCCTGATTAGTCTCAATCTATCAGTCGAAACATCACCTTGTGTTCCAGCATAATGACTTTGGTAAGTTTGTTTGTTTACCTTTTTTTTTTAGTTTTAGGATAACGTTATTCTTTGGTTTTTCACTCTATGCAGTCTTTCTAATAGTCTTTAATTTTATTTTACTGTGGCCATGATTATGGTATAATCATACCGAAACATGTCGGCAAGAATTGAATCGGCTTTCTTTTAAACACCGATTAACTGCTAAAGGAGTAATGGGATTAAACAAGAATAAGAATCAGATTATATACTTAAACTAATATTAATTACCAAAGTTTTAATCACAATTCAAGACCTTACAATTACATTCTTTTGTATCACTTTGAAAGACGCTATACATACGAGGTTAATTGTATTTAACTATTCAACATCAGTGTTGGAATGTAAACTATGTGTTATCCTCAATTTTTGATCTAGATATTTTAATCATATTTTAATATTTTATATATATATTTTTTACTTTGTAACCCGGCAAACAACTACCCCATTCCCCAGATCTAGGATGAATTAAAAGGTTGATGTCTGGAGAATAAGGGACATGCATATTGGTAAAGCATAGCCCAGATTTTGATAACAATATAGATAGTTTATTTACCAGCAATAACAATAACAATAATTTACATGGTCTCAAAGGCTAAACTGGTGAATTTTGGCGATTAATCAAATGATAACATATTTAATATATGAGCAAAGCGTTTACTAGTTTGTTACCTAACATATAACATCTCCTATAGTTAACTGGGTGAACCATGAGTAGACAGGTCTCCCCCAATATTGAATTTAGAACAAACAATTCATAATTATACATATCGAACTAAATATTTATGCAATGATAAAAATAAGAGCCTAATGGGCTATTTTAAATGGTTATAAACATTGTCTGATTCACCCCATAAAGGCAGACATAAAAGGGTTAAATTTAAACGTTAATATTGTGCTGATACTTCAAACGACACGAGAGTTTGGCTTGCATAGTTAAAGTCAAACTCGCGCGGGACTATTAGATGTCGACCCAAAGTGGGGAGACGTAAACAATATCCCTACTTGCTAATAAAAGGTGGTATAAAACTCGAAGCAATGTATAGTTATGAAACCTGTCATCTTAAGCAAATGATTTGGAAAATCATCTAAGTCTTTTAAATTACATTACTTTAAATTTATCAAACAGCAAGAGCTACGCTGCATTAATAAATATATCACCTTATAATCCATTAAGTAACCAAAACAAAAAATGGGTGATATAAACAAACACCGATAACCTCAATATCAAGACAATTAAATTCTTATATGCATAACAACAAATTAATTAATGATTGTGGTTATCTTGAATTTTAAGCGACATGACAGACGCTAGCGCCCAAGTGGCGACAGAAATTACTAAGTGATTCATATCTATAATTACTTCAAATCAAAGAACACTTAAGTTAGAAAAGATAGCAACGGCTATGCTGGCAAATATAAAATATTTATGATAATTTAAAGTCCAAATATAAACACGCCATTGTTAATGTTCGTTGACAATTACGTAAAATTGATTGTCCAGATTTTGTCCGAGTACCAGAGAGCACCTTCCTTGGAGCGTCGAAATCAAATAGTCGACTTTGTATACAGAGACGTTGATATATATAGGAACTCGTTGCTAGGGAAGGCTGGTGGGAAATTTGAACACTTGGTCGGTGACGTCACTTAAGCCATCTTGTAGCTAATAGGAGATCACGTACGCCCGTTGTTTACGTCGGCCCATTAGACGTCTTCCATCAACACGTTTTCAACCACACACTGTTTTGATGGTAGAGCAGGTATCGTCCACCAGAGGCCCGGATAGTCACCGTCCACTACTCGAGGGAAATCTTGGCCGACCCATTTCTGTATAACTTCGACCTGGGTGGTCACAACATCTGCTGCGGGTTCACCATAGCTCGCTCGGCCCACTCGTCGAACTAGGACGTGACGGATGTAGGCCCGACGTGGAGGTTGTTCTAGGCAGAAGATACAAAAGTTAAGTGCATGAACAGCTTTAGATTGCAGGGAGTTTATCCTTGTATTATATGGTTTAATATTGTTCTTGCTATAGATCGAGATTACCGTGAACTACAATAGGGAAGAGTATCATTGCAGAAGGATTATTAGTCTCGAGGTGGGTAGTATGAATTCAATAGAGAGTCTATGCGTGAAGGTTAACATGTGGGTGGGCAGTATATTGTAACACAATGTTACAACTTATTGTCAACTTATGGTCTAATAATTGTTGTTGATGATGTCATTGATACATTTTTAAACTTATCATGGCATATTTATGCTTGTTGAAAGCACATTTTAACCGGTTTTTTAACATTAAAATATATCAATATCAACCTTTTAATAATTTTTAACATTTTATTAACTCATCAGTGTATTATATCCTTTCACTTTATATTGCTAATCTTAAGTTTTTATCTAAGTCTTAACCATAATCATTACTGTTCCTTACTCTATTATTATTTAGAATGTTTTCTAAACTGTTACAGAGAATTATCTATCTGTCCCAGTCATAGAAACACCGGGCTTATATCTTATAAAAAGTGGCCATTCAGGATTCTAGGCTTCTATACAGTAGAGACCGGCTTGTTACTAATTAGTATTGCCATAATCATCAAGTTTAACCACAATTAATATAGGCACAAACTACATTACAGATAAAGGTTACTAACAACCAGCAAGCTCTCATGCATCCCAGAAGAGAGTCAAAAATGAACATCTAACAGGGCACGGGACGCGCCAAAGGGGCAGCGACAAACCCATAAGCTGCGCACCCCAAAACAGGTGAACAAATATGCACATCGGTTCACAAGAACTAACAATTACCTAACTAGGTCTCAATAACGGGCCTTGAACAACCTAAATTCCTCCTTTCCTATCAGACGCAATCTTCACACGCAGGAAGTGAATAAAGTAGCATTATGTGCAATTTACGATAAGCATTACATTATACCCGATACCGTAAACATATTACCGTGGTATCATTACTCTATTCGCGAACATGGACAGGCATCAGAGTAGACAACATTCCTTCTCAACTTTAATCTTTTTTTAAATATATAGTTTTTAAACCATCAAGATAAAAGCATTGATTACCAGGGTACATGATTTGTTGTAGATAATATGTTGTAAATACTCTACTTTGGTCAATATGATTTTAATATGTTCAACTTATTTAATTGATATGATTTTTAATATGATGTAAATAATTTACATTGCCTAATATGATTTTTAATATGTTATAACGTTTCGTTATTAATGAGGTATAATTGGTATTTATAGCCCCGTGATCGAGCGCCAATTATTACGATAAGAAATTATTATTGAGATATAATTGCCCCGCGATTAGGAGCCAGTTACAAATTTTCTTGAATTGATTGTGAGATAATTGGTTATTACAGCCCCGTGATCGAGCACCAATTATTATGATATTTTACTTGAATAAATACAACTTGTAACGATGTTACAAGCGAGAAGAAACACAACGATATAACCCTCAGTAAAATGGACCTTACTCACCTCACAGCTGACTGAACGCGGCTGGCTCGTCCACCTACGTCACGACACACTCTCCCGAAAAGACCTCAACATAGACTAATGCGAGGCCGAAGTCCACGTCCCACTTGTAAATATTGGCACGCCCACAATGATCACGAACTCTATATTGACTTAAGTGGTTTCCAGTTCATCAAATAGAACGTTATCAGCGCGCTCTATAGTTCCCAGTGTTACCCTTTTTCCCACCCTGAGCGCTGCTCACCTCCTTTTTTTTTTCTTGTCCTGCCGTCTTCCCCCTCTCTGAGAGAATTATGGGTAATTGTGATTGCTATATAATGACCTGTAAGCTTTGATTCCACACTGACTATACCGCTGGCATTTAATAGGTGAGGGTGCCTGCTTGAGTCTCTTCTGGGGTTTATTATTCAAAATTATTGTTTGGACGTCATTATGGGGGGGGGGGGGAATTGTTGTTCAAAATTATTGTTTGGGTTTAACTTCTAGAAAATTTGCTTGCATTATGGCTTTGGGGATTTTCCGTGGCGTGTCCACGACTTTGTTTGAAATTAGTTGCTATGATGGTAATTGAGACATTTAATTTTTGTCAGTGCGCTCTTGCCGCTATCTACTTTGTCGATTTGTAAACTTTGGGTACACAAACTGAATAAGTTTAGATGATAGGAATTGTCAAATTGGATAATTGTAACATGTTAGTTTTGAATAGCGCTTTTAATGGACATGGTCCAATCATATATTTATATGTTAGGTTTAGGTATTCTTCAAACTGTGTTTACTTCATACATAGTTACAATTAATAGATACCATATGTTGAATCTAAATATTTTTATGAACTTATGGACTTTAATATTGAGAATAGTCAAATTATATTGTAATAAAGTGTCAAGTTCCAATTTTGTGGAATGAGGGGCATAACCCACTTTGACCCATATGGTCTTTAAGTATCTTCGAATGGCTTTGCTGGCCTATTTGTATACAATTAGTTTAAACAATAATCTCATCCAGGAATTTATTACGTTACTTTAGTTAATGTTTACCAATCTCAGGCCATTTCTGGTAATTGTTGTGAGAGAGCATTGTTACATTTTTAGAGCGAGGTTGGAATTGTACCTTTCAAAACAAAAGACTTTGTTTGGCCATGTTTAACGTGTTAATAGTTCTGTCTTTTGTTCGATGGCTCAAGCTAGGTTATTGTATATTTTGAAGAGCGGCCTTCTGCCGTGTATATGAGAACATTTTATCTGGACTTAGTATTATGGGTTCTCCACCCGTGTGTAGGATAAATGTATATTGATATACTGTTAATGGAACTTTGGATAAGTTCACTTGTATATAATACTGCACTGCCTTTTTCACTTTTGATCTGTACAAATTATATATAAATAAACACTGTTTTCTCTTGTGACCCCTGGTTTCTTATTCCTAGTACGCTCTTCCATTTGTAAGGGCGTCACAAACTGTTAATGTTGCACACGATTTATTGAAGTGATTTTATCTTATACAATTTTACTTGAAATACAGGCTATTTTCTGTATATAAGTTAGTAGTACTGTCGTGATATTACACGTACTCTAGGTTTATGTCGTCGGCACTCTGTGTGTTCATACGCACAAAAAACTTATATATGATATACCCCTTGCCCCTTGGACCTCTCGTGACCAGTGTCAAAACCAACTAATCGAAAGCGTCCCTACGACAGGTGTCTTGAAGGCTAGCTTCCTATTGGGTATAGGGAGATGACGTCTCTTGCTTGTTTGGTAAATACTAAGGAGTTACATTTTGAAATAAAAAATAAGTTTTAATGGTGCAATCCTTCTACATTATTTCTGAAAAGTGCGTGATTCTTCATAGATGAAGTCTTAAAGGGATAATTTACATACAATTTATTGAAGAAAATACCTTCATCCATGACTTTTTAAATATATGAGAGCGGTCCAAATCAGTATAGTTACAATGTTCAACTTTTTAATCGATATTATTTTTATATGTTCAACTTTTTAATATGTTTTCATTCTTTAAAAAAAATTAATAAACCAAGTTTTGAAAACTGAGCAAGTTAATTATTTAAACGTTTTCCCTTCCTCCTTTTTAGTAAACAAGATATAGCTAGTCTAGTGATGTAAACAGATTATATGTGAGGGAGAGGGAATGTATGGATAGGTTCAAACTTGAACGGTTACTCGTCAGGTTCAAACTGTGTAAATGATTAACAGGTAGTGGTTAGGCTAAGATAGGTAGGGTAGGTTTAAAGTGGACCACTATTTGACAAAAACATTATAGCCTACGATGAAATCAAGAAAGTTGCAACACCATTCACTTATCATAGTATCATTTAGAATTTTGCTTGTTTAAAAGTATCCCCATTTCAGACTCTTGATGTGCAAGTTAAGGGATGAATGGATTCAACGTTTAAGGTGTTGGGTGGAGAATTATGCATAATTATTTCGTACCGTTCCAGAATATTTAGAGGGATGGGTGGTAAGCAGGAAGGGCATATCGTTTAAGGTACAAGATCTTAGCTGTCAGGTATCAAGGAGCGGGTGTTAAGATGATTGATACATCGTTTAAGGTACAAGATTCAAATTGTTAAGTTTTAAGGACCGGTTGGTAAGCAGGGTGGGTGGTAAGAGGATAGGATTAAAATAATTAACCTTGACATGATTAAGACAGGCAGACAAGTCCTGACAAGTTTAAAGAGAAAGTATCCACTTTTCAGACTCTCGATGTGCAAGTTAAAGGATGAATGGTCTCAACGTTTAAGGTGTCGGATGGAGACTGGTAAGCGGGGTGGGTGGTAAGAGGATGGATTGGATCGACACGGTCATGATTGAGACAGACTACCTCTTGCTCAGGATGGATACAGGAAGTCGCAGGAGGTAATAGTACAGGATGGGGAAAGGAGCGATTGGCGGCCATGGTAAGAGAAGGCTGGGAGGAGAGTACGGGATGGAATCTAAGGAGGAGGGGCAGAAACACAGGGACATAAGGTAATCTTCTGTAATTGAAAGACCATGGACATAGACCGACTCAAATCTTATACATACGTTTTATGGGGCAAACACTCATGCACTTAAGCTCTTTTGTGTAGTAGAAAGCCCTTTAAAGGAATGTGTTGCTAAGGTAGAACATAATATTGAATGTTGTTTAATGTCTTTAAAAAGTCGTTACTTACCTCTTGCATTCAGTTTTTCCGCTATCTCCTTCCAAATATTTTCTTTAGTGAGATTATTATCATAATCTTTATGCTGCAAATTATATCAGTATTCGTACTCTTGAACCAACATATTAAGTTTTCTTTATCCAGCACTCTTTGCCGACGTACTTGCCCTAAATAATTTAGTACGTTGTTATGTTTCATAAAGTCAGTCAAGATAGTTTGGATTGTTTTTTTAGTCACTAGCATTGATCTCTATACTATAACTGGATGGACATCTGTGGCTGAAATTTTCGAGCTGTCGTCTGCATACCATTGGGTAAGAGAGAAAGAAACTTTCGGGTATCTCTTTCTCTCTTTCACCCATTCAAGGCAATGTGGCATTTTGACATCGTTCATTAATTTGATTGAATATATGAGATACATCAATGTGAGAGTGGTTAAATTAAATAAATATGTTAGTTAAAGCTTTGAAGAGCATATAAAAGTTCAAAACTGGTTAGTTTTTTATTTAAATAAGTTGATGTAGCCTTTTATGTACGATGATTTTTGAAGGAAGCTTACTTTTAAGGCTTTATCTCGTACCAGAATCCTACCATATATTTGTGTTTAGTTAGGATAAAAGACCTTCCAGAAGGAAATTTCTACTTTTGTTCTAAATTGCCGTTCATCAAACCAAAATATTATATATATGATAGTATTCTGGTACGAAATAAAGCCTTACACATTGGGATTATTACTAAAATCAGGGTTTAGTAGATACTGTACTTTCTACAAGCCAATAACCTAAACTATCATTTGAACGTAAGACTTCTACACAAAGTGTGTCATTCAAACAAATGTAATACAGTTTTTAGCTAACTTGTTTCATTATAGTTATCGAAATGTCAACAAATATGGTTTCTGAAAGATATGAGCCAACCTAAATAAACAGGTATTATTACAATAATACTTTCCACAAGCCTATAACCTAAGTGATAGTTTGAATGCATGGCAACTATTCAAAGTTTGTCATTCAAACAAAGTAAACAATTTTTAAGATACCTTGTTCATTATATTTATCGAACTTTCAATAAAATATGGTTTCTGAAACCAATATACAAGCTAATAACCAACTTTAAATATAAGTGTTGTCGTGGCAGACTGTAAACAACATTGATGATAACTACATAAAAATTGAAATATCTAAGGTTTTATTCGTATTTGTACAGAATTACCTGTAAAACTGGATTGTATATCCTTTAATGTAAATGTTTCTTCAGGAAAGTATGGTATAATACTTCATTATTTTCAAACAATAACACTTTTATTCATCAGAGACATGTTTTCGCATAAGAACATTTAAAGAAACCGTTAAATCTTTCCCCCCTCAGTGTAGCAAACGATACACTTGAGCGTCACGCTTTTGTCCTTGGAATGTGCATGTGTCTGTCCATCCAGTTATATTATAGAGATCAATGGTCACTAGGAAGCTTGGTCGGGGAAGTTCGTTTCTGTCTGGAATATTGGTGACGTCACTCCAGGCAGCCAATGATAATGCGTATAACTAGTGACGTAGGTATAACAAGCCGAGAAAGTTAAAAAATCACATCTTTGTTTTGTTAACATGGAGGACGTAAAGAGAACTTATGATCGCTTTACTGCCAATGAGAGAGAAATATTATTCGGCCTTATTCATTCTAAATCGGCTGTCATTGAAGATAAGCGAACTTCGTTTTCCGTTCTAATTGCAAAGAAGAAAGCTTGGCAAGACGTCGCATACAGTTTCAATTCTTATGCTTATGTGACACATGTAAGTACAGACTGTACGTTTCGGAAGTATGTTAGGTTTACTTATATTTTGATGTTTTTAGTTCCTTAAAATATTTGGTAATACTCTTTCATTCTATTTATTATGCTAGTTTCCTTGTCTTTTAATTTGCTGATATCTTACTTTCCAAGAGCTTAATCTGTTACACACCATGCCCTTCAAGCTGATATTAATGTTATTAAGGACAGTTTCAAATAATGCATAAAAACACATAATGTATTTACTTTATATAATCGCACATTATAAATATTTGATAAAAAATAACCATAGGCCTAAGCCCTCATTCTTACTACACCGGTATAAAACTGTTAGTTAACACAACTTGATTACAGTCAGGCCAAGTCCTATAAAGCATTATTTATTTTTCAAAATAAGGAGAGAAGCAGGGCTATTATGAGTACGACGCAAAACGTATTTGCAACCGTTAACAGAGAGATGCTAGACTTTGTGTCAAAAGTTATTATGCGAAAGCAAAGTCCTTGCAAGCGCAAATAATTATTTTCCTAGTAGAGTGACGCCAAGTTGTGCAGACTTTTTTTTACTTGTCCTTTGGTTTGTGTTACGAGGTTGTTTGTTAGGTTTTGTAATTTATTAGGTGTTTGTGTTACCTGATTTAAACTTGCCTTATCATTAGCACAATATTATAATCTCAAAACGTTTTTGTGTGTCACATAATCTAATTAAATAAGCCTATATCATAATGTAGGCCAAGAGTGGGGATAGATAGTACGCTTATACTGAATGTTAAAAGAATATTTTCTTTGAAACATAGCACTATTCAAAATGCATTATTATTCACCATATACACACTGATAATTGGGACATTCCAATATTAAGCTTAATCGTTTGTAAGTTTTATAGTAGGTGGAGGTTAGGCTTCAACATATTTGGGGTGCTAGTAGTATGTTGACCCACCTCATCAGTGTTGCCAGATCTTAACAAATATTTCGTGAGATCAGAGTAAAAAAAAGTCATGAGATTTAATAAAAATTTCAGGAGTCTTTTGGAAAATCACACATAATCAAATAGTAACGTAAATCTAATAAAAATGTTCTAGACAAAAGTGATGAGAAAAAAAATTAAAATAGTTATTCCACTCACCAACTCCTTTAGTAGTAAGTATTGTTGGCTTTTTTTTTGTTATAAGACTATAGTTTCAAATAATAAAGCACAGGTTTGGTAGGGTTGCCAAATTGACATTTTTTTATGTCAACATTTTTTTTTTCAGTTTTGCTGACATCAAAGAATTGATTTGGCTTGTTTGGCCTTTTTATGTCAATTTTTTTTAATAATCATGCGAAAATTACGTACCATCCCATTTTAAAAAAAAGTAATTTTTACTCCAAAATGGCAACACGAAAACGTCTTCATCTTATTAAAATCGGTATAAAATATTTGTGGAATCATAACTCCGGATACTAGGTAGCACTACTAAAAATATTATTTATAGCTAGTCACCTGTCTACAGTAATATTTTTACCTACATGAGAAATATGTTTTAATTAATTCTGTAATTGTAAGGTATATTCACTAAATAAAGGACTATCCCACATATAAATAGAAACTAATCAATAATCCAGGTGTCATTTTTCAATTTTCAGAATAATCAATGCTTAATTTTTGAAATTAACACTTTTTAATATATATTTTGTTTTTAGGAATACTCTTTCTTGGGTGTTTGTTGAATATTGAAGTTTGTATATTGCGTCTGTTTCAGTTTGTTATTAATAATTTATTGTCAGAAATCAGAATCAACGCAATATAAAGAATGAATCTTAATTGACTAATATATGTTTAAATTTGTTTCACCTTTTCTCTAGTATTGCTTGGCTTTGAATTAAAATTATTCTATGGTAGTCGTCGGCTTCTTCCTATGTAAAATCATTTACATTTTTCGCTGGAAAAAGATAAAGCGGTGGGGGAGGGGGGCTGTAAAGTAAATCCCGTTTGTTGTAATATTTCATATTTCATGAGATTCCTATTTAATTTTGTATTTTCTGGGATGATTTAAAATTTCAGGAGATGCAATGAAATTTCGGGAGACCTGGCAACACTGCACCTCGTGGTGCAACATTGCCAAGACGTTAGTCTCCTTGGTCTAATTTTCCATTGGTGGGGAGGTTGGGGTTTGAATCCTAGCTGGGTGTGATGAGTAATTTTATTTTTCTAAAGGTTTTCCCACTCTCCCGCTACACAAATCAGAATTCTATAACTTAACCTTTATCATCTAAGTATACCTAAGGTAAAACACATGGACAGACCAGTTAACAAGATAATAAAACAATGGGCCTAATCTGTTTAAGATGCTTCAACAAAACTTTAACAATGTAAGCCTATTGAAACTGAATCGCACATAGGCCTACAGTAGTATTTACTTTCCACATTAATGTGAGTTGTAGGCTTACGAAATATTACAGCCAAGACTGGAAATAACCAAAATAAGCCCTAGCTTAATGTTTAAATGTGGTTTGGTTTAGGTCTAGGTTTTTTAATTGTAAAAGGTTAGCCAAATATATCTGAAACTGATAATTAGTAGTTAAACCTAGTTATCTTGAAGTGAATAGATTGCAAACATCTCATTATAAAGAAATATAATATCCTTATATTCTTAATCACTTAACTATAAAGTCTCAAGAATTCCCTTTAAATAAAAGATGCATTTTATTATTTTTAACAATCCAAACCACCCTCTCGTTCACTTTATTGTAGGCTGACTGGGTATAAATGCCCATTGTTTTTTGACATTAAGTTGTAGAAAATATTTGTAAACACTATTTTTGGGAGTCCTTGAACGTTTCATCAACTTTAAATAAATAGTACGGAACTCCGCACAGACTTTCTTGCACTATTGTTTAAAAATTGAGATATTTACTCAAAACTCATCATAGTAAAATGAAATAATATACACTAGCAAACTCAAGCGTAAATTGCACTATACTTATGTAAAACATTTTTTGAGTCCTGATTTTAAATTTTATAATTTTATTTTTAAAGAAGGTCCTCATTTGTGTGTTTGGACAAATCAAAATTCTCGATTTTGGGTCCATAAGGGTCAACACTTTGTATTAAAATTTGACTTCTGGTTAAAATTTTAACATCTTATTAGGTGTTTCACATCTTCAGGTGATCGCATTGCTATTTAATTCCTCATTTATAAATTATTGACCAATAAAAAATGTAAATATTGACTATTGAGTCTAAAATGAAGGAAATAGATCATTGTTGTACAAACATTTCTCCTAAAAGGTTAAAGCAAAAGTAACAAACTTTTTGAGAAACTTATATTTAATTATTCCATGGCATTACAGAATTATTGCGTTAAAACTTAGGTAGTATCTCTTTACAACTAAAGCTCACAAAATTGTATCAATATATTTGCCAATATCTCAGAAACTGTTGGCTTTATAAAAATATATTTCAAATAAAAGTTTTTTTATTTGGAATAGTACTTCAATTTTGCAAGTATAAGTTATTTATTATCTCAAATAGTTGCGGAGATACGGAAATTTCCACTTCTGTAAAGTACCCTAAAATTCATTTTCATAATAAACACCTAGATACGAATTTTAATCAAAATTGTTAGAGCTGATTTTGAGAAAATCAATTTTTTTTCTCTTTTCACTTTTTATTAATCTACTCTTAATTTTAGGGTTAAACAGACACACAGACAGACAGCATTACAAAAACCACTTTTTAGGTTTCGGGGGTAGTTAGACGTCGACCTCCATCAACATTTCAGGTTAGATTTTTTTTTACAGTTTCAATACTTTTTACAGGTGTCCGAAAAGTTTATATATATATATATATATATATATATATATATATATATATATATATATATATATATATATATTTATATATATATTTAAATAAATTGTGTATAGCTTGAAAATTATTGGTTATATAGAAATATGTTTCAAATAAAAGATTTCTATTATAAATAGACCTACATATTTGCAATGATAAGTAATTTCATATCTCAAAGAGTTACATAGATATGATAAATAATAAGAATTTACGCATCATAACGGAACTCTTAAATTCATTTTGCCGAAATATTGAGAGTAGCCATTTTGTTTGGAATATTTATAGAAATAAATGATAGATATAAATGAAATTTAATCAAAATCATTAGAACCGATTTTGAGAAAATTGACTTTTTCTCTTCCTTCAGTAAACTACCCTTAATTTTAGGGTTAGATTTCCAATTCTAAAAACCCCTTGGGGCAACCCTATGAAAACCCTGGATACCAAATTTTAGCCCGATCGGTAAAATAGTTTAGGCTTTAGTCGGATGTATAGACAGACAAGAATTCAAAAAACCACTTTTTCGAATTCAGGGGTCATTAAACGTCAAAATTAATCAAAATCAATGTTTAATTATTTTTTTTATGATCACAATACTTTCTTAACCTGTAAGATAGTGAAAAAGTAATAGCTGGTTTTATTTCCTACTGTTGATATTGGAACAAGTGTAATATGTTCTGTGAAGATCTTAGAGAATAAAACTAGTTATTTAAAGTTGATGAAAGCATCCAAGAAATCCCAAAAATAGTGTTTACAATGAATATTTTCAACAACTTAATGTCAAAACAATTGGCATTTTTATACCCAGTCGGCCTACTAAGTTAACAATAAAGTGACCGAGAGGAGAGGGTGGTTTGCATGGTCAAAAATAATAAAATGCATCTTTTAATTAAAGTGAATTCTTGAGACTTTAGTTAAGTGATTAAGAATATAAGGATATTATATTTCTTTCTAATGAGCTGTTTGCAATTTATTCACTTCAGGATAACTAGGTCTAACTACTAATTATAAGTTTTGGATAAATTTAGTGAACCTTTTATGATTAAAAAAACCGAGGCCTAAACCAAACCACATGTAGTCCTGAACATTAAGCTAGGGCCTATTTTGGTTATTTCCAGTCTTGGCTGCAATATTTCATAGGCCTACAACTCACATTAATGTGGATAGTAATTACTACTGTATGTACAATTCAGTTTAAATAGGATTGCATTATTAAAGTTTTGTTGAAGCATCTTAAACAGATTAGACCTACCTTTTTATTGTCTTGTCAACTGGTCTGTCCATGTGTTTTACACTAATAGGTGATAAAAGGTTGAGATATAGAATAAAAGTATTCAGATTTGTGTATAGGGAGCGTTGGAAAACCTTAAGAGAAATAAAACCATTCATCACACCCTGATAGGATTCAAAGCCCAACCTCCCCACCATTGGAAAATTAGATCAAAGCTAGACTAACATCTTGGTCAACAGACTACTAACACCCCAAATGTGTTGAAGACTAACTAACCTCCACCTACTATAAAACCTATGAACAATTAATCTTAATATTGGAATGTCCCATCTGTATGTTGAAGGTGAATAATGATGCATTTTGATAGTGTTGTGTTTCAAAGAAAATATTCTTTTAACATTCATTATAAGCGTAGTATCCCCACTCTTGGCTTACATTATGATATAGGGCTAATGAGATGACAAGTTTAAATCAGGTAACACAAAACACCTAATAAACTACATAACCTTATAATGCAAACCAAAGGACAAGTAAAATGTTTATACAACTTAGTGTCACCCTACTATGAAAATATTTGTGCTCGCAAAGTGGTCGGCCATAATAACTTTTGACGCAAAGTCTAGTGTCTCTCTGCTAATGATCGCAAATTCGTTTTGTGTCGTGGTCATAATAGCCCTTCATGGCTGTGCCTGAATAGTCTGCCCTTGTGCACTTGCACACTTTATTTGCTAGAAAATTGCATTGGCGCCGACCTAAAAACCGAAAGTCATTTTTGTTGGTGTCTGAATTATCTTAGTGTGCTGATGCACCCCTTACAATGCACACTTTACTAAAGGGCACATTCGATGTGCCCCTTATCACTCACTTTAATAAAGTGTGCTGATGCACCCCTTACAGTGCACACTTTACTAAAGGGCACATTTGATATCCATGGTGACCAAGATCTCGAGAAGGCTGCATAGGTATCGTTCGCGACTATTCGGACAGATTTACACTTGGTCACGTGATTGCCAGTGCGGCTATCAAGGGCACGAGTAAAGTTCAACACTGCATAAGTAAACTATTCGGATACAGCCTAGGCCTACTATTTCTTTTAATGAGTATATATTTGGCTTAGGTCTATATTTTCAAACACTTAACTAAATAAATCGGCACTTCATTTTTCTTTCAGGCATAGTCATAGAATTTTTTCAATAAAATGTTTATTTGGTTTATTTACATACATTATCAAACATTTTTAAGTATCCATTTATTGTTTATTCCTAACATTAAAACAGAGAATAAATATTATTTTTATTGAACAGCGATCAGCACCTCAGCTGAAGAAATGTTGGGAGAACGAGAAGGCAAGGAGGAAGAAACTCCTTGCCGCTAAATCTCGAAGGAGAATGGCGACTGGTGGTTTTACACCTGGGGAGTCTACAGAACCTGAGTTGGAGACAATCCTTAGCACTCCCATTGCCTACTCTGTGGACGGTACTAAGGATTGCGACACAGTTTTACCTCCAGCTCCGAGGCCTGAGGAGAGTAGTGCAACCCAGTCTCCACCAGAGGCAGCAATCCCTACATTTTCTGGTGAGTATTTGTATAACAATATGTTCAGTGGGTTGTTTTGTAAATAATTTTTCTCTAAAAACTACTTTTTTTTATTTGATTATTGATTACATGATCCAAAGAGCTTGAGCTCGCTTATAGGATTATGGATTTATAATGTTGAAATTTTACATGGGTTTGAATTTTAAAAGACATTACAAACATTTGATCATTAAATAAAAGTAAACAAAATCAAAACAACAAAAAAAGCAAAATATACTAAACATAATAGACAGCAGTACATTGTGACAGATTAGTTAATTTTGAAATATCTGTGATAAAATCGTTGAATACATTTTATCAATAAACACAAGTAGGCCTAAAAAAATTAGAAAGTTCCCTTGAAATAAAGATGAAAATTGAGGAAAATTAATTAATATTATATTAATAAACAAGATATGTGGGTATATTCTGGAAAATAATATCTACTCTAAAATGTTTACTGAGAAAACATAACTTAAAATTATAATTGAAATATGTGTGATTATATTTATGAATACATTTTATCTAAATGTGAGATAAAATAAATAATTAAAATAAGTGTAAAAAATAATAATAGCAAATAAAAAATAAGAACGTTACTTTGAGGAAAAAATGAAAATTGAGAAAAATTAATTAGTATTACAATAATAAACAATACAGGTAGGTATGTTAAGGGAAAAAATAATAGATTCAAAAATGTTTATTGTTTACTCTAAAAGTTAGTTTACTGAAAACCTGTTTTTGAAAATTTGGTTCCAAACTATCATTTACTTTATGAGAAAGTTTGTGCAATTGTTTTGTACCATTTATTTTTCAATATGCTGCTGTTAGATTAGATTGACTAAACACCAAAGAGTGAGTTTAGGGTATTGAAGAAAATCAAAGGGTGTGCGAACCGTGGCATTAACTTCATCTGACCTGCTTCAGTGGCAGCATGGTCTAAGGCACTACTCTCGCTGTAGACTTGACTTCAAAGGACAGAGAGATCGGGTCCACAGAAGGTGATTTTTCCTAAATGGTTTCCCACTCTTCTTCAATGCAAATATGGGTTTATTACCTCTAAAATGTTTCTTTCCTCATCCCTACCCTATTAAATTAATTATAATATGTGTGCATAACCTGAACATGTTGTCATATAAGATTCTTTTTACTAGGTACATATTTTGTTTGTAGGTAACTCGTCATCTTCGGTTCTTGTGCTAACATTACCACAGGACACCATTCCTAATGCCTTACACACGGCTGCCAGCTGTCACACTGAAGCGCCAGCTTCCTCTTCAACTGTAAATACCCCTGTAGCAAGCAAATTGAGCAAGGATGTTCCAATTGAGAGGGTTGTAGGGCAACGTTTGAACCGAGGCACTGCAAACTCCCTTGAAGAGAAACTTCGGATTCAAGCCGCGCAACTAAAGTGTGCTCAGCTTCGTGCAGAAAATGAGCGATCAGCTAGGATGGAGAAGGAGTTGCTTGAAGCCGCAGTACAGGCTGCAGCACATAAACAGCAGCTTCATGATCAGCTCATGAATCACCAAAAGAAGCTGTTTGAAAATCAGAATGAGTTGCATAAGCAGCTCATGCTGAAAGAAAAACAGCAGCTTGAACAGCAAAATGAGGTGCATGAGCTGCTTATGAAGCATAAAAAGGAGGAACATGAGCTGAAATTGAAGCTGTTGCGGGATACATACATGGACGATATCTAGTGTGTTTCTTTGCCATGATTATTGAAAACGAAGTTTACTTGCTCTTTAACGCTGGAATGGGTAAGGAGGAAAAATATTTTTCTATAACTATTTGTATGTTTTGTCCAACATGGAAATAGGCCTCCTGGGAAATCGCCATGTAAAAAGAAGGATTAACGCATCCTGCACAGTACCACATGAGTTCACACTCTATGGTGATGCGGAAAGCTGTGTCCAATCTCTGTTTCCCTTTTATCCTTTCAAAGCAAATGTAAGTATATTACCTCTAAAAGACTTCCTTCCTCATCCCTGCCACTTTAGAGTAATTAAATATCATGTATACAACCAGAATTTATATATTTTTAATTATTGGTCAAACATTTTCAAACTAGCTTTGGAGTGAATATTTCACCAAGGTAAAATGATTATTTTAGGTGTGTAAATCTCAAATCTCTCTCATTTACTCCCCTTCCCACTCACTCCCTCTCCAAGTATGCCTACATTCAACACTCATTAAAATCCAATCCTTTGATTTGTTTTAACCAATTTAAAACAAAATAAAATCAAAGGTAATGTCGCAAAAGGAAATTGCTCATTGTTAATAAGAAACATTTTACATTTTAAATATTTTAATTGGTATAAATTATTCCACTCACAATTGATTATTTGATCTGATATAGGCGTAGGGATACTTGTTTATAATTAAACTTGTTATATAAAATATATTTGTAAATTGAAAAATGACACCTAGACTCAGGAGTCGAACCTGAGACTTTTGGCGTAGCTTGCCGTCCAAGAAACTTCTCGTGCTTGTGGTCCTCCTCCTTAATTATGGGGCAGAGTCTGTGATAAAACATGTGGAAATCATTTGCTACTTTGAGTTATCATTGATGACGCAGCCACTTACAAGTAGAGAATGGCTTAAGGCTGCCTTTAGTACATTGATTGTGAATGGCATGGAAGTAAACAAACACTTGTACAGTTAATTTCACATGAATAGGGAAGCTTATATATGAATCTAGATATGGATATATTCTGAAACATGCAGGATATTTCCAGCGCTTAAGATTCACTCTTCATGTACACTCGTTTGCTTACAATTTTGTACTTAAGGAAAAACATTATTTACAAAGTTCAGATATGTTTAAAACATATTTAGTTGATATAAACAAAGTTTTAGTACTAATTGAAACTAACAGATTTTATAATTCTTCCTACATTTTTCCTCTTTCCCTAGGTGGGCTTTCTTCGTCAAATTTACTCTTAGTAGTTTATTTTTCCTTTTTCTTTAGTTTTATCAATTTCCTTTATTATAAAATTACTTAGCCATTGGGCCACCTCATTTTTAAACATAATATACAAATAAATTGGTAAGAATAATTATTATGGCTATTTACAATCTCCAGTCCATTCATCATAAGAATGATGGTAACTGACAGTATCTCAATAATGTAAAAAAGGTGAAAAGAATAAAATAAAGTGTTTTTTTTTTGGTGAAAGTTTTGACTGCCAAAAGTGACAGTAACTCAACCTAGGTTCTTGCAGCTCATGTGGTTTGGCGATTGGTTACATGAGAGTGGATCTAGTAACTTTTGTATTCCGTCAGTTACCACCTTCATTATGGGGAATGGACTGTATGTAATTGTACCTGTGCAGGTTAAGCTGTCATCTCGGCCTGTGGTTGACCAAACATTGACGACTAAACAGAGGGATGGCAAGAGTTATAGAAAGTGCTCACCCCTCCCTCTATTGCTCCATGTAAAGAAGTGGAATCATCTCAATGATGATTGCTGTCGTCCGGATCATTCTGGGAGATTACAGGCGAGCAGAGACTTCTCACTGAAGATTACACAGCCATTCAAACGCATAATTCTTCCCACCCTTGTGATCCCTTTCTGCCCATCAATTACATCATTTATAATTGTTTTAATTTTTTATTTTTAAATAATGGGCAGGATAAAATCAACCTTTAACAATCTCCTAATCCCCATGATCAAGGGGTGCAGAAAGTTTAAGGATGTGTGCTACAAAGTTAACATAATATAAATAAAATTTGTATACAACTATATTGAAGTGAGAAGGGTGTGGGGTGGAGGTAATTCTATAGCAAAAATTTAATGTATAGAATGGAATGTGACCATTGGATTATTTTACTAGCATTAGACCACTCGCTACTCATCTAAATAGTCCCTACGGTCTAAGGCGTCACGCAAGTTTTAGACAGGCCTGCTAAGAACGGCGTTCGATCCCAGTCTGGTTCACTGAAGGTTTTTTTTTCCTAAACGATTTCCCACTCTCCTTCCACGCAAATGGGGTAGACTACCTCAAAAATGGTTCCTTCCTCATCACTGTCCCATTAGAGTAATGATCATATATAAGTATAATATGAACAGGCAGTAAGACACGGTGATAAAATAAAAAGTAAGCCACTACCACTGATTCCTTCCTCCAAAACCAAACACCAATAAATTTAACAAACCCTTTATTATAGTAATCCAGTTCAAACTTTTGATAGTTACAAAATGTGTTTTATGTAAAAAATAAAATGATAGAATTTTGGAAACATAAAGCACAAATAAAAGTAAAAATACACCAACACACATTTAGTGTTTTTACTTTCATTTATGATTTATGTTTCTGCAATTCTATCATTTTATTTATTAGTTATTACATTTTGCTTAGTGCACTCTATTTAATTAATAAAATAGTGTTTTTGAGTATGTAGATGTGTTGAAAGAGCTACTGACTAATTTTTTAGAGTTGATCTTTTTTAAAAAGATAGTCTTTCACCATGTTGATTCCTGAAGTATGAACATAAAGTTAATATCAAAAATGTTTCCCCAATTTTATCATGCTCCATTAAAGCAGTTTATTCAAAGAAACTTCCTTTGTTCTCAGTTTCCATATTGTGTGTAGATGAAAAAATTTTGAAATTTGAAATGTTGACAGCTAATTTTACAATGAAAATTTTTAAAAGGTGTATATTTTAGTTAGAATAGAATAATTAGCTAGTATTTCACTAGTAGCATATAGAATTACAACAAATATACAAGCTATTATTCCAATATATAATATGGATACTCTGTGGGGCTCCACAAAATACGCCATTTTTCCTTGAGCATTGCTTCTAAAATGATTAGAATTAGGAGATATGACTGACTACACCTCATTTTGTTTTGAGGTTGCCTCTTTTATGCAAACTGATTAAATATGTATTATGATGATTGTCTGTGTGACTCAAGTTTATTAGAGCAACATTTGTTTTTACAGGAACTAAAAGTGGTTTTTTTTAATTGTCAAATATAACACTGTGACTTTAGTCATTGTAAATTTAACTGATCTTTTTTTTTTATTAAATGTGTTACCAAATTCACACCTTGTTTTTTCATTGAGCAAGGAATTGGTTGAGAATTGAAATGAATGCATACAAAACAAGTGCTTTGATTAATGTTTTATAAACTCTAATTGTCGTAGGAAGAATGGTAAACATTGATAAAAATTACTACCTATTTTATAAGTAACAGTATTGATAGTATTGGTGAGAGCTGCATATCACATGACTTGACATAAGAAAATTTGAAATTCATTCTAGTAACATTTTCAGCTGTCAGATAAAGTTCTTGGATTGTAGCAAAAAGTTTTATAACATGAATATATCAGTGGTCTAATGTGTCCATTGGACAAGATTGGTGTGGCAGAAATATTGATATTTGAATCTTGGTTAGGGGTACTGAGGGTGGTTTTTCCTAAATAATTGTCTTCACAATGTTCATGCTAATATAGGTAACTGCCTCTAAATTCTACCTTCCTCATCCCTATGCCATTTGTTAAAATATTACTCGGATAACCTGAATGGGTAGCAAAACCTAGTGAATAAAACACATTTTTACAACATTCACTTTTGTGTTAATGATTACTTGTTGAATGGTAATACCCGAGTTAACTGAAGCCAAACTTGAAGTTTTTATTCAAGCCTGCCTGCTCAATGTTGAGAATGCTTGTATTGAGCTAAATATTAGTCCGATAACCTATTGTATCATAATATCTGTTCAGGACAAACTCAGCACGGAAAAAGGGATGAATCTTTCTCTGACAAATATATAAAGTCTTATATTATATGTAATAGATTTGGGTATACTCTGGTATAAAAGTTAATGCATTTATATATATATTTTTAAACTATCTCACTGTTTTCTCTATAAGTTTAAAAATAACCCCTAAATATGAGAATTAAACCTGGGAGTACCATGACTCATGCATTTAATTGAAAGATTATGTCTGGACTTGGTTATGGCACGTAAGCCACATAGCTTTAGTAATGAAACAAAATATTTCCCATGTAAATCTTATAGTAGCCAATGGACAGTCCTAAACTAAACATTGTAATAAGGACAATCAATGAGGTGTTGAATTCAGGCAAACCTGGGGGTTGATATTTCTAAATATATTTTTTCTTAATTTTTTTTAACAATTCAATGTTGAGTTATTATACATTCAATGAACACACTAGTAGTTAAAAAGGAATTAATATTTTATTAAATATACAAAGTAACCAAGATGAAAAATATGGCAAAACAACAATTGACTAAAATAAAGCTTGCCTAGTATGAACAAAGAGATTACACACGGAGGTATTAATTATACTTGCGAGGCAACCCTACAAATCCACTAGGAGTGCTGTACATATGTAGACATTTATAAAAATAGATTTATAGGCACCACAATTTTTCTCAACATTCAACATTGGTGATAGGAGTAGGATGTGACATAGCTTTCCCTATCACCATAGAGCGTGGGCCAATGTGGTACTGTGTAAGATGCGTTAATCCTATATTTTGTAGCATTTGGCTACAAGTGAAGAAATACAAGTCGGAGGGAAAGAACAACCTACCCCATTCACCGTCCCAGCACCTCTTGATAGCAGTTCGGCGAGAAAACAAAGCACAGCCGAGCATAACCAAGCCGCACGGAAGACTTACCTATCCCACCACAAGTTCGAACTGCGGCCGCTAGAACGCGCGTAGTATCAGATCATTCCTAAGAACTTAAAATAGGAAGTGATGCCTATTCTACTATGGAGGAGATTCTAGTACCACGGAGAAGGTTATCGAAGCTATGTTTGTCACGCGTATCCCCCCTTTGTGATCCTATTGTATTCCCCACCTTATTCCCTCTCTCTCCGGTTTCTCCGGGTTTTCAAGCGTATATAATGCCGGTACTGCAAAAGGCCAGTACTCTTGGATTGGGAAGTTCGTAGCTGTGGCTACTAATATTTAAAATGTAAGGATAAATTTATTTTTGGCTTAAACGATATTTTATGTAACTTTTCTAAATTCACTTTTCGGCCTTTTTACAGTTAGTTTTTTTGGGATATATTAATAATCTTTAGAGTCATTGACCAATATTACGTATGAGGATATTATGAAATTATTTAAAGACTGCGGTATTGAGTCTTATATTTATGTTATGTATGTGAGTGCAAACTGAGGGCACATTATAACCGGGTATATAATAGGGGCAGTTCACGGCCGTTTCACTCGTAACACTGACGCTACAATCTTTTGTCTGTCATGGCGGCTGCGCACTTCACTTGTTTCTCAGTTGTTTACACTACTTTCTGAGACACAACAAGACTTGTATTATACATATACTACAGTCCTCCCCTCACAGTTAAATTATACTTTTTTTTTTTTCTAAAACTATGCAGTTCCTCTCTCACTCACTCATTTCACTTTTTAGTCAACATAACGAGGGTTTGGCCGCCTTGTCCTTTGTGGCCTCAACAAAGGTGGCTCATACATCCTTCCTCTAAGTTGCAAGGAGAGTGGCTGATGTGGGTGCTTGGTGTTGCTGCTCCTTACAAGGCCTTCCCCGTTTTTGTGTTGTCTGTTGGTTTTACCCGCTGGTTTGTCCAGGTTCCCAGGACTTCTCTCAATGTGGTATCATCTCATGGTGTCGTTCCAACAATGGGAGCTGGTCCTGGTCTGGTTCTTGTTGCAGTGGTGTGTCCTCCCACCAGAATAGCTGTACCGGCATGTACTGTTCTCTCTGAGAATATTGCTGCTTGTCTGTCTGGAGCGACTCTGAAGCCTGTCTGAGCTGGTCAACATGCCTTCTCTGTCTACGACCATCCTTGTTGGTTACTTCATACATCCATTCCCCTAAAGATTTATCCATTGTGCCCTGGGTCCACTTGGGATGGTTGGTTGAATATTCCCGAATCCACACTGTATCTCCTGGGTGGAACTGTCGCTTAGGGTGTTTGTTTGTCTCTTGCTTTCCTTCCCTGTGTGATGTGTGGTCCGTATGGAGCATTTCTAGAGCCGTTTGCAGTTTACGACCCATAAGCAATTCTGCCGGAGTCACTCCGGTGGTTGCGTGTGGGGTGATTCTGTGGCTAAAAAGAACACTTGCAAGACATGTATGCCAATCTCCCTTAACATGTTATAGACAGTTTTTTTTATAGTTTCTACTGCCCATTAATTGAAGGGTGATATGGCGGTGTTTTCACATGTACGACTCCATTTTTCCTCAAGAATGCAGCAAACTCGGCAGACACTGTGTACCATTGTCGCTAACTAGTTTGTCTGGGATTCCATGTCTCACGGAAAATCTCTCGCATGTTCTTGATAAATGATCCCGGCTGTCATTTAGCTTATTGTGGTGGCTTCTATCCATTTGGAATATGCATCCACTACCAGTAGTAGTGTGTGTCTTTCTACTTGTCCGGCAAAGTCAATGTGAATTCTGGACCACGGTTTGTTGGGGTTTGGCCAAGGATGAGTTGTAGCCTTGATTGGGCTATGTTTAACTTCTTGGCAGGTATCGCAGCCTCATACTGTTGCTTCTACTTCCTTGTCTATGTTTGGCCACCACATTGAACTACGTGCTGCATACTTTGTGTTTATGATTCCCAGGTGGGTGTTATGGAGCAGCTGTAGAGCTGCTGGTCTTAAGAAGGTTGGTATGACGACTCGAGATCCTCTAATCACACACCCCCTTGGAGTGTTCAATTCCTGGCGTAGTGTCCAAAACGGTGTTAGGTTTGGCCCAGGATTACAATCTAGCCACCCAGTTTCAATCAATCTTTTAACTTTGCTCAATACAGTGTCACTTTCCGTTTCATACGCCACTTGGGATGAAGATATAGGTCCTTCACTTGATATATCCAGTAAGTAAACTCTCAATGGCTCTGGGTAAGCTTGCTTTTCAGTGGGTTCTGGTAGTCTGCTAAGAGCATCTGCATGCCCCACTTTCTTGCCTGGTCGATACTGCAGGTCTTAGTCGTAGGCTGACAGGATTAATGACCATCTGAGCATGCGAGGCGAAACCACTGCTGGAATGGGTTTGTCAGCAGCTAAAAGTCCTAAAAGTGGTTTGTGATCTGTCACTGCTGTAAATTTGCGACAAAGAAGGTTTTGTCGAAACTTTGTCACCCCATAGACAAGAGCTAAGCCTTCTTTGTCTATTTGTGAATAGTTGCGCTCTGATTTGGTGAGTGTCCTAGATCCAAATGATATTGGCGTCTCAGTCCCATTTTCCATTATGTGGGCTAGTACCGCTCCAATTACATAAGGGCTGGCATCACAGGTAAGGACAACAGGTTTGTTTGGGTCGTAGTAAACCAAGACCGGTGCTGATGTTAGGAGCCTTTTAGCTGCATCCATGGCTTTCCTATGTTCCTGTGTCCAGTTCCACTCACTATGTTGGTCCAGTAGACGGTGGAGTGGTTTTAGGATGGTAGCATTGTTGCGTAGAAAACGCTTATAAAAATTCAGCAACCCTAAAAATTACTGTAATTGTGTTTTATTCACAGGTCCTGGGGCATTCTGAATAGCACTCACTTTTTTAGACATTGGGTATAGGCCTGAAGCATCAATTAGATATCCCAAAAAAGGTTGTTGCTGGAACTTCAGACTGACATTTTGCTATTTTGACTCAAAGGCCCGCATCACTGAGTCGTTGAAGCACCTGACACAGTTTGTACTTGTGTTCTTGGAATGTTCTACTTGCCACTACTATGTCGTCCAGTAGGATTGCCACTCCCTCCATATTTGCGAATAAATTGGCCATCATTCTTTGGAAAATGCCTGGTTCCGCGTTAATCCCGAATGGCAAGCGGTGCATCCGGTGGAGTCCTCTGATTGTGTTTACTGTTAACACGTCTGCAGAATCGATATCTACTTTGAGCTGCATATATGCTTGCTCTAGATCAATTTTTGAAAAGATTGTTCCTCCTGCCAGTTGTGCGAAAGCCTCTGAAGCTGTAGGTAAGGGGTATGTATCAGGCTTTAAGGCTTTGTTCAGTGTTACCCTGTAATCCCCACAAAGACGAAGCTCCCCATTTCCTTTTTCAATTATAACTAATGGTTTGGCCCATCTAGAATATGTCACTGGCTCATACACCCCCAGATCAACTAGCCTTTGAATTTCCCTATCCACTCTGTCTCTTAACGTAAATAGTACTCTTCTGGCTTTACAATATTTTGGTGGTATGGATGGATCCAGCCCCAGTCTAACCATGGGTCCATTAAACTCTCCAAATGTGGGGTCAGCCACTGTAGAGTAACCTTGTACCACGGTGTTTAAATCCTTAACCTCACTCGGAGTAAGTAGGGTATTTTGCGCTGTAACCTTATTATTTGTCCTGTATCCAGGTACCGGTAATTCTTGTTGACTATTAATGCTGGTAGGGTTTTGCTCTGTGTTCGCTTAAGTGTTGCCTACAACATTTAGCTCGTGAACTGTGAGCCCAAGGGGCTCAAACCATGGTCTTCCAGGTAGACTGGGTCCATGATCTGTGACTACTGCGAGAGTTAGGGTAGCTCGTCATTCTTTAAACTGAACCTCTACTGATTTTGAACCTAGTAGTCGAAGTGGTGTGTATCAGCTGCCCAGGTATGCAAATCCAAGTCCAAGGACTCTAACTTAGGTTGGTGAAGCCACAGTACTTTATAATAAGTTTCCTTTTAGATGAGTGTCTACCTTCATGGTGTGAAACATACCGTTTATGCGCAGAGACAGTTTTATCGCTGGCATTGTGGGTTGCCTCTTAGTGTCAGGCACACTGTGTTTCGATACGTCTTTAATATTATATAGCTCCAGCCCCTCTATTGATAGCTCCTTGGAATCCTGTTTATGAGGCTCTGTTATATTCATTACCTGATGTGCCCTTGCTGTATTCCTACCATGCCTCGTCTCCGAAAAACAGACGCCACATGCCCTCTTCGATCACAAGTTGTACAGTAAAGTTTGTTTTGATCCACCGTACAGCGGCGTGTTTGATGTTGCCCTGCACATCTCAAACACTGTCCTGGAAAGAAGTGCCGTGCTCTTCTCCCTTGGTTTTCCTGGCCAGACCCTACTTTGCTTGAGGGTGGATTTCATACATGCGGTTGTGACCCGTAGTTTGTATCCTATCGGTGCATTCACTGAAAAGTATATTTATATTTGGGCTGGCTACCAATCCCATATACAGCTCTGTGTGTTGTTGCTTCATCCCGTACATCCTCTACATATTTCCTGGCAGCTTCTATTGCTATTTTAAATGTCAGGTCGGGCTTGATAAAAAAAATTGTTACTGTAGCTGAGTGTCAGCCAATCCGCAAACAAATTGATTACGGAGCAGCTTTTCCATTACCACCTCACCAACAAAACCACAACCATCGGCGATTCGGCGAAGATCAGTGGCAAACACATCTATACTCTCCCCTATCTGCTGGCGGCGGCGGGTCAACAGGTGGTGCTGGACTGTCTCGTTTTGTCGAGGTGCGAACCGCGTAGTCAGACGATCAATCAGTTCTACAAATGGAATCTCACTCAAATCGCGTGCCCCAAATTCGTCACTGGGAATTTTCAACGTACCTAACCCACAACTACACAAAAAATGGGCACTCCTCTGCGCATCCTCGACGATGTTCTTCGGAAAAAAAATCTTTAATTTCGTCAAGTATAGCGGCCACGTTGAGGTCTCACCCACGTTGAATTCCTGTCGTTCAGACATAATGACCAATAATTAACAGTGTTCCAACCAATTAATTATTAAATTATACACGCACACGGCTTAACTGAATATTATAAACGTCAATTTACACAATCTCGTCGCCATCTGTTATGTATGTGAGTGCAAACTGAGAGCACATTATAATCGCGTTTATAATAGGGGAAGTTCACGGCCGTTTCAAGGCCCAGACACAGACTCCGTATCCGTAGGTCCGCAGTCAGTACTCCATGCTCCTGGTCCATAAGAAATTCTACTCGCGATTACAGAGTCAATATCCGTTATCACGTGACCGTTTCAACTAATGAGATAGTAAGAGACTTCATCCAATCAAAAAATTCGAAAGAAAATAGTCTACTGTACAGAGCGCGCGTCAAGCAGTCAGCTGATCAAAGAAACCAAAAACAACTTTATTGAGAAAACTTCCAGTATTTATACTAAAATGTAGGTTAAGCCAATATTTCTGAAAACTTGGTATTTCTCAGAAAACATTTTCCTAGAAGCCGCTCTTCCCAGGGTGTTTAGATTTTTAGAAAATTTTTCTGAAATAGGTCATTTGGTAATGTTTCCATAGCGACGGCTTCTATTCACTGCCATTCTTTCTTTATTTCAAGGCGCATGCGCATATTTACTCGGCTGTGATTGGTAGTCCGCATAAACGAGTCCGTAGAAAGTTAAAGTTGGGCAACTTCTACGGAGTAAGGACTTACGGATAAGGACTTTGTGGCCAGAGCAAGCTGATATTGTATCATCGATTTCCTACGGACCACGGACCTACGGATACGGAGTCTGTGTCAGGGCCTTCACTCGTAACACTGACGCTACAATCTTTTGTCTGTCATGGCGGCTGCGCACTTCACTTGTTTCTCAGTTGTTTACACTACTTTCTGGCGAACAACAGCACTTGTATTATACATATACTAGCATTTATTATGTAGAGATTGATATATATCTAATTTTTGAACATTAATGTTCGACTTGGAAGATAAATAATAGAAATCTTGGTAATGAGGTCTAATTTTTTGTGATTGGTTATTGAATATTACCTTAAGGAATTTTCGTCTTTCTAATGTAATAATAGAAATAATTATCTGTCTTTCATTATATTACTAATTCTTATCGAAGAGGTTTTTTTGTATAAAAATGGGAATATTAATTGAAGTCCGGTAATGACTGAAGATATTTACATATATGCGTATTGTGGAGATAGTTATAAATGTTAAAATAGTTTTTTTACAAGGGGCTGTTTAACGTAGATTGATGAGTAAGTTCCTTGTAGAAAGAGATGTTTTAAATAAATTATGTTTTTTTTCTCTATTTCAAATTTTCAAATGTAATTATCGATGTAAACGTTGTTATTGTCTTGAAATTAACCTTTCATATTCATAATCAATATTATATATTTGCACATTCTACAACTATCATATTAATTTTTTAATATACCATCCTATGGTTCTATCTGTTAAAATACATACATATCTTTAATTACATTTTCTATGAATAAATATTAAAAAAGGCATTTACTGGTTTTTTACCTTAACTCCATTAATAGTAAGCATACCCTTTGGATATTTGTTTGTAGTTTTATGTGTTTATTCTTCCTTTATTTTTTGAGCTTATATGTTTTTTTAAGGACGGCCGTCTAGCAATCATTCCCGTAACCAATTGAGTTGCATGCTCTGAGTTTCAGGTGTCTGTGCTCAGATATTCGAAACATTTATTCAAGCTACTCACTCTGATTGTGTTAATGATTTTTTCTTGTAATTATGTAAACTTTCTACTTTATTTGGGTAGTTAAGGAGGGTTCAATTTTACATGGCGATTTCTCTAGCAGACGTATTTCTATGTTTTAGCTACACATAAAATTGACGACGGACAAAACACACGCAAAAGAGTTGACAATACAAGATTAATAATGTTAATAGCTGAAGTGGTGCTGGATGAAAGCGGCCTGGACAGCTCCCCCCCCCCCCCCTCCCCACGTTGGGACAAACATTCCGTACAGGAACTTGTTCCATGGGTCGTTCAGGATCCTCGGGTGGCAGCTCATGGCGTCTGATGGCGATGTTGTGTAACACAGCACACGCAATGATGACTTTATTGGAAGTGAGCAAGTTGGTTCTCAGCTTTTGTCCAAGGCATGCGAAACTATGTTTCCATTCCCCGAACAAACATTCCACCACTTTCCTTGCCTGCTTTTGTGCTGTGTTGTACCACCGCTCTTCTGGAGTCTGTTCATAAAAATGTATTGAGCACACGCGAGCTATATCAACGGCAAATGAATCAGCCCGCTTGCAAGCATTAATCCATTTTAGTTTAGTTTCATTGTTTTTAGGAATTTGGTGAAAATGTCCTTTAGGTGTCTATCATGCTTAGTACAATCTGCATTCGTACAGCATACCATTGTTACAGACCTACATT
Organism: Timema podura; assembly: GCA_033556935.1. NCBI lineage: Eukaryota > Metazoa > Arthropoda > Insecta > Phasmatodea > Timematidae > Timema > Timema podura. The sequence continues at coordinate 52,681,701 of JAVRXN010000007.1, read as the reverse complement.
TAATAAAACTACACTGTTACTACACAATCAAACACACTCGGTGACTGATGCATATCACTCAGCCTAGGTTAGCTTGGTTTCCACTTGACGTCAGGGGGCGGGGCTTGCCATTGCACATACGGCTCGTGTCCCCAACCATCTAGTCCAGTAGCCATGATTTCAATTAAGTATCTCATGAGCGGTTACCCTGCTATTTAATAATAACAGTTTATTTACGATTAAATAAACACAAAAGTTTATTTATTTAAATATATAAAGAAGTATTGTTCGTTTTTATAAGAAATTAAAATAAATGCCCTTTTAATTTTGAAGGTTTGTCCGTAAAGTTCTTTAAGTTGAGTAAAATAAATACTTGAGTGAGTTTTACAAGGTGTCTGCATCGATGACGCATAAGTAAATATATTGGTGGTCAGTTAATTGGGCCACCCAATGTTTTAAATTTATAACAAAACTATATAGATGTGCATGTGTAAACGTTAAATAAAGTTATTTTCGTCCGTAGAGATGAATATGATAAAGTATCACTTCTAATATAATTACAAAACATTTTCTAAATTTGAGTTTAAAGAATTTTTACAAAAATTGTGTTAAAGGATGAAAAGTTGACGCTTACCAGGAAGTGTTGAATTACATAAAATACCTTACTGCAAGTTCACCCAAATTGTATCGAGATTCCTAAAACTAGGTTTCCCTCAGACACTTGGATCACTTTCGGATTTTATTATATTTTATATACACCGGCGGATTCAAATACACAACTCTGAGTTTTTTTTATCAGAAGAGCATTATGGAATTGTCTTCCCCGGTTATTCATCCAATCAAAACATGGTAATAACTAATAAACACTTTAATTAAAACAAAACTGTTAATATTAATCTATAAACTATGAATTCCGAAAGGTTCTTCAACTAATCTTAAAATAACAAATCAAAACACAATTTATTCATTCATTAAGAATGAAAGATACCGTTAATAAACAAATATTTAAAGTCAACAGAACTGACTTAAGACAATGTTCATTGTCTACGCCAGCGTTTCCCAAAAGGTGTTCCGCGGAACCCTGGGGTTCCGTGGAAAGGTCAGAGGGGTTCCGAGTTCTGTCTGAGAATTAACTAAAACGTTCGTAGAAAACAGTCATAACATAGCCGCGCCGCTGTAAGTATATCTAGTATCAAACAGCGCGGGCGGAGCGGGGTGGCGGGGCGGTGCACCTGTCGAGACAGACTAATTTTAGTGCTATTATAAGTAAATATGTGAAAAAATTTCATTCTTCACATTAAATAGTTACTTTTTTTGGTACGATAAATGTTTTATAATACTTATAATAATAATTTTTTATTTATAATTATTTTTTCTTTTCATGTCAAACATGAAAATATTCAAACTACACTACAAGGTACAATCACTTTTGTTATTATCAAAATGGGGTTCCGCCAAAAAAATTATGATCAATTAGGGTTCCGTGGCCAAAAAAAATTGGGAACCTCTGGTCTACGCCACACTTTAACTCACATTTCGTCTGGTTCGTATTGGTTGCTCCATTCCATAGAAAACCAGAATAAATTACAGTTCCACACTGTTACAGACAAAGCCTGGCTAGTATTAGTTTGTTCAGTCCCAAAGATAACCAGACTAAGATGTAGTACTATGTAGTGATCAATCCCTTCCAACCAGAATTCCGTGGACTTACCCCATTTCATCGTTGTTTCTCGCCGTCCAGGTAATGTCAACCTCTTAAAAATCACCCGACTGAAAGAGGTGTACACAAAAACGTTTTTAACAAAGTGTGTACAGTGTCATAATATTCCGTCAGGGCACATTCTCTCCAAAGTTTGGTTAACACGCAAGCGTGTTAGCTTGGGGAAGATAATAAAAAGTTCTCCTGACTGTCCCCCCACCGTGCATCTCCAGACAAACTTTGCAGTGCGCATGCGTCTGTATAGTATCGCTTCATGAGTGGACGTTGATGACCGCATTAAGGATCACATCATGTGTTCTCTATCCATACTGGGTTTCCCCAGCTGTTTAAAAGACAGTGATTTTTATTGTAATTTACTCTTTGATGTCCTGTGAGTTGTAGGGACTTAATCGTGCTCCATGTAAGTAAACATTCATTTTCGGCCTGTTTATATTAATTATTTTTTAAATTAAAATTACATTTTTTGGTATAACTATTTAAGATCATGCGAAGGAAAGTACTTATTAAGTTTTGACTCAGTTTTATACTTTTTTTTTTTTTTACTAAATCTACAGTTTGGTCTGATTTGTATGATAAGTTAATGTCTAGGGTCAGTGAAGCATCAGACTTCTCATCCATGTGTATTCATCACATGTAGGTATCTCGCGTTTGATGCATTTAAAAAAAATTCATTCAATATAACAGTATGAAGAGTAAGTCTGTATAACATGTAACTTTGTGATTAGCTTAAATTAGGTATAGCTTTACTAAATAACGTCTAGGACGATAATATTCTGTATAGTTTTCATGGTAGGAGTAAACTTTTCTATATGCGTAACTTAAATATATGTCTGGTATTGCGACTAGCCCGCTTGTTAAATAGTAGATGTCGCCTTTATATGGAGTGTACCGTGGCTACAAACTTCATCGCAAAATAGCCTCCGTCACACTTACCCCGTTAGATCTGGAAACCAGCGCAGCACATGGATCCTCCGAGCCTGTCTACACTCCGTTTATCAACAACTAAACTGATACCTCGAAGTGCTACGTAGTTTAGCTCTGTTTTCCCGAGAGGTGGACACGGTGCATGCGCCAAAATTAAATGAAGGAGCACTCTTGAGTGATCACGTGGTGTTTCCTACCCCCCGTATTATTGCCACCTTGACGCAGTGCGCAGGCGCCAATGAGGGAAACTGACGCTTACTTGCTGATGGTGACATCTTTGAACATGTGTATCCTCCCTCCCACATTTCCCCGCTGTGCGAATCTGAATATAAGCGTGTACCCGGCAAGCAACGAGCACTCTTTGATGCATATAGGATATAGACACACAAAATGTAAGGATACATTATATCGGAACTGTATTTTATATAATGTAATTTTATTCGTATACTGGGGAACTGTTCATTGCATCTTAGTTATGTAGGAATCGATTGAGATAATGCTTCAGCATATTTAATTGTTAATATTTGTACTTACTTAATTTTCCTTAGGCAATTAGATTTGTTTTGAATTGAGGCTTGTTTTGGACATTAGACTTTAAATTTAGATTCAAGGGTAATATTGCCAAGTCAAATTGTGTAGGCTATATTGCAATATATTATGGTTGGCATCCAATCTTACAGAGGTAGACAGTCTAGATGAAACCTATATGCTTAGTTATCATACTTTGAATAATTGTTACGCAAGTAGAAATTAAAAAGATGTTTTTCATCCAGTATTATGGACTCTGCTAATTAGTAAGAACGATATTAAGCCCATTTAAAGTGTAGGCTGCCTCGCCTCACGTGTTGTTGGGCGAGTGTGATAGCTTCACTTGTAACTAGTGTAGCCTGGTGTATGGTTGTGCGTATAATCCCACTAGAAGATTTGTATTAGTAAAGAGGTGTAATGACGATAGGCATCTCAAAATATTTAATATCTGATAAGTATAGATTTTCTTTTAATGGTTTAGCTATGTTGTTTGGGCGACTGGGTGTATCCCAACTTTAATTTTTCTTTTGATAATTGTTAGCTATATTTTAACTTTGGATTTTATATGAATTGGCTCCGTTATATTATTGTGAATGATCTTTAGATTTGTTTATGCGTTAAATACTCTGAAACTTTTATTTAATCTCTTGTACATAAGTACCTATATTCGCTACCCGTTGTATATTGTAGCTATGGCGCATTGTCCGCTATCAATCCTATTATATTGTTAACTTTTGGGTCATGATAATAAAACGGCCTGCAGGCCAATGTCAACTTCTATTCAGTTTTTATGCATTTACATCTAGCATATTCTTCATCTCCCATTAATATGTGTAGTTGAATATTTTATTTTATTGATAGTTAAACTGCTAAGTTCAGGTGCTTGGGCTTTGGCATATTTGAGTGAGAATCAAATAAAGGTTCCTGGTGATTTACCTTATTGTTCCTTTGTAAAACAACATCTTCTCTATAGAGAAGGGGTTGAGGAGTAATTGTATGTATAGTTGAGGGCAGAATTCTCCTATTATATTTCTTCTTGATGATGTATATTTTATAATATTCTACTTTGCTATTGTAAAAGGTAAAGCTAACTAGTGTTAGAATGAAACCATATGTCGTGTACTAGCCTCGATGGCCCATGTTAATATTTTGATTTTTTTTTAGTAATACTCATATTTCATGTATTAGAGTTGCAAAGTAAAAAAAAAATTTAATGGGGTTTATACGTGTCCCCAGTTATTGTAGTTACGTTACTAATGTATTATATTTAAAAACTAGTTGTTTGAGAATAAACAGGCTTGTATAGCCTTTTGCCAATGTTTATATGTCCATTTTTTAAGACTTGCTTATTAAAATCCACTACCCTATATCTGCTTAAGATCATTTTCCTTCCCTCTGTTATGTTTACTATATTTTTGGAAGAGCCAACATGGGCTGGATGTATAGCGATATTCAAATTACGAATCCCTGTAACTTTCTGTGAGATAAGTTTCTTCCTATTATAACTTAATTTTCAAACTAGGAGCAACATTAATACTTGTAAGGACTGAATTCGGAGCGTTTCTTGCAAAATTATCTTTCTGTTAGCTCTTTGTAAAAATATTCACAGCACCACCTTAAGCTCTAAACTATGGATAGGTGTGAAGTGTGTTGTCAGTCAATGACACGGCGCCCTTAAAACTGTTTACAGTAAAAATGTCCGCTACCTTCAAACATATTTAAAATTAGAATTATTACAGATGAACATTTAATTATTTCCATACAAATATCTGCAAAACGGACCACAAATGGACAAAATATTACATAAGTAATAGGGCCAAAAGGGCATATCAAATGGGAACCGACAATTTTGCCCTAAGCAAAAGATTTGTTAGGCCTTATTCTAGAAGGGAATTTACATAAAATTATAAAGATTAAGAAGATAAACAAAATTGATCAAGGCATATTCCTTAAGGAGATTTGTTAATTTTAAATAAATTATGCTGGTAAAATAATTACAATATTAATTTTTATTGATAACCTTATTTAATGGATAGCCACTACTAGCGTAGCGCCTTATTTATTCCCTGTTGCCGCCATGAGTGCCAAACTCGCGACTCTGCAACCATTAAATAGCCTCCAATATTCCGGGAGAGATGGTAAAGGAAAAAGGAGGAGGGACTACAAAAGGAATCATGTGATCAGAAGAGGGGGGGAGTATGGTCTCTCTCTCTCTCTTGCTGCTCATGAAACAAGCTACGCCAGTGCAACTTCTAGGGGGTGATGGAGTGTCAGCGTATATTTTCCCTCCTTTTATAAGGTACCAGATTGTTTTCTGAACGGAGCCTACACTAGCATATCAAGTGTGTTGACGTAATTCAGATTCGCGAACTTGTTAAACTAGGATATTCTTCTGTATTGGTTGTGGCTTGGCTCCGGGAAGTTTGATGGGGTGCGAGGAGGATCTAATCGGTGCTAGGCGTAAACAGGGTAAGTTTATGCATTAATATTATTCGGGAATCAATTATTATAGGTTATAGAAAGTTTCTAGTTCAGTAATAATATTAAATTGACTAATATAATATTGATTCTTGTAGCATTTAAAATATGCTACAGTTCATATTACTTTGTTCAGTCGCAAATAGAACCCAATGATATCGAAGAACTAGCACGGTCTAAACACAATCTGGTTCACATTGGATTGTTCCGCTCCAAAGAGAACCAGACAAACCCCTAGATAAAACAATACAATAGTATTTCTATTACCTATTTGAATCCATTTGTTTCTTTTATATTCACTACATTCCTATTAAGGAAAATGTCAAATGTTATTTTTCTTATATCAATTTACAACAACTCTTATTTTATATTGTAACACTTTTTTAAATAGTTTAGTTGTATCGAAATTGAGATATTTGAACAAATTTTAGAATAATTTTTGCTTTTATCCTAAGGCACTGTTAAAATTCTACTGACAATAATTAGAATTAAAAGCTAAAATGTTATAGTAAAAATGAGTGGAATAAATTAATAATCATCATCAATTATTTCCAGCCTATGGCCGGGTCAGTTTGGTAAAATTCCTCCATCTTACTCTATCCTTCCAACATTCTACCTCTAATTCATTCCATTCTTCTCCTTTCACTTAAACACTTTCTGTTATCTGCTCCTCTCATCTCTTTCTTGGCGTCTCTTGCGGTCTATTTACTACAGACTTCATTTTCAACATTTTCTTTGGTATCCTCTCTTTTTCCATTCTCATTATAGGCCTATTCCCATACTATCTAAGTCTTGCTTCCTCTACTATCTCATCTACTCTATGTACCCCTACTTTTTCCCGGATAACTTCATTCCTAATCTTGTTTATCCTCGTAATAACTAATATGCTCCTCACAAACTATATTCCCATGGCCTCCACTTTCCTTGTCTCTCTTACATTCAATTTTCATGTTTCTGCTGCATATGTGATAATGGGTACAAAGTACGTAAATTAATATATTAAAATAACAGAACAATTTAAAGTTAAAATCATAAATATATAGTTTTCGTCAATAGTAAAAACAATAAATAGTCAAAACTTGATTGAAGTGTTTGTAAAGTTTACAAAGTTATTAAAAACTTTTGACATTTAAAAAATCAAAATATTAGTAAGTTAATTTAAAGTGTATAAAATTTTATATTAAAAGAAATGTCTTATCAATAATTTTATCCACCTCTCTTTCGTATACGGGATCTTTGGTCACTTCATTTCATCAGTCTGAAAGTAAAAACCAGTTTAATGTGTTGTGAAATTTTTATTATGACACTTTTTCTTTTAATTATAATTATTATCATGTATCAAGAATCTTTAAGCAAGACAGAATTTAATTATTTATGTCTGAAACATTAATAAGTTTTGATTACTAACATTTTTCAGCAATAGGCCACTTTCAAATGTTTCAAAATTCTGCCACTACAAGCACCAAAATAGATCAACTTGCGGTCCCTATTCACTCTATTGATTGAAGTTTTTAGAATAATAATTTGTAGCTATAAATATATTACAGCGTGGAATTTGGGAAGTCCTAATATTTTGTGCGTATAATGACTTAAGATGAAAAAACTAAACTTTTTTTTATTAATGAGCTTTAAGTTTAAGAAATATTAATACTTTGAGTCATAATTTATTTAGTTAAAAGCCAGCGGGAAATTATATCATATTAAGTACATCTAGAAGGATTTATTTTCTTTGAGTTGTCAACACTGTCATCAAAGACATTTGGCAAAGCGGATTAATTTTAAATTGTGAAAAAAAAGTGTATATCTTTTATATTCAAATAACACTTTTGATGGAAAGAAGAAATTTTAATTACATCTTATTTTTCCCTTGCCAGCCTTATGTTAATTATCTATTGAGTACTGAGACTTTCAAGTAGGACTGAAACAAAGCTTTGTACACTTTGTTTCAACTACGCAGTACCGGGCCGCCATATCAAATACCTTTCTCACTTTAGCGGCACACTTAGCGTTAGGTAAGTAGATCTTGTTAATTACACAATAAAGAGCGAAAATAATATTTTCCTTTAGATCCATTCTTAACCTTAGGTAAGTAGATCTTATACCGGTTGGGCCCCATTTAGCTCAACTAAGATTTTCACGGGTTGTATCCGAATAGTCCCAAGTGTTGCCAACTCTATAGTCTCTAGTGATAGTACAGGCCACAGGGACCTGAAATGGATTGTATTTTTACCGGTGGGATACTACTTTCTGACATTATATTGATAAACCCACCGATTTTCATAAAAAAAAAAAAAAAAAAATTTGTAAAATTTGTTACTTTAAAGCAGGGCCACAGGATATTACTTTAAGAAAATATCCTAAAATTGGATTGTACATGTGCTGAAATTATATCAAAAGTAGTATCCAGATCGTATAGTTGGCAACACTGCTCTAGTCAGACTTGAGTTTTAGATTCGATGCAGTCTTAATGATTTTACACTTCTCGCACTGTTTATAGCGAAGACTGCATAAAACTATGGATGGGTTGTGAAATCACAACCTGCTTCTTTGTCACTGCTCATCAGACCTCATATTCACAACCTGTTACTGACAGACGAGAAATTAAAATAAAACAAAATTCAGCTAAATCATGTAAAAAAGGGTCGTAGATGATGTACTATTACTTTGATCACAACTGGGAGCCAAATGACTAATAGGCTATATATTTCATTAGCTTCAGAGAACTTTAAGCATGCAATTATAACCTATATATATATGTTGATGCACAATAATTGTGTTTAATAAAAACTATCTCAACTCTAAACTCTAAACTCACCTTTTACGTGTCAATAAATAAAGATTTCTACTAAGTTTAAATTGGTAATCAGGCCTTGAAAATAAACTGACTTATATTTCTTAAAGTATTTTTTATGAGAAGGAGTCTGATAGGAGTCTGGATCAGTGGCGTCACTTGAATTGTTGTTGAGTGCTGTAACTCATGGTGTTACAGCATAAATGTATTTAACTTATACTTAACTTAGATAGTTTCATGTTAAAGTAAAAATTCTGTTAATAAAACAATAGAATTTGAAGTGAAAACATTTAAGAACTACACAGAGTCACGATCATCTGGCCTAAAGGGGCGGCATTTTGGGCTTGATATAACGGAAATATCTGGATAATAAAGAATCTGAATGTAAATAAATTTCTGTGTGCATTTGCCTACTTTTTTTTTTAATTTTCACAACATTTACTTTGTTTTAGTAGAATCTATGCATTTTCTGATTGCTATATAAAATATAAACACAGTGCTGCCATCTACATCACATGCAGTCTAGGTGTGAGAATGGTGTGGCAGCGGCTAGATGGTGTGATTGGGGCTGTTTGGTGACTTAAGAGTTTTAGTTTTAGCTAAAATTGTAGGTATTCCTAATAATTAATCCTTGAAACTCTAAAGGATGCTAAATAAAATCTACCTTAATTTAAAATCTCAATGGAGGCCAACTGTTTTTTGTATTTGTTTCAGGATGGCACAGTTCAGCTCACAAAATAACTTCATCCTCAAAGAGGAGGAATACCAGGAGATCATTGATGATATGTGAGTAACTTGACTCAATTTTGCTATTGGGGTTTCAATCTGTAGAAGCTGAACCAGCTTTCTAGTATATTAGAGGTGTCAAATCTTTGATCAAGATTTTATTCAACATAGTTTACAGTAACCTCGAAAACAGGGAAAAGTTATTGAATTCTATCAAATTTCTGGAATTTTTATTATACACTAAAAAAAATTCTAACTTTTATTCACAATAGTCAAAATAATATATGTATTTTTTCCGGTTAGTAGGCCTACTCACCTCTAATATATTTTAACAGCTGTCCCAGTTGTGCATACAAATGTCAATTCTCAAAGTCAACATGTGGTTTTCATGTTGTCTTTCCACTCTTCTACCGCGCATCTTTACCCAAAATTTAGTCATGGTTTATGCGCATGCATGAGAACTCGATGTTTTAGGAAGAATAAACTAAAGAATGTGTCTTGCAACTATTTAACCCCTTGACTTACCATTTAACCAGGTTATGTTTTACACCAGGATTACCATTTAAATTCATGTCAAAATGATTTATGCACAAGTTTACTTTAACTGATGTAACTTCTATAATATATTTGCAATTTTAATGCCCTAAACAGCATTTTTATTTCATGCTAAACTATAATTTTTTCTCCTCCCCCCTTCTCCCATTTACATTCTTCCTCTCTCCCACTTTACCTCTTTCTACCTCCTGTTTCCCCTCAATCTACCTCTATTATCGCCCCTCTCTCCTAGCACTTCCCTTTAACCTTTATTTACCTCTCTTTCTCTTCTTTTCACTTTACTTTACTTATTTCACTCTATTTCACTCCCCTCCCACTTATATTATTCCCCCCATATGCTTCAGTTTATATCTCTCTTCCTTCTTCCACAATATCCTTGTTCTTATCATAGCAAATAATAACTATTATTGACAAAGATTACTTTTCTGGACTGTACATACTTTGTTGAAAAAAAAATCAAATTTATACATAACATACAATTATTTATAAAGCAGTGTGTGGATTTACCCCACAAAGTTTTTTTTTCTCAATAATTTTTCTTTGTTTACATTTGTTTGACTGTCTGAATCACTACTGTCAAAATAGCTATCACTTTCAGAAGGCCTATATATGTTATTTTTGCTGACACCTTCAGTTAGTTCACTTTCACTATCATAATCTTCAGAAAATCTACAGCCTCATTATCACTAGTATCTACTAAATAATTTTTATTGTCAGAATCACAAAGTATCTGTATCATTTCTTCGTCATCTCTAGCTATTTTTTAGGCAGAAAAACTTTCTGCGCTTGTTATTCATGGGGGGGTTAGAAAAATAAGAAATAAAACTACCAAGTTCTATTCATAACACTCCTGCTGTAACACCTGCAATTCATGAAAGAAATAAGAAAAAAACTAAAAAAATTACACAAAAATAAACGAAACATTTGTTTCAAATATAAGGAATAAAACTGCCAAGTTTTATATATACAGCTGCTGCCATCTATGAAGTATAAGCAAAAACACAATGTGCGAGCCCTGCTTTTCAAAGTATCTGTGTGTGTCTGCTCGTCAAAAGTACGTCAAGAGGTTGAACTATATTGGTTAGGGGTGTACGAATAGGATTATTTATCAAATCAAATAATTTCAAACGAATACCGAATAGTAGATATTTCCTAAGATTTTGATAAAAATAATTTAAATTAATAAATCCCTATTAAAAATGTGTTTTTATATTTAAGCAAAAAATTACTTCAAAACATTGTTATTTGAGCTGATAGGCCTATTAATATAAAAGACTGAATTCAAAACAAAATTTCAGGAAATTCTTTTGATCAAGCTTTTTAGAAAGGGTTTTACCTAAATCAAATTTTTTAAATATCGTGATAAGTTTTTTACAGAAATCTAAATTTAAAAATTGCATAGAGAATGTTTAACTGATCAGTGTGTAGATTATATTTATTTAAATTAGAACATTATTATTATTTGAAAGGGTAAAATAATGGATTGATTAGTAAATAAGGTCATATTTTAATTCATTCATCGTTTCTATTATTCCAAAGTGTAGTTCTCATTTTCTAAAGTTTGGTTGGATCCTAAATAATTCCATTGTCAGCTGAAAGCCTAGGCAGCATTGAAAAGGCTTACTAGGGAAATTAGGAGTGCGGTAGTTTCCTTTTGCTTTCCTCACTGAGCCAGAAGGTACTAACTATTGCACATCAGTCTGCCAAGCCACCATTTGACCCTACAAGCGACACTTTCACTCCATTCATTACAAGGACTGGCTGAATACTGAATGTTATTACTAATCTCACTAATACCTTTGACACTTTCATACTATGCAACAATAAGTTGACTAAAATAACACAACAGTAATGAATGATAAAAATAGTTCTTGACCCCTCTTTAAGGGTGTATGGCCCAAAATTAATAATATGATAATTAGTAGGTCTTCTTAAACCAAACTTGGATCAGTGTATTAAATATGGATTAAATGTATATTTTAAACAAAGTGTTTACTCCAAGTTTGAAATTATGGCATCTAATGCAACAATTTTTGAGAAAAATCAAATGATGAAAAGATGTCATATTTGGAATGTTAAAAGTACTTGAGGAGGTTTATTAATTGAAATAAATATTATTTCAATGAACCTTCAATTAATTGCGTAAAAAATTGCCAAATAAATGCAATATTCAATTAATTATTTTGTATACTTAAACATGTGTAATAAATGGGGGAAGTAAATCAATTAATCCCGACTTCTTTTAACTTTGTAATGGTACTTCATTCACATTAATATTCAATCTGAAACTGGTGAAAACTGATAGCCCACCCAATGTTGGTTAAAAGCTTGAAAGTTGGGAATTTTGTGAGATTTGAGATCTGGTCAAAACACATCTAAGTTGAGATGCCTAAACTAGGGAAACATTTATTTTTTATTGGAATGTTATCGGTAATGGGAATTTAAATCGATAATATTGAGTATATTCAAAAATTAAAAGGTTAAGTTGTTCAGTTAGTGAAAATATTGTCTACATTTTGTTTCATGCATGATAATTTAAAATATATATTTTGGTATGTATTATAGGCTCTAAAACGATAAAATGATCTTGAATAATGTTTAAAAAAATATTCATTTTAACTATCTAAGTGTGAGTTTGGTGTTAATTTTTTTTTTCAAATAATGGGTTTATATGTTCAGTTTATTCAAATAATGGGTTTTGATGTTAATTTTAGCAAATAATAACACAATACAAATACATATATTTTCATTTTACTGCTTAAACTTGAGGGTATATATAAAATTAGTAATGTTTTGTGTACCCCAGATATCTTTTCACATTCTTACAAATACAGTAAATTCACTTATGTTTCCATGTTAATAATTAATTTTGAGGGAATGATATTTCAGAGTACCACATCTATATTTCCACATTCTCTCTAACAGACTCACGCTCTCACACACACGTACACACACACGCTCACTCACTACACACACACACACACACACACACACTCTCTCTCTCTCTTTCTATATATATATATATATATATATATAAAAAGACTCTCTTTAGCATAATATTTTCTCATTCTCTCTCTTACACTTTATCCCTTTCTCTCACACACTTTCTCTTTCTCAATTGATCTCTATCTCTCTAACGCTCCTTCTCTCAAACATTCTATCTCTTAAACGCTTTCTCACAAACTCTCTCTCAAACACGCTCTTTCTCTCTCAAACTCCCTCTATTTCAAAATCTCTCTCTCTCAAAATCTGACTAAAACGCTCTCTTTTAATCTCACTCTCTTAAACACTCTGACTCAAACTATCTCATTCTCACTCTCAATCTCAAACTCCCTCTCTTTCTCTTTCAAACTTACTCTCTCAATTAATTTCTGACTCTTTCTCTCAAACTCAATTTCTCTCTCTCTAAAACCCTAGCTCTATCTCTCTCACAATCTAATTTTCTTTCTTTGAACTAATCTCTCATTTTTAACTTTATCTCTCGAACTCTCTCTCACATGCCTTCACATTTTCTCTCTCCTTAACACAATATATCTCCCAAAATTTTAAACGCTTTCTTTCTTTCTCTCTCTCTCTCTCACACACACACACACACACACACACACACACACACACACACACACACACACACACACACACACACTCACACACACACTCTCTCTCTCTCACACACATACACACACTATTTCCCTCTCTAACACATACACATTCTATCACTATCACTCACTCACAATCCCTCGATCTTTCTTAATTGCTCATTCTCAGTCTCCTACGTTCACTTTCTCACACCTCACACCCACACTCACATTTTCATATTCACACTCACACTCATTTTCACTCTCACGCACACACTTCATTCAAACAAGCTCTCATTTTTACCATCACATTTTATCACTCTCTCTATTATATATATTAATATATATAATTTGATAAGCCCGTTTCCATTAATAATAGAAATTACGATGAAATGATTGAACAGATTTTGTTTACATCTCCATGGAAACCATGATTTGTGTATAGCTGTATATTGGTAAATAAAATATTTGTCTTTGGGCCGGTTTCATAGTCAGCTCACTAAACTCTTACTAAACTCCAGGGCTACACAGCACTCTGTGCCGACCCACTCGCCCTAAATAATTTAGTACGTTTCATAGTCAAGATAGTTTGGATTGTTTTAGTAACTCGAAGCAATAGGGAGCTTGGTCGGGGAAGTTCGTTTCTGTCCGTAATATTGGTGACGTCACTCCAGGCAGCCAATGATAATGCCTAAAATTAGTGACGTAGATATAACAAGACGAGAAAGAAATCATTTGTTGTTGTCAACATGGCGGACGTAAACAGATCGCTTTACTGCCAAAGAGAGAGAAATATTATTCGGCCTTGTTCATATTAAATCAGCTGTCATTGAAGATAAGCGAACTTCGTTTTCTGTTTTAATGGCAAAGAAGAAATCCTGGCAAGACATCGCATACGGCTTCGATTCTTATTCTGATGTGACACATGTAAGTACAGACTTTACGTTTCAGAATGTTAGGTTTACTTATATTCTGATGTTTTTAATTCCTTGAGACATTTGGTACCACCTACTATTTTCTTCTATTTATTATGCTAATTTCCTTATATTTTAATTTGCTGATATCTTACTCAAGATTTTCCAAGACAACATTAATGTTATTAAGGACAGTTTCAAATAATGCATAAAAACACATATAATGTATTTACTTTATATAATCGTACATTATATTTGATAAAAATAACCATAGACCCAAGCCCTAACTCTTACTATACCATTATAAAACTTTTTGTTAATACAACTTGTTTACATTCAGGCCTAGGCCTAAAGCATTATTTATTTTTCAAAGTAAGACATGTTTATTTTATTTAGAGTTTTAAATTTTTGCAAACAGGTTACACAATAAAGGATTACTTATGTTTTACACACAGGCATAGGGCTAGCATTTTCTAAAATGTGTTATTTGGGTCTAGGCCTGCAGCAAGTAATATATTATATTATTAAGTCAATAATTGTTCCTTTATAAGGGGAAACCTTACAAACATAACTAGGCCTAGCATTTTTTTAAATAAAATATATTCATTTGTACTAGGATTGCAGTATCAAATATATAATAAAGTAAATAATTGTTCGTTTTTACATACATAACCAGGCCTACCATTTATTTTAATTAAATAGCCTATTATGTTTATTTGAATTGACCTACATTTTCAAACATTTCACTAAATAAAATATAATTGTATCTATTTACACACAGGCAAAGGCCTAGAATTTTTTAAAGTAGTGTGTTAATTTGTTCTAGGCCTGCATTAGCAAATATATTATAAAGTAATTAATTGGTCCTTTCTAAGACATAACTAGGCCTACCATTTCTTTTAATGAAATATGTATATTTGGCTTAGGACTACATTTTCAAACACTTACCCAAATAAATCAGCACATCATTTTACTTTCAGGAATAGACATAGCTTTTTTTTCTATAAAATGTTTATATTTGGTTTATTTACCTACATTAACAAACATTTTAAAGTATCCATTTATTGTTTATTCCTAACAATAATACAGAGAATAAATATTATTTTTATCTAACAGCGATCAGCACCTCATCTGAAGAAATGTTGGGAGAACAAGAAGGCAAAGAGGAAGAAACTCCTCACCGCAGAATCTCGAAGGATATTGATGACTGGTGGGGGACCATTTACACCTGGGGAGTCCACAGACCCTGAGCTTGAGACAATCCTTAGCACTCCCAATGCCTACTCTGTGGAAGGTACTGAGGATTGTGATACAGTTTTACCTCCAACTCCGAGACCTGAGGAGAGTAGTACGACCCAATATCCACCAGAGGCAGCAATCCATACATTTTCTGGTGAGTATTTGCATAAGAATATGTTCAGTGGGTTGTTTTGTAAATAAATGTACCCACCAAGAAAATTTGAATGTGTTTATTGTGGTTAACAAGACAAACTGATTATTTTTCTGTAAAAATTACACTTTTTTATTTTATAATTGATGAAGTTACATGATCCAAAGCGCTTGAGCTCGTTTATAGGATTATGGTTTTATAATGTTGAGATTTTACATGGGTTTGACTTTTAAAAGACATTTCAAACATTTGATCATTAAATAAAAGTAAAACAAAATCAAAACAAAAAAGTAGCATAATATACTAAACATAATAGACAGGTCAGTACAATGTGACAGATTAGATAATTTTGAAATATGTGTGACAATATACTTGAATACATTTTACCAATAAACATAAGTAAAAAAAAAATGAGAAAGTTCCCTTGAAATAAAGATTAAAATTGAGGAAAATTAATTAGTATTTTAATAATAAACAAGACATGTGGGCAAGTCCAGGGAAATAATAGGCCTATCTATTCTAAAATATTTACTGAGAAAACATAAATTATAATTTTTATTAAAATATGTGTGATAATATTTATGAATACATTTTATCAATAAATGTCAGAAAAAATAAGTAGCCTAATTAAAATAAGTATTAAAAAATAATAATAGCAAATAAATAATAAAGTTACTTTGAGATAAAAATAAAAATCGAGGAAAATTAATTAGTATTACATTAATAAACAATACATGTAGGTTTGTTCAGGGAAATAATAATAAATTCTAAAATGTTTACTCTGTTTATTGAAAACCTGTTTTTGAAAATTTGGTTCCAAACTATCATTTACTTTATGAGAAAGCTTGTGCAATTGTGTTGTACCATTTATTTTTCAATATGCTGCTGATAGATTAGATTGACTAAACACCAAAGAGTGAGTATAGGGTATTGAAGAAAATCAGAGGGTGTGTGAACTGTGGCATTAACTTCATCTGACCCGCTTCGGTGGCTGCATGGTCCAAGGACGGAGAGATCGGGTATCGATATCTGTCGGGTCCATAGAGGCTGATTTTTCCTAAATGGTTTCCCACTCTCCTTCCACGTAAATATGGGTTTATTACCTCTAAAAGACTTCCTTCCTCATCCCTACCATTTTAGAGTAATTATATATCATGTATACAACCAGAATTTATATATATTTAAACATTTTCATACTAGGTTTGGAGTGAATATTTCACCAAGGAAAAATTATAATTTTAGGTGTGTAAATCTCAAATATTTGGGGAAAAGGGGTGTCCTCTTTCATCTACTCCCGTCCCCACCTCCTCTGCATGTAGGCCTACATTCAACACTCATTAAAATACAATCCTTTGATTTGTTTTCTCACAAAGGAAAATCACTGATTGTTGTTAATAAGAAATATTTTACTACATTTTAAATATATTAATTAGTATAAATTATTCAAGTCATAATTGATTATTTGATCTGATATTTCTGTAGGGACACTTGTTATATAATTATATTTGTAAATTGAAAAATGACACCTATACTCAGGAATCGAACCTGAGACCTTTGCCTTAGTGTGCCATCCAGGGATCCTTCACCTGTTACTTGATGACTCGGCCACTTACAAGTAGAGAATGGCCCTAGGTTGCCTTTATTACAATAATAATTGTACATATATTGTGAATGACATGGAAGTAAGCAAACACATGTACATTTAATTGAACATTGATAGCGAAGTTTATATATTAATCTAGATATGGATATATTCTGAAACTTGCAGGATATTTGCATCACCTAAGATTCACTCTTCATGTACAACCATTTGCTTAACTTCTTTTGTACTTATGGAAAAATGTTATTTTGAAAATTTCGGACATGTTTATAACATATTTAGTTGATATGAATAATGTTTTGATACCATTTGAAACTAACAAATTTTATAAGATATAAATAAGTTTTTAATAATAATCGTTATGGTGATTTCTCATCTCCAGTCCATTCATCATAGGAATGATGGTAACTGACAATATTTCACTAATGTAAAAAAAAAGGTTAAAGAATAAAATATAGATTTTTTTTTGTGAAAGTTTTGACCGCCAAAATTGACAGCGCCTCAACATAAGTTCTTACAGATCATATGGTTTGGCGATTGGTTACATGAGAGTGGATCTGGTAACTTTTGTATTCCGTCAGTTACCACCTTCATTATGGGGAATGGACTGTATGTAATTGTACCTGTGCAGGTTAAGCTGTCATCTTGGCCTGTGGTTGACCAAACACTGACGACTAAACAGAGGGATGGCAAGAGTTATAGAAAGTGCTCACCCCTCCCTCTATTGCTCCATGTAAAGAAGTGGAATCATCTCAATGATGATTGCTGTCGTCCGGATCATTCTGGGAGATTACAGGCGAGCAGAGACTTCTCACTGAAGATTACACAGCCATTCAAACGCACAATTCTTCCCACCCTTGTGATCCCTTTCTGCCCATCAATAACATCATTTATAATTGTTTTAATTTTTTATTTTTAAATAAGGAGCAGGATGAAATCAGGATTACAACGTTTAACAATCCCCTAATCCCCATGATCAACGGGTGTAGAAAGTTTAAGGATGTGTGCTACAAAGTTAACATAATATAAATAAAATTTGTATACAACTCGATGGAAGTGAGAAGGGGGGTGGAGGTAGTTCTATAACAAAAATTGAATGTGACCGTTGGATTTAAAAAATAATGTTTTTAAGATGGACTCACACATACAGTACTAATGTGTCAAACTTACTATTCTGGAGATTGACATATATCTTAAAACTAGTATCTTATTAGCAGTATGCCACTACCCATCTCAAAAGTCCTACAGTCTAAGGTGTCACTCGAGTTTTAGACAAAACGGGGTTCGATCCCAGTCTGGTCCACTGTGGTCTTTTTTCTAGATGATTTCCCACTCTCCTTCCAGGCAAATGGGAGTAGACTACCTCTAAAAATGCTTCTTTCCTCATCTCTCTCCCATTAGAGTAATATGTGTGTATAATCTGAACAGGCAGTAAGACACGGTGATAAAAATAAAAAGTAAGCCACTACCACTGATTCCTTCCTCCAAAACCAAACACCAATAAATTTAACACAACCTTTATTATAGTAATCCAGTTCAAACTTTTGATAGTTACAAAAAAGTGTTTTATGTAAAAAATAAAATGATTTAAATTTGGAAACATAAAGCACAAATAAAAGTAAAAACACACCAACACATATTTAGTATTTTTACTTTTATTTGTGCTTTATGTTTCCGCAATTCTATCATTTTATTTATTACTTATTATATTTTGCTTATTGCACTTTATTTCATATATAAAATAGTGTTTTTGAATACGTAGGTGGGTTGAAAGGGCTACTGAGTCTAATTTTTTACAGTTGCTCTTTTTTTTAAAAGATAAGTCTTTCACCATGTTGATTCTTGAAGTATGAACATAGAGTTGATATAAAAAATGTTTCCCCTCTTTTCTCATGCCCCATTAAAACGGTTTATTCAAAGAAACGTCTTTTGTTTTCAGTTTCTATATTGTGTGTAGTGAAAACAGTTTGATATTTGAAATGTTGACAGCTAATTTTACAATAAAATTTTTTAAAAGGTGTATATTTTAGTTAAAATACTATAATTAGCTGGTATTTCACTAGTAGCATATAAAAGTACAACAAATATACAAGTTCTTATTCTTATATGGATTCTCTGTGGGGCTCCACAAAATACCAGGAGGGGGGGTTGGGCCCCGCACCTTTCTATGCCATTTTTCCATGAGCACCACTTCTAAAATGATAAGAATTAGGAGACATCACTGATTACACCTTATTTTGTTTTGCGTTTCCCTCTTTTGTGCAAACTGAATAAATATTTATTATAATGATTGTCTTTGTGCCTCGAGAATATTAGAGCAACATGTGTTTTTGCAAGAACAAAAAAAGGTATTTTTTATTAATTGTTATATATCATAACACTGCAACTTTAGTCATTGTAAATTTAACATATTTTATGTTTTTATTAAATGTGTTACTAAATCCACTCCTTGTGTTTTCTTTTGACGAGGAGTAGGTTGAGAATTGAAATGAATTCATACAAAACAAGTGCTTTGATTGATTAATGTTATATAAACTTCAATTGTCACAGAAAGAGTGGTAAACATAAATAATAAATTACTACCTACTTATTGTTATTTTTTAGTATTGGTGACAGCTGCATATCACGACTTGACATAAGAAAATGTGAAATTCAGTCTAGTAACATTCCTAGCTGTCAGATAAGGTTCTTGGACTGTAGCGAAAAATTTTATGACCTGGATATATCGGTGGTCGCACGGTCTAATTATGTCCATTAGACAATATTGCTGTGACAGAAATATATATATTTGAATCTTGGTTAGGTCTACTGATTGTGGTTTTTCCTAAATAAT
Source organism: Timema podura (assembly GCA_033556935.1). Taxonomy (NCBI): domain Eukaryota; kingdom Metazoa; phylum Arthropoda; class Insecta; order Phasmatodea; family Timematidae; genus Timema; species Timema podura. The sequence continues at coordinate 52,661,688 of JAVRXN010000007.1, read as the reverse complement.
TGTCTTCACAATGTTCATGCTAATATAGGTAACTGCCTCTAAATTCTACCTTCCTCATCCCTATGCCATTTGTTAAAATATTACTTGGATAACCTGAATGGGTAGCAAGACCTAATGAATAAAACACATTTTTACAACATTCACTTTTGTGTTAATGATTGCTTGTTGAATGGGAATACCCTGAGTTAACTGAAGTCAAATTTGAAGTTTTAATTCAAGCCTGCCTTCTCAATGTCGAGAATGCTTGTATTGGGCTAAATAATAAGTTTATAAGTTTAAAAATAACTTCTGAAGATGAGAATTAAACCTGGGAGTACCATGACCCAGGCATTAATTAGTTGAAAAATTATCTTGGTTATAACACATAAGACACATAACTTAAGTAATGAAACAAATATTTCTCATGTAAAGTTTATTAGGAGCCATTGAAAAGTCCTAAACTAAACAATGTAGTAAGGACAATCAATGAGGTGTTGAATTCAGGCAAACCTGTGGAGGGGGGGGGGGGGGTTGATGAAGGGGTAAGGCGGGTTACCCCCTTAAAATAATAACAATAGTGGGATATTTCTTAGTATTTTTTTTTCTTATTTGAATTGTTTCTAACCCATTTATTTTTTTAACAACTACACACCCTCCCTTGTGATTGAATTCAACACCTGTGATAGGAGTAGGGATGTGACACAGCTTTCCGCATCACCATAGAGCGTGGGCCCATGTGGTACTGTGTAAGATGCGTTAATCCTATATTTTACATGGCGATTTCCCCAGGAGGTGTATTTCCATGTTTTAGCTACACATAAAATTGACGACGGACAAAACACACACAAAACAATTGACAATACAAAACAAGATCAATGTTCATGGCTGAAGTGGCGCTGGATGAAAGCAGCCCTGACGACTCTCCCCCGCTCGTTGGGGCGTACATTTCGTACAGGAACTTGTACCATTGGTCGGGTGGGAGCTCACGGCGTCGGATGGCGATGTTGTGTAACACAGCACACCAGTGATGACTTTGGTGGAAGTAAGCAAGTTGGTTCTCAGCTTTTGTCCGAGGCATGCAAATCTACGTTTCCATACCCCGAACAAACACTCCACCACTTTCCTAGTCTGCTTTTGTGCTGTGTTGTACCTCCGCTCTTCTGGAGTCTGTGGGTCCTGTATCGGAGTGTAGAGGTAATCCCAATTGTGGATACCCACTATCTCCAAGAAGAGTGCCCCTCACTTGACGTGTCTCCAATCATGTCTTCATTCGGCTGTTGCTGAAGATCCTGGCATCATGAGTGCTTCCTGGCCAACGTGTCACAATCTCCAGAATCTCCATATCCGGCCCAGAAACAACCTCAAAGTAGTAAAATGTTGTGAGCAAAATAAGATAATAAAATAGCCAAAAGACTTAAAAAAAATATGTTTGACTTTGAATAGATAGGTTACCTTCTTTCAGAATTTCACATTCACTCCTAAAAAGAGGCAGGTGAAGAAAGAGCAACAGATGTTAGTTTGACTAATAAAGTTATTAACATACATATACCTATGGGGTAGGCAAGAAAATGTGTGTATATAAGCTCAAAAACAAAATTAAAAAGTCACAGATATGCTTGCGTTTTCCAATTTTTGGGATAGTGGACACATTGTTTACAACTGGGGTGGGGGCATATAATATTTCCATACTTGGGAGAGACACGTAGTATTTACAACTTTGGGAACATAATGTTATTAATTTGATTCTATATAACATTAATGTAGCTGAATCAAATGTAACCCCATTTTTTTGTGTGAAATCTAAATACTAATATTATATATACATTTTAACTATGCTATTATCAGCCTCAATGGCCGAATGGTCTACAGCGTCATCCTTGTGTTAGACTGATGTGCTGTATACAGGGAGATAGGGGTTCAATCCCGGTGGATCCATTGAAGATTTTTTTCTGAAATGGTTTTCCACTCTCCCTCCATGCGAATGCAGATGGATTATCTCTTAAGTGTTTCCTTCCTCATCCCTACCCCATAAGTGTATAAAAAAAACTTCAATAGATAAATCAAATACCTGAACATTTAGGGACATGTACTGTTTCCTGTTCCGGAACAGCTCAGCAAATTCCCCTCCTGGGCTTTTGATTGCTACATGAGTGCAATCAATACACCCAGATACACCGGGAAAATGGTACATGTTCCAGAACAGGTGGTAGTTTCTTTCAACTTCTGGTCTCTGGTTGGGAACTTGACATATTCCAAGAGGTGGCCTGTCAACTCATTAGACACCACCTAAAAATAAACTACTATAATTATCGACAAAGTTTTTGAAACCTATCTTATTTATGGTTGTTTCGGGGATTGCATACATCAAATTATAATGAAACCTCATTATATTACTTGTAATAGAATACCAATAAAAAATATCTCTACCTGTTCATGATTTATTAATTTCACTAGACCTATGTTGTGGGTTTATTAATGCATTTTATTTCTTCAAAATATCAGGAACATGATATGTGCAGTAGAACCCTCATTTCTGTATTTGAGACTAGTAAAGTGGTAAATTTACTAACACAGGCCTATTTTAAAAATTTAACACAAAGGCATACACATTTTAAAAAATATAAAACCTTCATTGGCCTAGATAAAAAAAATTAATTTCAACACAAAGTAGGCCTACAAAACTTTAAAAGAACATAAAAACCTTCATTAGGCCTATAAACTTAATTTCAACATGAAGTAGACCTACAAACTTTAAGGAATATAAAGCCTACATTATATGAAAAAAATAAACTAGGCCTATCTTACAAAAATATGTTGACAGTTTTGGAATTGACAAACAAATATTGGGACCAGCCATATTTTCATTTTAACATACATTACCTTGACAATCCTGGAGATGGTGGCAGAGCTCAACCGAACCAGATCACCACAAACCAGCTGCAAAATATATAATATTTTTGAATTGTCTTTAAGGTGTGGAAGAAGGGAGCGCTTGTAAATTTACAGTTTTTATAGCATTCAACTATTTTGGCCAAAATAAATCAAATATTTCTCTAGTGGCAACATTAAGTTTAGTTTTTTGCACATGCTAATAGCAACAGATCTTGAATATTTTTCAAGAGTGTCCAGGAATTTTATCAACAAATTTTAAATAAATAGAAAAAGTTTTGACAAAATTCCAGGACACCCTTGACAGATATTCAAGATCTTGATATTTGCATGTGCAGAAAACTAAACTCTATATTGCTACTAGAGAAACAATAGATTTATTTTGGCCAAAAAATTTCAATTCTATAAAAACTGTCAAAATACTTTCGCTCCCTTGCTCCCCTCGGCCGCACCTTTACAATATTCATATTAATTGTAAATGTCTCACACAACAGATTGTTGATAGTATTGAGTTCAGGGTTCGAATCCTGCTCAGGTATGATAAGTGTGGTTTTCCATAAATGGTTTTCTCCTCTGCCCGCAAATGAGGGTACATTTACTCAAAGCTATACTTTTCCCATCCCTATCCCATTGTTGTAAATATGTGGATAGACCAAACAGCTTGCAGACTGCTTTGCAAAAAAAAAAATTAATTATATAATATATAATAGACATCAAAGTGTTTATGGGAAAACAGTGATCAACTGATAATTATGTTAAACTATATATATAATAAGCTTTACCTGAACTTTAACAAGGAAAAAAGTGTAGGCCTACAGGTATGTCACGTCCAATTATTAATATGGTTGTATAATCTGAACAACCCCCACAGTTAAATATACTGTACCATCCCAAGGCTCATGGGATTATTGATACAATAAATAAAGAAAAAAGTTTGTGATAAAATAATATAGTTTAGTCAAATATTGAATTTAAACTTTGATAAGGTTAGATTATATTTCAGTGAAACATTAGTTTACATTAACGCATTATATTTATATATTTATCACAATATGTTCATGTAGAATAAACGAGAATATAACTAGAATTTATATTTTTACGTAACTATCTAGATGTCTTGGACCATGCTGTTAGTAAACAAATAAATAAACAAAGATAACTCAAATATAGGCGCCTGTATAACTCTTTGTGGACCACAATTTTGTCATTTGGTAATGCAATTAACTTTATACAAGGGTATTTTGAGGATGTAAAACATAGATATTAAAATGATAATTTCAAAACATATTTACCTGAAAGCTACCAGTCCCATAAAATCGTAGTGCTGTAATCACCTTTATTAAAGGTGGCACTGGCAAACCACGGGCGTTTTGGTTTGGACCAGTCAATAGTGGAACGATGACGTTCACCACGGTATCTTTGCGGAATCGGAATCTTCTAATAAATTCCCTGTCGGAATAGAATTCGACAGGGTTTTCCGCATCCCGCAAATATCTTTTTGGTTCAGGTAACCTATCAATGACATCGATAACCTGAACCAAATCCACTAAATCTTCATCAAAAACACGATTGTCATCCATCTTGAAAGTTGAATAGTGTCGAATTTAGTGTGCTCGCAGCGCTGCTAAAGTTTAGGTTCTGACCAATATTAAAATTTATTGGCTAGCGCGACTAAACTGTGACTATGAAACGTACTTCATTCAGTTTTAGGGAGGATGGCGTCCAAACTTTCTATTTAGCGTTACTAAATACGACTATGAAACCGGCCCTATGTTTAAAAATAATATCATCTCAATCGTTAGGTACTTGAGTGGTTTGTGCAACTAATAGAGAGGGGTCTTTTAAAATTCCCATCGGGGCGTGAAGGGGGAAAATATACATTTGATTCAAATTACACACCGAAAACTAAATATCTAAGAAAAGTTAATAGCCTTTTTTGACGAGTAAACTTTTAACTGAAAATGAGTTGAGGGCTTATTATAGAGATCCTTTCCCAATAAAAAGTTTTAAATACATTTTAGTGCAAAAATCTGCAGCCATCACTTCAACGACCAATTAGTTAATACAGGGTTCCTATGGTTTGGAAAGTCAGGGGAAAAAATAACAGTCAGGGAAAGTCAAGGAAGCCTAAGAAAAGTCAGGGAAATGACAATTCCAGGGAAATGACAATTCATGTCACACTTCAGTTTCATCGGAAATTGTAAAGCCACAGAAGTAAGGTGTTGCCAAAGTGAAAGTAGTGTAGTGGCTCGAAGAAACCCTAACACTTTTGTTATGAAAGATAATATAAATAGGGCGGAAGTCATTTGGGCTTTGCAGGTTGTTGACAATAAAATGTATTTCAATTCGTGCAATAGTTTAAGTACAATTTTTCAGTTGTTTCCAGAGTGTTCCATTGCCAGTGCCTTTACTCTTGTGGAGACAAGGCTGCATATTTCATTGTGCATGGCTTGGCTTCATTCTTTCATAACAATTTACTGGACCACCTAAAATCACGTAACAACTTTGTAATTTGTTTTGATGAGGCGTTGAATAAAGTTATTCAACGAGGGCAAATGGACATTGTATTCAGATTCTGGGACAAGGAAAATCATAAAGTTGTCAGTCATTGCTTGGACAGTGTTTTTTTTCGATAGAAGCACCGCTGAAGAATTACTTAAGCATTTCTCTGATGGTATTTCTCCTCTTCCAGTCTCTTAAGTTTATACAAGTGTCAATGGATGGCCCAAATGTCAATCTAAAGTTTATAACGCTTCTTCAGGAACACATCAAATCTGTCACAGACAATGAAGTATGTATTTTGATAAATCTGAGGACATGTGAGCTTCATGTTGTTCATGATTCCTTGAGAACAGGAGTGGAACCTGTCAATTGGGATAAAAATTGCTTATTGTGTCACACGTACTACCTATTCACTGACTCTACAGCTCGTCAAGCATTGTTTACCCAGTTGACAGGGTGTACAACTTTTCCCTTGAAGTTCTGTGGTGTGCAGTGATTAGAGAATGCAACGGTCTCTCAAAAGGCATTACAAATTTGGGATCACGTTAAGTTTCACAAAGAAGAAAAGCTTCCTAAAACAAAACCTGTAGGGATACTGAAAAGAGCAGCCTGTGATCCATTCCTGAAGTGTAAACCAGCTTTCTGCAAAACAATTGCAGATGGATTTCAGCTTTTCTTTTTTGATTGGGTTTGATATATTTTGTTATTTTTCCATCATTTTCCCTGAACTGATTGGCAAGATGTCTGCGTTCTTATTCTTCCATGAGAGGTGAGGCAAGGTCGGCTGTAGGGGAGGAGGAGACCGAAATAAAAGTAATTAAATTAATATTTCCACATGAATAGTACCATAAAATTATAGTTGAAATTTTGTGAGAAGTTGGTCAGGGAATCTGGGAAAATAGTCAGGGAAAGTCAGGGAAAAGTCAGGGAGAATTTATTTACAAATACTGTAGGAACCGTGTAATATAAATGTTACTTTTTACCTTCTCACACCTCTCTGGTTGAGAAAAAATAGTAATTGTCAAAAAAAATCAAACTCGAGATTTTGATGGAAGTCGATGTTTCATGACCCCCTAAATCCAAAAAAGCGTTTATTTTAATAATGTCAGTTTGTAGCTCTGACTAGAGACAAAACTATTTTAGCAATTTGGCAAAAACTTGGGATATGGGGTTTACATAAGATTTCTCAGAGGTTTTTTTTTTAAAATAATCTCTCCATCCGTAAAATTACTGGTAGTATTTTTTACTTAAGGGTGGAAAGAAAAAAAAAGTTATCAAACTCGACTCGATTAAAATTCGTATAAAACAAAATGGAAGTTCTCATTTCCTCGTGAAAATAACTTTGAGGGTAGTTTACACTTAAGGAAACGTCCAATTTTTATCGTTTCTCCACACCTCTTTGAGATACAAAATAACTCATTTCAAAAATGAAGGCATATTAAATATAAAAATCATTATTTGAAATATATTTTTATGAAACCAATAGTTTTTGAATTATAAGTGTATATATGTCGTAGGTGAATTGAAAGATCCGGCCTATTGCAAAAGGCGCCCTCAATTTACAATGAGTCAGGCTAGTTGGAAAGTAATATTATAGTTGCTTATCAACCTGATAATTTTTAGGCTTATTGCAATAAACACATACAGCTTTAGGCTATTTCCTTAATAGCCTAAAGCTGTATGGGCGCTTTGCAATAAACCTAAAAGTTATTAGGCTAATAAGCAGATATAATATTATTTTCCAATTAGCCTGGCTCATTGTAAATTTACGGTGTCTTTTGCATCAAGCCAGATTTTCCAATTCGCCTACGACATGTATATATATTATTTATACATTATATATACTTCGGAAGTCTTTAAATCTGGAAATTGCTGCTATGCTCTGCTATCCTCTTTTCTCTAACAGTTTATATTATTTCGCTTATACATTTTGGTATAATGTGCAACAATGTGTAATATCTCGTTTCAAATATCTTAAGAGTTTAAGGTAAATATATATTTTTTATTTACATTAGCGAGAAACTCTATGCTGTGCACCTTCCCCACCTTTTTTTAAAAACAAACTAGCCCTTTAGTACAAAAAAAATTATAAATTTATTATTGATCTAACTTAGAAAAAAAAATTAACATGCTAGAAAATTATGAAGCTTAGCTCCATCGATAGAGCGTCCACCTACGGAGCTAAGGGTCCTGGGCTCGATCCCTGGCATGGTTGAGAAATTTATAATTATTGGAATATTGGTTTACCCTTTCACAGTGATGAACTGACGGCAGGGGGATGGATTTTGTGTCTGTCCTAGATTTAAGATTAGACTAATTATTACAAAGGTGTATAGCCTAAACAGGTAGTAAGATACACGGCGCTAAAATAAAAGTTTAAAAAAAACACTAGCACCGACAACCTACAATGGCATCTCATAACATAATTTGCGAGCCACTACTGTATTAGCTAGGTTCAGGTTACAGACATGTCCAGATGGACACTAACAATATGTGCAGTTGTGCACAGGATGTCTACATCAATATTTCACTTCCCCTTTCCCGCTACACATTCATAATCTCTTTTTATGTCCTTTCTCGTCAAATTTTTAAAAAATGTATTTTCTCCCCTTTGTTCAGACGTAACAAATTTGTTTTATAACAACAATCAAAACAGAGTTTGTAGGTCCCAAGTTCAATTCCCGTGTCCAGATGTCATTTTTTAATTTAAATAATATGTAGATGAGGCTATAACTGTAATTAAAAAATACTCATATTCAACCTCATGTTGAGATAACACTTTAAATACTTTAAATACTTATCTATTAGTTCGGCATATCTGTATATAGCACACTTAGTGTAATTGATATTTATATTTTTACTAATTACACTAGTGTGTTAATAATGAGAGATATCCAAAACAGAGGTAATGTGCCCACATTTTTGTGGAGGGACAAAGGGAAACCATTTAGAAAGATGCTCCCTGTGTTTACCCATTCGGGATTTGAGCTCTGACCACCATTCATCATTAAAATAAAATAAATGAGCTTTGTGTTTAAATCAAGCTAAGGTTAACTTTAAAAATGAACCGACGGTTTAGTTCGGTCCCGAGGTGACCTGGCGATCTAGGGGTAAGGTGTCACTCTTCTGTGCTGGGGATCCGGGGTTCAATCAACAGTCCCGGTACAGGTTTATCTGATTGCCAAACCCTTCCTTCAACTCTGACAAGACTTTATTAATCACAACTTGTGAATGTGTGAAATTCCAGGCCTCCATCGTGGTTCAGATTCCACATTAAACTGTAGGCCCTCCATTTCATCTCACAATCACCCTACCATTGCACATTAGCGTGTATAACCTGAATGTGTGGTAAGATGTGGTGATGAAGATGATAGTAATAATAATAGTTTGGTCCCTAACTTACAGTTTTTATTCATAAAAGCCAGAGAAGACTGTCTACCTGCTAATTCCCACCCTCCCTACCTTACCCAAAACTTCATCCCAAGACTTTCCAGTCACTCCACCGTTGATGAAAATAGGTTTTTTGGTTCTCAACGAAACGGACCGTTGGCATCCATTTTCACCTTACCATCAGTGACACAAACACTATCTTACAGATTTTTCTCATCATTAGCTTTGTTCAAATAACGTTAAATGTTCTCTGTGCTTGACACCCCATAAATATTATCTAGGCCTGACACACCCCTTAAATGTTATCTAGGCTTGACACATTCTTTCAACCAAATCATCAGTCTTGCTATTAACTCTCTGAAGGGGCCTTCCGACTGATTTCCTACTTAGACTTCTAGTTTGACTGTGTAAAACATTCTAGAATCAACAAACGAAAAAATCTTAATCCCGTATTTGGCTGGATTTTTGGGAATGAACATACAAAATGGACAGCGTCCTCTAAATGCTTCCACCTTTTCATCCAGAGTTACATATTCTTCTGGAGAGTAGTGTTTCTTGCAGTTGGATACAAACTCTTCAAATAAATCTCGGATTGCAGCTAACTTATACACTTCTTTTCTAGCTTCACGAGAGTCATTGTCATCAAACCTAAGACAGCGTGGTAAAAAACTAAATCTTTGCAAGGACAATGTTACACTAAAAATCTCAAAACCAATTCCGTCATTGCCCAAAGCCCTTCAAGATTCAAGCGATTTGCCTTGTGTGTTCCAGCTAAATAGAGAAGGCCGAGAACTGATTTTATTTCCCTTTTGTTTGTTTTCTTCATTACATATTGATGTTTATAGCGATCTTTCTGCTTATCAATTTGCAAATATGTGAACAAGACCGAATCTTGATAATTTTGGGAGTTACGAATAAAAAAAAAAGCAATCTATTATAGTCATGGCATTTTTTGCAATGTCAATCACACCAGAAAGGTGACAAATAATATTATGAGATCTAGTTCTTACATTCAAAGGTAGAATTACTTTCTTACATTTTGTAATCTCATCTTTGCCCAGATAAAATTTTGAATTATTATCTTCTTTCTCTTCATTATTGAAATCTTCATCCCTCTTTGTTTCAGAATCATGTAAACTTTCTAAAATAATATCCTCTTCATCATCATCATCCGAATTCACTGGATCCTCTTCCTCTAATTCCCTAAGAAGTCCTCTTTCGCTTTCTGCTTCAGCCCCATTTGGATCCATCTGACCGAATGCATTTGTTATCTAAACATTGAAAACTTACAAAAAATTTTTTTTTATTTATTTTCCTCAATATATGTGATAAAACATATTTATTTTTATTTACAGTCTAAAATTATTATACAATAGTATAAAAATTATTTTAAGAACATAAATACATATAAATTCTTATAAAACAATAATAATCACTTACTTCATAAATCACTATTTACTAACGTGTCCATGTCTGCTGAACTCTCACACTCGACTGAAATGATCATCTAGGGACCAGTGCACTCTATTGGGATTGGTAGAAAGGTATATGAACTTCCATAGTTCTAACAACTACCATCTATCAACTATTACAATAACTAAATAGGTTGGGATGTGTCAGCTTCCACATACCACTGTTGGGTTAAGTTCTGTAGGCTTGATACCCCTTGAATGTTATCTAGGTTTGAAACCCCTTAAATATTCTCTTTGTTTGAAACCTTTTAAACTGTCTTTAGGTTTGATACCCCTTAAGTGTTATCTAGGCTTGACACTCCTTAAATGTCTTGACACCCCTTAAGTGTTATCTAGGATTGACATCCCTTAAATGTTTTCTATGTTTGAAACCTTTTAAACTGTCTTTAGGTTTGACACCCCTTGAATGTTATCTAGCTTTGAAACCCCTTAAATCCTATATAAGTTTGAAAACCCTTAAATTTTATCTAGGCTTGACAACCCTTAAATTTTATCTAGGCTTGACAACCCTTAAATGTTATCTAGTCTTGACAACCCTTAAATGTTATCAAGGCTTGACACCCCTTAAATGTTCTCTAGTCTTAACACCCCTTGTAATATCTATTGTCTGGGTCGCCTCCCTGTCCTGCTAACAATATTACATGAAGTTGTGATCTTAGTAAACTAATGTTTATTACATAGTGACTGTGAAATTTGGTAATCGGCTCTGGGAAACCTGGGAAAGTGAGGGAATTTTAAAATATAGTTTAGCTGAACACCATGTTCAATAACACACAGCCCATGTGGATCTGGGCGGGATTATATTTTGTTTATATCTTCATCAATTCTGTGAAGTCTTGAGTTGAGAGTCGGAATTGGAGTCAGTAAAAATATACCAACTCGGACTCTGGCCTCAAAATAAAAACTTATAATATTATGAAAATATTTGGATAGTTTAGTTTTAATCTTAAACTTTTTAGGACCAATCTTTTTTATTTGGATTAACAAATTTATTCAAATATAAATTCACAATTCCAAAGAAGCTTCTCATGAAGTAATGGGTTATTAATAAAATCGAAAATATTTCGTTTAGTTGAGTAAATTTTTGAAAACAAAACCTAAGGTGTGTCCGAAGGGAATAAAATTATTTTTTACAGTTTTTATAGAATTGAAATTTTGTTGCCAAAATAAATCAAAAATAAAAGTTTTGACAAAATTCCAAGACACCCTTGACAGATGTTCAAGATCTGTTGATATTAGCATGTGCATAAAACTAAACTCTATGTTGCTACTGGAGAAATATTTAATTTATTTTGGCCAACAAAATGTAATGCTACAAAAACTGAAAAATTATTCGGTCTCTCCCTTCTGCTGCACCTTAAAAGCTCTTCATATTACTGTATCATTTTTGGAAAAAAAAAATTATCTCCCCAAAATTGTGCCGAAAACTGTGTGACTGGTGTGTTACGACAGAGCTAGGCAGTGCGGTGTGTTTGTTGTAATGAGTAGTTGATGATGTTATACAACTCTGTTTCGGTTGTGTTCATGCACTTCTCACCAAATAAAAAGGTTACAGTCAACTCTGCTCATAATGAACCTTTACAGACTCATATATTTTGCTCACTATGTTCGAAATTCAATAAAACTATTTTTGTTTTAAATCTGAAAGTATTGAGTTGGTGACAAACAAAATTAAAGTTTAAATACAATTGCTCTTTATTGAAATCTATTAACTAACCTTTTGAAAAAAATCTGTTATATTCTGCTGTTTACTGTATATGGTTTAATTAATATTTTTTCCAGATCTTTCTCTAGAGTCTGTGAATTTTCCACACATCCAAAAAACTAAACTGAGTAGAAAAGTATAATTTTTTGAGTTTCATATACCCTCTCAAAGAAAGGGATTAGTGAAAACAATAACTAAATGGCCACAAACTACCATTCACTGTTCTGTAATTATTGTCATATTAATACAACTCAGAAGACTGTCTTCCTTTACTTGCCGCTGACAAAGGTATTAAAACTTAAGCCAGGTCAATGAATGCAGTGACTGTTTAAGCTCATCCATCCCCCTTGTATTCCTCTTCCACATTATGTACTTTCATTCAAGCTTTCTGCTACCTAAACAAGAACTCTGATCGAGAGACTCATCGATGTCTTCAAGTTTAAACAACCAAAAAGTTGTGTTTTTTAAAGAATTATGATGTTACACTGACCTTTCTCATTGAAAGGTTCAATTTTTCTATTCACTAAAACCAAAGTTTAGGATTCATTGTAAACAAATATTTTAACACACATTGAAATGTATATGGGTTGAGACCAATGAATTAGGTTCACTACAACAAAGTTCATTAAAACCAGAGTTGACTGTATTTTGAAATGAAACTATAATTTCTCATATAAGCTTAATGAACTAATAAAATCTTAATTTACCCTTATAATTTGATGATGCTTGTTATTAGATTTTTCCAGAATTAGCTCTCTTTGTTTTGTTTAACAAACAAGTTTTTTTTTCTTAAATCCCCCACCCTTCTTTCTCCTCACTTTCCAAGCTATTTATCTATCCCCTTTGTCCCAACCACATAGTTTAGGTAACCCTCATTTGGAAAATATTATTGTGTTTGAAATTATAAATAATAGCAATGCCACTCCCATTGGCGGTTGCATGGTCTAACATGTCACTCTCATGCCAGACTGGATCGCCAATGACGGGAAGATGGTTTTAATCCTGGTTGGATGGATGTACTCAGGGGGGATGTTCCTAAATTTTCCCACCCTCCTTCACTCCACTCAGATATGGATACATTTCTTATAAAACTATTTATTATTCGTCCTTATTCCATTAGCGTAATTTTAATGTATGTGTAAAACCTGAATGGGTATTAACATGGGTAAAAATAAAATAAAAACGCGTCATGAGTGTATTTTGGTTATAAGAGATGGGATATTTGTGTTTCCACCCCACCCCAAACAAACAATTCAACATTTGTTTCGTTGGTTTGTTTCCAGAGGCAGAGAAGGGCTGGGAAAGGAGTTTTTCAATCTCTTTGACAATCAGTCCACGCCGGCAGTGAGTACAACAGATAAACCAATAGCTCAGGAACTAGTTAGTAATGCTCAGACATGCCATTTCTTCTTCCTGGGCTCAACATTATTTATCTTTGCTTCTGACCATATGAATGTTTTTAATCTAATCCTGTCATCACTAAATGTGTGAGAATATTATTATTTCTAAATCAAATACAAATGTTTATTAATTTAAATAGTGACACACAAACGCAACGGCTGCCAACAGTTGCCAAATTTTCTTTAAGATTGGCCAACCTATACATTGATTATTTTTATAATTTAACATCTCCTAGATTTTTTTTTCAATTTTTACAAACACAATAATTAGCATTAATATTTAATAATTTGGATTAAACAAAATGACTTAAGTCAGACTTAATGGCTGCAAGTAGGAAAAGCAGAAACTTTTTTTATCTCAAAATTTAGTTAAATCCTTGAAAAACTGGTAATGTAAATCCATGACTAAATAAAGTGAAACGTTTAGTACCTAAATATTAGGTTAATGAATTAGTTCTTAGTGTTTTCCACACAGAAATTTTATTTTACTTCAAAATCATGTTACATGAACAAACTACAGAAATGAATCATTAATATATTTTCCTGCATTGCTTATTACTTTCTCCCAATGTTCTGGTAGTTTTTTGATTCCACATCTGAAGAAATTTGGTGGTTTGGAGTTGTCAAGCCAATCTCGAAGAGCAGCTTCGCCATGAAATAAATTTCCTCAGAGATTATTAAATAGATTGTGGAAAAGGTGAAAAAAATTTGATGGTGCAAGATCTGGAGAGTAGGGTAGATACATTCCAACTGAGCTCTTGGATAGTTATTTTTGTCAGCTTGGTGAAATGCATTCTGAAATAATTATGGTGCAAAATCACTTGCAGTCTTCCTGGTCATTTTTCTTGGATTGCAACCTTAAGGAGTTTCAAGTTGCTGGCAATAAATCTCAAGACAAGAACAATTGATGTTGTTGAGCTAAACAATGGCGAGCAAGCAAAGAAGCACAAATGGTCTCAGGCTGACTTTTGTTGTTTTTGCTCAAAGTGTGTGGTACTCTTTTTGAACTTGGCCCATTGAATGCAATCATACGATAGATGATTGTTCACATTAATTCATCTTAATGGCACATTCTTGAGTTGATTCAAGTGGATCGTTGTTGATTGAAGCGTTTAAATGGTCTTCATCAAAGTCTTCCTGAATGTGGAGAGTCATTCATGTCAAAATGGTCCTCTTTGAAATGAGAAAACAATTTTCTTGCCATATTCTCCCCTGATGAAATTCACCTCGTAAGCATCACAAATTGTTCTAGCTACCTCCTTGGTGACCTGGTGGTCTAGGGTTAGGGTGTCAGACTTCTGTGCTGAGGGTCCGGGGTTCAATCCTCGGTCCCGGCACAGATCTATCTGATTGCCAAACCCTTCCTTCACCTCTGACAATACGTGTATTAATCACAACTTGTGAATGTGTGGAATGCCAGGCCTCCACCGTGGTTCGGATCCCATGTTAAACTGTAGGTCCTCCATTTCAACTCACAATCACCCTACCATTACATATTAGTGTAAGTGCGTATAACCCGAACGGGCAGTTAGACACGGTGCTAATAATAATAATAACAATAACAACAATAATAACAAAAACAACAACCACCTTCAATGTTTTTGCTCATCGGTTAAACTCAAAAGGATATGTCTAAAATGTTTTTGTTTTCTCACTTGACACTCCATTTCCTTATTTTAAAAAATACACCAAATTTCTTCAAATTCGATGAAATGTCGATGTATTCACTAGCACAACAATATGGCATCAATGTGGTGCACGACAATTGACAATCAATATTCTTAGTTTACATTGTTACCAACACAACAAATGCTACGGACTTATGCATCAACCTGAGACTAAAAATAGAGTGAGAGATTTTGTTTCTCATATGTTAACAAAATGGATTTTTCTTTCTATTTAAAAAGTTTTGACATAATTCCAGGATACCCTTGACATATATCCAAGATCTGTTGATATTAGCATGTGCAGAAAACTAAACTTTATGTTGCTACTGGAGAAATATTTGATTTGTTTTGGCCAAAAAATTTCAATTCCATAAAAACTGTAAAAATACTTTTGCTCCCTTCGGCCGAACCTTAGTGCATTTCTAAACATAAGATAGACACATCCACAGTCCACACACCGCCTGGAACAGAGACAATCTACAGAAAGAATAGTGAATAATTAGTCATACTTATATTATTGGCTGCCTGACACCAAACACGCAGCCAATAGAACGTGAGCACGTAAACATTGTGTAGGCATGGCAAGTTTGTTGACGAAAACGCTCAAAGATTGCTAGTAATAACTGAAATGGCATCTAAATGCGAGATCACTTTGAGAGCAAAAAACACCAAAAAATTACACATTTAGTTATTTTGTCAAAAGGTAAGACATTTTGTAATTTTTGAAAATTCCTCTCGTACACTGGATAGAAAGAAGGTTGAAATGTAGGACATGCCCGGGAAAAGGAGGACTCTGGTCACATTGCTCAGGGCCACAAATAATACCTAAAATATATAATACTGGAAAAAGAACTCATAAAAATATTGATGTTTATTAGATGACTACGAACAGTCAGGGAATTTTATAATCAAAAGTTTCTTGCTACCTTGTAATAGCTATAGTAAAATTAGTATAAAATACATAGTTTTGTGAAATTAGGTGGGTTCTCTTAAAATTTTGTATGTTTTATGGGGGTTTTTTTCCACTAAGAAGAAATGGAACTTTGAATGTTATTTACTTATTTGAATTTGGTCGTCAGTATGTATTTGTGGGGTTTTAAATAAGGTGGGTTAATGCATTCATGATGAATAAATAAAAACTGTATTATTATTATTATTATTATTATTATTATTATTATTATTATTATTATTATTATTATTATTATTATTATTATTATTATTATTATTATTATTATTATTATTATTGGGTGTTCTGTCTCATGGCAGGTCCATTCCTTTTATCAGTGAACTTAGAATCATATCCAGTTTAAGGGAAATTTTACTAGTTTTTCAAATATTGACTGCCTCTGTAGTCTAGGGGTCAAACTTACTGGCTACAGATTCAGAAATCCTGGGTTCGATCCACGGTGCTTCCAAAATGTATCTGGGAACCAATGGTAAAACTCAGCCTTGTGAAGACAAATGAGGAGCTACTCGAACAAATAAGTAGCAGTTCCGATTTAAAAAACTGAGATTAACAACCAGAGGACTTGTGCTGACAACAAGACACCCTCTATTCACAAATGTTGGAACTATCATCGTTAACAGGGGCGGCCGCTCGTTCCGTATAAATTGCGTGCAGGCTCACACCATGGCGTGTTTTTTAAACTACTTATTTATACTAATTTTGATTGAAGGGCTGGTAGTTAAGTAACACAAATCCCATAATCTCTTGTAGTCTATTATATCAGGTGGTACAAGGAACACTTCTGGTATGGATGTGTAGGAGTGACGTAAATGACATGAAAATAGTGATTTCAGATGTTTAAACTTTGTAATTAGAGACAGTGTGTTCCGATCTACTCGCAGCGGTGACCTCACACTCTCAAGGTATCACTCTCGCCATGTCTGAGAGATTGGGATTTGAACCTCACACACTCTCTCTCTCCCCCCTACAAATGTGTGTTTCCTTCCTCACCTTACCCCATTACTGAATTAAAATGTGTTTAGCCCATACTGTTATTAAAATGCAGTGTAACTATGTTTCCAGGCATCAAACCATACTCTAGATGCTGCTGTGTCATCGTCTTCATCTTTATCGTCACAAACAGGAGTCTTGCCCTGCAACCAAGCATGGCCCGGCCCATACAAGTTCCAACTCCTTCTCAACTCATCGTTTGCGGAACGCTCTAACTGGGTCGTAAGTAGAGATGGCTCCAGTCCAAATATAAATCCTACAAAACAGAGGTTAACTTTACAAAGTTGGAATTATTTGTTTTTTTACTTCTACTATGATATTTTTCCACGTTAGTTATTTAGTTATGAAAGAATTTGCTATGGTGGTCACATGATCTAAGGTGTCACTCTCATAATAAACTGGATTGTTGTAATCACATTTTTGATAGTGTTAAACTACATTTTAATTTAATTTTAGCACCGCGTCTTACTACCCGTTTGGGTTATACGCTTAAATACTAATTACACTAATGGATTAGGAATTGGTAAGGTTGAATTTAGAGGAATTAAACCCGCATTTGCGTGGAGGGAGAGTGGAAAATCATTTAGGAAAAACCCCACCCAGTTCACTCGACCGAGATTCGAACCTTGATTTCCCCGTCCTCAGTGGTCTGGCTCAACACGACTGGTGCGTTAGCCAACTACGCCACCGAGGTGGGTGTTAATCTACATTCATTAAGGTGGTAAATTAATGGTATAGGTTTTGGCTGTGAGTTTTTTTCTTCTATAATTTTGTTGGACTAAACCACTAGGAAACGCTAAAAATAATTCTGTTTTAAAATTCCAAATATTATATGTATTTTTTTTATAAAGTTGGGTCAAATCAACTTTTTTGTGAATCTGAATCTCCATTTTACCTTCAAATCTCGAATTTTAATCTTGATATAATTATGAACATAAGAGAAAATATAAATAAAATAGGATAATAGAAAATACTGCAAATAGTAACTAAATGTTTACATTCTTTCTTAAATAATGTATTCACAATAACATTAATACATTAAGTTAAGTGCTATTATAGCATCAAAATATCAAAGTGTGTGTAAATATGTGTTAAGTGTTTTCACATTTATTTGTGCTCTACCATTATCCGAATATTCTATCATTTTATTTATTACAAATTCATTTGTGTTAAATTATTGGCGTCGGGCCTGGTTTGTTAAGTTCATCCTGTAATTATAATTGGTTTTGAGGCACCCTTAAGCAGAATTAGAGCCTTAGAACAAATTTCACTTGAAAAATTGAACATTTTATTATTATTTTTTTTCGAGGATTTTAGTCTTTCATCTGAAATTTCCTCAAATCTTGAATATCCTGAATGATTTGAGGGCTCATCCCTAATTTTTTATTCACTTCTAAAACATACTTTAGGACAGATAAGAGTCACTCATTGGGAAGATAGACATGCTTCTAGCAACTAACATAATGTAATAATCGTGCTTCAAATCAAATAACCAAAATATATTTTCACAACAAAATATATTTTCACCATTGGTGACCTGGTGGTCTAGGGGTAAGGTGTCAGACTTCTATGCTGAGGGTCCGGGGTTCAATCCTCTGTCCCGGCACAGATTTATCTGATTGCCAAACCCTTCCTTCACCTCTGACAAGACGTGTATTAATCACAACTTTTGAATGTGAGGAATGCCAGGCCTCCACCGTGGTTCGGATTCCACGTTAAACTGTAGGTCCTCCATTTCGTCTCACAATCACCCTACACTACACATTAGCGTAAGTGCGTATAACCCGAAGGGGTAGTAAGACGCGGTGCTAATAATAATAATAATAATAATAATAATTTTCACCATTAATTAATAATAGGTTTTGTGGACACGAAATAGTGGTTCTCTCATGAAATTATATGGTTTTTATCTTTATTCTGCTTGAAAACTTGAAAAGTTATCTACATTTGTTAGAAAAAATGTAGACTAAATTATATTTTTATTTTCCCTTTTTACAAAATGTATTACATTTGTATTTAAACATGTGTGTTAACAATAAAGGATTGCAGATATATAAAGATATCCAAGACAGGGGTCTCTGAAGCTTCGACAATATTAAATCATCATCATCATCATCATCATCATCATGCGCAGTTTCCTGTCACTGGAAGGGTCTCTATCAAACATTAGCCTTTCCATTTACTTCTGTCCCCACACACCTTTCTTCCTCCACGCCGCCACAATCCATTTAACACTCCTCCACACTACTTATACACCTGTTCCTCTTGGTCTCCTGCTTGCCACCTCCATTTTGAATATCCTCCTTGGAGTCCTCCCCTCTTCCATCCTCTTCACATGTCCATACCACCTCAATCTCGCCCTCTCTATCCTATCCTCACCCTGTCCATCCTTGTCAATCTCAGCCTACTCCTCAGAAATTTCATCTCACATGCATGTGGGTCATTCCCAAATTGAGGGGCAAAGAGTAAATCCAAAAATAAATAAATAATTTAGGAAAAGGATAATTTATTGTCTGATTACACTAAATTTATTAAATAAGTAAGTAATAATACCAGCAAAGCTTGATTTTACAATTTTCTCGGGTTTTTTTTTTTCTAGTTTTACCAAAGTGGCTACCCATAATCTATCACTTCGCTAACGCTGTTTCAGATGCACATAATTATGTTATATTCTCTAAAATATAAATAAAATATGTATTTTTACTAAGTATACCATATTTTTTTAATAATAATATAAAATAATGATACTTTTTTTTAAATGTATTGCTATTAGGATTTTGTAAGTGAAGAATCATACAAAATTGATAGGCTAGTAATGTTAAATTTTCCAAAATACAAAGAAAATTAATATTTACATTTCTCATTTTTTATTTATGTTTTGAATAGCTCATATGTTAATAATAGGTAATAATATTTTTTTTTACGAAGACTGTTAATGAGAAATAAGTGATTTTATTGTAATCAGTGAAGTGATGTTTGGTAAAACAGTTCTATTAGTATTCTGGACTTTGCATAGCGAAATTTGGCTAAATAAAGGTTACACCATAATTTTAAATGCACATTTTTTTTTTCAAAACTAACATCTAAATAAGTTTTATACTATTTACTCTTCAAATACAAAAAGTGTCATTCTGAAAAACATCAGCAATTCAACAAAACTAAATATTAATAATGCAAACGAAAATGGCCATAGGCTTGCTTAGCAACTGAAAAAGATCAAGTTTTATTGGTGCTATAAATTATTAGTTTTACATTACGAATTGGCAAACACCTATGATTTAACAAAGTTTTGAAATTTACAAAAAATACAATTTCCCATAAGTGGTTTTACTTACAGAGATATATTATACATTCGCATTCATTGTCCTTTTCCTGTGTTTGTCCTTTATGTTATACCTTTTACATGTTCCTATCTACGTGTCCTATCATTATTTTCCATTTTCTCCCTTTTGTATTTTTTTGGTTTCCTCTTTTAGGAAGTTGTGTTGCTCGTTTCACACTCCTCCCTGATGAGTTCCGATAGAATGAAACCTAGGTCGGAGGATTGGGCGGTGACGATCGATTTTCTTTAAGAGGCAACCATTACCTCTTTGTCCAATGGCAGCAATGTAAAGTGTGAACTGTGTTCTTCTTTTCATTGTAAAAGCCATATTGTGTTCGTCCCATTTTATATGTTTCTATCCACCTTTCCTATACCTTCTTCCCAATATAATTTCCCTTGAGAACAAATTTTGGAGTTGAAAAATCTCCAACTATATGGGTATCTACATTTATTGGCCATTTTTCATGAAAATTCTGTAGAAAGAAAAATAATAGTCTAGTATTACTAAAAGTGAAGAAAATAACTAAAATTTTTCTCTTATTTGTTATTGCTAATGTAGTAAGCCTATTACATGAAACTGTAAAGTAGGAATAAAAAGTTTTTTAAGTATAATAAATTATGAAGCTTCAACCAAATATTGGCATTGCTGACATTTTAAAAGGTTAATATGATACAAATACTTGTAGCAACCGTAATGGTTACTGTATTAAATAAATTGATAATTACTTTGAAAATTTCACTTTAGTTACTCTATGTGAGCTATTTTATAATAAAGGAAATTGATAGAACTAAAAAAGAAGGAAAAATAAACTACTAAGAGTAAATTTGATGAAGAAAGCCGACATAGGGAAAGAAAAAAATGTGGGAAGAATCCAATGCACAAAGGTGACATCTTCCTTTCTTCCTTTCTTCTTTAGTAGAAGTAGTCACACACACATTTTAACACACATAGAATAATATTTTGGCATTGTTGCCTTTATCAAACACAAAGAATAAAGTAGAGAGTACAAATAACACAAACACTGGATTACTCCATTTTGAATTAATTTTGAAAAACTGTTAGAAACACATTGTGCCAACTGTTTTTGGGAGTAAAGATAAATTCCTTGGCTATGGTTAGTATTTATAGACCTATTTAAAATGAATGTATGCTATGTGACTATCATTAGTTATGTCACCTAACTGACGTTAGCAAGGCGATGACGCCATTTTGTTACTAAGCAATGTTAGAAAATGATCGTTAGCATAGTGAGATTTTGGCAGACTTTTTTCAAAACCATAATAGAAGTACAGGAACTAGTAGGTACAGGACAACACCACACTACGGCTAGTGGGGAACAGCGGAACATTCTGGAAAGTTTTATCACCAGATTTAAAATATCCTGCTTGCTCAGTGCGTTACTTGGAGACAGACAAACGTTGATTAAAATGTCAAAATTATTGAATAATTTATTAAAATGGATTCTTTGAATGAAAATAACAGTATTACGGGAATATTTTACTGTACTTTTATATATTTTTACTCTTTTTTTATTTTTGTTTAGAACTTAAAGTTTGAAATTCAGAGGTGGGGACAGTTAGTGAGGTGATGATGATGATAGAGACTTTTAATAATTATTTGGTCGAATTTGTTTTTAATATAACCATATTTAAATGATTCTATAAAGTTTTATACAACTTTTACTACAAAAAAAAAAGATTTATTGCTTGTTTTAAAAATAACAAAATATTTATATAGGCTGGAGACATGAATTGTCTCTCAATTTGAGTGTGACCCATGTATACTGCTCTTATCACCCATATTTCTGATGCATACTGCAATATTGGGACATAGTACATCACTCCTTTGCACTTTTGTAAAAGGCCTCCTTTTCCCTCACTTTCTCAACAATTTCTCTCTAGTTTCCTCCTCTTTCCTCTACCACACTTTCCAAGTACTTGAAGCTTTCCTCCCCTTATATGCCTATTTTCCTTCCATATTGTAATACCACCTCATTCTATAAATCCAACTGTTCCTACACACTCCTCGTTTCCTAACACCATCGGGTCGTCAGCAAACACCATTGCTTTCATGATTCCTTCCCCTACTCTTCCTACTACCCCTCTCATCATAACATGAACAACAATAGCGAGAGCGCGCCTCCCTGTTTCAAACCATTCTGTCTTCCACATTCACACACCTCACGCTTCCCTTGTACGTTTCTCTCTCTCTCTCTCTCTCTCTCTCTCTCTCCCCACTATTCAATCTTCCACTCCTTTATATTTCATTTCTTCCCACAACTTTTTTTCTGCATAACTATTTTTAATAACAATTCTTGGGAGGTAAAGTAAATGCTTATTAATTGTTACCAAACTTACCTGAAATGAAGGTGAATTAAGGCGCACTCTCCCCCCCCCTCAAAAACAGCCTTTATAAAATTCTTTGCATAGCCAATAATCACACCTTTGAATAATACACAACAAATGTGTTAATTTTGAGGGCTAAAGATAATATATATTGAAATAGTATAAAATTCACAACAAAATATCGACTAACTTTGACAAGACAAACTATTGTTCCATGAACATGTTTAAGAACTTATAGGACTAGGATCCATAACTAATCTAATGATTAAAAAAAAAACTTTAACATATTTAACTAGAAAATGATTCTGTTAATTATTTAAAATTCTTGACTAATATTTGATTTGGTTCTTGATTCGATTTGAACTTAAAGAATCCACTTTGCAGATATCTTTGTTTGACATTGTTACAGTATCTTTTGGAAAAGAACAAGTTGTTCGTACATATGGACAAGAGTGTTCCTGTGCAAGTGAAGTTGGAGTCTTACATGCCTGGATTATTCCTCCGAGCCCTGCTGGTCTTCGTGAGGGATGATGACTTAAAGGATTCTGTGCGCAGATGTTTTATTCATGTTGCTCTGGACAACCCCTCGAATAAAGGTTCAATTTTATATTCCTCTCTTTAAATTTGTTTTTGACTAGTGCCGGATCCAATTCTATTTTTCTTGAATCCAAAGTTGACATTTGAATTCTCAACTTTTATAGAAATGTATAATTTTAGTATTGTTAGTATAAAATTAAATTGTATTACCGGTGTTAGGAAAATAAATGTTACAGAACATAGTGGAGAAAGAAATAGTGTAGAAATATGGTAGGCACGAGAAGTATAATCAAAACAAATTTTATAAGCTACAGAACATTGTGACGTGAATTTTAATAACTTCAGAACGTACACAATAATCATCAATGTATTTAAACTTAATCTAATCTGAATAAACATAAGTGGGTCAAAGTCTTTTTCCGTAAGAACACCAAAAATTGTTCTCGATTGAGCCAGTGTGTGTGTTTACTTCTTACATTTTAGTTACTAAACCTCTCACAAAGAGCACTGTTGTACTCCAAAAATATTGGTATATCCATTGTATATGCTGGCACAACATTAAAGCAAATTGATATAATTGTATCTAATAAGTTTAATGTAAGAGGCATGTATTGAGGCTACTAATAGTGATGAAGTGTATTTTGTGCATAAAGTCTATTCAGCGTAGGAATTGTTTTCTGAAAGGTCTTTTTCCCTACCAGAAATCTATTATATAGTAGGATATTGGTAGGATAAAAGACCTTTCAGAGAGTAATTCCTACCGTGAATGGAATATAGTTAGATATTTAAAAGCCAATTTTGTTGAAACTTTTTGCTAAAAATGTTTTCCTGGCATATACATATTCAAGAATAAATATTACCTGAATTATATGCATTGTAGTTGTGTTATTTAATGGTGCTCATTTGTGTTGACTGTAAACTAAATATGAAGGGTCATGAAAAGTTGTTGATGAAGTAATCATACTGCATGTCAACACACATGTAAAGCCAAAAGTGTTAAGGTGAGCTTAGTTAGCCAGGGGTCAGCTTCTAGACTGGCTGGTTATGAAAAAGAAACATCACAACACTTGTACTTAACTTGGCGTGTGGTTAGCACAACGATTTAGGCAGTCCCGGCAATCATTTTTCTTCATATATACTTCTATCCGACACATATTGTCACTAGTCACTTATTTTCTCGTTTATCGCTCTATTCGTAGTCATTGTATGGTATTGAACTGGTTGTCCCACCTAATAGCTTCAATATGACGTACTCAGACTAGCTAAAAGTACACGGGTTCATTGCTATAGGGCATCACAATAATTTATTGCTATGGAACGTCGATTCGCGCCCGCCCCAGGGAACGTTTTGGAAAACAAAGACGTTAAACACCTGCGCCAGGGAATGAGTTGATATGAAATTAAAATAAATTAATATTATGAATATCCAACACATTAGCTCGTTCGATAGCATGTCTCTCTGTTGAGCTAAGGGTCCCGGGTTCGATTCCTGGCATGGATGAAAATTTATCATTGGTGAAATGTGAGGTTACTCTTTCACGTTGATAAATTAAAGGCCAGGGACTGGATGTTGTTCCTGTTCTAGTCATAAGTTATATTACAAGGCATATGAAGCTACAACAGGCCTACCAAGCTGGTAGGGGAAAATATATGGCTTTAATAAAAAACTGACTCGGGCCACAGGCTGGAAACAGTGTTGGATGTAAAAGAAATATTAATATATATATATATATATATATATATATATGTTAAACAGGATAATTTTATTTGAGAAGGTAATAAAAATATATTATCATTACTTCCCCTTGATTGGAGAAGTAATTGTAATATCACTATTTTTATAATAATTTGTATAATGGTGACAATACAAGAGTGAGTGAATCAGATGGTTGTTAAGTTCTTAGTATAGTCTGAAGGAAGTTTTATTGAAGATGAAGTTGAAGAAATTGTTGAAAATCAATGTGACTGAGGTGATTCTAACATTATCAACATATCGCAACCTTTCCTTCCTTGATTGGAGGATTAATAAGCTCAAAGCAACATTCATTGAGAATCAACACCTTTAAAATTAGCTGAATAGAAGCTTGAATACTATTCTTGTAGTGATTTGCCAAGGTAGTTGTAAGATAAAAGCAACTGCAGTTTAAGGTACCTGACTTCTTATCAGAATATAAGGCTAGTTTGAATGTAATAAATTAATAATATTGTTAAATAACATTAAAATGCAAAAGTGACACGGTATAACCTTCCTTACTTATAACTTTTTGAATTTTTTTCCCCAAAATTCCAGAAAATAAATTTTTCCGGCAAAGTTTCGGAAACATATAATTTCTCTTTTTTTTTTCTCAAATTTTGGGATCCTGCATAAGCCTAATTTTAAGTAAGCAATCCTGTCACTTTGGAAAAGTGTCATGTTTAATGCCTTTTTAGGCTCCTTTTGAGTTAATTTTTATGCTGATTTGGGGAAAGCGTTTGTTTCCCACGGTTGTTAAATATATTTAGCTAATTAAGAAAATCACAGAACAATCAAATAAAATTATCCAATTCTTATTTAGCTATCCTTTTATTGTTTATGCATAATAAATTCATTTTTCTTTAATTCACTTTATTTATAACCTATTTTCCTTGTATAATATAACCTTACTTAACTACCTGATAAGTCTTAAGGTTACACAATGGCATGGAAATACTTCTTAGTAATGATTATTTACCATGGACCATTCTCTCACTCACTCACACACTCTCACTCTCGCTATACTCCTAAATATGTATATTTTGGCTTTATACTACCTGCATCATTGTCCTGGCAGTATTATCATTGCCTTGCTATGTTATTTTCAACTTTTTTTGAGAACCATTAACAAACAAAAGTACTGTTAGTATATTATTTATTATGCTTTTAGTATGTGTGTTTTTAAGTCAAAATAAATTTAAATTATTAGAAAATGTTAGCATCTATACAACAAACTTTTTAGAAAGTAATTTTGCTTGGTTCTCAATTTAATGATCTAAATAATTTTGAATTTTGGAAATATACCTTTCTTCTCAGAAGAAACACGAAAGAAAATAATTTTCAATGAAATTTCAAAAGTATGATAATAATTGAAATATCACCAAATTGCAGTTTAAAAATAAATGTGGGCGTTAGATTCTATTTTATATGTTTGCGTTTAGGTTATGAGAACATCTTAGATCATGTGATCCGGTGCGAGGACCCTGCTTCTGTGTATGATTTCAACACCACATCTGGGCGCTACAGCGTAGTGGTCCCTGTAAGGTCTCCGTCTTCAGGCAGTGACACTGTTACCATGCTATACTCGTTTACGTGCAAAACTTCGTGCATGGGCGGGATGAACCGTCGACCTACCGAGGTCATATTCACGTTGGAATATGAAGAGTAAGTTCTAAATATTATATGCATTCAATTCATTTTGATATTTTATTTCATTTTAAATAGTTTCAGTTAAATTGACTTCATTTTTATCTTATTTAATTTTGGGATAGTTTTATTTAGAAATTTCATTTTGATTTATGCATATATCATGGCAAGTGTATTAACACTCCCCTTTTTTTTTCCAAAATAATTTCTTGTAAATACACTTTAGGGTAGATATGGTGGGTTTTTTTTATTGTAGACCCGAGCTAAAACCTACCTCATACTTAATGGTTTTCCATTAGTATTTTTAAGTATTTTACTTTTATTTTTCTAATATAAATATTTTTATGTTCAAATTTTATTTAATTATTAGAGCTCTGTAGGTACTTGTTAAAAGATTTATGGGCTCAAAATTTAAAGCTCCCTGAAAAAGAGTTATTTTTTTTTCTTTGAATTGTGTCTAGCGATGCATTACTTATCTCTGCTTGTTTGGATGTGGTTTGTGAACTGAGGCATGTGGGAGGACTAACCCAACATAGAGGGTATTGTACAGCTTGCTATTGGAATATCAAGGTCAGCAACTGAGTCAATGAGGTGTGAATAAAGGTGTGTTAGAACACAACTAACTTAGTGGAAGACTGTATCAAGTACATCAAGTTGGGATGGAAGGGCTGAGAAAAGCTCACAAATACCACTTACATATCGCAGGAGTATGTTTTTTTTTATCTCGTAGGTCAAATAAATTTCTATGTTGGTACTGGAAGAAATTTTAATAAATCTTAGTTGTTAACTTATTAAATTGATGCCAAGTTGGTATTTTTTTCCCTTGTAAGCAGGATCAAATTTTTCCAGTACAAGCATTGGATTTCAGCCCAAATAAAGATACCTATTTTTGTCAAATTTATAAACCAGATGGAATTATCGTAATTATCTAACAAAGTTAATATAAATTAGTTCATCAATTTTCTGCCAGGGACTTTACTTTTACCAACCCATACAAAATCAATCCAACCCACAGATGTCTGACAGCTTAGTTGAGAAGGTACAAGGAATAGATTAACACACTCTCAAACCAACCTCTTTTAGGCGCACCTAGGTGAGGTCACAAACTTGTTGTCTTTGTCTTCATATCACGCCTTAATTATGTTGAACAGATTCTTTCAACTTTATAAAGAATGCTTGTATTTTGTTTCGACTATTGTAAGGTAAATCAACTTCTATACGCTTTTTCAAATAGGTCTAATGTCATTCATAGGTTTGTTTTGTAACACATCATTTACTAATTACACTAATATGCTAATAATCAGGAAAGTTTAACTTATAGGCAGTGCACCAACATTTGCGTGCTTGCATGGAGGGAGAGTGGAGAACCATTTAGGGAAAACCACCCACAGTGCACCGTACTATCAAACAAATCCCGATCTCCCCACCTTCTGTACGATAGCGTGTTAGACCATACATCCACCAAAGCAGGTGTTATTCATAGTAGTTTTATTTAAACTTTCAAATATTTAAAAAATATATAATTTCATTGTCACTGCTAATGTTGTATTAAACCTATTTATATTTATTTTAACGATTGAATCGCTATAAGCTCACACCAGTCTTATTTACTAGTCGTGTAATAGCCTGAATTTTCCGACTGTATTCTTTTCCAATTTTCTATTCTTATTTTGTTATTCCTAATTAAAATGGTTCTTAAATATATAAACTCATTAACCTGGTTAAATTATGGTTTGTTTGCATTAATTTCTAAATTATTGTCCCCAATTTGTTCTTTGTGGAATCATATACTTAGGGCCGTATACAAGAACTTCTCTAAGTGGATGCTTAGTGGACACTAGCGTGGGTTTTCTTGCGTCAACATAGTTTAAAAAGTGGACCGATAGTGTGTTCGAATCCACACTATCGGTCCATTAAGCATTCACTAACTTTCTTGAATAACGCCCTTAGTCTTTTCATCGTTCCCTTTTAAACCTATTCACATTATAATATTGCCCTAATATACTATTTACTGAATAAACTACAAATATTATAACTGTAGGACAAGCAAGAGAAAATGAAAATCCTATATTTTTAACCAAGCTATATATATATAGGATTAACATTTTTATTTGAATTTTCAAAATAAAGACTACAAAGCCTGGAATGAGATGTTAACGATACAAACCCAATTTGACTCTTCTGGAGAGAATAGATTTTTAACTATTAAAACCTCTTTATGCTCTAGGGAGTGAGCCAATGAATTGAAACTATTTGTCAACTATAAATAACATAAAAATAATCTAATTTTCAGTTAATCACCCACATAGCTTTTTGAGACATTTAATTTTCAAAAATTTATTAGGTTGGGAAGAAGGAATCAAGTCCTAAAAACTTTTTTTTTGTTGCTTCCCTTTTATCCCCCAGATAATTAAAGTTCGATCACCACTAAAAGGATTCACCCAGTATTCTATTGTATTTTCTCAAAAAAAAAATTAGGACTTTTTTGGCTATTTGGCGCGGTCCCTAATCTTGACAGCCTAGTTTAAATCCTCTACCACATTGAAAAATAGTCATTTATGTTAGTTTTGTAAACTTTGGGTTAGAGTCTACCTGCCGACAAAATTTTCGCTTTTTAGATCTTTTGGGCTTTTAGATTTTTTTCGACTTTGGTTTTATTGTAAGCCACCCATTTTTGGGACCCACGTTGGGATTTAAATTCGCTAAGGTACTTGTGAACTTTGTTGGGGTAAGAATTTATTGCCAACTAAATTTCAGCTTGTTAGGCCTTATTGTTTTTGAGATATTTTTGGCCGGACAGAGGATCCAAAATGACAATTAATATTGGGGGATAGTTAGCTTATTCATTTAAAATACCTCACCATGCACTTAACAAATCAAACTTTTTTAGTGAGTCAGACCGTTATGATATATAATTTTTAGTCTTACTTATATGTCCTCTCTTATAAACTGTAAGCTCTCAAGGGGAGGTAACAGGAATTGAAAATTAATACACCAGTTTTTAAGCCTGTCTTAGACAGGCTGATTTAACTATCAGCTTTTAAATAAATTGAGAATTTATTTGTATTGTTCATCCCAATATGTTTTAGTTTTTTCTAAATTAATTAATAAGCAATCCAGTCTTTCAGATGGTGTTTGTCAGCGGTTGAATCTTAACCTTTCACCGTTCCCAAAAACTGATAAAGAAACCATTTCCAAAGTTTCAATTGTTTTTGCTTTCTTTACATACAATGTAATCTCTAATAATAATTTTACATTATAGTAAATCTTAGAATGAAATATTGTAACATACAGAGAGCTTTCTCAAATTCCAGACGTATTAACAACTAGAATTTTTCCACAGCTTCACTCTAATTTATGTTGGGTAAAATACTTTTTTTCTTGTGAATCTCTTAAACTACCAAAAACACTATTTCAGACACGTATGAGGTGAGGATTTCATTTTATATGTTGATGAAACCACATATTAACGACTACCTATAGTAAGAATCTAAAATAATTTTTTTTTATAACTGAAAAATACCTAAATTTAGGGCTCAACTGCAAGCACGCTAATAGTGGCTCTTTTACATGGAAGCATTGTTGCGATGAACACCAGAAGAAATAGTTAAAATTTACTATCTAAAAAACCAATAATTAAGTACAATGAAAGTACTTTATACAGGCAATGTCCGGTTGCCTACAAATACTGGATATATATTTGATTTGATTTTGATACTGGAAATACTTCCCTTCTTATACCAGCAGCTTGCCACTTTCATTTTATTTCTTGCACATAGCTCCAACAGTCTTTTACTCTCCTACATTCTTTTCCTTCTTTTGCATTCAGATCACCCATTTCTATCTCACACTCGTTTCCCTTGTCTTCCTAGGTCTTCCTCAATCTTGTCTTTTTCTTCTGTGGGCACCCCACTAGTGTCATCCCTACTACCTCGGCCTGCGACTCTTCTCTCGCTATGAAGCCAACTCCGTTTCTCTTCCCTTGATCATTCCCCATCCAATGTAGTGTGAAGTCATTCCTTACTTCACTCATGCCGCTTCCTTTCCACTTGGTCTCAGACATTCAATCTTCTCTCGTCCATCAAATACACAATCTCTTCCACTCTTCCAGTTAGTGTTCCAAATAGTTATGACTTTATTCACTAAATCCAAGCTCGGCTCAATTTGACTCGACACACTCGAGATCGACTCAAATGAGGTCTGCAAGTTTTTTGTTTGTTTTTGTCGAGTGTTTAAAATAAAGCTCCCGAGTTTAAGTTGAATTCAAGTATATTTATAATTTTAAAATGTTTAAAGGTACCTATATATTTGTTTATTTTAAAAGTAAAATAGTATATTTGAAATGTCACTAGTCCAGTGGTTCTCAAACTGTGGTATGCATACCACTAGTGGTACGCAAGCAGACACGACAATACTAACATTTCCCCTTCAATTTGAGGAACTTATTTGTGTCTATTTGAAGACTATTCTGAATTTCTTTGTATAAGAAACCATTCAATTTGGATAACATTTTTGGAACCCTTACTAACAACGAAAAAGAGTGTTTGATAGAACTATCTTGCGATTGAGGTTTGAAAATGGAATTTACGAAATTTTGGCTAAAGGCTAAATATAAAAATCCATCGCTGTTCAGAAAAGCATTGTTTTAAATTTCACTTTCAACCACCTATTTTCGCAAAACTGGATTTTCTGCTATGGTGACAGTAAAAAATAAATTTCATAATAAACTGAATCGTGACCCAAATTTAAGTTTAACTCAACCCTACACCTTCTCACTTGTTTCAAGCACGCAGCATCATCCTTCTCACTGAATTTTTAGACTTTAAGAATATTGTAACTTTTTTATAAATAACTAATAGATACTTTCAAAAAAGTTGTAATTTTTTATTGCTTTATCATTGCGAGACATAGCTCTATCCTAATGAAATTTTTAATAGTTATGTGGTACACGGAAAAAGAGTTTGAGAACCACTGCACTAGTCAAAACAAACATAAAATATAAATACCACATATTTAAAATTTGAAATTTAAAAAAGTGTATAAAAACAACACGTTTTCTTAAAAATAAGAATGAAACTCATTTTTATAAATACGGTAACTAGTTAATACTTTTTAGAAATAAAGTCTAAAAATTGAAATATTGGTTTTTAAATTATAAATATAACTTTAAAAAAAATAATAATAATCAATACTCGAATAAATATTTAATAGAAAAAAATAATTAAAATGGTTTTAACACTCATGTCTTAGATGTTAAAATTATACTAACAATTACAAAGAATCTTAATAAAATTGACATTTATTTTAATAAGCTAATATTCTCCCAAAATAAGCCTCTGCTACTTTATAACCTACAATAAAACATAAGAACCACAAGCAGTTAAAAATTTAAAATGAAATTTATATTCCGTTTATTAGTCCTTAATGCAATAATCGCTTGCGTATGATCACTTCTTCTTTTCCAATTCCATTACGCTTTCCTGTTTCATTTATTAGTCAATGTAATAGTCGTGCATGATCACTTCTTCTTTTCCAATTCCATTACGCTTTCCTGTTTCATTTATTAGTCAATGTAATAGTCGTGCATGATCACTTCTTCTTTTCCAATTCCATTGCGCTTTCCTGTTTTATTTATTAGTCAATGTAATAATTACGCATGATCACTTCTTCTGTTCTATTTCCATCCCTCTATGTGCAGTTGCACATGCACTTTATAATGGCTCTCACTAGAAATTATCTTATTACGAAATTTATTTCTATTACCTTTTTAATGCTATTTAAAGTTTATGTTCATACTTTAAAATTAAAAATAAGACTAGAAAAGTATTTCTAGCAAACAATATGAAATAAATGCTTTTTTTTTAATGTGGTAGGATTTGTAAAATATTTATAGAAATGTTGATCAACACTGATTTTAGGCAGGTTAACCAACATAATTCTATAACTAAACAGTAACTATACTATTTTTGTAGAACATATTAATGCAAGTTTAAAATATTTTAAGCAATGTTAAATATTTACTATTATAATATATACTATAATTTTAGAAAGGTACCATGTAAACATAGTAAAAATTATGATTATTCAAGTATTTAGACTATTTAGTAATCTATTTAGCTAGTTTTATTTTCATTGCCTTATCATGGCAATGCAACTTCGATCGAGAATAATTCAAAATGGACGAAAATATCGAACTAATTTTCTGGTAGAAAGTAGTTTTAAAGCTCTCTTATGTCCAAACACATGTGAAATTTGTTACTAACCTTAATAATTTGTTAAGTTATCAAATGACTTATAATAGCATTTAAATTAGATAGCCTACACTTCCATTAGTTTTATCTATGAAAAAAGTGCATTGAGCAAAAACATTTAGTGATAAATAAAATGCTAGAATATTAAGAAAATGGTAGAGCACAAATAAAAGTAACAACACTGACACATATTTACACACACTTCAATATTTCGATGCTATTGTAGTATCTTCCTCATGAACTAGTAATTAAAAATTGATTGGTATATACATCAGGAGGATACTTGAGGACAGCCAAAAACATTTAAAACACTTGCGAATATGTGAATTTGCAACACATAAGCACTATATGAACACCAAACAACTTCTATTCATAGACTGAACGATGAAAGAAACAAGATGGTAACCAAATGTAATGTACCTAGTCACCATTCCTCCTCACCTTCTCAGCTTATTATCGGTCCACGGCAGTCAGTTTGTTTGGTAGAGCATCTCGGGGTTACTTAATATTATGGTGGGGGTAGAGGACGTAGCAGATTAAAGAAATGGAACTTGTGAAGTAAAAGTTTTAAGTTTTATTATGGAGAAATATTTAAGACATTTGCACTAGGTTAATTAAGGTAAAGATGAAACAGAATACTTATTACATGAAAAGATGATAAAATAATTAATGCAGTGGGCCTTTAGCCACATGGCCTAGTTTTCCTCCCACCCATCTCTATGCACGCTTCTATCCACACGTATTAGAACTTTACAATGCCCGTCCTTTCTACTCGCGTGCTGACCGGGAAGTTTCCCAGCACGTCTTCACGACTCGCGTGCTGACCTCCAAGTGCCTTCCATCTGACGCTTCCCTTCTACTTAGGGTCAAAAACAGACGCTTAATCGGGGGTGCTGATTGGCTAGCAGTTCGCGCCAAACCTTCCCTTTCCACTGTGAGGCCACACGTGCAAGACACAGGTGCACCTCACAGCTTCCGGGTACAGAAAAGATTAAAAAGCAAGTGAAAAGTAAAAGTAATAAATTTAGATGAAGCTAAGATTCCCACAAAGACTTTACGAAAATGAATAATACTAGATTTAAAAGTTAAAGGCCGAAAAATGAAGTTAATGAATTGAAATTTAAAACAAATATTGCTTACAACTTTGGTTAAGATTTAGACAACTTATAATTAATATTAAACCCCACACTTTCTTATAATTAAAACATTTGATTCTAACATAGAGCTTAAATTAGGCATAGATGAATGGAAAACAATAATGTGTTATAAATTTAGTACTTCAGTATGATCCTTTTAACATGGAAATAATGTCAAACTAATTTAGTTATTTAAAAGAAATGGTCTAGAGACCTGACCACTTTACAGTAACAAATTTGGAAACTTGGTTATAATTAAAACCTGAGTAAAGTGGCGTGAAGTGAAGTATTACTGTACCACAATGGTGTGAAGAATACCGACCCCCCCGACTCCCCACCCCCTTTTTTTTATTCTCTTATAAGCTTTTCTTTCCTTGTACCTAAACTTTAATACTATAGTTAAGAAGTTTAGGACAAAAAACATTTAATAATTTCTAAAAAAAAAAAATAAGTTAAATTGCATAATTTGGTTGTAAACTTTCTATCAACTTAGAGCAAAAATTAAGGAAGGTGTTCTTTAGTCAAATTAGAAATGGATGCAATTCCAAACTCTTTGGAAAGTGCCGGGTAACCGTTATTTTCCGATAAACAGGTGATAACTTTCCCAAAATATAGTTTTGGCGATAACTCCAGACAAAAATTTTTATTCTAAGATTGATAGGTTTTTTTTATATAAAATGTATTGATTTTAAAAGATGTTCAAGTCCTCACATTTTGAATATTCTTAAGGATTCAAATTTCTCTTCCCTAGTGTTTTAGCTTATTATTTAAGTCATAAAAAAAATTACAGGAGTTCTAATTAATTATTGGTATACAATTTTCTGTTATCTCAATTGCACGGGTATCTATAGATTAATTTTACCAATTGCATAAAATGGTGATTTCGAGATGCCTACATTTTTGTTTTAAACTTGAAACAACTTTTATCAACAGTTTTTATGTTTTGTTAGCGGCACAGTGGTTGGCCGCAACTCGCTCAATGTGCGAGTTTGCTCCTGTCCCAAGAGGGATTGCGCCAAGGAGGAGAAAGACCTAGCTAGAGCTTCTGAACGAGGAGAGCCTCCAGAGAAGTCTAGCAAGAGAATTGCAGCTACAAACACAACTAGGCTCGCAACAAAGCGAAAGAACGAAACTGACACTGACACTATACAGGTGAGCAGTATATTAGTATAACTGTATGCATAGCCTGCAGGTTCCATATTCATATTCTCTCCACCGATAACATAAATTAGGTTACTTGAACCAACCAATCACATTTTACTGTTGTAACCTGGATTATTTATCAGAAAACATAAATAAGACCAAGGAAATCATTTATACTTTATTAAAAATAAATACAACTTTGAAAGATAAATATTTTTAAATAAAATTACCATTTCACTAAGCCCAATTTTGTTGCCAAATGAAGAATTTATGAAATAGCCCTAGGGTGTAATTTTTGAATCGAGTATTGTCTTTTATCTTATATCTCAATTAGTTGACCTCTAGATGGGCCCTACGAGCACACTTCAGTAAATTAACTACAATTTTACATTTAAATTAGGCTGGGCTGATGACAATCGTGATCGCTGATTATCTCACTGGCTAATTTGGATGGTACAATTGGTTAAGTTGATGATGACTTATGATTCGATTACCCATCTGACCTTACACTGATTGCTTAGGCCAGGGTTTGCAAACTTACGGCTTATTTGACCACCCTACTTCTCTGCAACACTTTTATTAAGATACTATCTGATCCTCATCGTCAACTGTTTCCAAGCTGCGGCCTCATCACTTTAGTAAAATGTCCCCATCTTCCTCAATCCTTGTACCAATCTTCCTCCGTTAATTTCTTATCCTCTCACTTCTTGGCCTCCCTTTCAATCTTTTTCCTACATACTTCATTTCCAACATTTTCTCCGTCATCCTCTCTTTTCTCATTCCCATTTCATGGCCATACCATATCAATCTTGCTTCCTATACTATCTCATGTACTCCCTGTACCCCACTCTTTCTTAGATAACTTCCTTCCTAATCTTGTTTCTCCTCGTGACAGCCAACATGTTCCTCGCAAACTTCATTCCCATGGCCTCCACTTTCCTAGTCTCTCTTACATTCACTGTCCATGTTTCTACTGCATTTTTGACAATGGGTATAAAGTAGGTCTCTTACACACCTATAGAACAACTCTCCCTGCTGTCCTCTTCTCATTACATCCTCTCTACTTCCACCTTTCTCCTCAATCACACTTCCAAGATATTTTATGTTCTGTACTTTTCTCAGTTCTTCTCCATCCAACCGCCTTATCCTCTTCCTTGTCATTACCATCACTTCACACTTTGACATGCTAAATTTCATTCCACACTCTTTCACTTCCCCATTCCATTCTTGTAGTTGTTCCTGTACTTCTTCCTTCTCCCCTCATACCATCATTGCATTCATTCTTCCCTCCCCAAGTTTTCCTGCCACTTTGTTTTTTGACCATTTCTATTGCCATTACAAACAGTAATGGTGAAAGGGAACTCCCCTGCTTCACTCCATTTTTTATTTGGAACCACACTGTCCTTCAACTCTACGTGTTAACACAACTCCTTTTATCTTCATACATGATTTTCATTCTCATTACAACTCCTCTTTTCACTTTGACCTTCTCCATCGCTTTCCAAACTTTATTTTTATCCAAGCTATCATATGCCTCCTCCACATCCATAAATACCATCACCAAGTCTTTACCATATTTAGGGATGTGGTATAAAAAAAAAGTATCAATAACAGTAAGTATTGGTATAAAAATTTTAATTTGGAAAAATGTTTTTTATCTAGTAATAATAATTTCAACTTTTTCATCATAATTGTATTATAATGTTTATTTAAACATTGCAAATTATAATTATAATGGTTTTTAATACTTAAAAGCACTTCTGAAAGGTGGCATTTTTTTGCTACATTCGTGGTTTATATTCTCTATCAAGATAGATTTGTAACTATTGACACACAATAAAAAAAAATGATGGACGCCCTGCCCCGATTCATTTGCTTAAACAACGCACATAAACATTTCTGCCTCGTTTGCTTGGGGCACCCTTAAGTTGACTGAGTTCATTGAGCTCTACATAAGCTTCTTTTGTTAAGTTTGTGATGGCTGTGCTCATTGATAAAGGAAGGGGTAGTAGGACTGGTCGCCAGGTCAGGCATCAGCCAGTGTTGATAAACAAAGATAAATTAACAGCTAATAGAATGCTAGAGTTGCAGAAAACTAGTGATAATTGAAAAATAGTCATCTTTTCTTTTTCTACAGTCCACCCCAATAAATATTTATTCCCAGCATGAGTGAGAATATCAAAAAAGTTGTTTCTTTCGATACCGATCTATTACTGCAGTGTGAGTACTAATATCAGTAAAAGTATCACTACTTTTTTAACATCCCTACCCATATTCATACCTTCTTTCCATCAGCTGTTGTATGGCAAAGATAAAGTATATTGTAGACCTTTGTTCTGTACATTGGCACATCAGCGCTATCCCCCTATAATTTGTGAACCTCTTCCTGTCTACTTTCTTGAAAATAGGTATTATAACTCTCTTTTTTCAGTCTTCCGGTTCCTTGTTCTCCTTCCAAACCACTCTCAGCAGCCTGTATAAACATTGTATATCTACTTCACCTGCTGCTCTTATTATTTTCACAGCCACTTCGTCCACACCTGCTGCTTTTCCTTGTTTCATCCTCTTCAATGTGTCCTCCACCTCTTTCCTCCTCTTCTGTTAATTCTTCCTGCTCCTCTGTTTCATTCTAACCCCCTTTCCTCTTCCGAGTTGGGCATTTTCTCAAAATATCTCATCCATAATTCCATTTCTTCTTCTCAAGTCTACAATGTTCTTCCTTCTTCATTTATCATTTTAACTTCATGTCTTTTCTCTCCTCTCATTTTTAACTTGGCTATATAACACCCTACTTCCTTCCACGCTCCGTTCCAGCATTTGCGTCCATTTTTGCAGCTAATGTTTCCTGGCTTCTCATACAACTCGCTTCGCTCTTTTCTTCTTCTCCTTAAATTGTTCTTGTGTTTCCTCATTCCTCTTCTTAAAACTCCTTCTAAATGCTTTATTATTCTCCTCCATTGCTTCCTTACCTTGTCGTTCCACATGGGTGTTTGCTTCCACTTGATCTCACTACGGATTCTCCTACAACAACCAATTAATAATTGTAAACAATTACAGAATTTAGAGGAAAAAATCACACCAATACGGTAAAGTTAACTTCTTATGCTTAACGTGTTTTATAATATTTGGATTAGAAAAATAATAAATTATATCAATCTCTTATGATTAGTTCAACTAATATAATTTGATATTTTAACTTATAGTGTTATTTTTTGCATTTTAGCTGGTTTGTGCCGCCAAACATGCTAAAATGCTTGCTGGAATGCTTCATGCATTCCACAAGTTTGCGGATGACATTAAGCCAGAAACCAAGACGTTGGTGATGAGTCAGCTGGAAGGAATAATGTAAGTAAATTTCTTTGTCTTTTTTTAAAAGATGCATCACTTATATGCTACTATTGGCTGAAACCACATTATTATACTGGCAGGGTGGCTACAGACAGGGAAAACCTGGAAAACTCACGGAATTTAAAAATAAAAGTACCGTATTGGCCCGAATATAAGATTATAGTTTTTATTAAAAATCGAAAGCAAAAAATAAGGGGTCGTCTTATATTTGCAGCCTAGCATCTTATCATATTGTCAACTTACTTTTTGTGTAAAGCCGTTTGTATTGCATATTTCTAACTAAAATTAATAAATCTAGCACAAAACATGTTTTTACACACGTAAGAAACTATACAAATTTATTTTATTAAGTTATTTCACATGTAAATTATCGTCATGGCATAGTTTCTTGTGTTATTAATTTCAAATTTAATTTTTGTGAAAAGCTGCATATATCATTTATTAAAGTTAGTAAATCATGCATGACAGCATGTTTCCACATGAATACTATCTCACAAACTTTATTTTATTGTGGTATTTCACGCGTAAAAATGTAAACGTAAACATAAACATTACATCAAAGTTATTTTTCATTTTGGTCATGGAAGTACAGCAGCGGTGTGGTATTCTGATATTACGTTTGAACACGCTCTAAGAACTGATCTTGGTGAGCGCTTAGTAAGCGCTCAGTAACATGATGGTACTGCTGTGTAGCGACTAGTTGCACGAATCAGTGTTTAGTAATAGTGTTTCTTTTCTCCATGGTGCGTGACGTCAGCTGCCTGCTGATTATCTTGATGTATTCGTTTGTTTTTTGTGTGAATTAATTACAGGAACTTAAATATAGTATAGTTTAGTGCGGTTTTAATTACAGTATATTTTTATCTTTTCCAATGGCGCCTGATAGCGTAGAAAAACATGGCACATATTCAAAACAGATAAACAAATGTGAAAATGGAGAAAATAGGTTAAGGGTCGTCTTACAATTGAGGCCTTATTTTTTTTACTCGGCCAAGGGAAAAATAAGGGGGTCGTCTTATACTCGGGCCAATACGGTATTGTAGCCACTCTGGCTGGACACAGATTCTTTTGTATGGTTCCTATTAAATCTCTCCACTCATTGTCACATAGAGAAGTTCACTTGTGAACTCTCTGGAGCTGCTCGCCGGTACCAAAGAGGCCACAATTGACAAAGCTAGGAGTTTTAACTATTATTCTTTTTTAGGGGTGTGCGAATAGGATTATTTATCGAATCGAATATCAAAATTTCGAACAAATGCCGAACAGTACAAATAAAATAGCAGATCATCAGGGAGAAGTGTGAAACATGGTCCTATCTATGTGTCCTATCATTCTTTACAATTTTCCATTTTCTTACTTCCCCCCCCCCCCCCCCTCCTCTCTTAGGAAGTTGCGTTGCGCGTTTCACACTCCTTCCTGATGACTTTCGATAGACTGAAACCTAGGTCGGGGGATTTGGCAATGATTGATTTTCTTTAAGGGCAGCCATTACCTCTTTGTCCATTGGCAGCAATGTAAGGTGTGAACTGTGTTCTTCTTTTAATTGTAACAGCCATATTGTGTTCATCCCCTTGTATATGTTTCTATCCACCTTTCCTGTACCTTTTTCCAAATATAATACAATTACCTCATAAAGTGAAAAGAGGTTTTCCTTATAGATACACATGAACTTCCTATGTAAAATCAGACTTTAGTTGTATGCTATTTAAAACTTTGTTTTTATTTCCAGGGACCAGCCATAATGTGCCGCCTTTATTACCATGAACCAGCCATAATGTGCCGCCAACCAAGAATCTGTCAGTATAGGATTTTAGAGCTAAAATTAAAATATATGAATTAGAACCGACAAATTTATGGGCTTACATTTTTTCAAGCTTCTTGAAAAAGGTTATTTATTTTGTCTTTTATTTTGTCTTATATTTTGTGTCTGGTGATGAATGACTGTTTCATTGTTTACTCTTCTCTATACTTGTAGGGATGTGGTTTGTGAAATGATGCACATTGAGAGGAAAGGAATGGGGATGGAGCATTAAAGTTGGTTTTAAGATGTATGTAGTACACTTTTGCATTAAGCTGTTTTTAATACTATCTTGCACTAAGCCTCTTTGTGTTCAAACAGCCCCACAGAGAGATGTCTTTACTTTTTCTTATTTATCTCCTTTTCATGGTTAATACCTCCATTCAACAACCATTTTACTCAGTTGCTGACCTTGGAATTGCAATAGCCATCTGCACAATACCATCTTTGTTGGGTTCTTTTTACATCTATTTACTACTAACCTCCCTCTCTAACTGTGCATTACTTCACAAACCACATTCCACACAAGTAGAAAAAAAGTATGAGTCTTTCATCGCCAGGAAATCATTGCAAAGAAAAAACCTTTTTATCTTGCATATATATATATATATATATTTTTTTTTAAAAAAAAAGCTCACTTGAAAATCTGAAAGATCCCTAATAAATATTTCGTGCGGATACCAAGATGAGCACAATCAGGGAAATTATGGAATACCTTGAAACCAGGGAATTTTGTAATTGTTTAAGTAAAATAGTTAATTTGGCTGTCAGTAGAAGACTGTTTTTAATCAAGTGTATAATTTTCAGTGCATTCCAACAGGAATTATTTGTGATAAATGGAATATTTTAATCCAGGAAGTCTTTTTTTTTTCTTGATAAATGTTATAACAAACATTGACATTTTATTTTATAACTTAAGTGCCAGTTTACATTTTTGCATTTAGTTTTTGTTTATATTGTTTATTGATAATTTGTTTAGCTATAGCACTGAATGATAATTCACTTACCATTAATTGCATAATGTTTTGTAATTAAGTATTTTTTATAATCAAAATAACTAGTAAGTTCCTAGTTTATCTTGTAAGCATTTGTTTAGATTAGCAAATTTATTATTTTATTTTAAGTTCACTCTAAACTTGAGAGGTATATTTTGTCAGTAATTGATGAATAGTTAAGTTGCAACTGTAAATTGATTTAATTCTCTTCCCTATACTTGGGGGTTACAAAGTCCATGACACTTGGCTGCAGGCCTAACCATCAAAAAAAGAGACAAAGTGTTTGAATATACCTGCTCCCATTGGTTCAATCTCATATTAGTTGACAAAATGGTAGGGATGCTATGAGCAGGAAGAAACGATCCACTCAAGCTCATAAAAGGAGTTGGACTGGGCAAAGGGATCACTTTGTTCCAAATTTAATACCACAAGTTTTCAAATATAGCAGCACCTTGATGACCTTGTCTTCATGCTGGCCTCATTCATTCATTCATTCATTCATTCATTCATGCAAACCTGGCAGCCTGAATGTGCCTGTTTTATGTTATTTATCAGAGGACATTATTTTCAGGTGAAATAATATTGCACTAAAGGGTTTTCTTAGTACTGTGGAAAAAGGGTCTATGTAACCTGCTTGGATGCTACAACCGATTGTCACTCTCAAAAGTTTGAAATTGTATTTTCTCAAAACTTACCAATCGTAACATAGGCCCTTATTCGGCCGCACACTTGAATTATCAAAATGGTACAATCTTTTATGTTACTAAACAAAATAAAAAAATTAATGAATAAATTTACCATAAATGACAATTCTTGAAATGCCTGATAATATGTTATAAAAAATGAGTAACAAACTGGAATGTGCACCTAGCACCTACTTGTTTAGTGCCTTAACAATTTTTGTACTTGAGTGGCCGCATGGTCTAAGGCGCTACTTTCACAATAGACTAGACTGCCAAAAACGAGGAGTTAGGGCTTTGATCCCGGTTGGATGCACTGAGGGGATTATTCATAAATGGTTTTCCACTCTCCCTCTATGCAAATGCAGGTTTATAACATGAACGGGTAGTAAGATTCGGTGCTGAAAATAGAAAATAAACATTTGTAGTTGGTTAAAGTAATGTTTATTGTTAGATATTAATTTGGCTAAGATTTTAAAGAAGTGTTAAAAGATTTTGAAATATTTTGGGGTTCTATAGTTCATGGAAAGTATATCACAACTGTACTGTTTGTTTTTTATTATTATTCATATTCCTATAAAGGTGATAAAATTAACATTTAATTTTAAAAGAATCATATTTTTACTTTTACAGTACATGATCTTATATAGCTCCATTTTTAGGAGAATTTGTAAAAAATTGTGCGACGAGGTCTAAGTTTTCCTTCAAAAAATGTTTTATATTTGATAGTTTTACCATGAAAAATAGATTTATACATAATTATTGATAAGCCATTAAATGAACTGCCAAGTTTTGATATACATTAAATCCTGCTATAATGTTTTGTTATGTTCCTGAAAAACTCAACTCAATAGAAAACATCATTATATAACTTTTGTTCCCCATAAGAATCAATGCAATGTCTGGGGGTTTGGTTCCAACCCCTCCCTTCCCTCCACCCATATCCACTAATACCGTATTGGCCCGAGTATAAGACGACCCCCCTATTTTTCCCTTGGCCGAGTAAAAAAAATAAGGCCTCAATTGTAAGACGACCCTTAACCTATTTTCTCCATTTTCCCATTTGTTTATCTGTTTTGAATATGTGCCACGTTTTTCTACGCTATCAGGCGCCACTGGAAAAGATAAAAATATACTGTAATTAAAACCGCACTAAACTATACTATATTTAAGTTCCTGTAACTAATTCACACAAAAAACAAACGAATACATCAAGATAATCAGCAGGCAGCTGACGTCACGCACCATGGAGAAAAGAAACACTATTAATAAACACTGATTCGTGCAACTAGTCGCTACACAGCAGTACCATCATGTTACTGAGCGCTTACTAAGCGCTCACCAAGATCAGTTCTTAGAGCGTGTTCAAACGTAATATCAGAATACCACACCGCTGCTGTACTTCCATGACCAAAATGAAAAATAACTTTGATGTAATGTTTATGTTTACGTTTACATTTTTACGCGTGAAATACCACAATAAAATAAAGTTTGTGAGATAGTATTCATGTGGAAACATGCTGTCATGCATGATTTACTAACTTTAATAAATGATATATGCAGCTTTTCACAAAAATTAAATTTGAAATTAATAACACAAGAAACTATGCCATGCTGATAATTTACATGTGACATAACTTAATAAAATAAATTTTTATAGTTTCTTACATGTGTAAAAACATGTTTTGTGCTAAATTTATTAATTTTAGTTAGAAATATGCAATACAAACGGCTTTACACAAAAAGTAAGTTGACAATATGATAAGATGCTAGGCTGCAAATATAAGACGACCCCCTATTTTTTGCTTTCGATTTTTAATAAAAACTATAGTCTTATATTCGGGCCAATACGGTACTTACAAATACAGTATATTGAGTCTCACTCCACAATGCAAGATTTTCCTCCGTCGTTTCATATGTGCCTAACCTTTGTTGCACTGGATTCCGAAAAATGTTTCATACTGCACAACATTTGTATTAATTGTGCAAACAGTAGTTGCAGGTAAGTCTAAAGTTGCAGCAATATCTACCACCACACTTAACGGATTCTAGAGAGTTCTAGGCTAATAGATTGTCATTTTTTCTTTGCAACTGTAGTTTTAGATGACTTAAGCGGATGGTTAAACCCCATACCGAACAGACGAAAACTATAACGAAATTAAAAACATACAATATAAACCTGCGCAAAGAGAGAAACATGAAACTTGCACTAGCCTGAGCTAAACAGAAGGTAAGGATGTTTACATCTCCACACTCAACATTTAAGGCGGCCTGTGACATGTCCTGTATGAATCATTGTAACGCGCAGTTGTGTAATGGGTAGTTTTTGGGTGGGGGTGTCAATGCCTGGCATGGCTTGCATGACTCATCGCCCAGTAATAATCGGGTGGTTAGCGCACAAATCAAACTTGGCGCATGATTCAATCAGCTGAAAAACAACAGTGTAGACAATCATGGCCAGCGTTGTGTAAAAAAGGGTCACAGACTATTAACAACTTTGTAACCAAACAACGTTGTGCTGGATAACGTTATAGCTGGATTCATTGTGTATATTTTCACGCAGAAACAGTCCAATAAAATCTAGAGCCTTTAGTACAAAATAGTGAATATGGTTACCTCATTAATAATAGTTGCAATGGGTGGCTTAAGCTACCCTGTCTTTGTTAGATGTAATGATTTTTAACTCTGTCTTAACATATGGTTTACATTTAGAAGAACAAAAATCAGTGATAAATAGGGAATTCTTTTGTAATCAGTATTTTTAAATTCCAACCCTAGGTTCATAGTGGATGCTGTTTTTTTTTTATATATTCATAATTATTGTTTGCTTAAAAAATGTATAAATTTTGCATCCTTGAACAAAAAGAAAATGGTTTTAAATCCCTTTTGACTAATAGTAGAGTTGCCAACCTGAAATTTATTTGTAGAACCCGGATTTTTATAGTATTTACCTAT
This sequence comes from Timema podura, assembly GCA_033556935.1. NCBI lineage: Eukaryota > Metazoa > Arthropoda > Insecta > Phasmatodea > Timematidae > Timema > Timema podura. The sequence continues at coordinate 52,616,837 of JAVRXN010000007.1, read as the reverse complement.
ATTGTAACAAAATATGTACATAAATTTCTATCAAAATCTGTAAAATATTTAATAATGGGAAAATAACATTGAATGAATAAACCTTAGGCCGAAAGAAACGTTAGGAATGCATTTTGTGTGTGTGGACGTATGTCACGTGAAATTCTTGTAAAATTCACTTGGTTGACAGCTGATGTTACATTTCCTGCTCCACTCTTGCTGGTGTTTTGTAAACAAGTGATCGGCAGACCACTTGCCCATATTAATATTACACTTACCCTATAGACTTTGTTGGTCTTTTTTTGCTTTTCAAAAGACCAACCTATGCATTGTGACAAACTTTAAATTACATTCTCTTCATTGACTTTGGGCTCTGTTTTCATCATTTTTTATTTGCCTTGTCGCTCTATGTATGTTTTTTGCTCTTGATCAAAGAACAGAAAAATATGCTAATCAGATCCAAGAATTATTGTTTTTACAACTTGTCAACTTGTGTTTACAAACTAACACGCCACGTGCTAGACGTTCTGTAGAGTCCACTATTTGGCAATACTGCATTCTCTCCCTTTCACAGCACACTTAAAGTTAAACGCAAGTTATGTTACGGCAACTGTAATCCTCTCTGACAAGTCAGCATGCTTGAAAATTAGTGACACACAATCAAAAAAATATTTTTCCCAGGAAAGACATAAAACTAATACCACAATTAAAAAACACAAAATATGTAATTTTATGTAATATCTTCGGAAATATATTCCCAAACAACCTAATTTGCTGACATTTAGTTTTTACACATTTCCAACTGGCAGGATGAAAATATGTGTTAAAGAAAAATCCAGGCTCTAATTATTAGATATCAATTGAATATCTTTGTGCTTTATAATTGAAAATAATAAGTAAAATATAATTTAGAGTATCTTAAGATGTAATGAGGTGCTTCACCATTAAAATTAAAATGCTAATTTTTAGGGCTGGGCTGATGCAAATTACTGATTTGATTAGTGGTTGATTATGGCGCAATCAGTTAGGCCGATGATTGTATTTTGAAAGCCTATTATTTACACCGATCTTTTGAGTGAAATATGGTAGTCAAGGATGGGTTTTGAGAGATTTTTTACTGGTTGGTGAGAAAAAAAACTATTCGAAAGGACAGTCACTCATATTTGGCGCTTGCAAGTGAGACAGAAAATGAGGGGAAAAGAGAGATATTGCTATTTTTTCTAAAGGGTAATTTTAACTCTTTGTGAGCAACAAACAAGGGAAATAGTTCATGAATGGGATGGTAGATCCAAGAGGTGATATTTAATGTAATTGTGCTGATTTTAAAATATATCTTGATCGGTTTAGGTCCAAGTACATTTAAAATCAAAATAATGGTAATAATTGTTGGTTAATTTTAATGGAAAAGATGAAAAAAAAAAATAGGATCTTATAACATTTCATGCTAGTTTTTAAAGAATTAAATTTGGATTATTAATATTTTATGCTCATATTTGAGCATTTTGGATTTGTTTAAAGAGATCTAAAACATTTATCCACTTTGAACTTTCCGCTCCTCTTTCAAATAGTTGCCACAGCATATTTAACTTTTTTACAATAGCTAATTTTTTTAATTGTGCTGATCAACATTTTTACAAATGAAGTCAATGAACAAAAAAATTGTTTGTATTTGATAAGTTGTGTGATGCATTACTTTTGTAATATTGTAAATAAAAACCATTAATTGGCAAGATCTGCAACAAATTATCAGCCCAGCCCTATTTTTAGAAACAATGTGCTATAATTTTAATTTTAATCTGTTCTTTTTCTGTATCTCTAGCAATATTTCAGTAGACTGAATTTTATTACAACACAACACTAAGCTGGGGATATAATTGATGGATTTGTCTAAAATAAATTTCCAATAATGATATCAGTGTCTTTTGTATGATTGTTATGTTTTGCCATTATAGTTTATAAGGCTTTTTTTTTACTTTTATAAGATAGTAAAACTTGTTTGCGTTGAAAATGTTCTTTTTCTGTATCTCTAGCTATATTATAGTAGACCTATTTTACAACACACATCAAGCTAGATATAATTAATGTTTTTGTCTAGAATAAATTTCCAATAATGTTATCAGTGCCTTTTTTATTATTGTTATATGTTTGTATTCATGTTTTTGTATCTCATGCCATCATAGTTTATAAGGCTCTTTTTTTTACTTTTATAAGATAATAAAAATTGTTCAAATCTTATTTTTGTGTTAAGAAATTATTTACCCGGACAATCAAGAGTGTTTTATTCTTTCTCCAGAAAAACAAAATGGGCAGCCCACAGTGATTTTGATTTCTTGAATCCTAAATGATAATGAATTATTGAAGGTCTTTCTGGATGAGTTGATCTAGCAGGTGTTGCAGCTTTGTTTCTTACAAGGGTGTGAACCTATTGCTGTGTTGATTGAGGTGAAAGTTTTGTTAAGGTCGGACAATTTTGGGTGTACTATACGTTTTTGTGTGTTAATATTTTAGCCATTCTTAAGGATAGTGTTGATTATTTGCAGTATTGGATGGTATTTAATAGAAATTGTTCATTGCATTTCATAACAATAAAAAGTTTTAACTTTTAAATACAGTAGATTTCTTCGGCATATCTGATTGTCCCGCTCCGGTGCTTGCCAACGTTACTGTTGTTACATTGTTTTCATGTCACAACATGCAGTCGGTGACTGACATTTGTCTTGTGCGTTTCACCGTTGTTTTTTAACTTGTATGTGTGTTTGCCAAGTTAAGTTTTTTGCTATCCAACCTTTTTTGTATTCTGAGTATATCTTAGTACCGTGATTGACAGATAATTGAGGGCCCACTGTACTCATTGACTACGTAATAAAAGGACACAATGGAATAGTTAAACATTCAGTTAGTCCTTAAAGTGGCACACTGGTCGGAAAAGTCTCTCCATCCCCGACCTCTGATGTTCACAATTTTGAGAAAAGTTGGGCAATGTTTGGCAGTTAAAACCTTATCCAACCCATTCATATAAACTTTGTCAAACTCGTATAGTATAAATATGAAAGTTTGAAAAATTAATCTGGGTTAGGCAAACATTTTGAAGAAAAATTTCTACTGATGTGTGTCATCCTTTGTATGCATTTGTAACTTAGTAAAGCATTTACAAAGGCCTATGCTTGTAACGTTCCTGAAGCCCATATTAACTTGATACTAGATAGCCTAAAAATACATATTTCATTCAAACTCTGGCTTATCCTGAAAGGTAACAATCGGTGAGGTTCCACTCAGGATGGGACCCTCGAATTCTTAGCCATGTCCAGTGGTGTTGTTAAAGTTTGTGATGCCCGGGGCGATCCCTGAGTTTGCTGCTTTTCTCAATACACAACATCCATTGACAAAAAGTCAAAACGACATAGAGGGGAAAAAATTAAGACAACATGTTTATTTCTGGAGTAAACAATTTAATTTTAACACTCTACAATGTTATTTTTCTTGTTTTTCTGTTTACAAAATTGTTGATTATATTGTTGAAGTTTATTTCATCTGTCAGTTGCTGTTCTATAGAGACAGTATAGGAAGATTTCTTAACCACAAGGCACTTTTTGTAGATCTTAAATGATTCTTGATCAATTTTAATTTAAAAACCTCCTTTCGCAGGTAGTAGCACTCGCAGTAATTGTGCGGAACTGAGTTCCCAATACTATATTTTAAATAAACTGCAAATGTTCAGGGGGACCTTCCTTCCACGTCTCTGTTCATCTTTCATAGCAGCAACAGCTATTAAACTATTTTTCTCTCAACGAGGAACTCTTCCTTATTGTCATGGCAATCATTATTTAGTTGACACTCGTATTTTTCATTCAAAAGATTCGATGGAGTGAAGAAGGCATATTTCTCAGCAAGAACATGAAGCTGTTGAAATCCGAGAGTAATTTCTTAGATAACTCTGTCCAGTGAAGAAAACATTTCTCAATTCAGTTTTGTATGCCAGTTCAGCATCTCGTGATTCTTCACCAGCCATGAGTTTTTTTATTTTTACATTGACGTTGATGCTCCACGACTATCCCAAAATCACCGCAAATTTTTTTGGCATAGGCTATTGAATAAACTAGTCCATCCCTATTTTCAATAAAAAAAATCCTTTTAAAGCCTTGAGTTGTATATTGCATTGTTGTGCGTTAAACCCTGTTTGGAGGTAGGCCTGGGTGTTGTTAATTCCTAGAAGGACGCATTACCACAGGTCAAGAAATCACAAAAAGGAAACCGACTGTAATGCACTAAGCAGAATGCCAGTATTTGACCTGGTAACTGTATTTTCTTCTTCACCAGTTAACTGTTCTAAAGCACTTAAGATTTTCAATAAAAAAAATTTACAACACCTACAGCTTCTCCCCTTGCACTCATCGAGTTTATACTACTTGCTTGACACTTTGACCAGTGACTGAAGTCAGAATATCCCAGCGATGTGTCAAGGAAGAAAATAACTTGAACAAATGCTCCAAATTTAAAAAAAAAAATGAACAGAACTCGCAGCAACAGAAGCTGTATGAATACCTGCCACATTCAGCGTGTGATTGGTACTTGTGACAAATTCTGCCTTTCTATTAAGTTCCTTGATACGTCTCTAAACGCCAGTATGCTGACCAACCATCACAGCAACATTATCATATGATTGTCCTCATTGTGAATGTAAATTTGATCATTTTCTAATTTTTGCAAAATCATAGTTGAAATATTCTCAGCGGTTTTACCTTTTGTTTCAATGAAATTAAATAATTCCACTACCTTCAATTTATTTACATCGATCATAACAAAGCGTTATACTTAGCTTGTTTGATCCTTATGAGAAATATCAGGAGTGTTGTCAAATATCATAGAAAAGTACTAAGCTTCTTTTACTTGATCGATAACTTTGCTTCTTTTTCTTTCAAAATTTCTATAAACTCTCGCCACATAGCAAACTTTTCCCCAGCCAGATTCTTAGAAAATGTTCACATATTAATGAATCATATTTCACCAACAAATGAACTAATTCTAAAAAATTTCCTTTAGCTACCGGTGATTCAAATTTAGCACCACTCTCATAATAAATTCTTTCTTGATGACCTTGCAAGGTTACATTCTGTTGAGCTAGGAATATAATGCACCCTCACGAATCACTTCACCAAAATCATAATCTATATGTTGAACCACAGATGCACATTGGCATACCAGTAAGATACGTGTGCCATCTTTAATCTTATTTGACCACAGACCAACCTCTTTTAAGTTGACAACCGGACTTTTTGTTCGTTACACTCTTTATTGTTTGAAGTTGGAAAATCACTTGACTTTGACGATGTTTGGAATTCGGAAATAGCTTCGGCTACTAGAGTAGTAGTTTCGTGACAGTATTTTAGTAGACCTCTTTGTTCGTTTTTAATGCTTCCTCCCTGGCCTTTGATCATTTTTCTAAAAGCAGCACCACTCTCTTTTGTTCGCTTTATCTTGGGTTGGACTGATAGAATAATAATAAATAAAGAATAACCGGGATAAATACATCCCTTTATAGAGAACTCTAAAATTTAAGAAATCAAAGTTGTGCATGGTTTTATTCTTTAAGTAGTAAATACTGTAGTAAATAATAAAATTTCATCAAACGTCTTGTACTACCCTGGCAGAATTTTTTTTTTTTTGTTGCAACAGACCAAAAGTGCTGCCTGAGGTGTGCCGTCCCCCCTGAACCCCCTAGCTACGCTACTGGGCATATTCAAAATTCGAGGATGTGTGAAAATTTGGATTCAAGACTCTAAATATTTTTTAAAAACTCAAGTGAAATTGGTTTTAGAGCTTTTAAACTGCTTTTTGGTGATTCAAAACCAATTATAATTATAGGATGAACTTAACAACCAAACCCCAGAGCAGCCATTTAACTGAATGTATGAATGGCTTATTACAAAGAAAGTTAACATTCAGTTACTTTTTCTATTCTATTTATATTTCCTCCTATGCTCATAATTTTTTCTAAGATTCAGATTCAGGATTAGAAGGTAAATTGGAGATTCGGATTCATAAAAAAGTGAATTCAACTCTCGTTTTTACAATTGAATTGGATACATTTGGTATCAAGTGTTATAAAACAAGTGGTTGTGACGAAGGTGGAGCATGAAAATGGCTTTTAAGGTGTTTTTTTTGTAAACAAAATTGATTAGTGTAGGGTAGATATACCGGTAAATTAATTTATGTAAACCACATGTACTGAAAATTGACGGAAAATATCCTATTTAATTATTGTATTCTTAGATTAATGATTATTTTGACTGGGCCTAATATTTACACAACATACAAAGTACTCTTTTTTTTATCCATTACTAAACATTTTCAAGTACTTTTTACAAATAATAAATCACTTGATACAGAATATTTGTTTTAAAAAATACACAAAATAGTCGGTATTAAATGCTACTGGATGACAATTGTATTATTCTTTTACACTTTTATCAATAATAAACGCTATTTACTGTCATATAACTAGTATTTTTTTAAGCACCTCGAGCTACCATCTTTTAAGGTTACACACATATGTACTAATCACACTAAAGAGTTAGGGATGAGAAAGGTTGAATTTAGAGGAAGTATACCAGCATTTAGGCATACAGAGAGCGGAAAACCTTTTAGGAAAAACCACCCAACCAGGATTCAAACCGTGATCTCCCTATCATTTGGCAGTTTAGTCTATTGCAAGAGTGAAACCTTAGACCATGTGGCCACCGAAGCAGGTGGCTAGTAATTGCAGAGAATATAATTTAGATACAATAGTTAAAATCCATTTATAACCGAAGTTATACTCGTTTGTCATCACTTTAGCAACAGATCAGACTGCCAAGAATGGGAAGATTAAGGTTCGAATCTTGTAGTGGTGAACTGGCGGTAGTTTTTCCTGAATGGTTTTCCACTCTTGCTATAGGCGTTGTTATTAATTCATCCTTCCTGATCCCTAACCAACTATTGTAATTGGTACTAAGGCATATAGCCCAAATAGGCAGTGTTAAAAATAAATTATATACATATAGGCAAGTGAAATAAAAAAAATTAACATGTGGATAAAGGGGGGGAAGGAAAGTAGGCCCAAATTCATATAAATATTTCAAAGAAAAATGGAAATTAACATTTAATTACAAATAAGAGTAATATTTTATTTTTTAAAGTAGTCCTTTAAAATCATAGAAAACAAATAAATTAGCAACTCGTAGGAAAAGAGGGTTGCCACTAATTTTTAACATTAAAATTCCCTGACATTTCCAGGTTTTCCAGACAAAAGTATAGGATAATAGTGCCAACAACTCAATATAATGTGGCAGGAATGAGAGGGTAGCTTAGAATAGATGCACACACATTAGCATGGAGAGAGAATGTGTAACCCACCCCAATTGGACCTAACCGGGATCCAAACCTCAACCTTCCTGTCATTACATGCAATGCAAGTAGTCTTTGCCCCAACTTCATAATTAATGATAACCACGTTTACTACGATAAAAAGGTGACCTGGTGGTCTAGGGGTAAGGTGTTCAATCCTCAGTCCCGTCACAGATTTATCTGATTGCCAAATCCTTCCTTCACCTATGACAAGGCGTGTATTAATCACAACTTATGAATGTGTGAAATGCCAGGCCTCCACCGTGGTTCGGATTCCACGTTAAACTGTAGGTCCTCCATTTCATCTCACAATCACCCTACCATTGCACATTAGCGTAAGTGCGTATAACCCGAACGGGTAGTAAGACGCGGTGCTAATAATAATAATAATAATAACTAAAGATAAAAAAAACTTTAAGGCCTAGGCCCATCATGAACAAATAAATTCATCTTTTACTTATTTATTTGAAGCTTGTTTTTGGAGTATGGATGCACTGCTTTTCACAGTACGCATGTAATTTTATAATTGAAAAAACTAAAATAAATCTTTATTTGAGCATGCACAAAGGTCACTAAACTGAAAAAGAAAAATTTGCAATGCTTTTAACGTGTTAAATAAACAATTTTGCTATAATGTCATAACATAATAATTAATTAAAACATTATTTTTTTAATCAAGTTACAAATGATAAAGAATATAATGATAAAGCATCGTTTTGTCACTATTTCGGAACAAAGAATCCAAAATATCAAATACCCGTGTGCACATTTTGTGTTATATCAAAGGCTGTGCAGACACTTTCTCACAACTAGAACGGTGACTACGGCGCATACGCTGATGTTTGCACATGCACAGATGTTCTTGGATTACGTAATTCCGCAATATAGCAATAGCCTTCACTGTGCAGTTCACAAATTACGATCGATTGCAATTTTAATTAATTAGTAAGTAGAAAAACTTTAATGTAAAAATAGGTTGTTTGTAAAATAGTTAAACACATTCAAAAATTTGACTTAATGATATTTTTAAATTCCAGTAATTTTTAGAAAATTTAAGAAATTTCTTGATTTTTCCAGGTAAAATCATTCCTGACATGTCCCTGTTTTCCAGACGGGTGGCAACCCTGAGAGAACATGGAATAAAAAAAAACATCCAATGCTATTTTAATTCTGCTGAAGCCTAGACTGCTGATATTTGAGGTTGGCAGTCCTCATTTGTACTGCATTTCTAAATATGTGGTTGAGAATTATAAACTTTTAAGGAAATGCACCGTAGTACATTTGCAAAAAACCGGGATTATAAATTAAAAATCATTTCGCACAATTGATGGATCCCATACTTTTATTGTGAGGTTTTGAGTTTGAGTCCTAATCTTGTTTAGATAATATAGGCTCAATCAAAGGAGCACTTAAAGAAACTAAAAAGGATATTTTCATCTGTATTACCTTGTGGTTGGGTCAATTCGTTGGCTGCAGATGTCACTTGAGCTACTGAAGTAAGATCGTCAACTCCAGTTTGTTCAGATGAAGGAGAGTCAACATCATACATTGAACTTCCAGGTGGTTTGATCCACACAGAAGTGGTAGGGAATCGGGCAATATGTAGTTGTTGTGACGAGAGAGATAAGTGTAAGGGTTGGAAACAGCAGGAGAAGCAGTGAGGATCAGGAGTAAGATCACTACCAAGATTGGCACGCTGCGAGCACAAGCCACCTAATCATCATCACCAACTGTTTCCAGCCTGTGGCTGGGTCTGTTTAGTAAAATGCCTCTATCTTCCTCTATCCACCACTCTTCCATTCTTCCCCTCTCACTTGAACATTTTCTGTTATCTGCTCCTCCCATTTCTTCCTTGGCCTTCCATGTGGTCTATTTCCTATATACTTCATTTGGAACATTTTCTTTGGCACCTTTTTTTTTTTTTTCATCCACTTTACATGCCTATACCATCTCAGTCTTACTTTCTCTACTATCTCCCCTACTCTTTCCCAGATAACTTCATTCCCATGGCCTCCACTTTCCTAGTCTCTCTTACTTTCATTGTCCTTGTTTCTGCTGAATATATGACAATAGGTACAAAGTACTTCCTTACACTTACACAACACTTCTCTTCCCCATAGCACGTCTCTTACACACCAATAGAACAACCCTCCCTGCTGTCCTCTTCTCATTAAATCCTCTCGACTTCCACCTTTCACCTCAATCATGTGCTTCCTCATTTCTACTCCAACCTTATAGCTTTATTAGGCCTTATCCTCTTCCTTATCATTACCATCACTTCACACTTTGCCAGGGGCGCAGAATATGTCCGAACGCGCGAACGAGGTTCGGGGGAAATTAAAGCAGTCCTGGGAAAATTTGGGGCAGGGAGAAGTACAACAATTTTGTTGACTTTTTAGTACATTCTGGTTCTGATATGGTTGTTTCATTTGTTTGAAAAACAAAGGCCGATGACACTCAACACCGACACTATCAGAATGTGCCATAGTGAGGCAGTGTCTGTGGTGTCTAGGAGGGGCTAAGATAATGTGTCAGAACTCTAGATAAGAAGTCTGAGGTTGAGATAAAGAGCAAAGGAAAAATCTAATAATTCAACCGGGCTAATGGCGTGATTGACTGATGAGTCATCAGTCACCTACCCTACCGCGGGTTTTTGGAAGTTATGGCGGGTAGGTGGTGTAGGGTAGGGAAGGGTGAGCGATGTTTTATTTTAGTTTGAATTCAGTCACATCGTTATATTGCAGCCTAATTACACGGCGATGTGCGCACAGTTTATTTAAACTCGTGACATGGTTGTAATAATCGTGTAGCCATGAAATTGTTGTTTTTAGTGGACCTATTAAGGTTTGTACATTGTACAATAGATAAATGTTTATAAAAAAATTATATGGTTTAGTTAAACAAATGTTTATTATGTCGGCTTTTAAGAGCAAACATGACGTCAACTGTGCTTAATGCGAATAGCGTGGCAGACGTGATAAACTCGGATATCATGTATCTAATTAAACATCCCCAAGAAAAACCTAAGGAGTATTGCAAGTTTTGTAAAACGTAAATAATGTGATCAGGAAAAATTCATAGTCGCCAATAGCGATAGTATTTCCCCTAGTGTGGTTGATAGTGAGATACCTTGCATTAGTGGCGAGTCTAGGAAAAAAAAAATTCTATGAAAATTAACAATTAAACCAAGGCCTCCCGGAACTATTATTAAAAATATATTTAAATTTGAATTTTCTAAACTATGTAGTAGGTAATAGTCTAATCTTTATTCCCTTCAGCCTCTATAAAATATTCAATGTTTTATTTTGAGTGCTATGGTTTTCGAGGATTTTTTTTTTATGAGAATGTTATGTTCTGGGGAAATATTGGATTTCTGAACATATTCTGCACCCCTGCACTTTGCCATGCTAAATTAATTGAAGAATGGTTCAATGAAAGGTGTTTATAAATGTATGTTAAGGGCCGTCATATTTGAAGTCTCGGGCCTCTTGGAACCTGCCAGTCCACCCCTGCTATTAGTGTAGTCCATTTGTTTCTTATCAAACAAAATATAAATGATATATATAAATATTACAATAAAGTTTTAAAATGTTATTGTTTCTTAATAAAAGCTTAGGTTGGGGTAACAATGAACTTTCTACAGATTAGGGAAGCAGTTATGGTAGAGGAAATGAAGGGAATTTAAAGGGTTATAAACAAAATGGTAATAGCCCTAATAAGATTTTTATATTTTCTTAGTTTACATTTATCAATCTGTTTAATTTTAGTTTGACCTTCAATATGCTATATGAAACTGCAGACTTTCTGACAAAATAGTGAGACAAAGATTATATAAAACATTGCTACAATTGGTTTAACTTAAAGTAACACTTTAGACACAAATCATTTTGTTTATGCACAAAACAATGATTAAATTCACACATTTTATTTTGTACTAGCATAATGTACACACAAGTAAAATATAAGCTACAGTGTAAATAATAAGTGTTTTTAAATTTTTGCTCATATGAATAGGTCATATTAATTATTAACACATCCATTTAAAGAAACAACCAAAAATCTATGGACAGAACTTACTAAAACATATTCAGATTTAATAGTAGCTAAGTTTAAACAATTTTTCTCTTTGGCGTTTACTAGCTATTCAATATTTGTTTCCTATAAAAAAAATGGATGGTAGTTTTTATTAACAATGTTTCCCAATTGTTAGAGTTTTGAGGGTGCATCTTACATGACACTTATTCATGAAATTCCTCTCTAACATTAAGGAAATTATCACTCTCCTATATAAAAAGTAGGATTGATACAAAATTCCAATGGACTTCTTGGGGATATCAATAACATAGATTCCTGTCTTAAGTGCCTTCAAGCATCAGTAGTGTTGTAAAAATGTCTTAATATGCACTTAATATATTATAGGGCTTATATGATAAACAATAAATATTTCTTCATATTCAGGAAAGTGAAAATATTACAGAATAAAATATCTAGAATGTTTGTAAATAAGTACCTGCAATAGTAACTTCACACATGAGATTATGGGTAGAATATGTTTCAAAAGTACAAAAGGATCAACAGTAGGGTTCTTTAGCCCTAGAATGCTATCGTTATTGTGTAGTGCTGTATTGCTATCGATACTTAAATCTCACCTAATAACATTTCATAAGCTTCTTATGTGATACGAGTTCAATTTTTAGTCTTTTGTTTGGTTAACTTTATTTGTTTTGTTTGATTTTTTTCATATTTTTTTTTTGTATCTTTAATCAAAATCAACATTATATCAAAGACAAAATTAAATAGTTCATCAAATTACAAAACAAAAATAATCAAGATCTTAAAATACCTGTGTAAATACAATTAAACGTTGGTATATTTAAGTTTTTTGTAATAGCTGGAACTATCTAGTTATAAGTAGAAAAGAAAGAAATGAAAATATTTGTAAAAAGCCCCTTTTTAACAGTATGGAGTTACTTCTGGTAATCCCTGCAAATCTTATTAATACTATTGCTATGTTTATCTGGCTTCTACTTCCAAATAAACGTCCAAGATGGAAACATCCGTCACGACAGCTAATTGTTGACAGACCCTTGGGGACATAGCTCCGAGGGGAGGCTCGCTTGCCAGAGAGGAGAGTTCAGGCATTACACACATGTTTTGTACAATAGCATTCTAGGGTTAAATTAGCTGCGTAAAAAATATTTTAATTCTAATGAATATTATTCTCAAAAGTGAAATGCTGATAAGAACCAGAACTTTCACTAGAGCAAAAAACCATTCCTGATTCATCTAAGGAGAGTAGGCCTAAAGACTATATTTATCTACAGTACATGCTTTGAAGAAGTTTACTAGCTATTTTGATGAGTAGGCCTAAATCAAATAGCCTGAGCTGTAGACTATTTAAATAATATATATCAGTAGGCCTACTATTTTAGTTGAAAAACTTTGAGTGAAAGTGAAATCTTATTCTGATTTGCCAGTAAAATGATAGGTAGACAATAATGTTAAGTATCTTATTTTGCGATGTTACAACATACCAAATTTATTTGAAAAATATAAAATGTGTACATTTCCATGAGATAATTTATTTGAGACAATATTCAAACTAACACTAAAAATCTTGAAAAATAGGTTACTTAAAACATCTATAAATTTGAAAGTGATTTTTATTCAATTGAAAAGATAAATCAGACATTTGAAAATCACTCTTAAATTAAATTTTCATAGCCTAATACAAGTGATGTTTGATACGTCGACAAGTACATTCCAGAATCACAAACTTTTCAGTGTGCAAGTAAAACAATTTGTAACAAGTGGGAATGTATGCACCATTAACCGAATTACTATTTGAATTAATTATATTAAACGTTTGATAGAGATTTATGTTTAATTGTGACCTCAGTAATAGAGCTTAACATATTCTGAGTTTATTAATGTTAATAACTCAACAATTATATTTTGAGTTGTAACACTGTTGCACTGTTGCACTGTTGCACTGTTGCACTTATATTTTTATGTGCAGCTAGAAAATATAGGCTTATTTTCTTGTATTAAACAATATAAAAAATTCCAAACAAATTTTGCTAAGTTTAAAATATGTTATGCCTTTTATAATGTAATAAATAAAAAAAGCTTTCATGGTAATTATTTTTAATTTCATCACCATGTCTTACTACCCGCTCGAGTTATAAGCCTAAGTATTAATAATTATGCTAATGTGTTGGGTATAAAGTTGAATTTAGAAGAAGTGTAACTGCATTTGTGTGGAAAACCATTTAGCAAAACCCACCCCCAGTAAAGCCAACCGAGATTTGAGCCCCAATCTCAACATCATTGGCAGTGAGTGTGATGCCTTAAACCATGCAGTCATCAAAGTGGATTTTATGGTAATTAAATAGGCCTACATAGTATTGATTTAAGGTTTGTTATGACTCAAGGCATGATCTACCTACTGAATTATGTAAACCCTATTTATTGACTTTTTGTATGAATTACACAAATATTCATGACTAAAAGGAGTACTGCAGAATTACCACCCACATCCTTAATACTACCTACTATATCTGTCCCCTCCTGCATCCTTAATACTACCTACTATATCTGTCCCCTCCTGCATCCTTGATACTACCTACTATATCTGTCCCCTCCTGCATCCTTGATACTACCTACTATATCTGTCCCCTCCTGCATCCTTGATACTACCTACTATATCTGTCCCCTCCTGCATCCTTGATACTACCTACTATATCTGTCCCCTCCTGCATCCTTGATACTACCTACTATATCTGTCCCCTCCTGCATCCTTAATACTACCTACTATATCTGTCCCCTCCTGCATCCTTAATACTACCTACTATATCTGTCCCCTCCTGCATCCTTGATACTACCTACTATATCTGTCCCCTCCTGCATCCTTGACACTACCTACTATATCTGTCCCCTCCTGCATCCTTGATACTACCTACTATATCTGTCCCCTCCTGCATCCTTGACACTGCCTACTATATCTGTCCCCTCCTGCATCCTTGACACTACCTACTATATCTGTCTGTCCCCTCCTGCATTATTTTTTACTCATTTTATCTGCTGTCTGTTTTGTCTTCTTTGCTGAACTTTACAACTGTGTCATAACTGGGGAGAAGTTATAAGTTTAGGCTAATTCAGAGCAAAATATAAAAAACATTGGTAGGCCTAACTTAATAAGTTACTATTCTTACCAGCAGTTAAATTAGCTTATTTGACTTTTTAATAACTACCATGACCAAACATTTAATGACTTTTACACGACTGTTACCCACTTTGGTGGCCGCATGGTTTAAGGTGCTACGCGTGCAACAGAGTAAGACTGCTGATTACTGGGAGATCTGGGTTTTGATCCTGGCCGGGTGTATTTTGAGAGTTTCCCCTAAACAGTTTTCCACTCTCCCTCCATGCAAATGTGAGTATAATTCCTCTAATTTAAATCTTCCTCATCCCCAACACATTATAGTAATTAGTACATAGGTATATAACCTGAACGTGTAGCAAGACGCGGTGCAAAAAATAAATATTAATTCATGACTGTAAGTAGAGTTGAATCTATACAGGTCTTGTTGAAACAAGTTAGAGTAAACCTTGGTGCAAGGTATTGTGAAACAGTTGAATCGGCAAATGTGAGAAGTTTGTTATGGATTCACCATTATTAATCATTGGTTTGGTTGTCTGCAGCTCGAATGTTGATTTGAATGTACTTTCACATCCATCCAGAGCAGTGCAATGAGCACACTCAGCCGTTCGGCTGGTTAGTACTCTCCACTCCAATTTTAGAACTCCAAACTTACAGATGGATTGTAAATCTGATCAAAATGAATAAGCCTGGATAGGTTAATTTTAAGACCAATTACTTTTTTTTTCTCAGTTAAGAAATTAGTAATTCCACTGCACTTAGATGTTGGTAGGCTTATAGGCTTTCAGTATTTCAGATATAGAAGCAACAATAACCAATTATTACTAATAGGCCTGCTAAATTTAAAAAATTTTATAGGCTTTACAATATTTACTTATAGACTCAATCTTAGTTTCTGTGTATAGAAGAACTGTGTTTTTTTCAAGGTAAATTTTAGTTAAGTTAGATTTTAAAATTGGTCCTTCCTAGCTGCATCTTAAAATGTTGTGTTATTTATTTTTAAAGTATTGACACATAACAAACTTAAAAATAAAAAATTGGATACCAAATGTAATAGGTCTAGCGATCTATGTAGGCTTATTTGTTTTTATTAGTGACATAAAATAAACTTAAAAGTTAATATTTTGATATAAAATGCATTGGTTACAAGATTAATGTGGCTTCAGATGGCATGATAAACAATATAACAATCATTCTCTGGTGATTCCACTAAAATTTGTATTGAAACTCCATTTTAAGAAGATATTGAACATTTACTTGGGCAATGTCATAAACAATGTACTCATTGTATAACAGAGAAACATGCTTTCCCTTGTTTTGTACAGCCTTACCCAAAGGCACTTCTACACCATCAGGCCTAATCACGGCCATTTCCGGGTCAGGCTGACTCATACCCAAGCCTTTCACACTGTGCTTACCAGCTGGAAGTTTCTCAATATAATCTGCACGCTCCCGTTCATACATGTTTCCTAAGGCAACCTCGCACAGTAGCATCAGTCCGATAGGATTTTGTTTGGATGTACAGCAGTAGTTGGCAGACTTGGACACCATGTCTGCAAAGTATATCCCCTTTCCAAACATATAACCTGTTGATGGAGCCTCAGGTGGTGCGATGCGCAAACCCTGAGACAAAATCCCCACAAAGTTGGTGAATCGAGAACCATGCCAGAGCAGTTTGCGGTTGTTCAATTTTTTGAATGGTTTGTATCTCTTATCCTCGCCTTGGCGCTTCACCTTAAACACTTCCAATATCTGCAAGCTGTAATTTGCGTGTGTCTCGGCATGTGTGTTCTGCACGTACTGCTGGAGCAACTTGAACTCTTCACTGTCCCTTTCTAACACCTCAATGTGAGTGTTGAGTTTCAGGTAATGAGCATCAATAGGATTGACATTTTCATCACCTTCCCCTCCACTTGATTTTAGCATGCTGTATGCTATTTCCATTTCCAACAAACTTTCTACCATGTTTATTTTTTGTTTTATGACATCTTCAGTCTTAATTATGGGAGGTTTTTCTATACCAAAGTCGTGTGGAATAAGTGTATAGAATCTGTTTGAAGCATCAAGTAACATGGTGTCAGAACCTTTAGTTTGCACCAAATTCTGCAATTCAGATAGCACCGTGAAAGCTTGTTGAATCTGTCGTTTGCTCAGTTTACCTAGCGGCATCTTCTCCATGTCAAGTTCAAACTCTAACATTACTTTCTTCATTGTGTTTATGTCAAAAAGCATCTGAACCAAATCCTGAACTGGCTTGGCTAGTTTGGACTCCACGGTACTTTTACTATCCAGCTTCAAAGAAGAAGACTCATCCTCATAATCTATGTCAATTGGCAAAAACTTCTTAGGTTTCTTAACAAAGTTTTTCCTGTCCCTCCAGCGGTTGCCAGTTTTGTCTAAGAACAATGACTCATAGTTTTGAATGGCTTCCTCTTTGCTGTTAAAATCTTCGACCTTCTTTCCTCCAATTGTGGTTCCTATGCGACCCCAGGCACGGAAAACCCAATATTGGTGATCGTTGTGTACACGTTTATCACTCTGTAGTAGTTGTAGCTTGTAAAAGGAATTTTTGCCACTCTGTATGTCTGTCATGTTGAGCACACTGTTGTAGACGTCATTACCTTGTTTTAAAACATGAGCTACATCATCCAGCTCAGAATCAGGATCCACAGCAACTCCACCCTTAACTTTTACCTTAATCTTTCCTCCTGGAACACTCTTAACGAACTGACTTTTGCTTTTAGATCCAAGCTTGCTGGCATCAATTTCATCTTCTGAAGGAATCCTCTTTTTAACATCAGACCCCCAAGAACAGATGCTTTTCTTTACAATGAGCACAGGAGCGCCACCATCTTTTACCTCATCTAAGAAATCTTCAGAAACAACATGAACATCACATTTCTTTACCTCCTCCATACGCTTGTTCATCTTCTCTACTTCTTCTGGGGTGGAAATTACTGCAGCTAATCGGTCATGAATCTTTGTGACAAGTTTACCTCCCATTCGCACAATTTCTGCTTTAATTTCTTCTTTAGATTTCTGCGTCTTGCCAAGAAGTACAAACTCCATAGCTTTGAGGGGTGGTTTAGGACGAACAACCTTTGGGCCAGAGGAACTGGCATCATTGTTTGAGGTAGATGTAGATGGGGCAATATTAATAATTAATCTTTTGTGAGGAACATATTTGTATGATGCTAAGAAAGGGTACTCTTCAGCTAAATCGTCAGGTACGTGAAAAGCTTCTTTCTCAGGATCTAAGGTTGTTAAATTGCATCGTGTGTATTCTGAAAAGTCACCCGAACACTTGTAGCCTACTCCTGACTGGAAAACCAACTGTCCTGTCTTACATTCGTTGCATCTTTTCAAAGCTCCAAATGTCATGTTGTCGGCCAGACGGTCAAGCATTGTCTCCTCCCCTGATGGAACCTCTTGATTATTATGTTCCAAAAGTTGGACTAGGTCTCGTTTCTTTAGTTTTCTCTTGAGTGTATCTCTATACTTAAACATAATTTTATTTTGTTCTTTCAACTTTCCCTCATCATAGCTTTGTTCAGTCTTGACTTTTTTCTCTGGTGCCACTCCGTCTACTTCATCTTCTTTCTTGACTTTAACTGAAATTTTAGGAAGAGCTTGCTTTACTTTCTGTTGATCTTCTTTCGAGAGTGTTTTAATTCCTTCTAAAGAATCACCTGAATCAAAGAACCCTAATTCTTCACGGAGTTTTGTAAAACATTCCACATGGTGCCAACGGTCTAGTCCTCCATACCTACGAGCCTCTGCACTTTCATAGTCTTTCTTAGAAATGCGCACATCCCCCTTTGCAATTTTTTCTTCGCATCCCCTGCATGCAGCTCGATTGGACTTTGCATACTCCACAGAATAATCTTTTACAGCAGCTCCACGTTTTTTACCCTTTTTCTCGGATAAATCATTATTACTACCACATACTCCAAAGGCATCTATCTTGGTTTTAATTTTCTGTTGATCTTCCCATCGCAATGACTCAAAATGAGCAATGTCACCGACGGATTTTGGGCGTTGTTTACCAAAGAAACATGCGAAATGATACCAATTTGGTTGCATACTATCATGCATATGAGATTGCACCATAACAGCCAACCTTAACGTATCTTTAGCAATTGGAGACTTACAACCTTTGCAGCTGGCGCGACCACTTTTGGCGTATTCAGCTCGATATGGGAGTTCATCCATCACTGAAAATGTATTATACTCATACAGTTAAAAGAAAAATGTATCTAAGAAGCATTCACAATCAAAATCTTCTTTTACATAAGAAATTACTATAGAAGTCCTGTACAAATCAACAAGATAGTTGGAAATAACTAATATATTAAAAATTTCAGACGCAGCCAACTAATACGAAGTGAGAAAGAGCGCTTCAATATAGTTATAGATTAGCCAAAAGTAAAATGATAATTTTCTCTAATATTATTTTCAAATTAGGCACATGTGAGCAAGGCTGTGTAAAGGTGGCAGCACCTCCAAGCATACTATGAGTTTTCATCGGACATTTGATAATAGAATGAAATTACTATTGACTTTTTGTAAGCAACGTAAAATTTTATTTTTATGGTCACTTAAAATAATAAATCAATAATATGACATTATTCAATATAAATTTACTGAAAATTAGAGTAAAATTTTTTTATCATAAAAGGATACAACCACACTTAAGACAGGTTAAGTTCCAGATCACTGTCGTAGTTTAAAAATAGTCGCAACTAAAAGCTGTGATTATTTTATCTTAACGATACATATAGTGCACCACATATAAAAAGTGTGCAGCGTGGGTGCCAAGTAGTGTTCTCTATATTATACTGGATATAGTAAACACATCCCTTGCAAAAGAGCAAAGCGTGCCGCTCAAGTTTGTAGTATGCTTGATTATGAGGGGACAGATTAAAAGCTTTATTTTAATTTGTGAAAACATGTATTAGGTGAATAAAAGAGGAAAATAGTGAGGTGTATACCACATTTGGGTGAAGAAACATTTACATTAAAGAATATACCATTCAGTTTCACAGGTAATATGATACAAATACGAAGCTGGTTGAAAGTGCTGCGTCAAAACACATGACTTACCATAAGCAATTCTTTTCTGTGCTAAAGCCAATAGTAGACGACCTGAGTGTCATACAGATTGGAGATAATTCATACGTTCAAGCTGAAGGTATCGCGTCTGTGAAAGTGTTAGCACTCGTGAATGGACAGTGAGAGATTCGCACACTTGAAAATACATTATATGTTCTGAAACTTAAGAAAAATTTATTTTCGGTAAGAGCAGTGACTAGTAAACAGTTCAGGGTGATTTTTAATGAAAGCAAAATCGAAGTGCAGTTTTCAGGACAGAATAAAGCTGTTGTAACAGGAATTAAAATGGCTAATCAATGTTACAAGATTATTTTCAAAAGTAGAATGACTGAGCAGGCAAATTCAGCGGAGGAGTCAGTGAAGTTATGGCATGAACTACTGAACTACTGGGACAGTCAGGCATCAATATATTCAAGACCATAGCAAGTCAGGTAATATTACCAGGGTTAAAGAAAAACAACATTGATAAGCTGTTTTGTGAATTATGTAAATTTGGTAAGGCACATCGATTGACGTATAATGGAAAACTTAGACCTCGTGCAAGTAAACCTGGTGAGCTTATACACACTAATGTTTGTGAAAAAATTCCAGTTACATCGCTGGGAGGAGCCAATCATTGATGACTGCACTTCATATAGTTTTGTTTATTTTATAAGGTACAAAAGTGAGGTTTTTGATACGTTCACACAATTCCAGCATATGATAGAAACGCAAACGGGAAACAAAATAAAAGTACTTAAGAGTGAAAATGGTTGTGAGTTTGTAAACGAAAAATGTACAGAGCATTTTAAGAAAACTGGGACTATCTACGAGAGAACCGCTCCATATTGTGTGGAACAGAATGGGTGTATCGCGCGGGAAAATCGATAAATCGTAGAATGTGCCAGGACCACGTTGATTGATGCAGAACTCCTGGAGGCACTGTGGGCTGAGACAGTAAATGTGAGTGTTTGCATTTTAAATCGGTGGCCAAGCGTGGTAAACAATAATGTGACAGCGTTCGATATGATTACTGGAAAAAAAGGTAACCTTGAAGCACATGCGTATGTAAATGTTTATGAGCATATACTCAAACAAGCTCATACTAAATTTGAAAGCAAGGATAAGTAAGCCATTTTTATTGGTTATAACAGTAATTCTAATTAAAGAGTGTATCATCCCAATACAAGAAAAGTTACAGTAGCTCATGATGTTGAATGTAATAAAGAAATGAGTAAAGGTGCTGTAATCAATGAGCCAGAATTTGCCATCTGTAATTTAACTTCACAGAACAATTAACTTAAGGAGCAAGAAGTTGAAGAATGTGTATCAAAGTCTGAGAAAAATGTCTAACCAAAAGAAAACGTTATACAAGACAAGAGAGATACAGGGCCAACACTTTGTAAAGGAGATAATCTAAGGCAGGGCTATTCAATTATTTATCCAAATGGGCCACGCCAAAAAAATCATAATATTTGGCGGGCCAGATATTTAATTCAATCTTGCAATAATTTGGAACGTTGTTAGATTATACGTTTGTAGTTTAAAAGGAGGGGAAGGGGAAGTGAAACGTAATTTGATAGTATGTATATATATATATATATATATATATATATATAATATTGTTATCTTTTAGTGACATTTAAAAAAATGTAAAAGTTCGAATAGGACGAGGCCTAGTAGATATAAAACAGTATATCATGTCAAAATCATTTAAACACAAATAATCATTAGTTCACTGAGCATTAAAATTACAATTTTCATGATCAAACTTCCTTTTATTACTATTCAAAGTAGAAAGTCCCATTATAGAAAACTCACAGTAAGATTATCTACCAGCAAAGCACTCCGATATTACTATAAATAACGCACGGTCAAAAAGCCAGGCAAATATCAACTGGCGAGACATCGGCTGCTGTTGGGTAGATGGGAGAAGAGGTGTGAATAACTCTTAGCCCCCCTGTCACCCAGACACCTGCATTGTTCAAGGTCAAAAGCAAGAATATGTTATATAGCTCAGCCGTTATGTGGTGGTTGAAGTTTGGCTTGTGCTATTTGTGGATGACGGAATGCTAATAAGTACTTGCTCAGAAATTTTGGCACTTGTTATAAGAAAACTCAAGGCACAGTTTGAGATTAAAGAAGATGACTGCAACCATTTTGTAGGAATCGAGATCAAAAGAAATAGAAAAATAAGAAAATGTTTTTAAGTAAATAAGGATACCTTGAGATATTTCTGAACACGTTCTCTATGCAAGATTGCAAATCGCAAGCAGTACCAACTGATCCAAATGTAGATTAAGATCGAATTGATGGAAAATCTAAGGAGGTTCTCGACGTACCTTGCCGTGAAGCAGTTGGAAGCTTGATGTTTCTTGCAATAGTGACACGTCCAGATATTGCGTTCGCAATTAATCAAGCAAGTCTTTTTCAAATAAACCCCAAGATATTAAATGGACATTAGTTAAGAAGATAATGCCGTATCTAGATGGTACCAAGATCTACGGTATTTGCTACCAAGGGAATCAACTTGAGTTAACTTTATATTTAGATGTTGACTGAGATGGGGATGAAACAACCAGAAAATCTACAACTGGATACCTATATTAGTCTTTTAGGAAGAGCACCAGTCACCTGGTCATCTCATCAACAAGGGTGTGTCAGTAGGTAGACTACAGAAGCTAAATATATTGCAGAATCTTCAGCAGCTCAAGAAACCATCCTCCTTAAAGATGAAACTGACCATACTTTGCAAAGGAGATCCCAAGTCTCCCACCTCAAAAAAGTGCCAACGAGTGTCATAGTAAATGTCTTGTGTTAAGTTTAAGATGTTTGTTCATATATGTGTCTAGTAGTCTTCTACTACATTGTGTGTTCTGTTATCTACGTCAAAGTGACTTAAAATGCATCTTTTACTGATGATATATTATCTAATATTTAATTCCGGGCCCAGAATAAAAAAGTCCAATGTGAAGATGAATATCCCGGAATACAAAAGTCCAATGTGAGCAAAATTTCCCGGAAAAATGAAGTTTCCAGGAAAAGTGTTAATATTTCCGGAATAAAAAATTCCAAGTGTTTACTTTCGCGATATAAAAACGTGTTAAGTGTTAATTTTCCTGCGAAAATGAAGTTTTCTGGAAAAGTGCAAATTTCCCTAATAAGAAAGTAGTGCAGCGGTTCCCAAACTTTTTGAGTCGCGGAGCACTTCTCAGGAGATAAATTCGTGACGGAGCACTATCGTTGCCCTTAGACCATGTTCATTTTTGGCTGTTTTTACGTAACTGCATTTTCCAGTTGCTAGACAGTTTTTTTATCATATAACAAAAACACGAATTATTTTTCTAATTCAAAATAGTTTAAATTTTGATCCAAACTTAATTTTTCCCATTGAAAGACATCGGAAGACATTGAAAATTAGAACTTTACTGTTTTTTTTTCTCTAAACACCAATTTTGCACACACGTGTATTTGGCATAAAGGCAACGATATGTTCACCTAGCACCTACATAGGTAGTATCCGAATGACCGCATTATTGGCTTTGGAAATGAATTTTTAAGCATTTGGACTTGTTAAGGTGGGGATGCAGGGGACGCAAGAAAAGGCGAGTGTTTTTGCAGTTTTTATAGCAATACTTTTTTTCGATCAAATAAATTAAATATTGCTTCTATAGAATCATAGAGCTTAATTTTCTTCACATGGTGACATCAACATTTCTTGAATATCTGTCAAGGATGATGTCCTGGAATTTAATAACAAATGTTTATCTTCATTTAAAAAGTTTCTTAGATAATGCTGCTCTGCTCACGACAGATATTCAAGAACTAATGAGGTCACCATGTGAAGAAAATTAAACTCTATGTTTTTATAGAAGCAATAGTTTGCTTATTTTGGCAAAAAAAAGTTTTGCTCTAAAAACTTTAAATTTACTCTCCTTAACTCGCGTCCGCTGCATACTCACCTTAAACATCAAGCTTTATTCATTATAAATATTTTTTCTCCACTAATTTAAGAGAAATAAGGAACTTACTTAAATACATAAACGAAAACCAACAACCAAAAACATAATGTAATGCAACATGTTTGAGAACGAATTCAAAGCAGGTTTTGTAGATATACAATGCTACTCACCTATATAAGGTATTACAGTTTCAAAACAAAAAATGTAGCTTGGCATCGAAAAAGAACGATAAAGCATAGCCAAATAACTTAAATTCTAATGAGAGGGATGGGACTGTTTTGATTTGCACAATGTGGCTATATCTGGTTTAATTTGGGACAGCTGCAACCGAATATCTGGCTCTGCATTCAGGCGGGATCTATATTTTGTTTTAGTAGCCACATAAGCAGAGAATTCTGATTCACATAAATAAGTTATTGTAAAGGGTAAAAGGATGATTTTCGCTTTATCTGATAAAACTTTATATTCGTCTTTTAGCTGACCAAAATTCTGTTAGTGAATTCTTAGTTGCAAAATTATATTTTACCACAGAATCTGATGTCAAATCAATCATACACTCATACTGGCGTGATGTCAGACAGGCTGGCTTTTCCGACACAACAGAGTATGGGTTTACAACCCAACAGCTCTCTTTTATTTTATCGTGGAATTCTTCTGGAAAATAACAGTTGAAACTATCAAGCAAATTTAGCAGATGAACATGAAACTCATTTAAAATATATTCGGGTACGTCAGAATCTAGTTCTTCTCTAAATACTTTTACCATTGGGAAACTGTCTAGATTTAGATTTTTCATTGAATCCGCCCAAAACTTTATTTTCTTTTTAAACGCTTGTACTTTATCGCTGGCGTCAAAAACTGTTACTACCTTACCTTAAAGTGAGATACTTAAGTCATTAACTTTTTTTTAAATGTCTGCTAAATACGCCAATTTCATAACCCAATGCTCATCACACAGCCTGTCTCCCAAAGCGAAGTCGTTGTCAATCAGGAAGGTTCTGACTTCCGCTCTCATTTCAAAGAGCCGAGTCAAAGCTTTGCCACGAGAAAGCCACCTTACTTCTGTGTGAAGAAGTAAAGAGGTATGTAGACTCCCCATGTCTTCACACAACAGCTTAAATAGTCTTGTATTTTTAGGTCTTGATTTGATAAAATAAATTACTTTCACGCTCTCGTCCAAGACTTCTTTTAGGCGGTGGAGGATGCAGTGGCTACTGCTGCATTCCTTGACTTTTTGTTTTATTCTTGAGATAGCACCGGGCATCTTCCCAGTCATGGCCTTTGCACCGTCCGTGCACACATCAACGCAGTTATCCCATGGGATGTCACTCACTGTGAAAAATTCTTCTATTAATTTGAAAACTTCAGTGCCAGTTGTGTTAGTTGGTAAAGGCTTGCAGAGATGCAGATCCTCTTGAAAAGACTCCAAGTATTGGTAGCGTACAAATACTATTAAAATTGCCAATCCAGCCACATCCGTTGATTCATCCATTTGAAGCGAAAACTTAGTGCATTCGTGAAAGTAAAGTATTTTTCACATCCTCTGCTAGGTCCCCGATTCGTCGCGAAATCGTGTTATTTGACAAAGGAACGGGGTCTACTAATTTTGTGGCTTTTGCATCCAGCATACACTCAACTATGTCCTTTACACAAGGCTTAATAAGGTTTTCAGCGATGGTATGGGCTTCGCCAGCTTGAGCAACTCGGTAACTGACTAAGTAGGATGCCATCAAAGCCTGTTCATTAACTGTTTTTGAGTGATAAGATATCATTTTCTGGGCTTGTGTAAGTTCACCATTCTTCCTTTTGAAGAAATCATTCGGTTGGCCCTTGCATTCTGGATGGACCCCCTCAAAATGACGGCGCATTTTTGCTGGGAACATCGCACTGTTTGTCAACACTTTTATGCAAATTACGCACTGTGGTTTGTTGTCACTAGTCAAATCCAATATCCATGTAGGAATCGTGAAACATCCTTTTTATAATTTTTTTTACCTGTGGCACTGGTCTCCGAAGAACTAGCACTAGGCAGTTCTTTCAACAGTTCAAAAGTTTCTGTCACACCTGATGTCGCTGATTCGTCTAAAAACCCTTCATCCTGTCCAGAAATTCTAGCATTGGCAACTGCTCCATCTTCTTCCACACTACAATATAAAAATAATATTCGTATCATCTGGGTAAATAATATTAATGATAATAATAAATGTCGAGTATTTAATAAAACAATTGATCAAAGAACCAATTCTCCTAAATTAACATTGAATAACGTTTAAGAATGTAAATGTTTCTCGCATGTACGCTCACAATGCTTGTTAAATGTGAGCGGCTATCTTATCCTATCGCTTGGTGACATCAAATTGGCTTCAGCTTTAAGGTTACTACCAATTAACAGGACAAAACTCGAAAACCACCTGAGCTGAAATCTATTTTTGTTAAAATTGCAACAATATGTACAACATGCAATGCATATACTGAAAAGTCTTTATTTACTATTTAATTTGTATAAAGTTTTATGTACTTTAGTCCCTATCTCTTCTTGTAGGTCCTGTACTATTGGCATCCAAAGCTGTTATTAGTTTTAATGACACACGCTCTTATTCTAGCAGACCCCAATAGATAAACACTATTCAACGTTAAAAAAATGTATCTAACATAATATTTGTACATACCTATTAGCTGTTGATGCTTCCATAGCTACTGGAGGAACTGTGGCGAAGGTTTTAATAGTTTATTTTAAGGATTCAGACTTCAGCCAGTGATCCATTGAAAGCAAATCTATGATATTTTCTAAATCGCTACGTAGGTGCTCCAAAAAACCTGTAATGGGCAGGTGTTTCGTCCTCAAGAGGGAAGATCCATTTAAGTTACTAACGTAATTTTTTTTTTAAATCTCACAACAAAAGCACTTGTGAAAAAATAACACCGCACTGCAATTTGAATCGTTTCGATTCTCGACTAAACTTTGAATGAACTGCAACTGAATGAAGGAGTGAAGAAACAAGAGTTTTTAATATACAATAGAAACTTTCCAGAAAATTCTGTAAAAGTGTCAAAGCTAACAATCGGATCTTTAAGTACGGTGAGTCTCTCACTGAGCCGGGATTAGCTGGCGCCATTGAGCCTATCTGTCTAGTTTCGCTACGTGAAGTCTGTGTGCTTCACGGATTTTCTCAATGTTTTGTGTGGTTCCGAGAAGGTGCAGGCGGGTAAACCTGACTGAGGTGACGCATGACAATGCACTTTGGATCCATAATACTTGCTATTTACACTGCTTTATGGCACGATGCAGGAGCTAAATTATTTCTACACAATACTTATCTAAAAACAGTTCATGACCGCACAAATAAACAATTTTGAGATCTTGTCATATTTATTTTATTTTTATTTACAATCTCTTCGCGGAGCACTTGGATATGTTTCGCGGATCACACTTTGGGAACCGCTGAAGTAGTGAATACCCAGAGTATTGCAGAAAGTTGCAACATAATGTTGACTTAGGCAGGGCGCACACTAACGAAACTAGTTTCATGAAACCAGTTTCTTGAAACGCGTTTCATGAAATCAGTTTCACATCTGCACGCAAACAGGTGAAACGAAACTATTCAGTTTCAGTCAAGATGTCAGATGATGAGGATGTGTTTGTACTTTGGTGGTGGTTTCAAAATAAAAAAAGAAAGCTAAGGTACTGGGTTCATCCTCTTATATCTGATAGGAGACACTGCAGTTTTATAGTAGCCAAAGAATTGTGTACAGACCCTGATAAATTTAAAAGATTTTATAGAATGAGTAAATCAGCTTTTGAGCACTTGGTGTCTAAAGTCGGCCCTCAAATAACGAAGAAGGACACTAACTACAGGATGGCATTAGGAGCACTCCTACTCCTTTAAATTGGAATCGTACAAGCACGGATGTTTTTCAATAGCTTCTACCAATTTGGTGTTATAAATGGTGTCTTCTTTTGCCATTGTCAAGGAATAACACTTGCACACTGCTGGTCTTGGCTGTAGTTCAAATGAAACTATCCTTCCTGAAACCGTTCTGGCAAGTTTCATAAAATCACGGTTGCGCAATCGTATGAAACTATAGTTGCGTGAAACTCTGTGTGCGCATCTATCTGTTTTAACGTTGAATAGTTACATGAAACTTAAGTTTCACGTTTCATAAAACTGGTTTCATGAAACAAGTTTCGTTGGTGTGCGCCCTGCCTTATGTGCAACTGTGAAGATCTGTGTCTACATGATTTACAGGTGGACTTTTTGTTATAATGATACCCTAAATGCGTGCGTTTATACATCCAAGTGTTACACCCCTCTCTCCAACCTTTCCTTACGACCATAGACAAGGCCGTAGTTGAGGGGGGGGGTTCGGGGTTCAAACCCCCTCCCCCCCCCCCGAAATTTTATGAACAAAATATATATGGCTTTATTTATGGTTCAAATAATATCAAAATTAAGGTACAAGTACAAATTAGGGGCTGTGTTACCATAAAAACACTTCAGAGAGCTTCTAGAGGTGTTTATTATTTAGAGTTTTTTCTAGCCTTCGGCAGTTATGGTGTTATGTTGTCATAAAAAAATTCAGATAGCTTCTAGAGCCGTTTAGTAATTAGAATTTGTCCTAGCCTCCGATAGTTAGGGGGTAGTGTTGCCATAAAAACACTTCCGATAGCTTCTATAACAGTTTTTTATTTATAACTTTTTCTAGCCACCATCAATTGGGGGATGAGCCCACCAAACCCCTCCTGAAATTATTGGCTGGCTACGGTCTTGACCATAGATAACTTAAAAGTAGAGGGAGGTTAGTAATCTACATATTTACAAAGGATATGAAATGCAAGATTTAAATAACAATACCATATACGGTTTATTCAAAGCAAAAACAAAGTAGAGTTCTATTACATGGTCTCAATAATCGTACTGAGTTCTGTGGAAAATCATATTAGAAATAAACAGTCATTTAGCGCAGTTCATTAGAGAGAAACTTCCCTCATACTTGACATATCAAACAATCAGATGGGCTAGTTTTTAAGAGACAAACAACCCACAGTGTTGAAATGAATACATTAATAAATTAATAAATCAGTTAATAAATTTGTAAGGCTTATATAAGGGCCTTATGGGCCTTATTATATTTGTTTCAAAGGAGTCTGTGTTGCATCAACTAAAGCAGACTTCAACAATTTAAATAATAAATATAAGGTATATTTATTAGACATTTTTAAAATACGCGAGAGTTTGGCTAACAGACTTTAGTCAAACTCCCGCGGGACTATCTGACCTATACTATCAGTTTAGAAACTTTCATTTACTTGTGAACTCAAAGTAAATAAATTAATATAAACAAAGTCTAGTCAAAGTCTAACATTTAAACAATGTTCAACTATAAAATTAATCGCTAATTAATTTTTATCTGTCATACAATTTACGTTACAAAGATAAATTTTATAAGGATTTATCATAACAAAAGAAATCAAAACATTATTATTAGCAACATTATTTCAGAATGAAATATTAATAAACGTGTCCAACACAAAAATTATCAAAAGTTATCATTATGTAAAGATCAAAATACACAGCTGACTCTAGTCCCAAGTGGCGACAGACATATTATAGTTTAATATTTGGTAAAGAAAATTAATGAGCAAAAATTACAACGCCTAACACGGCTTATACAAAAAGTTAAAGTTTTCAATTATAGAGTTCAACATATACGTCGCCATAGTTTACGTTCGTAGTCTATCATAGTTGATCCTGACATAGTCCTGGTCCTAGGACTATGTTCCTCCGTCCAGTGTCGATTGAATAGTCAGTTTATCAACACGATTTCAGCACATTAAATAGGGTTTTTCATAACCGGGTTGCAAGGTGGGGGGAAGAACAATTCTGTCAGTGGCCTTCCTTCTAGAAGGAATGGAACATCACGTAGCTTGTTGATGTTGTTGTCCCATTCATCATCTAGCGCAGTGATTCTTCCATCGGATGTTATTTCTTTAGTTCTGGAATCTTCCACCAGGGGGCAGATGGATAGTATTCTGTTGATCGTGAATAGTTTGGCATGGGTCTTCTTCAGTGTCTATTTGATTTAGTTGGAGTGGACTTCAATTGAAAGGGTCTCTGCTACTACCCGGTGTTGCTCGTCGTTGCTCTAACCACAAGATAGATTGGGTGAGTACAGAAACATAGTATTCTACCATTCTATTTAATTGATATTATTGATTAGAATTGTCTATTACGTTGTGTCAAATTACAGGAACTACAATAGTGAAGTGTACTATTGTAGGGTAGGGTTTAGAATATTATTGAATATTATTTGGAGCTGGTAGTATGAATCAGCGGCGAGTTGTGTGTGAAGTTTAGAATGGGGGCGAGTTCTAATGTAACACAATGTTACACAAGGGATGGCGCGAAGTTGTATAAGGTCTTAAGAAGTCAGTGTATATTTATGTTATGTGTGGTTGTTTTGTCCAGTCCTAGGGATATCCCCCTGATAATTTGTTCTCCTCCTTCAACCCTGTCCTACGGAGTCTCAGTGTCTCCTCAAGAAGATATTCGTATGGAACCTGCTGTTTGCCAGAAGCCAGAAGAGGACGTAACTCAACTTGGCCCACCACATTGCCAAGAAATCCTCTTTTATTTTGTTCAATCGTTTGTGCTCTATTTGTTCACATGTGCCTGAAAATGAACTTTTTGTGCTTTAAAATTAGGCACCCTAGAAAACCTTGCGAACATGTGAGGAACTACGCGCTCTATCCAGGACCAAGTTGAGCGTCAGAGGCGTTTCCCTAAGTAGTAAGTACTTGTTATCTGTGACTGATGTATTGTAATGTTTTAAGTTGAGATTACACTTAGGAAACACTGTGCGAGATGTGGATTGCGGCGAGCGACATCGTGTAGCCATTGATCTCTATAATATAACTGGATGGACATATACGGCTGAAATTTTCGAGCTGTCATCTGGATACCATTGTGTAAAAGAGAAAGAAATTT
This sequence comes from Timema podura, assembly GCA_033556935.1. Taxonomy (NCBI): domain Eukaryota; kingdom Metazoa; phylum Arthropoda; class Insecta; order Phasmatodea; family Timematidae; genus Timema; species Timema podura. Next base: position 52,586,274 of record JAVRXN010000007.1, on the reverse strand, counting down.
TCGGGTATCTCTTTCTCTCTTACATCCATACAAGGCAATGTGGCATTTTGACATTGTTCATTAATTTCATTGAATATATTAGATAAATCAATGTGTGAGTATTTAAATGATATAAATATGTTAGTAAAAGCTTTGAAAGAGGCTCCCTTGTAAGGCTTTATCTCGTACCAAAATCCTACCCTATAATTGCGTTTAGGTAGGATAAAAGACCTTTCAGAAGGACATTTCTATTTCCATTCTAATTGACAATTTATCCTACCAAAATATTATATATATGATAGTATTCTGGTACGAAATAAAGGCTTACAGATGGGGATTATTACTAAAACCAGGGTTTAGTAGATACCGTACTTCCTACAAGCCTATAACATAAATTATCATTTGAACGTAAGACCTCTACACAAAGTATGTCATTCAAACAAAATTAATAAAGATTTTAACTAACTTGTTTAATTATAGTTATCACAAAATATTTTTCTAAAAGCAATATACATAGTAAAAAAAATGGTAATATAATAATACTTTCTACAAGCCTATAACCTAAGTGATAGTTTGAATGTATGGCAACTAAACAAGGTTTGTCATTCAAACAAATGTAATCAAGTTTTAAGATACCTTATTCATTATATTTATAGAACTTTCAATATAATATGGTTTATGAAACCAATATACAAGCTAATAACAAACTTTAAATGTAAGTGTAGTCTTGGTAGACTGTAAACAACATTGATTATAACTACATATTTAAATATGTTAAACATTGTATTCGTATTTGTACAGTATTACCTGTAAAACTGAATTGTATATCCTTTATTGCAAATGGTTCTTCAGGAAAGTATGGTATAATACTTCACTATTTTCAAACAATAACACTCTTATTCATCAGAGACAAGTTTTCGCATAATAACATTTAAAGAAACCGTTAAACGTATCCCCCCATAGTGTAGCAGACGATAAACTTAAACGTCACGCCTTTGTCCTTGGCAATGTGTATGTGTATTTCCATCCAGTTATATTATAGAGATCAATGCGTGTAGCATACTGTTGCATGCGTCACTTAAAAAATCTTGCCACATGCAACATTCCTATTACACTAGAGGCTACAACTTTTTGTGCCGTGCGTCAATAATTTTAGTTTAGTGTTGTTTCTGCACTATGTCCAAACAACGAGGGATTGTTGCAGCTGCTTTTGTTATTATTAATGAAGAAAATGGGAAAAGAAGGAGAAAGCGTTGGTGAATAAGACAAATGTTTATTGATGCCCCATTGCTTCAAGGTGATTTAATCAATCGGTTGAGTGCATAAGATGGTGCTCTCTTTGAAAACTTTACTAGAATAAGTAAAAGAGAATTTAACTATCTCTTGTCAAAACTTGAATCCCTTTTTGGCAAGTAGGAAACTAACTAACGTGACCGAATACCTGTGAACTTGAGGTTATTGCTAACATTGAGATTTCTAGCAACTGGAGACATTTACAAACCATTGATGTACCTATTCAGGATTTTTCAACCAGCAATTACATCGATTGTTCTGGAGTTATGTAAGGCACTTATAAAGTTACATTGAAGTAAGTAAATTTACAATATTTTTTTAAGAATGTGAGTTTATGTAAGTATATGGTGCATTATTTCAAGGCAACATAAAATACTCTTGTAATTCACCTCCAAAGCACTGACTCTGGGACATATGAACTTCCTTTTGTGCCTTCGTTGTCACAGAACATATTTCTTCCTGTGTAGCTTCACTTGACAAACTAATTAGAGTTTGAGAGCTGCTGTCTAAATAATTTTGAACACTGGAGTATTAAGGTTGTCTTTCCAAAAATGCAGGTTCATTGTACTTTCCCATACCCGCCTCAAATAGAATGTTATTAACCAAATGTTTCACAATCATCTGAGTTGTCAGTTGAAGCTTTCTTATTTCATTGGCTACGTACTCTCAATAAGTAGGATGCTCATATTTTTTTATGCTTCCTTTCAAGATCGAAAAAGCTTCTTCAGATCGATATTGCTGTGGAATAACTCGTTAAGTTTTTTCTTTTTTTGTTGTTGATGTGTAGATGTCTTAAAAGTACTAGCTGATTCGGTTGTTGTGGAATTAAAACTTCCGTTTGTGTCCGCCATGTTTTCGTAGTTCAGTATGAGGGGTTAATTTTCATCCTGCAATAATAGAGTACAATAGTGTTTTAGCAAATTTTTAAAGAAAATGGAGCAATAGGGATTTAAATTAGGCATTCAAATTTGGCAAAAACAGTTCTTCCCAAAGAAAAGGTTGAGTTTGTTAGTCAGCCAAATTGGGTTAAAGAAAGGAGTGCAATTTTTTTTATCTAAGCTCCGATGAAATTCCTGAAAAATCAATTTCTATTTTACAAAATATCAAGTTTGGTGTTTATTTCAAAACATTTTAAAATTTTGACGCTGTTCATTGACGCAAACCTCTATTTTTAGATGCCACACACCAAACAACAGTGGAAAATTATAGCGAAGGATTTCGAATTGCAATTGCATTGAAGATCTGGATGGCAAGCTTTTTCTGGTACAATGTTCTGCAAAATGTAGAAGTACATTTTATAATTATAAAAGTACCTACAGTATAGTTTTGATGGGAGTTGTAGACGCCAACTATTATTTTACATACACCCACATTGGATAACAAGGAAGGATTTCGGATGGAGGGGTATTCCGTGAAACTACCTTTTATAAGAAATTACAAGATGATATGCTTTCTTTACCTCCTCCTGAAATTTTACCTGACAGGATCAAAGCTTCACCTTCCGTTATTGTTGCAGATGATGCTTTTCCGCTTGACGTTAACATCATGAAACCCTAGCCAGGTGTTGGTCTACTAGATTATTACTATTATTATTATTATTATTATTATTATTATTATTATTATTATTATTATTATTATTATTATTATTATCACCGCATCTTACTACCCGTTCGGCTTGTACGCACTTACGCTAATGTGTAATGTTAGGGTAATTTTGAGATGAAATGGAGGTCATGCAGTTTACCGTGGGATCTGAACCACGGTGGAGGCCTGTCATTCCCCACATTCACAAGATGTGATTAATAAACGCCTTGTCAGAGGTAAAGGAAGGGTTTGGCAATCAGATAAATCTATGCCGGGACCGAGGATTGAACCCCGGACTCCCAGCACAAAAGTTTGACACCTTACCCCTACACCCCCAGGTCACCCTTGGTTTACTAGAAAAATCACCAGAAAGAGTTAATAGTAACAAACATTCTCAAGCTCGAAGAGTATTTGAAAACACATTCGGATTGCTAGGTTCTATATTCCGCATATTCAGAAAACATGTGTTACTTAATCTGGAAACTGCACAAGTTGTTACAACATCGTCTATATACCTTCACAACTTTATGCGGAAGAGTCCTAATTCAAGGTTTATACACTATGCTCCATGCAGTTTGGAAAACTAAATGCAGAATGGGAGGTTTATGGCAATCAGTAATAAATGGAGATACAGAAGTAGTGAATATCCAGTGTTTACCAAGGAGGTCACCTCAACAAGACACGACAGTGAGGGATGAATTCAAGAACTATTTTTCAACAGAGAAAGGAAGTGTTCCCTGGCAAGATACATTTCAGTAATTTGTAAACATTGTTATGAATCCAAAATAATGGCCAAAATGGTGATTTTTTTATAAATAAAAGTATCCGTTTTCAAACCAACTTAACCCTTGAGCGGCCGCGCTACTTTTTACTTTTAATCACGCTAGAAGGTGCGCGTGGCATTAACTGCAACAACTATTAAAATTATTTAAATAATGTATCCCTTAAAGTTTTTTTCTTAGATAATTAAAAATGTTATCTAATTTTTAGTATTTTTTTAACATTTATATAAAAAATCAAATTAAATTAAAATGATACTAAAATCTTCAGACTTTTTTGTCTAATTGATTGAACTTAAAGATATATTTTTAAATTGTTGTAAATGCTAGGTATACTAAGAAAAACTATTTTAAAAGTAAAAACGTACCTACACAAAAAAAACAATCAAGCATTATTATTTGTAAATAAAATGAGCAATCGTGTGGTATTCAGTGCAACAACCCAGAGTTCCTTCAATCCTTGATAGTGTATAAATAACCAAAATAAATAATAGTAAAATGACTTACCTCAGATTAAAGATTCTCTTATTGGTGCATCCACATCCAGCAAAAAAGCCTCGTGTACAAACCATTTTGTCTTTTTCTTTGGATATGATCCACTCTTCTTCATAGTATGTGCTTTGTGTTCGCGATGGAACTCACATCGTAGTTTTTTTTTTAATCAAGTCTACAGTCGAGTCATATTATTTCTTCGCTAATTCCCGAATCATATCAGTTTTTTTTTAATAATCTGGGCTTCGAATGTCCCACAATAAGTCACTTTTCTTATAGTCTTCAATGAAAAACAATATCCTTTGGTTTGACCACTCCATTGTAGAGACAAGATGAGATGAGACTGTAGCATGTGTCATAAGTTTTGTTTCCACTCGGATATGAAACAATGGCAATATGACGTAGGAGTCAAATTTGTAGCATGCCACAGAGGAAACATTGTGCGTCATGTCGCATGCCACAGTGTTGCATGCTACATGTTACACAATGTCTCCTCAGTGTAATCGCCGCTTTATGCCTGCAACATGTTTAACAGATTACATGGTGGCAGTGGTAAGATATTGCGCTGTATTTAAGTTATAACTAAGGTGAACAGTTCCAATATGTCGGCTCATGTGTATCAAATACCGGCTCCAGACCCTTTCTATTTCAAATCGACATTGGAATGGAAATCATGGAAAGATCGTTTTATGTGTTTCAGAAATGCAGAAGATAGGGGAATTCTTTAATTTATTTTATGGTTCCTCAAGCTGAAATTATTTTTCTATCGTTCAAGCTATCATCAGCCGATCAAAATAAGTTTTTTTACAGTCCTTCAGAAGTGTGACAGCCATTTTATTCCCACCAAAATCATAATATAATATAATATAATATAATATAATATAATATAATATAATATTTGAACGAGTAAGGTTTCATACTAGATTCCAACAAGAGGGCGAGTCAGTAAGCGATTATGTTACAGATCTTCGTACTGTTGTTCAAGACTGCAACTTTTCTGTAACTTTTTATGAAGAGGCCATTAGAGATAGAGTCGTAGTTGGTATTATAGATACAAAGCACTCGTTTAAACTATAATTAGAGGCCAACTCAGGATTCTGGCAGATTCCCCTCACCGATTCTTCCAAAGCTCTAATCACATTCATCACACCGTATGGAAGGTATCGGTTTCTTCGGTTACCTTTTTGTATATCCCCTGTTTTTGAGGTTTTCCAGAAGAAGGCCATACGCATTTAGAAGGATTGGAGGAAGTTTTCTGCCATTTTGACGATATTATTGTAAATGGGACAACTATTAAGGAACATAACTCACGGCCTTTCCAGGCTGCAAGAAGCAGATCAACTCTAAATGAGGAAAAGTGTTCGTTTCAGCAAATTTCAATAAACCTTCTTGGCCATATCGTATCTGCAAAGGGTGTTTCTCCGGACCCAAACAAAGTTGATTCTATTCTCAAACTGAAACCAACCACTAATGTAACTCAACTAAAAGGATTTTTAGGTTTTATAACATTTCTGGCCAAGTTCATCCCAAATCTGTCTACCTATCACAACCTCTTAATGAGCTTCTTCACTCAAACGTCGACTGGTTATGGGATTGTCCACAGGCTCAAGCATTTGAAAACATACAGTTAGTCATAGCAAAGCCACCTAGTCTTGCTTTATATAAGTGCAATAATGACACTATTTTGTCAGCTGACGCATCATCCTATGGCTTTGGTTCAGTTTTAATACAACGCCAAGATTATGGATCTCTAAGACCTGTTATTATTATTATTATTATTATTTAGCACCGCGTCTTACTACCCGTTCGGGTTATACGCTTAAGTACTAATTACGCTAATGGATTAGGAATTGGGAAGGTTGAATAAAGGAAGTGAACCCGCATTTGCGTGGAGGAAGAGTGGAAAACCATTTAGGAAAAACCACCCCCAGTTCACCCGACCGAGATTCGAACCTCGATCTCCCCGTCCTCGGCAGTCGGGCTCAACACGACTAGCGCGTTAGCCAACTACGCCACAGAGGCGGGTTCTAAGACCTGTTAAGGTGGGTGTACACGATGAAAGTAATGAATCTCGAGAGTCGATACAACTATTGCAAGTGACTTGCAGTGTCGTGTCCACATGGTGATAATTTACTATCGCGAGCTCACTCTCAGACAGTACTGCGAGTCCTTTCTGCAAAATTCGAGCGAGAAGCTCTCAGGATCATGTCCACGTCGCGTGAGCTCAGAGCCATGAATTGGTGGCTAGTCATGCCTGGAAATCGGAAGCGGACAGCCACTGTAGCATTGTTGGTGCTACTTGTGGAGAAAAGAAAAAGGAAAGGGAGGAAGGTAATAAGAAAGTGTTGGGTGAGGGAATGGATAAACAGGTGAGATGCGTTAGGGGCTTGTAACACTATAGCCCAAAAACTAATTATGGAAGATGTGGGGTGGTTCCGCAACTTTACGCGAATGGGAGCTGGCGATATGGAATATTTAATTCAGAATCTGGCACCTATGCTGACCAAACAAGACACAACTATGAGAAAAGTGTCAAGGATCGCCTATTGGTCACACTAAGGTTTCTCGCATCAGGTATGTAAATTGAATACATAGGTACAGTTTTGCAAAAGTTTTTTTACCTGGAGTAGTGGTAGGTACTTTAACGTGCCACACACAATAGTATCCTATACCTGAACTTTTTTTTCCAGGCGACGCCTACAGCAGTCTACAGTACTTGTTCCGCATACCTGTTTGTACAATCGGTAGAATTGTGAAGGTTTGTGAAATGTTGTTCGCAGTACTAAAAGAAGATTATTTGAAGGTATGTTGGAGCTGTATTTTATTTTTCTCTGTTACATGATTCTTTATTTTATTAAATGGCATAAAATTATTTGTCTATACATCACTGTTGACTGAAATCCAAGTTGGTATACGCAAACTCCTTATCTTGAGACACGTCCTCCACAGAATGTGTGACCCAAGAGGAGGTAGCAGTACTCACGAGAAATCCCTCTTCTTGGTTTATGGCTTCAGCTAAGACCCGTCAAATCTTGCTCATAAGGCGCCTTTTGTTGGCGTCAACTCCATTGCCACGTACTCACAGAAAGTTTCGTACTGGTCCGAAGGCTGTTGCAACATATTACTATCCGCCATAATTGACTTAATGAGCTCAGCATCTGCTTGTTCAATTTCCTTCCTCCTTTTTTTCTGTGGTGTAGTACTGTCCTGGCAGGAAGTATCAGGTTTATCTGATGGGGTACCCTCAGTCATCTCTGTATCAAGGTCGCCATTGTCCACGTTTGTGGCAGTTTTCCTTTCTGGAACAGCCTGTGAACAGGAGGAATGTGTATTGGTAGGTGATAATTGATTGCGTAGAGTAATTGTTTAGCAGTAGAATGACTCATTGATAAGGAAATCGTGTTATGTAGCACATAAGTATCGTCGGTAAAAAGAATAAGGGGGGCATTGGACGCAAAATATACCTTATTATTATAGAAAAAAGTTTTAAAATGGCATATAAAGGAAAGTATATATATATATAGGACTTGGTTGGTTTTCTGCACACATATGTAAAATAAACCTTGGGATTATGTCAAAACTTGACCCAACCCCCTAATTCCAAAATGTATCTCAAAGGATTGCATGATATACTGGGGGAGGGGCTGAACTATACAATATTGCAATAACACTCCCACAAAGAGGCAGTTGTGTTCAGTGGCGTAGAAACGATTCTGATTTGGGGGATGTACCGAGAAACCATAGTAGGCAGACACAGAGGTATTATTGAAAATTATTTTGGACATTGTTAAAACCGCTGATTTTAGCTGAATTAAGTAAATATAGAGCCTCAACACGGTGAGTCTGACATATGTTTTAAGGGTGCCGCTTGGCCAGTGTAACATTGATTGTAATAACAGGTGAAAACCTAGTGCATTCACCAAGGAAACAGCTGGCATAAAAAAATTGGCTCTGTTAACACTACTTTCTATAACTTCATTTGAACGAAGAATGAATCTACATTGGAATAGGCCTAAAACAAGCCCAATACAAGTGCCCAATATTCAGTGCTAATTATAAATACTCGCGGACACATTATATATTCAAAACATTTCAATTAAAATAAAACTTTATTCCCTTTCATGTAAAAGCCTGCAGCTCACACGACTTAATTAAGGGTGCTGGGTGCCAAATGGTATTCCATTCAAGCATAATTCAGACGTTCATAGGGACTCATAACTCCAAACTTATTTTTATATTGTGCGCAGAAAAAAATAATGTTCCAATTGACCGTGGTACAAGAGCTATCCTGTACCCCACCTATAGATTCTGTACCCACGGAACCTCCTCCTCTATCTGTTCCTACGTCACTGCTTGTGTAATATTGACGTTGCAAGTAATTGAAGTGTTTCTCTCCACCGTTCCCTGTAACCCTTGCATATTGGCTTGAAATTGCCAGCGGTTTCGAACATCGATGGAACTTTCCTCGTTGTTTGGGAGCTTTGGATGGGAGGCACTGTGTGCTCCAAGGCCCCAACAACAGTAGCAGCTACTACTACAATTACAAATCGTCACATAGCATAGTACTATTAGCGGTTGTCGATATCAATTACAGGTTCATTAATTTAGACGTGGGTTGCAATGGACGGGTATCTGATGGAGGGGTTTTCAATCGTTCCACACTAGGCCAACCAACTCGAGTTACCTGAGCCCAAATGCCTCTTGGGTAGAAATAAGGAAATCCCTTCCTATTTTGTGGCTGACGAAGCATTTCCTTTACGTACTTTCCTAATGAAACCATATCCCTATAGGGACCTTCCAGCTAATGAAAGGATTTTCAATTACCGCCTCTCCAGGGTAAGAAGGATTGTAGAAAACGGCTTTGGAATTGCAGCTCAGAGGTTTCGAGTCTTAATGAAAGCAATGAACTTACAGCCAGTTGTAGTTGAGTAAGTTGTACTTGCTTGTTGTGCACTACACAACTTCCTAGTAGCCCGAGATGGACAACACTATTTTTATACGGGATAAGTTGACACAGAGGTTTCAGACGACCACAACATTCAGCCCGGTGAGTTGCGTGAGGAGGATGAACGTGAGCAAATAGAGATTTTAATAATGTCGTTCAAACAGCATCAACATCGGACAGCGACCCAAATATCTATTCTTCCACCAGTGTTGCCAGTACTTCAACTAGCATTGTTCTACCTAAGGAAAGTTTGCAGACGCAACCAAACATTGATGACTTCATAAATAACATAAAAAGCATAACCACACAGGATGGAGCTAGATCAAAGAAAATAACATGAAGCCATTGTGAATTTTATAATCATGGATAATAAACCATTTTCCACTGTAAAAGGTAAAGGCTTTCTACGACTGATGAGGGAAGTATGTCCATTGTACAAGGTGCCAAGTCGAGAGGCAATAAAAACCAGAATTGACGACAAATATGAGGCAATGAGTCATCTTTTTAAAAATTATCTAAAATATGCTGAAAACTATTGCATCACCTACGATATTTGGACTGAAACCATGCAAAATAAATCATTTTTGGGTGTTACTATTAATTTTTTGGACAAGGCTCTACTCCTCAGCGGAACATTAGGTGTTATGGAGCTGACAGAAAGTCACACATCACTGTATATCACTGAAAAACTTACAGAAATGTTCACCGAGTGGAATGTTTCAATTGAAAAAGTTTCAGCTATCGTCAAAGATAATGACAGCACTGTAATGAAGGTCAACAAGGGAATGTTTGGAGTAAAAAAAGATTATTCCTTGCTTTTCCCATACAACTAATTTAGTCGTAACTAAATCAATTGACAATGCAAAAAACTGTACTGAATTAATTGGTAAGGTTCGAGATATAGTGAAATTTATCAAAAAGTGTGTCAATGCAAAAGAAATTTCGGGAGATAGCTACGTGACGGTGAGCAAAGTTATTCCACTAGTTAGTTGCGTCCGAGAAGCAATAGAAAATATGAAACCTAGAAATTGAATGATTACACAATTTAAACAGGAGATAAAGAAACAACTAGCTAGAAGGTTTGATAACCTTGAGCATTCCGCTATACTTGCCATTTCAACTACTCTCGGCCCCAGATTTAAGTTCATGCATTTCAAAGATGCCACGGCCAATGGTAAAGTAATTAATTACTTAAATAATTACGTGCGGGAGCATAACAGCTTTCCTACATCAAGGAATGACACTTCTGATGAGTCTGAAAATAATGATTCGCAATTTGATATTTGGAAATACTACAAACAAAAATATGAAAAATAAATCATCGTCTACAACTATAGGAACCATCAGCGAAACAGAGGTTCAGATGTATCTGTCATCTCCTGTCACACCAATAAAAAGAGACGCCAACACTTGCAAAGATTTCAATGATATACCTCCCCATCGTCGCTACGTCTGTGCCGAGCGAACGCTTGTTCTCGGAAGCCGGGGCAACCATCACCCAGGAAAGAAATAGGCTTCTGGGAACTAGATTGCCTAAGCGTCTTTTTCTTAAATTCGGTGTTCTAGTATAAGTTAAGTTAGTTAAGCATCGATTAGTCAGTAAACATTTCATTCACCTAATATTTTGGTTTGGAAATGTTTGCTTTACGCTGGTATCCCTAATGTATGAATATATAGGAACATTTTATGTGAAATTTCTGATGATATGAACATTTCTAGTTCTTATTTGTGTTTTTAGAGGTCTGTGTTCTCACTTTAAACCGTGTGATGGTAACAGAATCACAAGACAAAGTGAGGTCACTTTTCTTTAATATTTCTAAAATATTTCAAAACTTCGATGTTTTTAAGAACGATGTTGCAACCCTAGATATTCCATATTTTTGCCTTGTGAATTTCAAAAAGCAAAAGCTATGTTAGTCGCTTTTATATATTTATAATAGATTAAACAAAATCAAGCCTTCTCCAAAAAAAATATTTTTTTTTTAACATAGATCATGCAAATACATTACAGGGAACATTTTCAATAACTCAGGTTTGAAGGTAATGGTAGTAATAAAGTGACAGACAATTAGTGTCAAGTCAATGGTTTTACCTGAACAGGATATAAATGGGCTGAGGGAAGGGGGAGTAGCAGGGCTTACAAAAAAGATGCAAAGAAAGAGAATGCCAAAAAGGGGTTGGGGAGGAGAGGGAGAGGTGCTTCCGATGACAGATCCATCTAGCAGGGAACAACTGAACTTTTTCAACAGTATAGACATGATTTAATTTGAAAATACCAAATTTTGTCTGAATTATTGTATTATAAATAGTTGCTGTGTATAAAAAAAGCATTATCTTAATCTCTAAAACAAAATGATTACTTCAAAACTTTACTCATGTATTTCACGTTTTATTTAATTTTAATTTAAGTGAAATTACATCATATTTGAAAAAAAGTAAATATTAACTTGTAACTTTTTTATTAATATAGTTCACATTAAATTTACAATTTAAATATAATACAAAATCCCACATGATGTTATGCATAGTTTTTGAGAAATAGGCAATATAACATTATCGTTCTTATATAGTAAGTGTCTGTCCGAATCTTAGTGTTTCAAATATTTTAATTTCGATACAAAGAATCAAAAAGTAAAAAGTGTCACAATATAAAATAAGACTTGTTGTAAAGTGGTATGTTTAAATCAACATAAAACACTAATACACAACATTTACATTTTTCTTGATAGGAATGGAGTGACGAAAAACAAAACAAGTGAATTCAAATAAATAACAATTAGTAGCTCTGTCATCTAGATTTATCCTGACTTTTTCTCAAATATGAGTAAATCCAAGAACTAGGTTAAGAATCCAATCAATTTTAATCGTTTTAGGCTATATTTGTAAACTAAACTAATTGAAAAAAGCATACATTAAACTTATTAGTTGACAAAATAATAACTAGTTTATCTCATGTATTGTTATTGCTGATTTATAAATATTTATCTAGTATAGGCCAAACGATAAATAGTAAAAATACATCTGTGATTTCACATAAGTAGGGCTTTGCTACGTTGTATTACACGACATACTGTTACTTTGTGCAAAAAGATCTTGTTCCTGCTTTTTTCAATAAATATAATAATTTCAAGTCTATTATTGAATTGTGGCACAGTTTTGTAAAATGTACAAGTCTAAAATGTAGCTATTCCTTACCCAGCATAGATTTTGTTGGCATTTTGAAGATTAAGTTATAAGCTAATTGGATGGTCCTGTAGTTATAAAATGATATATGAAATATAACGATTTAGTATAGGTATGCTAGGTAACACATTTTCTAGTGTATTTTGTGTTGGACAAAGATTAGACCCTTTTTAACATTTTAAGGTGTAAATCAACGTATGTTAGCCTTCCAACTTTTGATGTTACTTTAGGCCCTATATAAGTTGAATTTCCATATTGAATTTAAGTTAATGGTTACATCAATTCAAACAAGCTTAATCCCTTATTAAAGGATTGATGTGAATAATACCCAGTAGTAATCTTTTGAAATCCATAATTGATTATTATTTTGTCCATATTTGTTGCACTACTGTATGTCTACTATCAACCTATTCAATTGTATCATTTGTACGTTCCAAAATTTTGTCACATCAGCTCCTAATGCGTTTTCACTAGCGCCATCAACATCTAAACAAGGTTTCTATTAATAATTTTTAAAAAAATGGTGTTGTTTGTCATGAGTAACTTCAGGAGTGCTCATTAGAATGAGAACTTTGTGGCAAGGGGAATGATGGCTCTCAATAAATAGGGTTATCTATAAAGTGAAATATTATTTTTATAACAACCACATTAATTTTGTAGCAAACACTTTATAATACCATGGTTTGACAATGTATAAATTATTTTATTTTCAAAATTAACTATCATTAATTTGTCAGTATGGCATCTATATTTTAAATCAGGGATGGCAGAACCATCAACCAGAGCGACATTGCCCAACCCCTGGAAATAATTTGCCCCCCCCTCGCCCTTCTTTTCCTAGATATATTTCAAATCCCCTGATATTATCAAGCATCAAGCTGAAAGATGGTTTTAAATCAAACTCTAATTTACTTCTATATACATTCAATTTTCAAAAATTTGCCGGCAAAGACTACTTCAAATAGCTTATAAAGGCAGTTGTCCGAAAAACTACATTAGGAGCACTCTTAAATAGCTTACCAAACTTCAATGTCAAGCAGATGACCACTTCAAGTAGCTTCTGAAAGCATTTCATTTTCAAAAATTTGTCAGTGGAAGACCAGCCTCTAGAGCCATCTAGTTTTCAATAAAAATTCAGGCAAGAAGCAATCTAAATAGCTTCTAGAAGCATCCAAATTTAAAAAAGTCAGAGGGAAGACCCCTTCAAATATCTTCTAGGAAATTTAAATTTAAAAAATCTGAGAAGGACTATTTAAAATAGCTTCCGGAGGCATTCAAATTTAAAATATATTAGAAGGGAGGACTACTCTAAATAGCTTTTAAAAGAGTTTAATTTCTTAAAATTGGGGAAACGACAACTTAAAATAAGTGACTTGACCTAACTTAACAACAGTGAAACCAGAGAGTGGGGTGTGGAGGGTCATTGCTCCTCCTGGAATAGATTAGCCCCCCATCTAAATCTATTTCACACCTTCTAATATGTTTGAATATGAAGCTGAAAGACCAACATAAAACTGTAATTAACTTCTAAAGACATTAATTTTTTTTTTAATCTGCCATTTAGGGATTAATACAAATAGTTTATAGAGGCATCCAATTTAAAAAATGTACAATTGAGGATCATTTCAAATAGCATCTTAAGATATGACATTTTTTAGTAAAGTGCTGGAGAAGACCACTTCAAATAGTTTCTAGAGGCATCTGATTGTCAGACAGAATTAATCACAGCTTCAAGGGGCATCCAAATTTCAAATATTTCTTGGGCTGGACCACTTTAAATAGCTTTTGGAGTAATTACATGATATGCTTCTTCAGTAATAGCCTTGTTCTTTGCTCTGTTGACTTTTGCAGAGTTTTTTTTACAGTACTTCCAGTGGAAGTATTACCTTTCATTGTTATATGGAATTCACCTTCTGATCATACTGTTTCATTTTGCTGTCATATCTGAAAAAAGAAGAAAATACATACTCAAGTTGGTGGATGTGGTGGATGTGGAGGTGAGTTGGGTTGGTTAGGGTGAGGAGTATTTCTAGATACAGGATGTGAAATTATTCATTTTTAGATGGAGTGATGAGCGAGTTCTCTACAGCTCCGGCCTACCACACATGTTATTTGATTTTTCAAAATTTTCATTGGAAAATTGCACAGTTGAAAATAATTTATTTTTATTATTTGCTTTCACAGCATTGATGAAGACAGGTCACATTGCAAGTGCCTATTGGGAGTTCAAGTGGATTCTTTAATTACAAGGGTTTTTATAGTATTGTACTTATGATTGTAGTCGATGCAAACTATTGTTTTATGTCAATATAATGGATGTCAAGGACACATATTTGATGGAGGGAGGGGGGTGTTTGGACATTGCAAATTCAAAGAAATACTTGACTCAGGAAATATGAATCTACCTGAAGCTAGAGAATTGCTGGGAAGAACCAATTTAACACTTTTATATTTGTGGCTGACGATGCTTCCCCATTGCTCTCCCACATCATGAAACTGTATTATGGCTTTCATGAGAAAGGTTCACAACAGTTAGTGTACAACGGAAGACTTAGCAGAGCTAGCAAAGTTGTCAAAAACACATTCAGCATTTTATTTGTGGTTTTTAGAGTAATGAGGAAGTCAATGCTCCTAAGAGTCAGAAAAAAAGCTGTGAAAGTGGTGCTTGCTTGTGCATAGCTATAAACTTCCTGGGAAAAAGTGATTCATCAGAAATATTCAACCCCCCAGGAACCTTCAACAATGAGTACTTCGGTGAAGTAATATGGATTATGGAGAGTTGAAGGGAGGCCAATAGGTACATTCACGAGATTGAAAATAGTTGCAAGAAAACCAAGCAAATTTGCAAAGAAATTTCAAGAAGTTTTTTGTGTGCATACTTTGTAAGCGACATAAGTAAAGTGTTGTAGCAGGACGAATACTAGTTTTAAAAACTGCGAAAGGTAAAGTTGTCAGTAAAACTATAGTACAATAACTATCCTTACCAGTAATTACATAAACAGTTTAAATTTAGATTTACATCGAATATGGTAGTTCTTTATAGTCCCCAACTCCCAAAATTTTTGATTAAAAACATTATATTCCAGTTTATTTTAAATAATAATAATGATTGTACAATTTTATTAAAGTATGTTTGGTTCATGTAAAAAATATAAATTGTAATGTAAAATTATAAATACCTCGTCAATCTGTTTAGCATCTGACAAAGACTCATCTTCCTTTTCGACAGCTCCAGTTGTGTCCTGAAGTCCAGCTTGAAGTGAATGCCGCAGTTCATTTTTATTTGTCAGGAACATTAAGTGTTTAAAAAAAAATCCACTTTGTTGGCTCCTCGGCACCATTTCCACTTTGAGTCGGTTTCTTCATTTCCCTGTTAAATTGTGAAATCAATTATCTAATTTTCTTCTCTACTTCTTCCAATTCAATTTTGAAATGATTATCTATTTCCGCCACAAGTTGTGCTTGTTGTTTCTATTTTTGTAGTCTTCCTCAGTTGTAGCAACCTTCACTCCTTATACATATCTAAAAGTCGGTAAATGTCTGCTTGCGTCCTCCACTCCACCAATTCACAACACAATACTGCAATATATTATTACAATCACAGACCAAATTGCCCGCAGGCTGGATAGAACTCAACTGAGAGGTTGTTTTGGAACTAGGTGGGGAGGGTGGAGCCGTGTAGCCAACTTGTTCGACAGTGTAAACATTATATAAAACAAAAGTTTCTTTGATCTTTACTGCCACTTCACAAGAAATGTGCTATATGTTGTAAAACACAAAAATGTTGTAAAATATCAATGTATTAAAACATTATTCAATTACGAAAATTGAAAAATGACACCTGGACACGAGAATCGAACCCGGGACCTCTGGCTCTGGCGGGTTCGATTCCCGTGTCCAGGTGTCATTTTTCAATTTTCAGAATATGATATCTAGTGGAGTAATTTCCCACTAATAAGCATAAATAATAGCTCCGGCTATTCTTATTATTCAATTAATTTACCAACAAGTCAAACAACATTGTTTCAAAACCCAAAGTTTTACTTGTTGCATAGTGTAAACGCCCCTTTAGGTTATTACAGTGTATTATTTTTATAACACCTTCAACTATATAATACATACAAATATAAAATAAATAGGTTTTTCTGCAAAATTTGTTCCAAACATTAATCAAATCATGTATTGCATTGATGTAGCTAAGTTATTGCCGTTTATAAAATTATGAAAACAAGTATAAAAAATATATAATCATTATAATAATCTATAATATGAAATTAGGTTTAATATACAATCTCTTTTAAAAGGTTATTTGTTAATGTTAATGATTTATCTTGAGATACAACAATAATACATTTTATTTATCTTCAACATGATCGATCTCATCTTAGTACTTGATTGGAAGGACACATCTTATGGAAACTCAATAAAAAGGAGTTTGACAAATATTATTAGCTAGTATATTGTGGGGTGACTTCTCATCAAAATTAGACATGCAAGGTTGTGGGTAAGCTCATTTATAAATAATGTACATTTTAGTGTATAGTAATAATATATTAGTTTTGTACTTTGTTAAAGATACAGTTATTATAAAACTAGCAATGATAATAAGAATAACTTGGAAGGTTATTTCCATATATTTATATTAAAGTAGCTCATATTATATGCTGGATTCAGTTTTAAGTAGCGTTACTAGATAAAAGTAAGGCATTTAACTCATTTTCCCAATTGATATTAATGGTTATCTACCAATAAGCATTCATAGTTGTTTTAACAAAACACCCGAGCTAAATAGTAAAAAAAGAGAGAATAATATCCTAATATTCATATCAGTCAATGAACTGCTAAATGACAGAATTATTGATTGTTTTTGTGGAGTAATCGATGAACATTAAGTTTTCTTCCATGATTAGTGTTCATTACAATGTTGACATTTGTAGGGATTATCTCCAGTATGGATCAACTCATGTTGTTTTAGAGTCGACTTTATGGCAAAACATCTTTTGCACCAGATGCATTTATGCGGCCTGACACCAGAAATGTATGGCTGTGCAAGAAATGCTTGTTGCAGTGTTGACAATGAAATGGCTTGATGCCGCTGTGTGTCTTCACGTGTAAATCTAGAAGATCACGTTGAATGTATGCTTTATCCCACTGGTGACATTTGTAAGGACGAACACCACTATGGCGTTTTATGTGCTTCTTAAGACCTTCTTTTGAAGTAAAAAGTGCCTCACATAGACCACAGTGAAAAGGCTTTAATCCTAGGTGAGTCATTTTATGCTGTTTAAGACTTACTAAACTAGAGCACAGCCTGCCACATATTTCACAAACATGCTTTGTAATATTTTTATGAATACCTTCATGGCCTAACAAATGAACTTGAAGTGATGCTTTACGTTTAAATGATTGAGAACATTTGTCGCATATGAAGGGATTGTAAAGGTCCCTCAGTTCTGCACAATATTTATATGCCTGCCCGGCTGGCGCCAGTGCAGAGACATCCAGGACTTAATCTCGGGCTTCTGGGTACCCGGACTCTTCACTGACAAAGATCATAGATGAGAGACAAACGAAACTACGTGTTCATCAACCCTCCACCATAAAGTAAAAAAAAAAACAAGATAAAAGATTGGTCTCAAAACAAACACTTCAAACACTTAAAAACACACTTATAATTCCCCACAACAACAAGAATTGACAATTTCCACACATTAAACCAACAATCAGTTACATCTCTTCATTATTTTTCTTCCCTTTCTTTTTTTTTTTAGTCCCAACAATCAACAAAACAAATCCATCCACCACCGCCAACCATGAAAAAAAACTATCTCCCCCTTTATTTCTATACTTAATTATTTAACTAAACAAATTACTGCCTATTTAAATTTACCTTTCAAATCTATATGACCTTTTAATATATTCATATTTATGTTTAAATTATACTTAAATATTAAATAACAATATTTGTACAACAAAGAAACAAAAGTGTGTGTTAACAAATGGCAATTTTAGTCACGAATTCACTTTCTTCTGACAGCGCGAACATTCCCAGATGCCTTCCTTCTTCCCGAAATGCTCTCCCCATCTTCCAGTGTGACTGGAAGAGTCTTATTTAGAGTCTCTGGTAGTAATAGGCACAGCATGGCACCTAACATGGAGAAAGTGCCTAACACCAGATCAGGGATTG
Source organism: Timema podura (assembly GCA_033556935.1). NCBI lineage: Eukaryota > Metazoa > Arthropoda > Insecta > Phasmatodea > Timematidae > Timema > Timema podura. Next base: position 52,567,832 of record JAVRXN010000007.1, on the reverse strand, counting down.
CCCTCCAATATGTTGCCATTTTGACAAGCCTGCAATCCAGTGGGGTGCATCACCGGTCCTTTCAGGATAGCTTTCTGTGTGTGATATGAAATGATTATTTAAAGAAGATTTATCTTGGAATGACTTGGGGCACCGCGGACACACAACAGGGCGTTCCTTTGAATGTATCAACCTGTGATATTTTAAAGAATTTTGGTGTTTAAAAGTTTTACCACATAAGTTGCACGAAATGGGTATTTCAGAATGGACTCTCTCATATGTTTGTGCAAGTCATTTTTGTACACATAGCTTTTGTCACACTGTAAACATTTGAACCGATCTGGACGCAGACCTAAGTGTATTAACATATGGTCTTGCAGAAATTTCTGATGTTTAAATACCTTAGCGCACAAGTTACACGAAACTGCTAAGTTTAGATGAATGTGAATGTGTTCCCATATATTATTTTTGTAGAAGAAACTTTTGTCGCATTGGAAACATTTATAACGATTGAGTTTTGCATGTGCTGACATGTGTCTTTTTAACGAGTTTTCTTGTGTAAAACACTGCAACACACACTGCAAGAAATAGGTTCCTTTGGGTGCCGGTTCATATGTTTTTGTAGATCATTTTTAAAACAGAAACTTTTGTCACATTGAGAACATGCATGAATATTAGTGTTAGTTGTTGCAAATATTGTGCTAGGAATATCATGGCTTTGTTTTAGCACATTTAATGCATCTTTGTGTGAAACATTGTTTGTCTTGATGTTTTTAATACTGCCTGTAGTCTGTGCAGTAGGTCTGTGTTAGTCATTTAAAGCAATGTCTTGGTTAATAATATTTGTTACATAAATTTCCCGATTGCTTGTAGATGAATGTTGGTGAAGTGAGTCAGATTCAGATTCATGTTTTAGCAAAATTAAAGTTGTTTCTTTATTAATTGTGTCTGTCATAGTAGTTTCACTATCACTTTCATTTGTAGAACATCTGCCAAACAATTTCTGCAATAACATAAAATAACTTGATTAGGGCTGATATATATTTTTCTTACTCTTAAAAACTTTTTTACTTTTTTTATAAACCAATAATAAATTAATCACCAACTATGAAATTGAATAAGTTATGGATGTTTAAATGACAGAACTATTTTCAAATTAAGAAAATATAAAAAGAATACGCAGCAAACAAATACAAAAATAGAACACTACAAAATAAAATCATTATTAGTATTATTGTAGTTTCAATATTAAAAATTCTTAGTTTACATTCACACGTTTAGAAAAAAGGTTTGAAAAGATGTATAAAGTTCCATTGTGAACTACTTCATTGGTCTGTCATAGGGCCAGATTTAGAGCTGGAGGCCCCAATATTATAGAAATATTTTGATTTTCAATATTATAATATTTTTATTTATAAAATTAACTGTTAAGAGTTCAGTACATAAGTGTATAAACCAAAGGGGTAGTAAGACACGGTGCTAAGACAAAAAGTTAGATTTGTTTAAAGAAAAAACTTTATCACATATTTTGTTTGCTTTTAGTTAAAATGTATAAGAATAGAAAACAATGTAAAAACTTGTATTATTGCAAGGGTGTAAGGAGCCCCTGTCACCTTCCCTTAAATGTGATTCTGGTCTGTGATTTGTCGAGGAGGAAAGTGATCAAACTGTCAATATCATCAGTACCTTGGGACTTCATTATGATGCCATTGACTGCTGATAAAAACTGATTCTGTTTCAGGTGCTTCCAAGAATATCGAAAATATAAGGTGTGGGGTTAAGGAAAAATATCAAAAGTGTATTATTTTTAAATAATTAGAAAGCCTATTATTTTAGATGATGAAAGTTAGAAAATATAGAGTAGTAAGAGATATGATCTAGACTCAAAGAATTTGGTTGTTTTAGTTTTTTTTTTAAAGAATCTGCCCTATAATTGATAATCTGTATTATATCAGTTTCTTTTTACAACCCGTTTGGGTTATTAGCTTATGTACTAATTACGCTAATGGTTTTAGGGATAAGTAAAGTTATATATAGGTAGTGTACCCACATTTGCATGTAGGGAGTGTGGAAAGCCATTATGGGGAAAAAAACCTCAGTACACCCGACCAAGATTCGAACCTCGATCTCCCCGTCATCGGCAGTCTATTCTACTGCTAGAATAGCGTGTTAGACCACACGGCCATTGAAGTGGGTTATAAAAGTATTAAATTATTAGTATTCAGTATTAACAGAATCATAAAAAACAGTGGTTTCAGCAGGCTGAAACTATGACAATGTTAACACTAAGTTTGTTAGTACCATAGCGCTATGTTTCATAAGAAAGCACCTGGACTTTTAACACACTAGATTTCACACAACTTGTATCAAGAAGGTTTTTCATAATCTAATACCAAAATAAAACCACACACCAGTAGCGACCACTCAAATATGCACCCAGAACAAAAAAAAAGGAGAAAACTATGTCACCAAGGAACTGCTCTAGCTTTGAACATGTCTATGAAATTAAGGAGCATGGAGTAAATGTGATCTTGTTGTGAAAAAGAGAGTATTAAATACAGAGGCCGAGCCCCACCAATATTTTCCCAACATTTTTTTCTTTATTTCTTTTAGTCTCATAAAATATTTTGGAAAACACATTAATATGAAGTGAATTATTAGATTTGTTCTACAGTATTAAAGTCAAGACATCACGAGAGGACCAGCGTTCTAGTGACTGAATATAGAAGCTTAGCATAGGCCCTCTCAAAGAAGCTACGCCCAGTGTAAGATGTCTCTCAAGGTCAATCCCCCCCACCATTCTGTTGCGAGCTTTACACTAGCTTATAAGGCCAGTCTGAGCGGGCCCACTATAGGATAAAGGTGGTTTATATTTTGTTTTTGCGTTTATGTGTCTATGTTTTAGTGTGAGTTAAGACTCAGGAAGTAAAGTTACGAGTGAAAATGATTAATTAAAATGAATAAAATAGATTCTTTATTTTAAAAACTGAGTTTTCTTCACTAAAACTGCAAGAAAAACTTGATGGTAAATGATTAAGAGCACATTAGCCTAATGACTACATCTATGCAGGTAGATGGCAAGGAAATTTTTTTTTCTAATGCTTTGTTCGGAAAAAAATTGTGTTTAACTGTGGGTGAGTAAAAACCAAGCTTATTTTGTTTTTATTGTGTATTATTTGGTGAGGGGTTGTGAACAATGGTAGGATGTAAGGATTTTTAACATTTGAATGAAAGAATTAAAAAAACAAGAGGAATGTGCAAGTCTTTGGAAAATGCATTTAAGATTAAAACATTTTGGGACAGTGACTGATTTTGTGTATCTCGTCAGAATGTTCTTAAAAATGAAAGGGAAAATAGTGAAATTGACAAGACAGGTGAATGCTTCTTGTAGAGTAGTTGGATGTATGTGAACTCTTGCAAAGAATGAGGTAATTTCGAAAGATGAAATGATGGCAGTATATAAAAGTGTGTTAATGCAAACTTTTTATGGATGTGAAGCATGGGTTTGTCAGGAAAAACTCAAGAACAAGGTGCATGCGGTTAGAATGTTATATCTAAACAAATTTATGTTGAAAAACTCATAGACCGAATCAGTAATGAATGGGTGCTGAAAGAGTGCGGTTTGAGAGGTAATCCAATAGGTCAATGTGAAAGAGGCATCTTAGGTTGGTTTGGGCATGTTGAGAGGATGAGCGTGGATTGAGTGACGAAGCAAATATATGAATATATAGTGTGGGGATTAAAAGGAAGGAGTAGGCCATGTAAGACAGGGTTAAATGTTGTAGACGAATGTGTGAAAAAGAGAATCATTAAGAGTTTTAAGAATAAAAGAGGATGTATAACTCATTGAATGAATGTTGGTGTGGAGAGAGTTAGTGAGGATGTATTAAGTACAGTACAGTACAGTACAGTACAGTAATACAGTAAAAGTACAGTGTTGTTTATTGAGCTATATGCATCGTTTATTGCCTACCCCTTAAGGGACTGGTGTGATTAGTTAAGTATGTTTGAAATCACTTGTTTACTGTCTAAAAAATTTAATAATGAGTAACTTGAGTTTGTCATTTCTTACACATAATTTAAATTTATGGTCGAATAAAGAACAAACACACATTTCCTGTTCTACTGAGAGAAGTCTCTGACCATGTGCATGTCCAAGTCTCTCATAATCTTGTCAACTTACACGATGAATGTGCAGTGAGAACTTACATTAAAGATGCTGTGGATAAAAAAAGATTGAGAGCCACTGCTCTAGAAGTATTTTCAAGCTCATTTATATAAAAACAACTATTGGTAACAGCTATTCTTAATTGATTGAGAGCGGATGAACTGTTTCTTTTGGAAGGTACCAATACAATGGGCGCCAGAGAATAACATTGCAATTCCAAATAAGCCTATGATTTTCTTACCTGTGCATAAGTTATGACAGATTAAAAAACAATGCTATCAGATGTCCAAAAGTGAATTAAAATGCTCCAAAAGAACTAAAAAAAATTATATTATATGGCATGTTATGAATTTCACTGCAATTCAATAATAACAAATAATTTAAATGGTTGTATTATTTTCACATTGTATCCTCTAGAAATAGTAAATGTTATTAGTGACATAAGACACCTAATTTAAGGGAGCAATGAAGTTAAGGCAAGGTTGGGTTTTTGTAAGTTTAAGGTCTGTATTTATAGTCAAGTCTCAGGATTCAACCATTATCTTAGTAAATAACACAGCAAGCAGTTCAGGTCAAATGGGGTGGATTGGTTATCTCCGAAACTCGACCATAAATACCACAGTGAATTAACAGGTTATATAAAAGTTAGTTACATTTCCTTGAATTTAGTTGTATTTAATTACTTTTGGTTGATTTAGATTAAAAAAAATACTAATTTGGGGTAGCTCAAATTAATGTTAAGTTAAATAGCCTAGGCTAGATTACATAAATAAATTAAAGTTTAAATCTGTTTGCTAAAGCTAAGTTTAATCAGGTTAAAAAAAACTTTCAAGCTCTATTGGCCATATAGTTGTAGCTTTCAAGAACATACCAATTACTTTGTTTAAAGTGAGAATTATGTTTATATTTCATGTTAAAGGTGAAGACTGTTCACCAAGTTTGTTCAAACCAAAATATGTTGAAAATGATTTAGTTGTTCAACCTGTCACCATGTGATTCTTTAAAAAAAAAAACCTCATCATAATCATCAACTGTTTCAAGCATGTGGCCGCGTCAGTTTAGTAAAATACCTCCATCTTCCTCTATCCTTCCACCACTCTTCCTCCTTTAATTTCTTCCATTCTTCTCTTCTCCCTGAAACACTTTGTTATCTGCTCCTCCCATCTCTTTCTTGGTCACCCTTGCGGTCTTTTTCCCTCGTATTTAATTTCCAACATTTTCTTTGGCAACCTCTTTTTCCATCCTCATTACATACCCAGACCATATTAATCTTACTTCCTCTACTATCTCATGTACTTCCTACACCCCAACTCTTTCCTCAATAACTTCATTCCTAATCTTGTTTCTCCTCGTGACAGTTAAAAGGCTCCTCACAAACTTCATTCCAATGGCCCCCACTTTCCTGGGAATGAAGTTTGTGAGGAGCATGTTAGCATGTTTAAAAAACTGTGATCTTATTTATTTGTCAATAGTGTAGCAATGTCAGTATAGTGATACTAATTATAATTAAAGTAGTTTATTGAAGTTTGTGATACTTGAGTCCGATTCTGAGTGTAATCTAATGATAGTTAATTGTTGTAATAACACACACGACAAAGTAGTCACTATTTTGAAATGCAAGCTTATCATAGCTGACGTTTCTAAACCTTTTGAAAGGAATATTAGAATTGTAAATACCTTAAATACAAATCAAATGTTAAGACACTGCCATAATCTAGAAAATATATACATCAAAGGAAGATGAAACAGTATTAGTTTTTTTACATCCATGACTGTTTTCAGACTGTGGCCTGGGTCAATTTTTTATTCAAGTCATATATTTTCTACTACCAGCTTGGTAGGCCTGCCGTAGCTTCATGTGCCTTATAATCTAACTTAAGACTAGAATAGGCACTACATCCAGTCCCCAGCCATTAATTTATCAATGTGAAAGGGTGAACCCACATTTTCATCAATGATAACATTTTCGGCTACTCCGAACCCGGGACCCTTAACTCAGTGCGCAGACACGCTACCGACTGAGCTAAGGTGTCGGATGGAACAGTATTAGTATGTATCTAAAATATTTTATTCTATCACAAGTTGCAAGAACCTTTTGGAATAGTTAAGAATATTTATGAAAATAAAAATATTTTTAAAAGCCTGTTTCCATACTGCTAAAAAAGCATAGTAATTTTAAGGTTCTGACTACAATGTCTATTAGGTTAAATTACGATAAACCCTAACACAGGAAAAGCTACATATTATTGATGCATTAAACTGTTTTGGGCTATATACTCATTTTTGTCAAGATATGTTAGGGGTTTGTGAGCTCTAGACTTCTATATGTATATACTTTTAGAACTTATGAAATAGTAGATTGCAAGAAGTTAAACTGTATAGTAAATAATCCAGAGTTGTCCTGATGTGTTTCAGGATTGGTTGATATATAGTGATTAGTTCAACTATCATATGCACATAAAACACATAAGAATTTTCCTTTTAAAAGGATTAAGAAAAGCCAAAATTAATTTTGAAATAGATTAATAGGCTATATATTTAATATAATGACAAATTTTTTTAATGGAAAAAACAAAATATAAATTTTAGATATAAAAAATTGTTTTCACAACATCATAAATACTTTTATATATTATTATTATTATTATTAATATTATTATTACTATAGTATTTTGTCAAATACACATTTATTTATGTATCTCTTATCAATAAACATAGTTACAAAGTGATTTATGATATGAAAGCAATCTATTTACACATGAAAGTGTGGTAAAGTGTGATCAGACCATAGAAACAAATGTCCACCTAAATAAACAAATAGTACATCTTTATAAAATAAATAATTTATACATTAAAGTATATCAAAATTAATAATACTATTTAATGTTGTGTAACAACTAGATACAATGCTACTATTACTACTGTCCTTAGTATCATAAGGATAATTAAGGTATGTCTCAATGTCAAGAACATAACCCAACTGCAGATCTGTGTATAAGATCAACCTTAAAACATGTATAGAAAATAATTAACAGACATAGTTTCTAGACTCTGTCTTTGTGAAGTAGTCGATGAGCGTAAAGTTTCCTTCTGTGGTTAAATCCGGCGTTACATTCTTGACACTTGTAAGGGTTTTCCCCTGTATGGATTAGCTCGTGTTGTTTAAGCGTGCTCTTTGCAGGAAAATTCTTCCCGCACCAATCACATCCGTAGGGCCTTTCCCCGGAATGAAGTTCCACGTGTTTTTTTAACGTGGATTTGTAGAAAAAGCACTTGTTGCAGTATTTACAAGGGAACGGTTTCAGGCCGGTGTGTATTTTAACATGGCTTTCCAGCTGGTCACGCCAATAATATGACCTGTCACATTGTTGGCACTTGTGTGGCCTGACGTTGCTGTGGTGGACGACATGTCTGTTTAAATAACCTTTCGTGCGAAAACACAACCCACACAAATCACATTGAAACGGCTTTTCACCCTTGTGTATCATCATATGGACTTTAAGATTCGTCATATTGGAGAAAAGTTTCCCGCATTCTTCGCAAACGTGGTTTTTACTGAGTCCTTTGTGCGATAGAATATGGGTGTTGAGGGTTTTCTGGACCCGAAATGACTGTGAACATTCTTCACATTTGAAAGGGTAGTTGTTTGTATGTGATATGGAGTGTGTTTTAAGTGAGGAAGTGTTGCGGAACGACTTGGGACATTGCGGACACTTCACAGGCCGCGCGTTCGCGTGTATTAACATATGATATCGTAAAGATTGTCTATACTTGAAGGATTTTTCACACGAGTTGCATGAAAACGTAACGTTTCGGTGTATACTCATGTGTTCTCTTAGACCATTCCTGCAACTATAACTTCTGTCACACTGCACACACTGGAAACGATCCTTCTTATTGTTTATTACTTCTACGTCGTCGGAGAGATCTGATTTGTGTTTCTCTGTATTTAAAGTAGTATCTTGCACTAGAATGTTTGTTGTACTTATTTTATCACTAGCAGTAGTTGATGGATTTTCAGCGTAGGCTCCAGATTCATCCTGGAATGAAATAAAAGAACTTGTTTGTAGTATGTACTATTAATTTTGCTTTGATGAGAACATGATTGTGTCAGGATTCATATTGTATAAGTATGTGTCAAGTATATGCAGTTAAATTCTAAAATAATTTAAAAAAAAATTAATCCAGTGAAAACTAAATAAAAATAAATACGCATGTTTTAAGAGCATGAATTAAAAAATGAATAGTTTAGCTCATGATAATATGGTTCCTTTCAAATACACCTAAATAAGTTTTTTTTTATTTATGTTTGACTAAAGAAATTTTAATTGGTGATTTATTGGTAAAGACATGCAAAAGGTGAGGTTATTTTTCTCAAAAAGCGGTGATATTATAAGCAGAAAGTGATATTATTTACGTAGATACAAGTCGAATTAGTATTCAATTAAAAAACTAGGATAAAACTGTCTACATTTTTCATTCATATTGTGTATTTAACTATTTATTTGGAGAAAAATCAAATATAAATATGCAAAAAACATTTCACACTTAGTACCAAACTCGATAACTCAATATCATTACCTTCGAGTCTTACAAATAGCAATAATCGATTATCAACTTAGATTTAGACCAAACAATAATAACACCGAAATATGTTATCATAGAAGACTAAACTACTATAAAATAAGGTTAAGGGAATAAAAATTAAGAAGATATAATTTTGCCAAACATGACCGCCTGTGGCAAGGTCCATATATATTAATGTCCTTGCTTAGACCTAGCATGAAATCTTTTAAAAGCAGAAAACAAAGAATAGATCTATCAAAATTTAAGTATCAGTGTGTAAAAGTAGAAATCATGATTTTTAATGCTAACCTCAGATAAAAAAAAACACCTTAAATATCCTGAAAACAATAATTTTTCCTATGATCCATTTTACACCTATAAAATAAGTAAAAACAAATACTATTCGTAAAAAGGCAGCCCTGGTATAATGCTATCACCAGCGTTACCGTGTTGAAAATTATATTGAATGATGTGGTATTTGCCAAATTACAAAGAAATTGTGTTTATTTAGATAAAAAGCTTAAATCCGTTTTATTCACATGAAAACAGTAGAATTCATGTAAAAATTTGTTTTATCATAAATGTGAATTTTGCATGTCCCTATTTATTGGTAATTAAATTGGACATGAATAAAGAAATATTAACTAGTGTATAGCTAGTTCAGTAAGATTATTATTTCAATAGACTACACATGAATGAAGTAAAATGTTTAAATAGCCATGTGTTTATGTCAAAATTGTCTTATTTGCTAAACTTAAGTCAAAATGTTAAAATTTCCCATTTATTTAGTTTCACATTAACTTTGCGATTTAAAATATAAAGTTATGTAGACTCAAGACTCAATAATGTCTAGGTGTGTTAACCGAGTGTCCAGCGACCTGGAAAACAGGGAAAAGTCAGGGAATTTGATCGAATTTATGGAATTTTCACATATTTACTCAAAATTATGCTATTTTTATAAATCGTCAAAATTTCCTTTTATATTTTCCACTGCTAATCTAATTTAACACAATTTTGTCCCTGTTGAGTGTAATAATCTCAATTCTTAAAGTCAACATGTGATACTCGTGTCATCTTTTCACCCTTCTACTGCACGTATTCAGCCAAAGTTTAGTCATTACTATGCGCATGAATTCAATCACATTAGAGGAAGAACAAACTAAAATTGAATGGGTTTCACAATTTTAAAATGTACTGGTGTAAGGTGATATTTTAACGTCTCGATATGATCGCACAACCCAACAGCCAATGCTTTAGGATAAGTCCCTTCAATGAGTGACACAATTTCAGGATGTGTTGGGTCTAAAAATATTACTACATTAAATTGTGAACTTGATAAAATAATATTTGTAATATATAATGACTGGAAAAGTTGGAAAAGTCAGAGAATTTTAAAATATAGTTTTGCTGGACACCCTGGTTAACTCTGAGAGGAATAGTAATTACAAGCAGTGAATATTAATACTGTCTAATTTTTATCTGACAGCTAAAACATTTAATATATCTACTTTCAAATATTGACACATCAAGTCATGTGTTCTACAGCTTGTCACTTTTGATAAATATTGTCAATACCTATAACATAACTCTAATAAAGTAGTAAGATGGTATCAATGTTGGCCACAAAAGAACGTGTTTGTATTTTCTAGAAGGTCATTTCTAAAATAATTTGACTATATATTTGAACATCTAGACAAATTTTAAAATAATAGAAAGTAAAGCTTAAGGCATTAAAATTGAGTTTGATTGTTTAATCTTTGTTATAATTTGTATAAATATTAATTACAGGCAGTTTGTAATTTACTGGATCCTTGCTTAGTCCCAGATGTGACTTATTTAAAACCATTACTATTTGTCACGAATAAAGTGACAGGAAAACTGGGTGAGGAAAGAATGAAAGCAATGATGTTTTCTGAGGACTTGATGGTATGGAGGAAGTACACGAATCTGACAGCTTAGCTCAGTCGGTAGTGTGTCTGTCTACTGAGTGGTCCCGGGATCAACTCCCGGCATGGCTGAAAAGTTTATTATTGGTGAAAGGTGTGTTTCCATTTCACAACAATCAATTAACAGCTGTGGACTGTATGTTGCGCCTGTCCTAGACTTAAGTTATTTTATAAGGCATATGAAGTTACTACAGGTCTAGCAAGCCGGTAGTGGAAAATATATGGCTTGAATAAAACAATGACTCAGGAAACATGCTGGAAACAGTAATGGAAGTAAAGTAAAAAGGAAATACAGGAACAGCTGTTGGAATCAAATGAGGAAGTGAAAGAGTATGGAATGAAATTTAGTATGGCGAAAAATGAAGTGATGATGATGATGATGATGATGACTAGGCAGAGAACAAGACCAAGAAAGGTAATAGAACTGGATTGAGAAGATTTGAAACATGTGAAGAGCGTGAATTAACTTGGTAGTGTGATTGAGGCAAAAGGGGGTAGCAGCAGAGAAGATATAGTGAGACGAGGGCAGCAGGGAGAGGTTTCCTACAGGTGTGTAATAGACCTACTGTGGAAAAGAGAAGTGCCCGAATAAATGTATGGGCATGAGTTGGGGTACAAGAGATAGGTGAGTAAGCAGGGATGAGATTGTATGGATACATATTGAGGAGTGAAGGGGAGAGGATTTCAAGAAGATTAATGGATATGAAATATGTACAGAAGAGACCGCAAGGGATGGGAGAAACAGATAGCAGCAAGTGTGCAAGTGAGAGTGGAAGAGAGTGCATGAGGAATAATAGTGGAAGGACAGAAGGAGATGAAGGCATTATACTAAACGGACCCGGCCACAGGCCTGAAACAGTTTTAGTTGATGATGATGATAAATGAGCAGTGTGTTTATGAGTGCATTAATAATGAATATATAATATAGCTCTAAGTATAACCATAATATGACTAACTATAAGTAAATATAATATAAATATATAATTTATAAGAGACAAATTAAGGATAATTTTTAAAAATGATTTCAAAATATTCAAATTTATTAAAATTACCTAAACAATTATAAAAACAAATGTGTTGAAATTTTACTGAAATAACAATTAACAAAGCTTATGATTTAAACCAGTTATATAACTGAACAACATTTTAAATGCAATTAATAAAATAGTGATAGTTGCAATGTATGAGCCTACTATTTATAATTTAGCTTTGTAGTATAACAGTTTATGTCAAATTTGATATTGAAAAACAATATTTATAACTAAAACATTTCTTGATGAAGGCGGTTGGTTTTTAGGTAAAAAGTGCGGCCTATTTTCGGCAATTCTTCATATTTTTTAAAATTCTTTCTCAAATTTTCAAGATTCATTTTTAACTTTCAAGATGAGATACAGATTTTTTTTTCTCAACTCAAATCGAAATATTTTCGAGTCTCACACATCTCTAGTTTAAATAGTTTATTTTAGGAAAAAAGCATGTCTGCCACCAAGAGATAGTAATAGGTTAAGAAGAGCATCAATTGTAAAATAGTTCTTTCTAAGTATTATATAACCAGACAGATCAATCAAAACAACATAATGTTCTTTTCATACTAACAGTATTAGAACATGTTAGAACATCTTCACTGATTCTTGAGGTATCTTTTGACTCAGGTTGCTTTGTTTACAATATCCCTTGCATTGTTTACTGTACTCTTTGTTTACCCTGAAAGCAGGCTTACCTTGCACGTTTCCACTATGACGTAACTTATAACATAGGCCCATAGTGTAACTTGTCAAGGATAGACTGTTTACTTTCAGGGAGAATGGAGTGTACATAATGTTTTACAATTTGTTTGGGCTATATTTACACAAATGGTGTAGGAAGGAGGTAGATACAATTTAGTGGAAATGCCACATTTGTTGGAGGGGGAAGCATGAAACTGTTTAGGAAAAACCGCCCTCAGTACACCCAAATGGGACCCAAGCCTCAATCACCTGTCATCATAAGTTTCGTCTATTGCAACTGTGAAAGGTTAGACCATTCTACCACTGATCTGTATCCTAATGCAGGTATTAGAGTTAATTGACAAAACATTCAAAAACAAACTAAATATCTTATTGCAGATAATCAACACAATTTAATAAGATAATAAAAGTAAATTCTTTAATCATCATCATCATCATTACCAAACTTATATCTTGGTTATTTTTTCAGACATTTATATGGTTGGGTTGGTAGGGCTTGAGACCTCCTGATTCTTGATTATTATGTGTAATATTTAGAAACATTAAGAATTAATGATGTTGACATTTATTTACATTTAGCACCACCATATAAAAAGGAAAAAATTGAAATATTAACAAGACATTTTGAAATATATAGGATAAATAAAATAATTCCAATAGCTGTGCAATATAAAAAATATACATTTTTTTTAACCAGTGTAATCTATTTTAATTAGATTCTGTAAAGCCATAGTCTTCACTTTGAACATTGTCATGATTAATTAAAATCCTTTATTAGCTTTAAAAGCAACATTAAGGGTTTAGTTACACTTATTCTAATATATAAACAAATTTCTTGAGAAATATACTAAATAAACACAAAGTTGTAATTATAAGACAGATTTTAGAGATTAAAAAAAATACAATAAAATTTGTGTCAATTCATTTGGGAGAAGGAACAGGGCAATGGACAGATAAAACAAGTATTTGTATTTGAAAAAAACAAGTCTGTGGATACAAAATTAGACAGTTAATAATTATTATGATTGATGGAATTAATGAATGTGATATATATCACAGATAATATGTTTAAACAAAGACTCTTATTTACAAACTTCTATTTGTTTGAATATTAGAACTTATAGATATAAAGCTTCAAGAGAAAAAAAAATCATGTTTACATTAATCACATGTGTGTCTCAATGGCAGTGTGCTTTAATATTATGTGAAGGGACATAATTTGAATGGTTCAAATCTTAACTGGCTGTATAAGAGGTGTTTTTTCTACAAACATGCTTATAGTAAAACTCTTCTGTTATATCCCTTTAAATTAAAATGGTGATAACTTTTGTGTTTGATGCACAAACAAAACCAAAATGTAACCATTTGTGTTGCAAATTATTTTATGATAAAATATAGAACAATAGTTCTCAAACTCTTAGAACTTCTGCCCCCCCCCTTTATTTCCACTTTCTCCCCTCCCCACACCAAACCATCCAGTAGTAAATGAAACAATGACAAAGAGTAAGCAGAATTGCAAATGACACAATGGCAAAGAGGAAGCAGTAATGCAGAGAAGCAATACAACAGAGCATGACAAATCCCCATATTGTAATCCATTTTAAAGAGTCATAAGTCAGTCCTATATCACAAATGTTAAATCTTTGAAACTATTGGACCTCTGACTTCAGCTTCAAAATGAAAACTTATATTATTATAACAATATTTGGTAAATATATCATTTTAATTTTATACTTTTTTATTCATTATAACAATATTTGGTAAATATATCATTTTAATTTTATACTTTTTTATTCTTTATAACAAATATTTGTGATTTGGATTGACAAATTTATTAAAATATACATAGACAATGACAAAGAAGCTTTTGTAAGTACTGTACCAGGGAAATTAATGTATGTTGGGTTGGTAACACCAAGGTTATCCGTTTGCTCTAAAAGGACAATGGGATATGTATTGTCCGTCGTCCGTCGTCGTCGTCGTCGTCGTTATTGTTGTTGTTGTTATTGTTGTTGTTATTGTTGTTGTTATTGTTATTATTGTTATTGTTATTATTGTTGTTATTGTTGTTGTTATTGTTATTGTTATGGTTGTTATTGTTATTATTGTTGTTTTTATTGTTGTTGTTATTGTTGTTATTGTTATTATTGTTGTTGTTGTTATTGTTGTTGTTATTGTTGTTGTTATTGTTGTTGTTATTATTGTTATTGTTGTTGTTATTGTTATTATTATTATTATTATTATTATTATTATTATTATTATTAGCACCGCGTCTTACTACCCGTTCGGGTTATACGCACCTACGCTAATGTGCAATGGTAGGGTGATTGTGAGATGAAAAGGAGGACCTACAGTTTAACGAGGAATCCGAACCACGGTGGAGGCCTGGAATTCCTCACATTCACAAGTTGTGATTAATACACATCTTGTCAGAGGTGAAGGAAGGGTTTGGCAATCAGATAAATATGTGCCGGGACCGAGGAAATGGGATCTGTAGTTACTAGTTATCATCTGTGCGTGAAACAATACGATTACGATACAAGTCGTTAATATAGTAGCAATGCTAGTCTAAAGTTCATTATTATTATGTATTTCAGCTAGCACATAGTAGTACAGAAAACAAGGCGCAGTCGTTTTGACATTACATAAAGTATACATTTATTTACATGTACAAATAAATACATATCTTGAAAACTGTTGTAACATCAAGGATAATCATGGCGGATTCAAACAAGCCAAGTGTGTTTAGTTTGACTGGAAATGTGAGTGAAAACTGGTGCAAATTTAAGAAGAACTTTTGAAATGTTTATGTTAGCTTCGGAAAAAACTGAAAAGTCAATGGAAGTGAAAGCAGCAATACTTTTAAACCTTGTTGGAGAATAAGCTGTAGAAGTACAAAACACATTCAAGCTGACTGATACAGAATGTAAATACTACAATAAATAAATGGCTCCATTTGAGGCATATGCCAAACCAAGGAAAAACGTGCCATATGAACGATTTATGCTGTATTCTCATGAACAAAAAATGGGGGAAACTTTTGACCAATTCAAACTAATTCAAACATGCAAGTTTGGTGATCAATCTGATGACATTGTTTGGGATTGCATTTTCATGGGGACAAATGATACTGCATTATAAAAAGAACTTCTACAAGCGCCAAGCCTGATGTTAGGAAAAGGCTTGCGACCTAGCGAAAGTGGCTGAGGTTAGTCGAGAGCAACTAAGCCATCTACAAACATCAACATCATCAACTCCAGTTGTAAGCTCAGTGCCGGTTGCTGTGGATATTGTGCATAACCAATTCAAGAGTTGTCAACGAGAGAAATATTCAGAGTCATTGAAATACATATTTAATGTTGCTGGTGCAAAACTACTCAGGAAAGGCGTCAATGTCCAGGATATGGTAAACAATGCTCAAAGTGTGGCAAATGTAACCATTTTGCTATTGTATGTCAAAATATCAGACAAGTGAAAACTTTACAACCCAATAATAGTGATAGGGATGGTGAACCTTTGTATGTAGACATGATTGAAGTCAAAGCGACCGGATCAAAGAACAAATGTATTGAAATGCTGAACAAAGAAAAGCAGAATGATATGAAGGTGTGGCATGAAAGTGTGAAGATTGAAAACAAACCTTTGCACTTTAAACTAGATACTGGTACTGGTTATGTATCCAATGTTATTCCAATTCACATATTTAAGCAAATGAACAAACAGTTTAAGGTTAGGCCTACAAATAAAATGCTGGAGTCATATGGCGGTTTTAAGGTAAAGCCTCTAAACATTGTGTAGCTCAGGTATCAGTACAATAATGTAGTGAGCTACATGGATTTCAGACTAGTGGATGTTGACGGTACTCCAATTTTAGGCCTAGATGCATGTGTGAATCTAAATCCAATCAAAAGAGTGAACGTGATTAAATCAGAAGCTCATGAAACTTAATTTGATAATAATCAGAGAGTGTCAGAAAGTTAAATTTATAGAAGAGAAATAAGAAATCTTCACAGGTCTTGTAAAATTCCCCAAAATGTGTAAAATAAACATTCGCCTCAAGCTAGGCCCCCTAGACGTCCGGCACAAACTGTGTACAGTAAACTTAAGTCAACTTTGGACAAGGTGGTAAAGGATACAATTGTTGTGAAGGTTAAGGAGCCCAGATCGTGGGTAAGCAACCTAGTCATTGCCGAAAAACCTTATGGTTCATTACAGCTTTGTCTGGACCCACAAGACCTAAAGAGAGAAATAAATACGGAGTGTTATCAAATTCCAACGATTGAACAAATGACAGATAAATTATCTGGTAAAAATGTTTTTCACTTTTTGACCTTAAAGATGGATTCTGGCAGCTAGAGCTTGATGAAGAATCTAGTGATCTCTGTGCATTCTCCACTCCACGGGGCTGCTATAAATTCCCAAGGCTGCCATTTGGGGTGAGTTGTGCTCCTGAGAAGTTTCGGGAATGGAATGAACAGTTCTTTGGAGACACTAAGGGTATTGTAATATACTTTGATGATCTTTTGGTTGCTGCAGAATCAGTGGAAGAACATGACAATATTATGGTTCGGCTTGTTGAACGTGCACAAATGTTTAAATGTTAAATTTAATCCTAACAAACTCCAATACAAGACCTCAGAGGTTCAATTTTTGGGTCATGTGTTTTCTGCTAACAAAATTAGGTCTGATCCAGAGCGAGTTTTAGCTATCTCATGTCTACCAGATCCTAGGAATAAAAAAGAGTTGCAGAAGTTTTTAGGAATGGTTAATTACTTGAGACAATTAATACCTCAAATGTCAACACCGACAGCTCCCCTGAGAGAACTACTGAAGGCAGATGTAACATGGCAGTGGCTACAATGTCACTCTGACTGTGTGTAAACTCTCAAATCTGTGATCAGTATCACTTCAGTTCTTTCAAACATTAATTCATCCAAGCCACTGATAATACAATGTGATGCCTCAGCAGTCTAACAGAGACTGAAAAGGGCTGGGCTCAGGTAGAAAAAGAGATGTTGGCAATAGTATAGGCTACAAGTAAATTCCACTTTTATATATATGGTCGCTCTGTGAAAGTCTTGACAGATCATAAACCTATTGTGGCTATCATGGATAAGAATGTAGGTAAAATATTGTCTACTCGCCTTCAAAGACTGAAGCTTAGGCTCCTGAAGTACAATCTCAATGTTCAGTATATACCCGAAAAAACAATGTATATTGCAGATCTGTTGTCACAATCATACATACATGGTGCATTTCCTGATGACCCTGGACTTAATGAAATAGTACAAAGTGTAAGTAGGCACATTCTGATGAGTGATCCTCGTAAAACCAAACTTAGAACAGAAACTCTAGCAGATCCTGTGCTTAATATTGTCATGAACTTTATGCAATAGGTTGGCCTCAAAGAAGTGACCATGTTCCAGATCAATGTTGCCTTTATGGGCCCCTGCAGAGTGATATTCATGTGGAAGATGGACTTTTGTTCTTAAATGACAGAATTGTTGTGCCAAATAAACTAAGGATTAGAATGTTTACAATACTTCATGATGGTCACTTGGGTGTGGAAAAGACTAAAGCCAGAGCTTGACAGTTATTTTTTTGGCCTGGTATGTCTAGTGATGTAGAAAACCATGTAACTGACTGTAGGATGTGTGAAAAATGTTGTGTGTCTAATAAGAAGGAGCCACTTATCTTCCACCCTGTGCCTAAACTACCATTTGAAAAACTTGGTGCTGATGTTCTCGAATTTGAGGGTCGGTACTATCTTGTTGTGGTTGACTATTTTTCTAGGGGGTTGGCGGTTATACTATTGCCCACTAAACAATCTTGTGACATAAAATAAATGCTATCAAAATAATTGTTAGCACACATGGAGTTCCCAGGGCGATAATAGCGGATAATATGCCATTTAATTCATATGAGTGCCGTACTTTATCCCATGACTATAATTTTGAATTAGAACATCACCACAGTCCAATGGGTTAGCTGAGAAGGGGGTTGATCTAGGTAAGTGAATTATCAAAAAGAGTAAGGAAGAAGGAAAGGAATATTGGCTGGCTCTTCGAGAATACCACAACACACCTCTCTCAGGGCCCTAATTTTCACCATCTCAATTGTTAATGAGTCGTCTTGTAAGGACAAGTATACCAGTTTCCACTGCAAATCTCCTCCCCAAAGCAGTACTTTATGTGAGTGAACAACTTGTTGCTAAACAATTCAAAGTAAAAACACATTATGACAAAAGAGCTCCTCGTAAACCTGTTGATTTCAAAAATGGCCAAACAGTTGTACAAAAAATTAAAATATGGGAGCCAGCCCTGATTATGCATGGACATGAGGCTCCTCGCTCATACATAATAAGTGATGAGTGAGGCAATGTAAACAGCAGCCTCGACTAACTCAAGAGTTTCATACTGATTACCAGGGTGAATTACAAAATACAACAGATGGCTCTAATGACACTTTGAATGAGGTTAGCAATACAACTCATTATGAACCCTATTATAATGCTGATGAACCTGTTGTGGATAATGCAGCTGTGAATGAAGACAGAAGTGATACATCTGTTGATATCACAAATGATGTAGATGGTAATGCTAAATGTGTATTAACCAGAAGAGGATAGTGCATTGTAAAACCTACACGATATCGATAAGGGGGAGGTGTTTTAAGTACTGTACCAGGGAAGTTAATGTATGTTGGGTTGGTAGCACCAAGGTTATCAGTTAGCTCTGAAAGTACAATGTGATCTGTAGTTAGTTATCATCTGTGCGTGAAACAATGTGGTTACGATACAAGTCGTTAATAGAATAACAATGCTAATCTAAAGATCATTATTAGTATGTCTTTCAACTAACACATAGTATTACACAAAAAAGAAGCTTCCCATGAAGTAGTCTGTATTGGAGCATTTTAATGCGGTTAATTTGTTATTACTAATTATTAATACACTATAGCTGTTTATGAGGACTCAGTCAAAATCTGAGAGTAGAAAAATAAAGCAATCGGAGTTGAAGGCTTGGCTTACCGACTCCAAAGACCTGCCTATTAGTTTAGTAACCATTCAAGATACTTCCACTTCTTATTTTTGTAGCTTTTTATTATGACAAATATTTCGATCACATGATTTTACATCCATTAAAATATGTATTAAATGACTTTCTTTTTTTTTTGTTTAACATATTAATTCATTTAATGTTTACATTTGTATTACTTTTTTAGAGCTGTGTAAGATTCACTTGTTAAGGAAACATGTTAAATGTTTTCAAAAATATGCAAGTTTGATAATAAAAATGTTGTATGGGTAGAGAAAAAAAATGCAATTTAATATCGGCATGTCATGTGCAAATCTTATTGGACTAACAATTCTCCACCAAATTCTGAGTCTTCTGATCTAGTTTAAATTTATATTTTTGATACAATATACAATATTTAATATGGAATATAAATCAACTTTTAGTGGATTAATTAAGTTAGTTGTAATAAAGTATTTACAGTGAAGATACAACAAAAGAGTATGCATTTTATTACAAAATTGAATTTAAAAAAGATTATGGTGTACACCAACTGTTCCTTTCGACTCTCATTAAAGATAATTACAATGTTATAAGCATCCTCAATTGTTCAATCGTTTATGTAATTACAGGATAGTAAAGGGGTTCCTAAATTGTGCAACGCAACACCCTGGGGCGTCGACAGTATTAGTCTGGGATGTCGCGGCTATAAGGAAAAACTAAAACTTATAATGTATAGTAAAATGCAACATGCAAATTGTCAATACATATACTCGTATATATTTTAAGGAATGGAATAAATCATACAAGAAAACACCTGTTTTACCATTATGAAAAAACTGTACACATGAGATCATGTATAGCAAATATATGTCTCTAATTCCTTCTTATTCAGTTCTGTAATTTTGTATTTTAACATTTAAAAGAATACAAGCTAGTAATGTTTAGTTACGGCTATAGCTGTATCTAGATATCATAATCTTTAAATTTAAAAATGACACCTGTACACGAGAGTCAAACCCATGACCTTTAGCATAGTATGCCAATGCTCTAACCATTGAGCTATCCAGGAATCGTCCCGCACCTAGGATAATTTTTAAATCATATTTTAAGGCAGAGTCTGTGGGGGATGTGAGGAAATTGTCGGCTACAAATTTGTGATTACGTACACCACAGACCCTACCTTAAAATATGGGTGAAGAATGACCCTGGGCACGGGACAGCTTAGTGGATCAAACTAAGCTATTGTTGTGGGCAATATTATTTAGGCTTGAGTCTATTATAACATTGATTTTTCCTGCACTTATGACTTTGAAAATACATTAAAAAGACTGAGATGCCATTTTACTGAAAATTATAATAAAAAAACATACAAGTTGTGGTAAAACAGTGGCAGGCACATGCAAAATGGTTGGTGGGCACCATGGTGCAAGACACCGGACTGACAATGACAAGATCAGGATTCAAATTTCGGTAGCATGTACCAAGAGTGGTGCTTCAAAAATGGTTTTCTGCTTTCCCTACACGCAAATTTATGTACACTTCCTATAAATTCAACCTTCCTTATCCCTAACACATTAGTGTAATTAGTTTTTATACATTATCCTGGGTGGGCCAGTTATATAGGGTGACACAAAAAATTATAAAAAATTCTCTATTTTGTTAAATGATGAAAAAGTGTTTTATTAATTTAAAAAAAGCAAAAATATGTCTACTAATCCGCTCATCTAACAGTGTTAGAAAATAATGGTTTACTTATTATTTTTGGGATAAAAGCATTCTATAAAATATTCAGATACAATGATAGTAATAACATATTTACTAGAAAATACCTCCATAGTTATGCATCAGTCAAACTACTGTAAATATAATATTTGCTGGACCTTTAGTATTAAATTAATTACAGTATGTACTAACTTGCTCTAGAGATTTTACCATATTTATCCAATTCCAATTCAATGTCGAATGTGAACTAAATGGGAATTCAAGAATAGGGTTTTGATACGAGATTAAAAAACATGAACCAATATTTTTGGGTCTCCTAGGAAATAATTTAGACATTTAGAAGAATGTGCACTTTAATAGTAATAGATTAATGCACCCAATGAGCTTCTGCTATTAGTTTGAAGAATGGGCTCTTTCTGAGTTAGCCTACCTATTTAAAGTGACAAGAGAAGAGATGCGATATGTGGCATTCATCTCACCATCAACATAATTTTGTTTAGTTCAATAACTATCAATAGCGTAAATAATATATACAATTTACAATCAATCGCAGTTGAGAAAATAAAAACTTTCAAACTGTAACAAACAGTTAGCCCAAAGTTGAAAAAAAAGTGTTTTTGAAAAGTATCAGCTATAATAATTATTGCCATCATCAATAGTTTAATACTAAATACATTTTCACCCTTATATTAATAGCAATCAATGAGATGTTGAACTACTTGTTTTATTAAGCTGTGTTGCCTGTAGACACCATCAATGGTTTGAACTTTACTATCTAAGAGGGATTTAAAACAATGCATCAGCATTCAACTAGAAAGATGACAAAAAGGGAAAGGGGGATCCCCCAATGCATCCAACCCATATTTAACCCAAATCTCCTGGCTCACACACCTAACTTTGCAAAATTATGTCAGTTCCTTACAGTGGGAGTTTAGGGAACACAAGTTAAAGGCAGTATTTTTGCAGTTTTTATATCAAAACTTATTTTTGGTAAAATGAAATCAAATATGGTAACCTCAACAATTCTTGAATATCTGTCAAGAGTGTCTTGGAATGTAATAACAACTTTTTATCTTCATGCTGCTAGAACTGTTGATATCGCCAGGTGTAAAAAATTAAACTTTATGTTTCTATTGGAGCAATGTTTAAATTATGTTGGTCGAAAAAATGTTTTGCTATAAAATTACAAAAATACTGATCTTTCCTCGCATCCCCCAAACTACTATCTTAATGTACATTAAGTTGAGCTGCTGCCAATTCCAGAGAAGCCGCGGAAGTATCAAATGTTACATGTTATTTTATTTACCTTTATTTTTTTTGAGATGCACACTGCTAAGTCTGGTTCCACACAAATATCTTCTGGCTCAACCTTAACTGGGCCGGAGGTTTGTGCAGACACTTCCATTTAAATCCACTAAAAACAACCAAAGAAATATACATAGCTCTTGTTGGATTTAAGTGATATATTCTCAACCTACATGGGATGTAAACTTAGGATCCTTAGATCAGTAAATATTGTCATTAGTTCGAGTCACCCACCCCTTCCCCTTATGGAATAGGTATGAGGAAGGTAGAGTTTTGTATTAATATGTAACCACATTTGTATAAAGGGAGAGTTGGAAACTGTTTGGACAAAAACCAAGGTTAGAAGTTTACCTTGATCTCTATGGCATGATGCACACTAGGACGATACAATTTATATTTTGCAATCACCGCGAGGCGGAGTCTCCCGTTCATCAGTTGTAACCATGAGCTCTTTGAGTGAAGATGATGTTCCTGTCATGTATTGATATTTGAAGAACAGGAAAAGGAAGAGAAGAAAGTATTGGGTGCATCCTATAGTTTAGTTAAGGTGTGACAGTTCCGCATTAGTTTCAAGAGAACTATCTCAACACGGTCTTCCAGACCAAACCTGTCATGTCATCTTTACTCTATTCTTTAAGAATATAGTTCCATAATATTTTTTCATCATATTAAATAAATAAATTAAGAATGTTTCTTTGACCTGGCTTGATCTAGACATGTCACATTGAAATACAAGACTAGCAGAGCGTGTTGCTTTAATACATACATCCTACGATAGATATCGCCATCATACTGGTGTGTACCTGTTTTGTCATTTCCATACAGTTTTAATGTGCACAAGCGATACCTATCTTATAAGAAAATTATCATGTATCGCTTCGTTATGTATTGTACCATGCTGGTTGCCTATACCCGCCAGTAGACAGTTTTCTCCACCCTCTGCGTAACATCACCCAGGCGCTTAGCGACAGGAAGTCATATCTAAATTACTGGCTTTATGACTTTCTTGTTAAAAATAACCATAATCATAAATGCAATCACTAAATTTAATTTCAAACAAAAATGAATTATTTATACGGTCTAATAATAACTGTCAATAATGGTGAAGATGATTTGATAAATATAGTTCCCTTAGTTTGGGTTTGCATCGTTACAATGTTTCAAAAGAATGAAAATTAAAACAATCATGCTATTGGTGTTTATTACTAATAATAGTTTTTACTCTCAGCAAGTCTTAGTACCCATTCAGGTTATGTTTGTGTAGTTCTAAAATTAATTGTACTGTTGCTGTGTGTAACCAGAATTACAAAAAAAAAAAAAAAAAAAAACTCAAATGATAGATTAATTAGTTGCCCTTTTACAACCATTAAAGATTCTAAAATCCATAAAAATGGGCAGGACAAGAAGTGTAAGTTGAAACAAGTTTCATGTTTAGTCTGTGAAGATGATGAACCAAACCTTAACTACGAACACCTTTACTTTTTAAGAGCTAAAATCAACAGCTGTATTGTTTTTAAAATGGCACAGTGATTTATTGAGGAAACTGTAACTCACTTTAGCGTGTGGGTAAGGACGTGAAAAAAGTATCAACACAATTTTGTTGCCATCTTCACTATACTGGGATTAAATATTTACTAGGGTGGACTGTGGATGAAGAACAAATGAAACTGTTTCTCAATTCTCACTCATTTTCTGCGTGACAAACAGCTCTAGCCATTCTATCTCTTTTAGCATATAATAATTCATGGCTGTTCTTTCAACAACTTTAATGGTTAAAGAAGGGTAGGCCTACAAAATAGGTTGAAAAAATATATTACATATTGAGCTATTAAATAACTTTCCATGAGCTACATTTTCATAGATGTTTTGAAAGATGGCATGGTAAAACCTTTTATAATACCCATCATACCTTCCGAGTTCCAACACACAACATAGATGCCGCAAAAGATCTTAGTATACTATCGTGTGGTTAAATAATTATAATTTTCAGCGTTTAAATAAATATAAAAATACAATTATGATGCAAAAGTTGAAATTATTAATACTAGATAAAAAAAAATCCAGATTAAAATTTTGATACAATACTCACTGTCATCGATACTTTTTTCGATACTAGTACAGTGTAAATATTTTTCTTTCGATGTTTTTAATGAGTGCAGTATTGATACTTTTATTTCGATATCACATTCCTACAGGTGAAGGTAATAAAGGTAAGAAAAGGCACTACGTGATTTATGAGCAACAAAGAATATAAAGTAGAAATAAATGTTTAACAAGACGGTTATAAACAACTTATTCCAAATGTTATGATCAATCCAATAAGGTATAAGTACAAGAAATGTGAAAAAAGTTTGTTTTTTCTAAAAAAATAAGCCTTTATCTTGATTTTTTTAAAAGCAGGTTTAATCTAAAATATTTTATAAAAATTAATCAAAAACTATTTATGGCTTCTTATATGTAGCCTATAGTTTGATTATCGTAGTTTTGAATGTAAAAATTGTCACCATGTCTCAAATGTGCAATAGTTGGCAGTTGAACACTCCACAAGACCAGTTAAGTCCTTGCAATGTTAGAGTGGGAAGCTTTACAGTCAAAGAAACTAATAACTGTCTAATTCTAATATTGACACTCAAGTACCAATATAATTTCAAATTTATTTAATCTAATGATTGTTTATTATGATTATTTAGTGATAAATAAAATGATAGAATATTAGGAAAATGGTAGAGCACAAATAAAAGTAACAACACTGACACATATTTACACACACTTCAATATTTCGATGCTATTGTAGCATCTTCCTCAGGAAGTAGTAATTAGACTGGCTTTTTTTTTAAGTATCGTTACTGCCCAATTCCCTGAGATAGGTTTCATTTTATGTAATTCTTATTATATATGAAAAAAGTGCATTGAGCAAAAACATTTAGTGATAAATAAAATGATAGAATATTAGGAAAATGGTAGAGCACAAATAAAAGTAACAACACTGACACATATTTACACACACTTCAATATTTCGATGCTATTGTAGCATCTTCCTCAGGAAGTAGTAATTAGACTGGACAGGATGTTTTCTTCAGTGATGCCAACTTGATTGGTGAGGATGAAAACTTCTCTGGTGGAGTTGAAATTCCCTGAATGATTCTCTATTGCTCTATGGATGGTAGGTGGTGCTGGTGTAGTTTCTGGGTTGAGATTAGCGAATATTTAGGTTAGGTGGTTTTCTAGATTTTGTGATCCATTGATGTGCCAGTTCCCATCTTCTTAACTGAGACATATTACATTGTGTCTTGTGGAATGATTTTAACACCTTGACAGTGTAGCAGTTCTCAAAGTTGAGGTTATGATTGGTGGCGTGTGCTGAAACTGGTTTTTCTGGATTCTTAATTTTAGTGTCATGGCGGTGTCCATTCATTCGCTTACGGAGAGTTTCAGTGGTGAGGCCAACATATTGTGCAGTACATTGTTGGCATTCTAATTGGTAAATTAGGTTACTGGACTCACATGTGTGACTGCCTTTGATGGTATAGGTGGAGTTGGTGATGTTGCTGGAGAAAGTGACTGTTGGATGATGTATTTGGCAGGTTTTGCAAGCTGTTTTGTTGCAAGGTCGAGAGCCTTGTTGTGGTTGAATGAAGGTTGTGTCCTTTTCAGTTTTGAGTTTGGGGTGTACCAGAAGATTTCTAAGTGATGGAGGCTGTTTATACACAAGGATTGGAGGTTTTTTAAGAATATTGTTGGTACGGCTGGATGCTTCCAATATGTGAAAACCCGATGCTAATATTTTGTTTATCTTTTGTAGGCCTGGGTAGTACTTAGTCACTAGAGGTATAGTATCTGGTTTGTCAGGTTTGGGTGATTGTGGAGTTTCAGCTAGGTTATTAATGAGAGGTTTAGGGTATCCTCTCTCTGTGAAGGCTTCTTGAAGGTTTTCAAGATGGTTTTGAAGACTTTCTGGATCGGAGGAGATGCGATGAGCTCGTATGGCAAGACTGTATGGGATAGATCTTTTAGTGTTGAATGGGTGGCAGCTATCAAAATGCAGATATTGTTGTCTATTAGTGGGTTTAAGATGTACCGAAGTTTTGAAGTGGCCATCCGACAGCCTAATGTCCACATCAAGAAATGTTGCCTGGTCGTGGGATTGATTTGAGGTGAACTTCAAAGCTGAAAAGGAGTTTAAGTTGTTTAAAAAAAGGGTTAGATTGTCTTGGCCAGCTGTCCACACCATGAATATATCATCGATGAAGCGAAGCCAGCAAAGTGGTTTGTTGTTTTGGCGGTCAAGAAATGTTTTTTCCAGTTTACCCATGAACAGATTGGCATATGAAGGTGCCATCCTTGTACCCATCGCCGTGCCTTTCGTTTGAATGAAATTCTGATCCATGAATTGAAAGTTGTTCTTTTCTAGTATAAATTTAGTGAGATCCAGGATAAAAGATGTTGTCGGTGTGGTATTGGTCGGACGCTTGTTGAGAAAATGTTCCAATGCAGCCAGGCCATGAACATGAGGGATGTTAGTATACAAAGACACAACGTCGATGGTGACAAGTATAGTGCTTTGAGGTAAAGGTTGTGGAAGGCTATTGAGTTTTTGAAGGAAATGGTGGGTGTCTTTGATGTGGGATGGTAGTTCGGTGACAAATGGTCGCATTTGTAGGTCGACATAGGCTGAAATTCTTTCAGCCAGTGATCCGCAGCTGGAGACAATAGGCCTTCCTGGTGGTGGTATGGTGTCTTTGTGAATTTTTGGAAGCATGTAGAATTTAGGCGTTATTGGGTTTTTTGGTAGAAGAATCTGGACCATGGGTGGAGAAAGGTTTTGTCGCTTGGTCTCTTTGGTGATGAGTTCTTGAAGCTGGTTGGCAAATATGATAGTGGGATCATGCTCAATTTTTTGGTATGTGGATGAGTCCGAAAGCTGTCTGTGCGCTTCTGCGATGTAATCATCTTTGTTCATTACAACTGTTGTGGATCCTTTGTCGGCCGGTAGTATAAGGATGTTCTGATTTTGTTGGATAGAATTTATGGCTTGGTGGTGTTCACGAGTTAGGTTGTGGGTTGTGGGGAGTGTTTTGTAGAAATTTGGATCCGAAACTTGCTGAAGTATAAAGTTAATATACATTTCAATTGGGTGATCAGCTGGTAATGGAGGAGGGTCCCAGTTGGAAGGGGGTGAAAATTTGCTTAGAAGCTGGTTAGATGTAGTTGACTTGGTTGGTTTGTCGATGGTGGAAATGTGTGATGTGGTTGGTACGTCGGCGGCGGAAATGTTAGATGTGGTTGGTTTGTCAATGGTGGAAATGTTTGATGTGGTTGGTTTGTCGGTGGGGGAAATATCTGAGAAGAAGTGTCTAAGCCTCAGATTTCTGGCAAAGTTTAGAACATCCTTAGTCAGCTCGAAATGGTCAGGACGTTTGGTTGGACAGAAGGTTAGGCCTCTGGATAGAACTTCTTCTTCAGATTTGGACAATTGGTGGTTAGATATATTAAGAACAGGTGAAGTTTTAACTGTGGCTTGTGGTGGTGGTGGTTGTATGGGCTGTCTTCTGGGTAGTTTGGGCAGGGATCCCGTAGGGGTGGCTATCCCTAGCAGGCTGGCTACACTGGGTTTCATACCCATGAGTGGGCATTTAGTGATCGGGTTGTGTTCAAGGGGGCCTATGGGTCTGGAGTTCTGTATTTCATTGAGATAAAGTTTAGATAATTTCTTCAGTTTGATGGAAGCATATTTTTCTAACAGTTTATTGAAAGGAGAAAGAGAATGGTTGATCCGATGAATGGAACCAGGATTGGACAACAGTGTAACCTTTATGAGTGAAAGAATTTGATCTTGGAGTTTAGTGGCTTCAATTAGATATAGGTTAAAAACTTGTATTGTTAACTGTTGAGATTGTTGTTTGGCCAAAAAAAGAACTGTTTCATGCATGTACTGTGGCATTCCTGTAATGGCAGGTTTTATGGTAAGACCAGTTGGAATTAAGCCTAGGTTTATACAGATTTGTAAGAAAAAAATGTGGCATTTTACAGCTGCCAATTTGGATGAAAGGTTTCTGATTTGTGAAAGCCAGTAAGTCTGTGGGTTCATGATTATAAGCTAGAAGAATATAAGACAAAATGAAAGAATAATAATAATAGAGGGAAAAAAAGGGAAACATAAAAATGGACAAAAGAGGTTAGGAAAGGAAGTAATGCTTTAAAATATTATATATGAAAAAAGTGCATTGAGCAAAAACATTTAGTGATAAATAAAATGATAGAATATTAGGAAAATGGTAGAGCACAAATAAAAGTAACAACACTGACACATATTTACACACACTTCAATATTTCGATGCTATTGTAGCATCTTCCTCAGGAAGTAGTAATTAGACTGGCAATTAGTAAGTAGTAATTAGACTGGCAATTACTACTTCCTGAGGAAGATGCTACAATAGCATCGAAATCTTGAAGTGTGTGTAAATATGTGTCAGTGTTGTTACTTTTATTTGTGCTCTACCATTTTCCTAATATTCTATCATTTTATTTATCACTAAATGTTTTTGCTCAATGCACTTTTTTCATATATAATATTATTATGATTATTAAAACTCTTTTGAAGAATTTTTGTAATAAACCCTCCCCCCCCCCCCTTTCCCAAAAAAGTTTGTGTGCGCCTTACACCTAATTTCAAAAGAATGTTTGACTCATTTAGGTCTTACAAGGTTCATACACAAATTAATTAATTTTTTTCCAGGACATTTCAAGGACTTGAGGATTTTCTACCATTCCTCCAGGACAAGTGTTTAAAGTAATCATGGCAAAATACATATAATTACATATTTTCTTTTATTTAATTCAGGCTCCCAACTCCCCTACACATTTTGACAGTTTATTATTTTTTAATTTATTTCATGATGCTACGAGATATTCAAATACTTAAAACATAACATGAACTCACTTTCAAATATGGTAGTCCTTGGTGAAATGTGGGTTTCCCCTTTCACAGTGATGATTTAACGGCCGAGGGCTGGATGTCGTGTCTGTTCTAGATATAAGTTGGTTTATGAGTCGTGTGCTGATATATTCAGTCAGTTTAGAAAGTGCAAGTTAAATACCCCAACTCTCACCGTTCATATTGTGCACGATAGTGTATGCTAGGTGAATTACAAAAATAAGATTTATAAAAATAACAATAATACAACCTAGTTTTATAATTAATGATTCAGTAGCTTGATAAAAGATTTAATGGGATTTAAAGGGATTCAAACACCTTAAGAATTTCCTCAGATATCTTGGAATTTCATCTACTGACACACTCCTGTTTCCTTGGCCTTTTTTTTAAAAAAAAGGGGGAGGGGGGGACGATAAAATTTCCTGGACAATCTAAAAATTCCAGGCAAAGATTGGAAAAATGAGAAATTTCATAACATTTTCAGGCCTGGAAGAAATATTTTAAAATTCAAGGTTTTCCATGACGCGTAGGAGCCCTGTTACAAACACATTGCCCCCCTCACATCTCAAGTGTATCCAAATAGCCTTGAGGATCCTTGGAAGGACCCTTGAGTTGTATAGACTTGATGATGTCACACTCCCCACTCACTTCATATCAAAGGCTGCATCGGCCAATTCTAATGGCAGCAAGCGTTGCTACATCCTTGGAACCACAAAGCTACTAACTAGGTTACCAATGATCTTAGATAATAGGTACCGGTATGTCAAATACCATCTATCAGACCTAATAAAAACATGCCAATACACAATTTGGTGATAAATGGTAGGCAAAGATTGATTGGGAAAGATGCATACGCACCTTATCACTGTATTTCATTTAAGATACAGGCCTACCGAATAATTAAAAATTTAATACTATCAACTAGCAAGGAAATGGTGAATCCAATACTTATACATACCGATACAATAATTATATTTACTAGAAATTATTTAATTTTTCTAATTTTTACTCAACTCAATAAACCTAAGTCAATATGTAAACATAAGTAATAGACCAACACAACGTTTTATCCATGATCTCTTACAATATGTTTCTTACACTATTATGAAAGTCAAATTGATTTTTGAGGTTCTATTCTAACCTAGCTTTCTGCTAACCTTATTACCATTCCATTTGTTAATATATTAGACCCTCAATTAATATTCACAAAATAATCAATTTGACTTTCATAATAGTGTAAGAAACATATTGTAAGAGATCATGGATAAAACGAGGTGTTGGTCTATTACCTATGTTTACATATGGACTTAGGTTTATTGAGTTGAGTAAAAATTAGAAAAATTAAATATATATATATATATATATAATCTGAGCTCTAACATTCCAAAAGAGAATATAAAAACAGTTGCTATTATTGATTCACCCTAAGCTGAGACCTAATGTAAACAAAGCCACATGAAAGTTTATGTTCTGAGTGTTGGGTGCTTCCCGTGTATTTATGACGTTTGCTGAGTCTGGCCTGAGTTTTGATAAACATAAAAAAAATACAAAAATGCCTAGTGACCTACTTTGCTATAGTACTGATCATACATAGTTGCGCCTGTTTAAAATATTGCACTGGTGTTCCACCAATCATGTAGATCCTTCGTGTAGTAATTAGGGAATGTTTGTTTGCTTCCGGTCTCGGGCTAGGGTGAGTCAATAGAAGTCAAACATCAGACCAAGGATGTGTTGTCGACATACTGCTTCCGTTCTTGAACTTAGGGCAGCGTAAGGGGTGCATCAGCATCCTTGGTGACAGTTTGAGCAAATCTACACTTGGTCACGTGATTACCGATACAGCTGGCAAGGCGACAGCTCATAAGTAGATAAATCTGTTACAGCCCTTAACAGGGACTTAAGAAATAAAAAAGTATTGCCTCTTTACGTACTATAAATAGTGATATTTTAATTGTACTTGCAAGGTACAGTGCTTCAAATAAAATTACGTGACGGTAAATACTCTAAAAAAAATTCAAACATTAGTATCGACACATTAATATACTGACCAAGCATTGGAAGTGCAGCAGGAGATGAAACCACCACCCAGGACCTAAATCATAATAAAAAGAACACATTAATTTCAATGAATGTACATTTTTTACGCAAACAATGAAATAATGTATTTAAGTTTTCAAACAATGACAACATTTACTTACGTTTTACTTTCTACCATTTCCTATTAGTTCCGTATGAAGTCTTAAATCTAGATTTTAGATTTTAGCCCTAAAGTTCACACAAGGTTCACAGATAAAATTAGTAATAATATCATAAAATACTATGTCATAGCAAGATCAGGCAGGTCCCTAGTAACAACACAGGTGAACTACGAACGTATGGAGAACCATAGTGCTGGTATCTTGCGGCGTAGTGTGTCAAATGACCGCAATGTAAAGTAAACAATAATTTTAGAATTTATTTGCATATACATTATTGGACCCTTAGTAGTAAGCATCAATAACAAATCTACAATTTCTCAGTAAAATAAAAACAACGTGAATAAAGTAAAATGAAATAAGATCCTGTGTATCAGCTCAATGTACGAGTTTGATCCGTAGAAAATATTATAAATAATATTGTGTCCTTGTCTGCTTTGACTATTGTGCGTGGGCTACAAATTAACTTGTTATATTAATATTAATTGTATCCATGATACAATTAAAATATTTTATATTAAATAGGTTTTACAGGAGGAATGGTACAATTGTTACACACACCCTCACTTTACCAATTAGTGCTGAATATGTTAAAAGTAAATAGTTGAATATTTCACCAAGGGCGTATAAAGCTAATATTTCTAAGAGTGGAGGGGGAAATAGGAGTTTTGTTGGAAAATTTTACTCTACCTTTAGTCGGTAAAATACTTTATAACTATTATATAAAAAGAGAGAGTAAAATTTTCCAACAAAACTTCTCTCTCCCCTTCCCTATACTTTGTACCTAGGTAGGTATAAAGTATGTTACCAACTAAAGGTAAAGTAACTACATATATATATATATATATATATATATATATATATATATATATATATATATATATATATATATATATACACACACCTCCTCAGGGTAGGCCTACAAATTCCAGGGTGGATCCAAACCCCTTGTTTCTTATTAAAATTGTTCTATTGGATATATCCTCATAATAAAAGCGTCAATGTGTAATTGTAACGTGGAGGCCAAGGCCATCCCTCTGACACATTTTGACATAATATGTGGATTTATTAGAGAGTTAGAGGTGAATCAATTATTATTATTATAATGATCAGGTTTTACTAGTGATCTTTATACTATATTGGATGGACATAAACACCACTCTTGCAAAGGACCAAAACGTGATGCACAAGTTTGTCGAATGCTTGATCGTGAGGGGATAAAGTTAAGGGTTTCTTTCAATGTTCTTATGCGAAAAGATATCTAAGGCGAATAAAAGTGTTACTGTTTGAAAATAGTGAAGTATTATACCACAATTGGCTGAAGAAACATTTACATTAAATGATATACAATTCAGTTTTAAAGGTAATATTGCATAAATATGAATATTATCTTTAGTATAGTATTTAAATATTATGTAACTATCATCCATGTTGATAACATTCTGCCAAGACTACATAATATTTAAAATTGGCTATTAGCTTGTATACTTGTTCCAGAAACCATATTGTATTAAAAGTTCGATAATTATAATGAGATAAGCTAACGGCATCTTAAAACTTGATTACATTTTGTTTAAATAATAAACTGCGTGTATTTGTCTAAGTTAAAACAATAATTTAATTTATAGGCTTGTAGGAAATATAACTTACAATATATTTTAAGATATCTATCAGGTTATATATGGTTTCACAAACCATATTATATTGTAAGTTCGGTAACTATAATGAACTAAGTTAGCTTAAAGCTTGATTAAATTTGTTTGAATGACAAATTTTATTTAGTGGTTTTACATTCAAACGATTTAGGTTATAGACTTTCAGGAAGTGGTGTATTCTCTGGGTATGCTAGTCCTGCGCCGCATACCCATAATGATATGGATTAGTTTTTTTAAAATCCAATGTTTGTGCTAACTGTTTAAATACTAATGTTTAAATTGTTAATAAATATACATGTAATGAATTATTAATTTTAAAACTAATTTTGGTCATATTTCAAGAATACTGTGTTTTAAGTAATTCTTCTTCCAAAAGGCTCTACTTAACACAATAGGAAACCCAGGGCCTGCTGCTTGAAAACCGCAAGGCAAGCTAGGGAGGCTCTAATTACCTTGCTCAATGTCTAGGGGGTTGCAACACATTCCCTTTCCACTCGCCCACAAGTCATTGGCCAATGAGTTCGGGTTTTTACACTCCAGGTCATGCTGTTCATGTGTAGCGAGCAAAGCATTTTACCAACTATTGAAAAAAGATTCAAGGTCACAATGTTTATTTATTATGCTAATTTAATATAGTTTAAGTAAAATTACATAATATATATAAAAAATTAATTGTAAAATAATAGTATACGGAACAAGCTTTCAATTATACACTAATTAAATACATTGATTTATATTTAGGCATTCTAGTCACATGTATTATCATATATTTGGCAAACACATTTAACCACTCTTTCAAATTTCAGCATTTCAGCACTGGTAGATTGAAGAAGGGAGGCGGGGGAGGGGGGTGAATAGGCTACTTTAACCGTAGTTGACGCGACGGTAATTCTTGTTTTTCTTTAGTAGAAAGTATTCGTGGAGTTTTAATAGTGTTCTTTTAATTTTTAGTTTACATAAACGACTTATTAGTCATTGTGATTTTATATAACTATACATCAAAGAATCCCAAAAGTCACTGGAGAATAAATTCTCAAGTTGGGAGACCCATTTGTTTCCAAGCAGTATTGTGTGGAATAAGTTAGGTTTCAAGAAATAGTTTTAATTGCAACGTGAGTTGGACAATCCACCTGATTCCCTCTCACCAAGATTTGATGGACGCTTGATCCATGTACCACTTCATTTTACTCTTATTATGATTGGTTGCTTTGAGTATTGCTAACTGTGTGCTTTTAATTACACTAGGCTAATTGAATAAGATCTGTCTCTCTTATGCATTCAGAAATGTGTCCATACCACTCCTTGCCCCGACATTAATATCTACTTAAATTTCTAATCATGTAGATATAATACAATTTGAGGACCACCTTTGTGCTCTAGTGGTCAGAGTTTCTGACTACGGACCCAAAGGTCCCGGGTTTGATTCCCGGCGCTTCCAGATTTTCTGGGAAGTAGTGGATCTGGAACGAGGTGGACTCAGCCTCGTGTGGATAAATAAGGAGCTACTCGAATAAAGTAATAGTGGCTTCGGTATAGAAGGCCAAGTTTAATGGGTGGGGGCGTCGTTGTGCGGACAATTTACACCCTATATCCTTAAGAGCTGGCACTAATTTGCCAAACAATTTGGTAGGTAGCTATTCGGTAGGTATATCCTAAATGCTGGCTGACACCATGGAGTTACTTTTATTACATTT
The DNA here is from genome assembly GCA_033556935.1 of Timema podura. Taxonomy (NCBI): domain Eukaryota; kingdom Metazoa; phylum Arthropoda; class Insecta; order Phasmatodea; family Timematidae; genus Timema; species Timema podura. The sequence goes on along the minus strand of JAVRXN010000007.1, from coordinate 52,532,922 downwards.
AAGTGGATGGTAATCATCGTTATGGATAAATAAAAAAAAAGAATGTGGGAGTAGGGGGGCCTCAAAATTTCCTAAGATAGCATACTGTTAAGGAGAAATAATACATGTTTAATAGTCACTGTTCTATAGGTACACATTTTCAAATATATCCTTTGAAATAATTCCATTACGTTTTTGGACAACGGTGGTTGAGGGTTCTTGGCCCCCCAAATCACCCCTGCAACTTTTAGAATATATCATACCTATTAATTTTCTCAAAATACGCCACTGCTTTCAGGAAGGAAAAACTATATTAAAATATATTTAAAGTAGCTTATTAGCTTGTATGTTGTTTTCAAAAATCATGCTTTATTAAAATTCGATAACTATAATAAAATAAAGTAGCTCTAAAAACTTGATTACATTTGTTCGACTGACAAACTTTGTGTAGAAGTCTGCCGTTTAAACAATCATTTAGGACTTGGGCACAAACAAATAATATACCCATACACTCAGCCTCCACGTTAAAATGTTTGCGCTCCTTTTGGCAGCTTGGGTCCTTCAACACTAGGATCACTATGGTTAGTCCTATCATCACCCAGCAGTGGCACTAGCGAGGCCCAATGCTGAAGGACTCAAGCTATCAAAAGGAGCGAAGCCAAACCCCTGTAAGGTTGAGAGTCTGTTTCTATTATTTGTCTAAGGACTTGGGTTATAGAATTGTAGGAAGTATTACTAGATTAGCCTACATCAACTTAGTTATTTAAAGAAACAATTCACAAGTAGCTTCAAACGTTGTTATTCTCTTCAAACCTTTTATTAACATATTTATTTCATTTTACTAATCACACATTGATGTATCTCATATGGGTATTCAATAAAATTAGCGAATGATGTCAAAATGCCAGAGTGTGTAAGAGAGAAAGAGAAACCCGAAAGTTTCCGTCTCTCTTGCACAATGTAATGCAGACGAGAGCTTGAAACTTTCAGCCACGCATGTCCATCCAGTTATATTATAGAGATTACAAACGTTTAATTTTTCACTTTAAAAGTGCTTGATAAACAAAATTTTCTTTGGCCGATAAAACCCACTTCCATGATTTTGATATCTTCGTATCTATATTAGAGTTAAAGATGTGAATCTGGCCATGTATTTGTTCTAGTAAATCTGCTGTTTCAAACTACTCCTGCCCCATCATGGTTAAGGCTCCAAAAGTTTCATAGGCATTAAATCTGGCTTAATATAGGAACCGTGTTCAGACGATGTAACCGACATTCATAATTCAAGAACTACAGCTTAACCGGGGCATAGGATACCATATTCTTCCCTTGTATTGCGGGTGTGTTCAATCTATATTGGAAGATTGTGGCAAAATCATCCTCTGTATATAAATCCAGCTCAGATCCCATCTCTAACAAGGAGGCCTATTCTAACGACCCGAGACTAACGATTGATTACTAGTCATTATCTCTTTTGTTTTGCTCCACCTACACACTCGCGCCCTTCACCAAGCGGATATGTGTAACAGATTCATCATCAGAACTTGTTAACGATGGTGTAGGACGATGCTCATCACCCATAGGTTGGTAAACTCTGTCAACCTATCCTGAATCTACCATCTCACATACTTATTATACACTTATGCAGCATTACTGTTAAGGCTCTTATTCACTCAATGATGGTGAAGAAGCACGGTTATAACTCATGTTAATTGTGACTGTATATATCAAAGGTTTGCTTCACTTTAATAGTATTTTGATTAAGTCATCAAGAATTATTAAGGTGGCTTTTTTTAAATGTCTGTATGGTTGTCAACGTGCCTCAATAATTGATGCTTGTCAATTACCTCGACAAGCTCAGGAAGAGCCTTCCTTGGCAATTCCGAATATTGCATGGAATGGTGAGCTAGATGTAGTAAAAAAAACTCTGGATCAAGAGGTTTTCCCATTAACAATACTGATAAGTTGAGATTTTGGTAAGAAGCAGGGTGGGGATGGGGGGTCAACATTGTTTTAAACTGAGGTAGCTCAGTCCCGATAATGTAGCTACCTGGTCCCTACCTCGTGGGCAATTTGTCAGGATGGCCTTTAAGCAGGGAGCGATTGTTGGATAGGAGCATTGTAAATAGTAGACACGGGTTTTCTGAGTTTTATTGTAAGCTAAAATACATGTAATGTAGTCCATAATAATGGTTTTAAGTTCAAAAAGAGTCACTATCCCAAGTCAGTCATTCTGTATGTTTACATTGGTAGTCTACCTCAAACTGGGGACAGGAGCGTTCTCTAGTCCTGCCGGGAGGCCCCCCAGCAGCTACTGTGAGTCTTTATTTCAACGATTTTGCTCAGTTCCATAACAATGATGTGTAACTATACACAAATTAAGCTGATTGTAATAACTTTATTGTATTATTGTGGACAGTTTGCGTTTGGCTGGCTGACTCGGGCTTCCTCCTCCGTAGGGAAGAGGATCAATGTTATATTTTGGGAGAAAGTGATCCTTCTCTCTTAAAGTTAAAATTTGTACAAGGGGGGGGGGTACAGCCGCACCGCTTCCTCGTGTAGTTTCGGCAATGCCAAACCAGCTGATTATTTTCTATTTGATGTTACTTTTTTTTTGCTGTTGTGTGAGACTAGTTAAATATAAATGGTCCATTATAGGCATAGGGTCAAGTCAGTTAGATTTTAATTTAAAGTAAAAAAAAAAAAAGTAGAGCACAAATTTTTTTTGTGGGGTGAGGGAGGGCCAGATTTAAGGCGGTAGAACACTTAATCTTTATTTGTGTAGCGAACCAGAAATGAAATAAACAAAATAATTGTAAAAGATGAGTCCACCGGCAAAGTGTCACAGTGTTGACTCAGTTTAGGATATGTTTTGGTCAAATTGTCAAGTATCAAACCAAGCCTTTAGCAGCCTAATCCAAGCTATATTTCCTTTTAATAAACCTTTGAAATAATGTGAATATGTTTTGTTTCTTTATTCCTGAAATTTTAATACTCTTGTACACAATAACACCACAAAGACACAAAGAAAGTCTTCGTTTACCCTGGAAGGCAGCACTCACCACTTTGACCAAGGATTTACTAAACATAGAACTGGCAGTGCAACCAATGCCATCAAATAATTATAGTGTTTTTTAAGGGTAGTTTTAATTATCTAGAGGAACTAATCAAATAATGAAATAAAACCCATTTTGTTTTGTAAAAATATAATTAATATTGTAAACTATACAGTCTGTGATTCATACATTTCATTAAAATAAAGAAAATATCAGCTGCCTATATTTTAAGTACAGTTATTTAAAGAAATGTTAATGGAATGTATAATTTTAGGAATGAGTTTATGGAGTCAACCTTTTACATAATAATATAATAATTACAAATCATTTTGTTATCAATGCAAATTGTATTATTTATGGAAAGTGGAACAAATAATGGTCTTACTTTCAACATGGGGCAGTTCATTAAATACATTAAATTATATTACAATTTATTAATAAACTATTTGCATATGTTTATAAAATTACATATCCCTAGTAATTGCATTATATTGAGATATATCCCTAGTAAAAAGTCAAGGATGCTATTTTTTCCAAGTGGTTAACATTTCAAATAAAGTTACAATAAAGTTGCATAAAAATGTAAGAGAAATTACAAAAATGTACAGCTGCAATAATGTACAATAAACAGAATCATATATAAAAGGTTTTACAGATGACATAATTCAATTAACTATAAAACAAACAATAAAATAGTATGTCTGTACACACAGAAAAATCATCATATATGAAAAGGGCTCTTTGAAGCAGGCATTTAGATCAATTCAAAGGTAGCCTATATATAACTTGTATAGCTATATATATTCATAGCGTTGTGTTGTATGGAGGGAACGCTCAACTTGTCCAAAAGGTAAAACAGTGGACCGGAACATAAAAAGTAAAGAAAATCTGAAGGAAAATACCCAACAAGTTACAAAAGAAGTAGGCCCAACACAGAAAGAGAAAAAAAAGTATACTATTATTAGAATCCAACAAAGCTTTGAAAAATCATCTTTCTTTATTTCTTCTATCTTCAAACATTCTGAATACACCTTAATCCCATTCTCTGGCGCATGTTTAGCACAGCGATCTATGCAGGACCGGCAGCCATTTTTCTACTAGTAATCTCTTATCCAAAACACATTTTCGTTACTAACTTATTTTTTCATTTATTATTGATTCATGGTCATAGTATAGCATTTAACTTGTAGCCACATCTATTAGCTTCGATATGAAGTATTCAGACTGGCAAAAGTACAGTGGTTCATCAATAGATGGCATTACAATAACTTATTGCAATGAAACGTTGATTCGCGCCCGCACCAGGGAACGTTTGGAAAACAAAGATGTTGTTCAACGCCAGGGAATGGGTTAGTGGTAGACAACACAATAATTGTAAGAGTTTGGGATTCTTTTAGAGCCTAAATATTACAACCAATTGTGGTTTATTGATAATAGTGATAAAATAAATCAAAACCTCACAATCAGTTTATATCGGATTCTCAAAACAAATCAGACGCGCTCCCAAAACAATGTTAATATGTACAACTCAAATTGGCTAAAAAAAAAAAGCTCGACACATATGAAGAACTATAATATAGAGCAACAAAAATGAGCCAAATGCATCAGATAAATTTGAAGACTAGGCTTATGATATGATTTACAAAAGGTTCAAAGCTGCACATATTAAATGGCCCCCAAAGTTTTCATTAGGAAAATAATTACAGAAATAATAGCTTTGATACACTGAACCTTGCTCTGCTTCCCTCTCCAAATCTGAATGAATCATGAGCTAGGTTTATTCCCTTCCAAATGGGCTTCCTTTTCTTGGTACTGCACTTGTTGGCTATCTTATCATTTCCCTAATGTTACATGTTATAAAATATTAACACATTACTTAGTAATCAAATATAAAACGTGTTTACTTTGAAAGAGTCCAAACATTCCCATAGGTTCATGGTTAAAAAATGTTAAACACAAGTAGTTTTACTGACGAAGAAAAACTCGACAACACACTACCAGTCATTTATTTTGGACGGTTTCATGAATAAGGCATTAAAATCAGAGCTCAAATGTACATTTCCTTAAAATGTAATAAAATTACGTTGTTTTGTAATATAAAACTGCTCAAAACAATATTTCAGTTATTTTATTACCTTGTGGTGTTCTCATAAAAAATATAAATTTTGAAAATAAAGTACATTTTAGATCACATTCTAAGTTAAACTAGGCCTAGACTTTAGATAATATCTACCAATAAAGAGAGAAAAAATTAAACATTACTTATTTCTATTGAAATTTATGTTTTGAGGCTTGGGCCACGATGATGAAATAAGAACTTCCCCAACGTTTCAGCTGTAGTTACAACAGCCTTCATCTTGGATGCACGATGAAACAAATAGTCTAAAGGCTGTTGTAACTGTAACGTCACATATTCTCTCAACACCAGCCACAAATACTTATTTCAGCTAAAACCTGAATTTATTATATCACTGTGAAGAACATACAAAATTACAGTTGGTTACTGATAATTGTTTATCATAGTTAAATACTTCTAGCCAAGATTGTTTATCTGGTACTCCCCACCTTGGAAATCCAAGTTGACTTCATTTTTATGTCAACTATTTTATTGATCATAAAGCACAGGAAATATTAAAAGGTTCTCTCATGTGTTTTTACTTTTTAGTAGTCTATACATCTATGGTTTCTAGTATGACATGCAATAAAGTGGTATATAAAATTATAATTAGGAATGTTGGTAGTGCGGAGACACAAAGGATTTGTATATAGGATATGAACTTTAGAACTAGATATAGCTACTATTTTTGTAACATTAAATTGTAAAACTGGTAAAATATGGGCGGAATGTTTAACCATATCAGGCACTTTAAAAATAATGTTGTCCATTAAAAATATATCATATTTTATTCTAACAGATCTTCGTTTTGCCTACAAATCCAGAATCTCGAATCATCCATGAAAAAAATTATGAACATAAAAGGAAGGAAACATAATTTAATAATATAAATAGTAACTAAATGTTTATATTTTGTTATAATCCATTCATTATAACATTCACACATTCAGTTAAGTGTTAAATTATTGGTCTAGGGTCTGGTTAAGTTTGTCCTATAGGCCTGATTAAGCTCTAATAAGCAGTAATATGTTTTCTTGCGTCCTTAAATTACAAAAAAAGCTTGTCATTGTAAAATATCACAATTCTTTATTTTATTTTAATTTGCAGAGAAATGTAACTATTTTATCTATAGATGTCTCAAGATAAAGTTTAACTTTATATGTTGATTAAAATCATTCATGTATTTTGAATTACAAAATATGCTCTTAAGAGTCAACAAAAACATGTTCAATAAAATTGTTACAGGTAGGTTTGAAAAAACAATTTTAGTTTATAAAAACAACATATAAACATTAATAGAAGCCTAGCTACCATATAATATTACATAATATTGTGTTATATATGCTCAGATTCTAAAGTAAGCATTTAAGACACTTCATTGCACAACATGTAATACTGAAATATTAACAAATGAAGAGTACCTACAGGGGAAATGTCATGTTACACACTTTTCCAAGGACATCAACTTCTATATCTCAAACCCCAAAAGAACCCCAACAAATACTTTTTTTTTAAAATAATTTAAATATGAGAGATCTCTTTTAACCATAATAAAAACGGTTTCCTTATTGTCCAACAGATGGCAGCACTAATTCAATTATAGTTCAAATTGGACTTTCCCCATACGCCCCTGTACACTTCAATTGTTAAATGCGCTTATAATTTCAAGAAAAGAAATTTAAATGATGATGATAATAATAATAATAATCATCATCATGTATTACAGGCTGTAGTAAATTTGTTTGAAACAAAGATTGTGTCTTAAAAAGTTTTCCATAGTTATATAAGACATGAAACATCTTAAACCAAGGTGCCCATTTTAATACTATAAATACATTCAGTGGTGCATCTAAGTTTCAACTTAACCATCAGCTGAGACAATGTAGTTAGGTTACAACAATAACCTATATTTTAAAGGCACAATGTTGTGAATAACACATTTATACTGCCATATTTAATGCTGTGTGTAACACTAACGATTACAAATCAAAAGTTGGCAACTTACGAAGGATTAGACAATGTTTTCAATGTAATTGTTTAATATTCTTTGAATTGTTGCTCATTTGTTTAAGCCGAGGTTCAAAGAGTTAATCCAAGTACAGGGTGTCCAATCAAACTCTAGGATAAAATTTCAGCATATTTCCCAGTTTAGGAGCAAAATAATAATTTTCTTCATTTTTAAAAGACAAGTTAAACAGTAGTATGTACACAAATATGCTACAACCAGTGTCGGCGGAACCTTATTTGTGTGGAGGCGGGATTAGAAATGTAAAAAGGTGAGGTGGGTGTGAGGGAGTTTTACCCCATAAAATGTTTGAAAATTGAATGTTCCTAGAAGCTATTTTGAGAGGTAGTCATCTGGAAACATGTTTAAAATTAAGACTCTTCTCGAAGATATAGTAGTCATCCCCTGGGATTTTTTCAAATTTGGATTTGAATTTGCTTTGGTTACAGCCTTGTATTGTATACTTGGCAGCAACAGCCAAGCTGACAGTTAGTTGTACTATCTAATAGCTCGCAATATTAATTGATCACTCGGATGTAGCCGACAATATTTACAAGTCCATCATATCCTCTGCCTTAAACTATAAATGAAGAATGACCCTGAGCTTGAAATGAAACCTGAATGTCTCAGAGGCAAAGTATTGGCTTGCTAAGCCAAATATCCTGGGTTCAATTTTCATGTCCAAGTGCTTTTTTCAGCTAATTTTAATCAATTATTAGAAGTGGTTCTCACCTGGAAAATTTTAGTATATAAGATGCTTTTAGAAGTTATTGGAATTGGTTTTTGCCTTTTAACTCCAGAGAAACGAAAAAAATTCATGCATTTTTCCTGGTTATTTTCCCACTAATTCACAAAATTCAAGCATAATTAATTCCCTGTTTTATCAATCAGTGTCTGCCCTGAGTAAGTTAACATCGTACAAAATATTTGAGCAAGCTAAGAATTGAATGTTGATCAAAAGTGTATTTCTAACATTTACAAAATTCATGGGGTCTCTCCTATTGTATGAGATAGCGTGGCAATACCCTTTAGAAAAAGAGACAATATATCAATTCAAAGCTCAAGCTAAAAACCAGAATCATGAGTTTTGATATTTGTATCTAAATATATTGCTTTTCCACTAGTTATAGTTAAGTGAGAGTGAATTAAAACGTTTTACACAGATAAAACTGAGTCTTAAATAAGCATGAAGCTTACCAAAAATAAATGATTTATATTCTTTAGACAGCTATTGATGAATTTGTAAATATTTTTATCCAAAAGCTAAGGGTATATCCACACAATTATGTTTGGGACACACAATTATGTTTGGGGCACACACTATTAAAAATCTCTTGCTCTGAGATAATGGGAATGAAAGCTGTTGATGTTTTTAATGAGACAACTCTAATCAAGTCCCACTGATTAAGACACAAATTGCACATTAAATATATTGCTATCGACGATCATATTTCATTTATTTTATTGATGATACTTTTTTATGAATGGTTCCCCTCATAACCGGTCAAAAGCTGATTTGGTTATATTTTATTGGTTACATATTACCTCAATGTTCATCAAAGAATAAGACAAATAAGCAAATAAACTTAATATGACCACATTCTTTGATCACATTTTACAATCCTTGGTTTAGTCTTGGTAGTTTATGGTTGCAAATGGATTTTATAAGAGATTGACCTTGAATTAAACATATTCAAACAACAAAGGATTGAGGTGTTTGTTGTCTGCTTGACTGTGAAATCATAATAACTAGAGGAAGACTTAAAACACTGCAACCAAAAGAATGCACCTGCCAAAAATTCAATATTATTTTGTTTCTAAGAAAAAATCATACCTTTTCTAGATGCAACCATAAATTAGTTTGTTGAAAGTTTAAACAGAAATTTCAAATCCTAGTAAAATCCGAAACTAAGTGTTATAACACATATCCGATATTTTAATTATAGCTTAGGTAAGTTATATTATTTTGATTCTTCAGAAACATAGATTTTATGTTTATTCTGTAATAACCTCAACTTAACATATACAAAATAGTTACATTTATTATAATTCCATATGTTAAAGTAACTGAATATTTTTAAGGCAAAACAATGTTTATAGAATAATATTGATATATAAAAACAAATCACAGTGAAGCAAATTTATATTCAAAATGTTTTAAGGGAGATCAATACATTGTTTAGCTTTTGTCTTGTTTGGAATGATTTAAGTACCAGAAAGTCTTCAATACTTTGTTTTTAGAATATATTACCTATAAACATAAACTGGAATCAAAATAGTTAAAAACTTGGAATTATATAATACATTTTTATGTTATTATTATAGTTGATCTTGGAAATGTTTTAATACATTCCTAATATACTTAAATTTTACAAATATTATTTGAAATATGCAAATAGTTTTATTTATTTGTTTTTCCTTAATTTGTGTATTCTATATCAAGTTTACAAATTTGTTTTATAAAATATATTGCAAATTTGAAATTAATAACAATTTTGTATCCTTTACCATATTGCCCTTAAAAAGTACTCCCACTATGTAATCAAGTACCGTCCTTTTTTTATTCCAACAACATTACCAAACACAATTAATTGAATTAGTTTAAAACATGTATAATCACTTTCAAAGAAATGTCAACAAAGTAGATTAAGTACATTTTTACAGGTTTATATAGCTGCTACAGCCCTACCATTGAAAGAACAAATTAATCAAACATACAATATCATATCCTAAAAATTATAAGTTTATGTATCCTCAAGCACCAATATCCTTACTTACACACTTTTTTTTTTCCGCGACTTATTAACATCATAGGTATTTCATTTTCAACTTACCTATAAAAATGTAGAAATGATTTTTGATTCCTTATAATAACATTTCATATTTGGTATTTTCTCCTTATTGGACATAACTTTCCTGTACTATTTACAAAACAAGAGGTTTTCTAAGAATCTAAAATTGGAAGCAAATTATTTATGACCAATATGAAAAAAGAGAGTAAAATGTTGCTCCATAATGCAGAAGCTACAAGTCAAGCATGTTGTAATTATTATGACAACACTGTACTAGTAGATTGTTTGTTCCCATTCATTCAGTATTAAACATGCCTTTTAAAGCCAATGCACACATATTCACTAGTACAGTCCCATCAAGTGAACTTGGACCTGGCAACTACTAACCAGCCGCTATCAACTTTAATTAGAGTTTAACACTAAAGGGAAGTAGCAACACTAACTCTGGTTTTTATAACACTACAGCAGCTAACAAAGAATTATGCACCCTTTGTGCCAAAAATTACACTACTAATATGCTGATTAGTATAGACCTAAATTTTATCAAAATATATGTATTATTCCTATGCAATTAAAATTAATTAAATTTATTTTCTTAGGTTTCTAAAAAAAAAAAAACACGGAAAATTAAATGGTTCTCAAATTTTACTAACCTAGCGATTGCTTATATTTTTTTCCCAATTAAAACTAAATTATTAAAAACTCTTGTGAATAATGATAGATTTTTTTTAACAAGATAAAAATTTCCAAAAATATACCACGGAACAGCATCTTACTCTCTCCCACAAGTTGGTTGGCAATATATGCCACAATCTCAAGAACCGATTCACACTTTCTCTCCAGGCGTTCACAAGTGCAACACCCCCTCATCCTTCACAGAGGGCAGAGTGAGTTGCTCGTCGAGCGGGACACCGGTAAGGTCAACAATCTCATCCTGATCATAACGGTCATCATCAGAGCCAGTGGTGGCTGCCGACTGCGTTGACTGGTGCGACCCAGAGGACAACTGACTGTTGCGAGAAAAGGACCCCCGACGAGGTAGTGTCAGAGTGCGCTGGTTGGCTGGCTTCACCGTGATGATGAGATTGGAGCTATTGGCCACCATCATGTCTGTCACCTTAAATAAGAACAATGTTCACATTTTATATGTGACTAGAATTTATTTTATTTCACTTTTGAAATCAATTTTACATTTTTATAACAATTTTAAAATATCCATCGAGTTCAATTTAGCCTGAAAATGTTTTAAATATAAAGGAGGTGTGAGGGAAGAAAAAGGAGAGTAAAAATAGTGAGAACATTTCAATAAATTAATGGTGAGTATAAGAAAAATTTGAATCAGTCATTTCAAAAAGGTCATCTTTTTCCATTTTTGAATACAACAAGCATATAATCCGAACAGGTAGTAAAACAAGTTGCTCAAAAAAACTACTATAAAAAATTAAAATTCCTTTTTTTATAAAACTTACTATAGTTCTTTTATATCCGTGAGCATTCCCATGTAAAGGGCCATATTTATGGAAATTTGGCTTTATACAAAATATATTCTCTCTTTATTGTAAAATATATATTTTTGGAAATATGGCCTTTTTGAAGTGACAGATTCAATTACCATAATGACCATTATTAATTATGATCATTTGTGATAAGAGAATATAACACCAGAAATTGTTTATTGTAATTTTAAAAGGAAAAATTCCAATCAAATATATTTTATTGAAAACAATACTATTAAGCAGGCGCCAGTCATTTATTTATATCCATTTAGTAAAAATAGATGTTATGTCCATTACATTCAAACTTATTTGAGCAGATTTAAACTATTAATAGAAAAAACCTTTACTTCTGGCTATTTTAAGTTTCTTGTTTGAAATTTTTTGCCAAGTAATTGATTGGCAATTTAAAAATACAAAATTATTTAATCAGTTGATGTAAGAGGGAAGTTTCAAGTTCTCATAATCTACATTTCCCACACAAATAATTGAAGTCTTGGTTTAATAACGGGATTTAATTTAATTTAGTACATATAGTAAGGTTAGCTGTAGGCCTATATGTTGCTGTAACAACACATTCATAAATTCTTCTGTCAAGATATGAACCAACAACCATACAAAACATATGATGAATAGATTCATGTTTCTAGAATTTTCAATGATAAGTTAACAGTGATGGAAAAGCTGGTTACCGCCACCTTGCTGGAGTGCAATTTAGAGCTAGTTACTGGCTGGAGAGATGTTTAGAGCTGATTGACACCTGGCTGGAGAGGGGTTTAGAGCTGATTATTGACACTGGGCTGGAGAGGGGTTTAAAGCTGGTTCTGACAACTCGATGAAGAGGGGTTTAGAGATGATTATTGACACCTGGCTGGAGAGGGGTTTATAGCTGGTTCTGACAACTCGATGAAGAGGGGTTTAGAACTGATTAGTGACACTGGGCTGGAGAGGGGTTTAAAGCTGGTTCTGACAACTCGATGAAGAGGGGTTTAGAGATGATTATTGACACCTGGCTGGAGAGGGGTTTAGAGCTGATTATTGACACTGGGCTGGAGAGGGGTTTAAAGCTGGTTCTGACAACTCGATGAAGAGGGGTTTAGAGATGATTATTGACACCTGGCTGGAGAGGGGTTTGGAGCTGGTTCTGACAACTCGATGAAGAGGGGTTTAGAGATGATTATTGACACTGGGCTGCAGAGGGGTTTAAAGCTGGTTCTGACAACTCGATGAAGAGGGGTTTAGAGCTGGTTCTGAGAACTCAATGAAGAGGGGTTTAGAGATGATTATTGACACCTGACTGGAGAAGGGTTTATAGCTGGTTCTGACAACTCGATGAAGAGGGGTTTAGAGCTGGTTCTGAGAACTCAATGAAGAGGGGTTTAGAGATGATTATTGACACTGGGCTGCAGAGGGGTTTAAAGCTGGTTCTGACAACTCGATGAAGAGGGGTTTAGAGATGATTATTGACACCTGGCTGGAGAGGGGTTTATAGCTGGTTCTGACAACTCGATGAAGAGGGGTTTAGAGCTGGTTCTGAGAACTCAATGAAGAGGGGTTTAGAGATGATTATTGACACATGGCTGGAGAGGGGCTTAGAATTGGTTCTGACAATTTGCTAGAGGGGGTTTGGAACTGGTTCTGACAACTGGCTAGAGGGGGTTTACAACTGGTTCTGACAATTTGCTAGAGGGGGGTTTACAACTGGTTCTGACAACTTGCTAGAGGGGGTTTACAACTGGTTCTGACAATTTGCTAGAGGGGGGTTTACAACTGGTTCTGACAACTTGCTAGAGGGGGGTTTACAACTGGTTCTGACAACTGGCTAGAGGGGGTTTACAACTGGTTCTGACAACTTGCTAGAGGGAGTTTACAACCAGTTCTGACAACTTGCAAGAGGGGGTTTAGAACTGGTTCTGACAACTTAATGAAGAGGGGTTTAGAGCTGTTCACTGCAGTCTACTGCACAAGAGACTACTACCGAAGCATAACACTTATTTCATCAAAGTCGGACATTGTTGGACGGTTGTACAGGAAGAGTATAGAAGTTGTAGCTTTGTTACACAATATGATTTAAGTTACCGATATAATGAATTTGTTTATTATATAAAATTGTGTAGCTGTTAGATTATCCACCTGAATTAATTCAACTAATGTTTATTTTCCACTATCCATCTTGAGGCAAGTAACCAGATACCCATTTGGTGACATTAAGCAGTGTCAGATTTAAGAGGGAGCTATTGACCCGGGGCCCTCACAAACTCCCACAAGAAGGAAAACAATTTTAATTTTCTATTGTTGATATTATCTACTAGCAAAATTTTATTTGTGTATGGAATGGCAAGTAGAAAAAATATTTTTTGTTACTGGTTTGCCTTCCCTCCCCCACTCACCCCTTCCCAACAAAACTTTAAAAATTAAATGTCTCTATAAGCTATTTCATTTCTTGACAATTTAATATCTTTAAAAATTATTTGCAGTTTGATTCAAGTCTTTCAACTTAATATTCAAGAATATTGGAAGGTGAGAAATACGTCTTGAGGGGGACTCTTTTATAAGCACTTTATAGTAGTTCTCCTCCTGAATTGTTTTGAAATTTGGATGCTTCTAGAAGATATTTTCTGAGGTCTTCCCAACAAATTATTTTTATAATGTGGATGTTTCTAAAAGCTATTTTAATTGCGCTTTGTCTGAATTTTTCTGAAAAATTAGATACCTCTAGAAGCTATTTGAATTGGTCTTTGCTCGGCAATCTTTTTAAAATGGGTTCTTCTTAAAAGTTATTTGGAATAGTTCTACTCTGGAAATTTTTTGATTTGTTGATTTATTGTGAATTGACCAACACAAGCCTAAATAAATAGTACGACACAATTGCACAAACTTTCTCATGTTGTGTATTATAGCTTAAAAGATAGTTTTCTAAGATAGGTTTTAAGCAAACTAACCTTAATTATTATGTGTTCATCATAAAAACAAACACATCATATTGATCACAGTAAATACTTTATATATAAGTTTTAGACAAAATTATTTATTTGTAAAAATGAAGCGTATTCTTATTTATCATGAAAAAACTATTCTCATACTCCCATTTTGAAAACAATCTTCAAGGTCAATTTTTAAAAAAATTCAAATTTTCTATAATTTGTCATAAAGTAAAGTACCCTTTAGTTAAATTATTTTAGATAGCCAAAGACACATTATTATTGATAGTGTACTCTAGTTATTTAAGACATATTTTTAACCGATTTGTAGAGCCATTTTCAAAAAAATCAATTCTTAAAAAACTAAGTCATTTGTTAACTACTATGATATGATTTTTTAAAATCTAAATAAGTATTTATAATGCAAACAACTTAAAAGATACCCATTTTGAACTAAATCATAAGTCAGTCATTTTTTAATATATTCTATTTTAAAATAAGATCATCAAGAAATAACCCATAGCTGAATTTCCCCCTTAAAAACAAGTATACAGTGTTATTATTTGTTACGACTACACTCCCAAGATACCCGTTTGGAACCAAATCATAAGAGTCGTTTGTAAAATATTTTTAAGTTTTTGAAAAATCTGTAATCTGTAAACTACCCATACTAAATGACTTTTTACCTCAAAAATCTGTTTACAGTGTTATTTGACAAACTACACAATCCTCATATATGCATTTTAAACAAAATTGTTAAAGACATTCTCCAAATATTAGGAATTTTCAAAAATTTTCCATTAGTTCATTACTCAACGAATGTTTGCCCAAAAACTAATAATACAGTGCTCTTTGAGGTGTCAAACAAATCTTAGATATGCATTTTAATCAAAATCGATGGAGCCACTTTTGAAAAATTTGGAACTCAAGATAGTCAATCATTAGTAAACTACCCTTAATTTGAGGGCTAGGGTCAAAATCAAACAAACCTCCAAAGTTATAATTCTATAAAATCTAACTATTAAGTTTGAACAAACTCCATTGAACCATTTCAAATCCAGGGAGACAAAATGGTAAAATCCACTTTTTTGGATTCATGTTCATATAAAATGTAAAGATAAGTTATAATCTCTAGATTGATATTTTTACAATCACATTACTTTCTTTTGATATGATAATCATATAGGAAACTATCATTCCTAAACCAAAGAATATTTGTTAAAGGTTATGTTTGAACTGGCTGTTATAAAGGGTATATTGTGGGCAAAGGTAAATACTTAAATATGCAGTAGAAGAACTATTGGCAATATATTTAGTTTGTTTGGTGTATACAAATTGTTGCCATAATCATTATATTTGTTGCACCATACCACTTAAATAAGAGCTGATTTATCATTATTTTCAACAAAAATAACATTTTATTTACCAGCACCCGCTACATTTATCACACGATTCAAGACATCACTCTTGCAATACACTCGAGAGCCAGTGAGTGGGAGATCGGGATCTGTTCAAATCTCATCAGGGCTTATTAAGAACAATTTTTCCTAAATGATATCCCACTATTCCAAATCCGCAAATGTGAGTATCCTTCCCCCAAATTTAACCTTCCTTATTCCTAAAAAATTAGCGTAATTATTACATACGAGTATAACCAGAACGGGTGGTACAACGCGGTGCTAAAGAAACATATCAGGATCTCGGGGTGAGGGCGCCACTTACCTGGTCCAAAGTCTTGCCCACGACCTCTATGCCGTTCACCTCCAGCACCTCATCGTTGACGGCAAGCAGTCCCGTGCTCTCAGCCAACCCACCGGGCACCAGTCTAGAGATGAAAATACCTGGGACCTTCTCTAGGCCCGCAGGAGTCACGCGCACAGACGTGCCATCGCGGATGTAGAACCCGAGGGGCTTGTCTGAGCCGTGTTTAAGGAGGCGCACCCTGCGACAAGTCTCCGGCACAATGTCCACGTCGATGATGGCCGACACCTGATGTCGCAGTCAACAGAGAGGTTTGTATGCAATTAATGAATGTACAAACTATCCTTATTTAGTTCTAGGATTAACAATCAGACCAGAAACCCCTAAATAGACACTTAGTGACACAATTCAATGGTAGAATGGTCTAGAACAGAATGCCAAACTTGAGCCACGATCCATGATTCTATGTGGCCCGTGAACCTTCTGATGAACCAACATACAATGCAGCCCAATTTTTAAACTGAGCATTGTTTTGTGTAATTCAGTAAGTTATGTTAGTGTTTCAAATTTTTTTTATTCTTTACTCTCTAAAGGTAGATTCCCAAAAATTACTTAATTTCAGGTTAGCTACAATACTTTTAATGTAAAATTCCTTGACTTTTCCAGGTTTTCCAGATAATATTTAAAAAAAAATCCCGAACATAATCTTTTCACAGTTTTTCTTGGTGAAAAGCCATTTTTTCATTTATTACAATGGTCCCATATTTTCCAACAACAATCCTAAGAGCCGTTAAACATCAACATTTTTAAAATTCTAGTAATTAGGGTTTTAGATATTATTTGTGGTCTTGTGTAAGCATGTCAGATATCCAAGCAATGCATTTTGTTAACATAAAGAAACAAAATCTCTCACTTTCGTCCATATATTTCGGTGCAATATCAATCAAGTATTTAAAGTCCCTAGCTTTTACCTTTTTTTAATTAAATTCCCTGACATTTATCTGCCTGTAACAACCATAAATTAGTACATCAAATATGTTCAATGTTTGGAAGCACACAAGTTTGTGTGCAGTTTTTTTCTCTGATAAAATGGAACAAATACCGGAGTATTCACGGCTTAAGGACACGCATTTGTCATCAACAATTATGAAAGTGACTTCAACACAGGATTCAAAGACTTGCACACTCACCCTCACTGGAAAAATAGTTTCATATATCTGGAAAAATCTTAAAATTGTGTAAGTTTAATTTTCCTTTTAGAATTAATTATGAGGAAATTAATTTTTTAATCGAGATGCTTATTTATATATAATTTTTTTTTAAAATGTGGCCCTAATGATCAAACAAGTTTGAAAGGGTGACCCAAGGAATCACTTTCTCAATAGACTGAACTGCCGATGAAAGAGGGATTGGGGTTTGGCTCCTGGTCGCGGGAATGGTTTTTTAAAATGGTTTTTCACTATTGCTCCACACAAATGCGGGTCCCCTCCTTTTAAATTCAACCCTCACCATCTTTAGCATAATTAATACTTATGTAATTGTGGTGACCCAAAAAAAACCACCACTTAGCAAAGTAACAACTCATATTTTACCAAAAGTAAGGTTCGTCATCAACGGGACTCAAACTTGTGGACTTGTGATCAATAGAAGAATGCACTACCAGCTGCGCTATTATCTGATACAGTCCAATTTATTAAAAAGGGTCTTTTACAAAATAGAAACACTTTTGTGCCGAAACTGACAAGATTTTATTATTTTGTCGGTGTTATTTCAAAATTATTGATAATATCCAGTAACATAACCAGATATTTACAGTTAAGGCAGTAACTGGGATGAAATTTTGAGATAGAGGGGAGGGGATTTAGGGTCCACCACCTCCTAACAGCCCGATTCGGAGAATATCTATGAATATTTAAAAGCTCTAGAAATTATTTGGCATTATTTTTGTGGTGACTAAGGGTAACTATTTACATATTGATAATGTAGTTTCAGTACTTTTTTTTTTTAGTTTATATTAGGTAGCTAAATAAAAATCACTCAAATGTGCTGAGTATGTTATACACTTTTCTTGAGTTCATAAATAAAGGTCAAAAAAAAAAATAGCATGTTTAAAAGGCAGTTTTATTTCAAACTTTCAATCTATTTTGATAACATTAGCTCTTTTTTTATGATCAAAAAACAGTTTTCAAATGTGAATAGGATTTATCATTTTCAAGGAAACTAAAGATGGATGATATTTTTAATCCTATAATTAGATATTAATTATTATTGTTTGAAATAAATTTGAATTAAGGATCGGCTCCATGCTGTGATCAAGACATCCAAGACTATATTATATGCCTGAGTCAACTAACCAGCTCTAGTATCTCTGTCAGTTTGAAATTTGAATCCCAATCAGATTAAATACTTAGCTTTATCCAAAATTGAATGTGATACAAGAGATTCTGAAGTATCTATAAAGTCTCTATCTAAAAGGATGGTCCCAGGTGTTAATAAATCTTAATATGTGTTGATAGCATTATGTACTGAAAAAGTAGATATCAGTTATTTTGTTTTCAAACTTTATCTTTTGTTATTGGTTAAACAGCATTTTAAATAAGGGATAAAAGTGTATCCAGCTTCAACTTTTTATACAAAATAAAGAGGCTATTATAGTTGTGATTATTCCAATTGAGAGTTTTAAGTGCACTTTAAATGTGCATAGCATGGTTTGATTATTAAGATGTAAGCTTGGTCTCAAAATGTAACCTATGTATTTGACTGAGCTGCAGTATTCAATGTTTTAGTTCTACTTCATATGATTAAAAATTTTATTAAAAATTATTTGAAGTCTTGGTGCAGGGAAAGGGAGCCGTGAAAATGCCCTGTTTGTCTTACTTTGGGTAATGATAATGCTTGTAGAGCTATCCAACAAGACTAGAAACTAGACCACATGGTATGGTGTGAATATATCTAGCTCTGGTTGTTTGATAAGACTTTAGAGAGAGCTGCAGGTTACCTGTCTGAAGTCATGGGGGTTGGAGATGGGCAGGTGAGACTTGGGTCGGCTTGGGGTGCCGAGTATGCTTGAGATCAGGTTACGAGGTTTGTACGTCCCATAGCCGTTCAATTCCTCTAGGCTCTCTCCTGTAACAAGGTAACGTTCACATTACACAGGGGGCTACAGTCACGGGAGACAACGTTCTTTCACTGCAATCTAGCTAGACCTACAGTAGTCCAGTTGACCATCACTACAATCTAGACCTACAGTAGTCCAGTTGACCATCACTACAATCTAGACCTACAGTAGTCTAGTTGAACATCACTACAATCTAGACCTACAGTAGTCTAGTTGAACATCACTACAATCTAGACCTACAGTAGCCCAGTTGTCCATCACTACAATCTAGACCTACAGTAGCCCAGTTGTCCATCACTACAATCTAGACCTACAGTAGTCTAGTTGAACATCACTACAATCTAGACCTACAGTAGTCTAGTTGAACATCACTACAATCTAGACCTACAGTAGCCCAGTTGTCCATCACTACAATCTAGACCTACAGTAGTCTAGTTGACCATCACTACAATCTAGACCTACAGTAGCCCAGTTGTCCATCACTACAATCTAGACCTACAGTAGTCTAGTTGAACATCACTACAATCTAGACCTACAGTAGTCTAGTTGAACATCACTACAATCTAGACCTACAGTAGCCCAGTTGTCCATCACTACAATCTAGACCTACAGTAGTCTAGTTGACCATCACTACAATCTAGACCTACAGTAGCCCAGTTGTCCATCACTACAATATACACCTACAGTTACCCAGTTGACATTCACTGCTAATTAGACCTACAGTAGCCCAGATGAGCACAAGACAATTGAAGAATTTTAATACAAGATGATAACAAAATAAGGCTCTTAAAAGACGTTTAAGTTTAAACACAATTATATATATATATAAAGGCGGGTTCTGGACATAAAGCAATATAATTACTTTTAAAGTTCTCAATGAAACTAAGAAAGTTATTTTTAAAGCATTACATTTCTATACCACCGGGTGGTTTATTTCAAAAGATTCCCATGTGAGCCTTGCAGAGACTATACCCGTGACGGGGAGGAAGATGATGCGCTTATTCACGCCGTGGCTCATTGTAATATTAATTAAAATGTTAGACGTTCTACTGTGACCAGTGTGTGCTGTCACTGCTGTCACATTTGGTGAACATCATCTAACAATCCCAAAGTGGAAACAACACAAGCAACTCGCTTTGTACGCCGGATGTCACGTCGACGTTCCTATAAGGCGCGCTAATTAAATACAAAAAATTAACTCTCTCCATTTTAAGATTTGTGACGCGGAATGCGGAAAAAATATAACCACGGCGCGATGAAGCCTTCCGAGTCCATGTCAGAGCTCAGCTTTGTGTGACTCCAACAGTCTTCATCGTGGAAATGACGATTGTTTTTGTGACTCAAACAAGTCTTCATCGTGGATATGACGATTGTTTGTGTGACTAACAGTCTTCACCGTGGATATGACGATTGTTTTTGTGACTCAAACAAGTCTTCATCGTGGAAATGACGATTGTTTTTGTGACTCAAACAAGTCTTCATCGTGGAAATGACGATTGTTTTTGTGACTCAAACAAGTCTTCATCGTGGATATGACGATTGTTTGTGTGACTAACAGTCTTCACCGTGGATATGACGATTGTTTTTGTGACTCAAACAAGTCTTCATCGTGGATATGACGATTGTTTGTGTGACTAACAGTCTTCACCGTGGATATGACGATTGTTTTTGTGACTCAAACAAGTCTTCATCGTGGAAATGACGATTGTTTTTGTGACTCAAACAAGTCTTCATCGTGGATATGACGATTGTTTTTGTGACTCAAACAAGTCTTCATCGTGGAAATGACGATTGTTTTTGTGACTCAAACAAGTCTTCATCGTGGATATGACGATTGTTTGTGTGACTAACAGTCTTCACCGTGGATATGACGATTGTTTTTGTGACTCAAACAAGTCTTCACCGTGGATATGACAATTGTTTGTGTGACTCCAACAGTCTTCATCATGGATATGACGATTGTTTGTGTGACTCCAACAGTCTTCACCGTGGATATGACAATTGTTTGTGTGACTCCAACAGTCTTCACCGTGGATATGACGATTGTTTGTGTGACTCCAACAGTCTTCACCGTGGATATGACAATTGTTTGTGTGACTCCAACAGTCTTCACCGTGGATATGACAACTGTTTGTGTGACTCCAACAGTCTTCACCGTGGATATGACAATTGTTTGTGTGACTCCAACAGTCTTCATCGTGGATATGACAATTGTTTGTGTGACTCCAACAATCTTCACCGTGGATATGACGATTGTTTATTTGACTCAAACAAGTCTTCATCGTGGATATGACGATTGTTTGTGTGACTCCAACAGTCTTCATCGTGGATATGACAATTGTTTATTTGACTGCCCCTGTGAGCTCGCGGTATAAATGCAAAGCTCATTTAGTCTAGTTTGCCGTTGACGGTGAGGTCGGGGTTCTAATCCCGACTAGACGCGTATAGCGAGACAGCGGTGATACATATTTACGAGCCCGCCGCGTTCTCACGCGAAGACAGACAAGAACTTTCACACGTAATTTATTACAGCGGTGTGATGAGACGGACAACTTTTTTATATTATGAAACTAAATCAGGTAATAAGGTCACGGCTTCCGAGTTTCATTGCCACAGGTTTCTTTGCTTCGGTTCAACAAGTCGAATGTTTATGAAAACAAATTGAAAATATAACTAAGATATCTCTTAGAACAGTTAATATTTGTTGTGCGTCAGTTTTATCTAGAAAAGAAAGTGAGGAGGATCGTATTCCCTTGGCCTTTTCTAATTAAAAACGTTGCCTAGCATCGAACCTAGTATTTCTGTTTGACGTGACGATAACACGACCACCATTTTTGAAATTATTGTGAAACAAACGGGGCCACAAACACATAAAAATACAAAAGGGCCGAAGCCAGGGTATGAGGGTGTGACCCCTCCCCCAAATAAACCTACCATAACCTACCATGTGCTATTTAGTTAAATATAAAATCTGATACATGACATTAAATTTGTAATCAAATTGTTCTTACGTCCAACCAAAACCTAGATGTTTATGTATCTCTGTCGAAATTTGATTTCTTTTCCTTCCCCTGAAAAAATTCCTGGATACTCTCCTGATATACATATTTTATTTATCTGAATAGACTGGAGTAGTATGAATTAAAATAACAATTTAAATTAAGATTACATAATCACATTAAAAAGTTATTAGGTATTAAAACATTATGTGCATCGTGTTAAGCATTGTGTCGTGTTCATATTATCACTACAGTCTTGGACTTCAAGTTGAAATATCTCGTGTAATTTATCCTTCTATTTGAAGTTGATATGTTTACTTGATAAAATAAAATAAAAGATAAATAAATATTATATTCAAAAGTAAATGATATTCTTAGAGAAAGAACGTTCGGTTTCAGACGTCAGTCTTTTATATTGTTAAAAAAACACTTTCAAAGTTTTTGATCGAATGCTTAGAATTATAATCCAAGTCACTTGGAGAGTTAATAATCGAAACTGCGCCTTCTAAACTGAATAAATAAGTCGTTTGGCCTAAGTTCAAACAATACCAAAGTTTGTTAAAATTGATCCACAAATTTGGCAGTAGTTACGGAACAAACATCCGGTCACCGGACAAGACAAAATGCCAAGCGGTGGATATAAAACAATCCCCTCCAGATAATCATTGTATGTTTAAATAGTGGTTTTAAAGACGGTCCGAGAAAAGTACTTTCTTAATGAACGGCTAAATCTACCAAATAGAGGAAGCTTTCACCGCACGGTTAATTAACCAGGATGAACCTCCTTAACCAAATTATTTTCCACCCAACTCCACAATATTTATCGCCTCCTATTGAGGTTTTCCATCCTCTCGCCAGCAGGATGTTTTGGCTGAAGTCCTTAATGGTCTTGCGTCAAAACGTATTTAAATAAAAGCAAAACCAAGGAAGGTTTACATTATTTTCTTAGTATAAAATTCCTTGTGATCACCAGGGTTGTTTTTTCCTAAATGAGCACACATTTCCCCAAACAATTCAGAAAGAAGTAGAGAGAAAATAAATTTAATTTTTCATAAAAGTGACTAAATTTAAAGATTGCAGTTTAATGTCCCAAATTCGCAAATATTCCAGGATTTTTGTTTTAATTTTTTTTAACTTCCCTGTGTTTTCCCGGTTCTATCCAGACACAACGAATGACCTGTGTGTTTCCGGTTCTATCCAGACACAACGAGTGCCCCGTGTTTTCCCGGTTCTCGCGGTTTTACAGGTGCGTGGCGATCGCGAAAAACCTGAGCTCACACACGTTGTGAGAGGGTAAAATCCAATTATTTACGATTAAATTTATCTAATTTGGTTTGATTAATATTAGCCAGGTTTAACACAAAAAAATCATAATATACGACAAACAAAAGGATAAACATGAAGTGAAAGTATCCTCGATTAAGTGTATCGCACTAGCGTGGAGAGAGGACGAGAAAACCATAGGAAAAGTCGCATGTGAAAAACCTCTCTCAATGCACTGGCATGGATTCGAACCGACGACAACCAAATGCGAAGGGAGTTTAAACCTTGGCACCACCACAGTAGGTGTCCTACAACTAGAAATGAATATTTTTCGCTAAATCTTCTAGCTCATTGATTCCCAGGGGACTGGGATGTATTGGTAGATACTTTGATTTTTATTGCAGCGTCAATACATTGTCTGGTTCCCAGCAGACAGAGAACTATCCGTTAGTGACACATTCAACCACCAAGCACTGTAGTAGATACTTGATTGCGTGAAGAGAACTATATTCAGTTATTGCTTTACTGTCATCTGATAATGTTTCTGGTCTAAACAGAAATAAGATGAAATAGAAACTTTAAAATTTGGGATATCTCGAAGACGTTCCTTCCCGCTAAATAGAAGGAAAACTTGTATCTGTACTTACGACGTGATAAGAGTCATAATGAATTCATGTGTATCACAAAGTGATGCGCGATGGTTACCACTCACAGACCCAATAATACAACAACTAGTGAATGATGGCTCTGGACACGAGGCGAACTAGGAAGGCTCAGTGGTGGAGCGCAAAGCCAAAGGTCACGGGTTCGATTTCCGTGTCCAAGTTGTCATTTTTCACCAAACTAAATATTCATAATTACTTTTTACCACTCCCAAAAACGGAAATAAAGGTTCTTAAGTGTTTGAAGCTAGTGTTAAGGTTTCTTATCGAGATGTAAACATGTATCCGCCACAGAGAAGATACCTGCTTGTACCTAGGAGATAAACTCGCTGATAGAAAGAGACTATGGCAGGCTAACAACTTTGACCCAGACGATAAGTCCTGCAGCAACAGAAACCACTCTCTTGTGTTCCCCCTACCAGACCTGTACGCTCTTATCTAACCAGGACAGAGAGCGGCTTGGCGGTAAAACAGCTCTTCTCCACGAGTTGCGTTACATTCAATCCAAAGCTCCCTGTGACTCTTGGGAGGTCCGAGAGCAGGGTATACAATGTGACTCTTGGAGGTCCGAGGACATAGCAGGGTATACAATGTGACTCTTGGAGGTCAGAGGACATAGCAGGGTATACAATGTGACTCTTGGAGGTCAGAGGACATAGCAGGGTATACAATGTGACTCTTGGAGGTCAGAGGACATAGCAGGGTATACAATGTGACTCTTGGGAGGTCAGAGGACATAGCAGGGTATACAATGTGACTCTTGGGAGGTCAGAGGACATAGCAGGGTATACAATGTGACTCTTGCGAGGTCAGAGGACATAGCAGGGTATACAATGTGACTCTTGGGAGGTCAGAGGACATAGCAGGGTATACAATGTGACTCTTGCGAGGTCAGAGGACATAGCAGGGTATACAATGTGACTCTTGGGAGGTCAGAGGACATAGCAGGGTATACAATGTGACTCTTGGGAGGTCAGAGGACATAGCAGGGTATACAATGTGACTCTTGGGAGGTCAGAGGACATAGCAGGGTATACAATGTGACTCTTGCGAGGTCAGAGGACATAGCAGGGTATACAATGTGACTCTTGCGAGGTCAGAGGACATAGCAGGGTATACAATGTTTTTATATTGTAAAACTGGTTCGGAAGGAAAAAAAATTACTACTCTTTCCAATGCATATAAACTCTTTTAAGTTTAATTTTAGTTTGTATTTTAATTTTAACTCAACTTTTAATCTTATAGATTATTTTAGCCATCTTAAGCAACCAAAAATAAGTTGTTTTTATTTGATTTTATTAGATAGGATGTTGCTCATTTTTATTTGTAGTAATTTCATTTTTAATTTATTTGAGGTATTTAACGTTCACTTTCTGAACCGACTGATTATATAAGTACATGACTTACAAACTAACCTAAATCTAGAACAAACACAACATCCAGCCCCCGCCCGTAAATTCAACATTGTGAAAGGGGAAACCTACACTATACCAATGAGCAAGTTTTCGGTCATGCCAGGAATCGAACCGGGACATTTAGCTCAGGAGACATACGCTACCGACTGAGATAATATGCCGGGTTCTATTTATAGTCAAAATACAGAAATATTCATATGTACCTTAAATATTATACACCACATCTAACTTTGATTAAGAGTTAATTTGTCCTTTTACTTCTTCACTTTTCTTTCATGGTAGACCTCTAAAAAAATGAAATCATTAGAGAAGATGCTTTTCCCCCTCAATGTCTTTGCTTTATGTATGTTTATTTATTTATTAGCCTTGTTCTCTTCCGGCATATCACATTTGATTTACACATTCCCTTAGAACGTTTTTATGAACAGACCAAAGGTTTCACTTTTCCCAAGTGAGTCGATTCAAAATACTTAATAGGTTCTGGTTCCTGTTACGGTTCTCCAAACCAAAGTTTAAGGATTTTGGTTCTAGAAAAATAAAAGTTGCTGTTCTTTTAGGTTATTAATTAGGTTCTGGTGCTGGTTCTTAATAATGTATATAAAGGCTACTAGTTTTGGTACCATTAAAATATTGTAAACATAATATAATATTAAAATATAATTTACTACAAAGGAGCACAATATATTTATAACGGTCCATTTGAGCAGGAGATCATTTTATTTTTATTTGTCAAAACTTTAACAAATAACAAAAAGACTGCCTCTATGATATAGTGGTCAGAGTTCCTAGCTACAGAACAGAGGTCCTGGGTTCAATCCTCAACGCTTCCAGATTTTATGTTTATCAGTGGGTCTGGAACGGGATCAAATTCAACCTCATGAGGACAAATGAGGAGATACTTGAATGAAGTAGCGGCTCAGGTCTAGAAAACTGAGATTAGCGGACAGAGGGTTCATTGTGCTGACCAGAGGACAACCTCTATTTGCATAAATTGGCACTATCTTCGCCAAAAGACGGCGTCCGCTCGGTCGGTTATGGCTCGATGGCGGGATGACGCCAAAGAGTTTTTTTAAAATAATTTTACTTTATTTTAAAATTAATATATAAAAAACGTATAAGAACATTTTAAATTTAAAATGTTAGTACTTCTTGAAATCCTTTATTTGTAGACACACTAAAATAATAAATGAGTTTACACGTCTGCAATTTATAGACTTAATGTAATTTACCTACAACCATCTTGATCTGTCACTTTAAGTCATTTAAAGAAATTCCGCGCTGGATAGTATTTATTTCACCCCATTTATCAAATAATTCAAATAATCAATTATTAACAAAACTATAAAAACACGTCAGAACTACATACAATGAACACAAACTTTGGACAACTTTTTACTTGAAATTTGAAGGATGAGTGAAGATATTGACAATTTGGCCCCAGCCCCAGCCCCATCCCTTAGCCCTCCAACAACATGTGGGGATGTGGGGGACGCCAGACAATGTAAGTGGCTTTGTATATTTTGTATACAAACTTTTTTTGGTCAAAATATATTAAATATTTCTCCAGTACAATCATAGAGTTTAATTTTCTTCACATGGTGATATCAACAGTTGTTGAATATTTGTCAAGGGTGTTCTGGAATTTAATGACAACTTTTTCTCTTCATTTAAAAAGTTTGTCATCTAAAGCCGCCATGGTCATGACATATTTAGCAACTGTTGATATCACTATGTGAAGAAAATTAAACTATATGTTTTTACCGAAGCAATATTTCACTAAATTTGTATGTTTGCACATGTTGAACATGTTTGCACATGCACATGTTTAACATATTTGCTAACAATAAGTTAAATGCATCTTACTAAGCTCCTAGCCTAATAGTGCTTATGTCTAAGCGCTCATTGATACTTTTATAATTTTCTATGAAAACAAATGCATCCTACTCTCACAAAAATTACTAAGAAAAGGGAGAATTATTATTTTCAAAATAAAATTAAGTTTCACAAAGAGGAGCATAAAATGTAATTATAAATGATTTATTGTAAAAAGTTAGAACCTTTATTAAACTGTATATATATTCCAAGTGAGGTTCTGGTTCTTAAGTAACTTATTTTTTGGGCTCCTGTTCCTTAAAATTAACTTAATTTCGGCTATCCGTTCCGGTTCGACTCCCTACTTTTAACAGTCTGTATAAATAGTCACCACTATTTTTACCCTCAAGGACATGCTTAATAAAGTTACAAAAGAATGTTAACAAATATTTGTCATAGTTGAAATAAACAATATTGTAGAAAAAAGGAAATAAAAATTGGTTTTTTATGCTATTTTTGAGGCCGGTGATTGGGCAACATCAATTCAACCACAAGAAATTGTAAAAAGGTGGATTGGCCACTTCATAGTCTATATTAATTGGAAATAAATACAATAAATCCCCAGAAGACATCTGAACTGCAGCTACTCCGCTAAGCAGGGTTGCTTAAACTGTGGGTCGCGACCTCATATGGGGTTGCGTAACTGAATGCAAAGGTTGCGAAAATATTTTCAACAGTAAAAGGTTTCTGGACTGGCAACGACCAAAAATTAATTCACAATCAAACACGTAATTAATCTTAGGTGTTTCTGGTAGCGTTTGCCCTTGTTGTAACTTCAGTGATTTAATTGCAAGAGTTATAATTGATCATCTGAAGTGCCTGGAGAAACAGTTTGAAAAATACTTCCCTTCAAATTTTGATTATAATAAACTACAGTAGCCACATGGCTTCTTTGGTGCTGACTGACAGTTCACAGCTGACTTCTGACACTCTACATTTAAGTATATACCTAAATTTTGACTGTCAGAAGTGACAGCTGCTAAACACATGTTTTTTTGCAGATCATATGGTTCGGCGTAGGGATACATAATTTGGTGTGCTAGCTTTTCAAAGCCGTCAGCTGTGAGCTGTCAGCCAGCACCAAAGAAGCCATGGGCCTACTGTATGTAGGGTTCATAAGCCATACTCCATTGAAATCAAACCCGTAAGTCATCTGCCGTTAAAAGTTCAAGAATTTACGGAGGTATTAAAACTTGAGTTTCCTAAAAAAAATCGTTAAATGAATTTTGGCTTGGGATTAGGACAGAATTTCAAACAATTCCTGAAATGGCCCTAAACATACTTTTATCATTTTGTATTACGTATTTATACGAAGCGACTTTCTCAGCAATGACGATTATAAAATCAAAATATCGATCAACTTTGAAAAATGTTGAAGTTGTTCTCTACGTCCTGTTGTTGTATTCAGCCAAGATTTAATTATTTATGTAAAAATAAACACGCACATCCATCTCATTAGTATGCAAATTTGATTTAGTTTTTAATAAATGGTAAAATAATATGTATGCCAAAGAATTGTTTTAAATTTGTTTTTATTATTATTTGTTATCAGCAAATAGTTATTTTTTTATACCTACTGTATTTACCTACACACCCGGGCCGCGTAAAAATGTATAATAATAATAATAATAACAACAACAACAACAACAACAACAACAACAACAACAACAACAACAACAACAACAACAACAACAACAACAACAACAACAACAACAACAACAATAATCGACTTTAATGGCGAAGTTAAGGCTACCGCCTGTTCCTACACTTAACCAATACAATTAAAATGAAATTTAACCAAATGACATAGTATATAAAAACACACAAAAAAGGTATAAAAACTAGAGCTAAGATACACAAGGATTATGTAATATGAAAACGCGCACACACACACGCACACACACACACACACACACACACACACACACACACACACACACACACACACACACACACACACACACACACACCACACACACACACACACACACACACACACACACACACACACACACACACACACACACACACACACACACACACACACGAGGTGTGATTACTTCTCACACTCCTCAATCTCACGAATGAGCTTCCACACACAGCTTATTTGCGACTTTTCGCTTGAAACCATCCAATTCTAATTTCTTTACATCGTTGGTTAGGGTATTCCATGAAAGAGAAGCTGAAACAGTTAAGGAGTTTGAGTAATGATTGGAATTATGGAGAAGAATTAATAAAGTTGAGTTTTCTTGTGATCGAGTGTTGAAATTATTATTAGAGTTGAGTGAAGAAAGGTATTGTGGGGAGTTGGAAGTCAATAGTTTCTTTATGATCGTCATCGAGTTTAAAGTTCGTCTTTATTTAAGTCGTAGCACAGTCAGTCTCTTATAGTATGGGGAAATATGATCATGTGACTGGAGGTCGAATATAAATCTAACACATGTGTGTTGGAGTCTTTGTAGTCTTGCCGCAAGGTCAGTTGTCAGGTCATTATATACTACACGAGTGGAAAAAGATCAAGACGCCCTGCCGTCAAGTACGTCAAAGGTAAAAGTGGGCTGATTCTTAGTGAGAGGGTGTTTGGTTAGGTTAGGTTAGGTTAGGTTAGGTTAGGTTAGGCTCAACCTACCTGGGGAAGGGAAATTGTGCTGCAAGGTAGCAGTGCCCAATCCACCTTCACTCATTTACAAAAAATAAATAAAAATAGATAAATACAATTTTTTCGCTGAGATAAATGTTTAAAAATGGATCTTTAACAACACATTTATTGGTTATAAATCCTCTTATTCTGAAAACTATAGAATTAACAATGTTTTACCAGAAACGTTTAGAAAACAAGAAAATGAGTTTAAAATCGGAGAAAATTGAGTTTAGAAATGCTTCAGCAATCGTATCTTATACCAGAATAAAATTGGCTAGCACTAAAACAGCTGGGTGGAATGTCCCGCCCTTGCCTATATGAGAAGATATGAGTCACACATGTCAACAGACCATACATACACGGGGAGTCAATAGAACCACCTGGCACAGAGCATGCCGACACACAGATTAAAAGCCCGCACTAATCGATGGTACAGTCACCTACAAAACAATGGCACAATTTCAGCTGAACATCGATTTTCTCCAAACGTTGTCAGCAGAAAGGAAAACATAAATGACTAGGTGCATTCAGAGACACGATTAGACACTAAAACAAATATTATTATTATTATTATTAGCACCGCGTCTTACTACCCGTTCGGGTTATACGCACTTACGCTAATGTGCAATGGTAGGGTGATTGTGAAATGAAATGGAGGACCTACAGTTTAACGTGAGATCCGAACCACGGTGGAGGCCTGGCATTCCTCACATTCACAAGTTGTGATTAATACACGTCTTGTCAGAGGTGAAGGAAGGGTTTGGCAATCAGATAAATCTGTGCCGGGACCGAGGATTGAACCCCGGACCCTCAGTACAGAAGTCTGACACCTTACCCCTAGACCACCAGGTCACCTACACTAAAACAAATAGTATTGAGCTATTGGATATCAGAGAATACCAACTAAAAGGTTTATTATTATTATTATTATTATTATTATAATATTATTAGCTCCGCGTCTTACTACCCGTTCGGGTTATACGCACTTACGCTAATGTGTAATGGTAGGGTGATTGTGAGATGAAATGGAGGAGCTACAGTTTAACGTGGAATCCGAACCACGGTGGAGGCCTGGCATTCCTCACATTCACAAGTTGTGATTAATACACGTCTTGTCAGAGGTGAAGGAAGGGTTTGGCAATCAGATAAATCTGTGCCGGAACCGAGGTTTGAGCCCCGGAGCCCCCAGCACAGAAGTCCGACACCTTACCCCTAGACCGCCAGGTCACCTTGTAAAGGTTTGTAAAATATAGTTACCGGTCCTACAAAGCGCATTTATCTCTACCTGGGAGGTCGGGGGTTCAGTTAATATTATGTACTTTTTTATTTGATTCCCTGACTCACTTCAGAGGTCCACGCATGGCCCAAGCGCTAAGGCGTCACTCTGGCAATAGAGCGGAATTCCCATGACGGGGAGATCGGAGTTCCAATCCCGGTGGGTGTGCTAAGAGTGGGGTTTAATAAATGGTAACTCCCTCTAACCTCCATGCCAACGAGGATACATTTCCTCTAAAAGTGTACCTTACTTATGGTTACTCCACTAGCGCAGTCAAGGTTTACGTACAAGCCGTACTAAGATGGGGTGGAAAATATTTAATAGTAATAAATCAAATTTTGACTTAATAAGCAAATCAAATCTGTTTCCAGTGGACGAATGTACAACTAGTTTGTGAACGTCAAGAAACCTTTTAAATCCATTCCTGCCTGTTTGTGAAAGACCAAAGCACCTGATGACTTACAAGAGACCAGCGAACAAGATCAAACACTTGCTAAATGTCAGCTGCCGCCGTGGTTACGTTAGGATCTCATTTATAAACTAAATTAAATATAGCGCAGACACAACACCCAAGCCCCGGCCGTTAATTCGTCATTTTTCGGCCATGCCAGGAATCGAGCCCGGGACCTTTAGCTCAGTAAGTAGACACACTACCGACTAAGCCAAGGTGTTAGACCATTTGATAACCAACTTTATATGTTTATAAGACATAGTTTAACTACGAATATGATCCAAAATATACCTTCAAATAAAGATCAACATCATCACAGAGGCTGCCTGGAAAGCAAGTTATATCATACAAACCCACAATCTTCACAGAGATAATGTAAACAAACCTGATTGAAGTTTAACTCGTTGTAGTACAGACCCAGGGAACAGGAGTCACTCATTGGCCAAGAAACACAATAGTGACTGTTACCAACATAATGTTCATTCAAAAATGCATCACATAGGAATGAGTGGAAGTCTACAGGTGTATTTAAGGGGGAAGTCTTTAATTTTCTAACGAGTTTCGGTAAATGTTGACTGTATGCCAAAAGCAACAGCTAACCCTAAATTATAAATGTATTACTTTAAGAAACGGATCCATTCTAATTCTACAAATATAAAATAACATTATCATTAGCTTATTATGTGAGGAGGTAATTTTCAAATACATCAAGTCATACGTATATATTTTTTGGTAGTAAAATAATTGTACATTTCATGGTTTATAATGCTAAACCAAGTACAAACAAATCTTTTTTTTAGAACTGCTCTAACTCACAATACCACTTTTAATGTATTTAACAAAAATTCAGCCATTTGCATATTATTTAAATTGAATTTCTCCTGCCACGAGTATTAAAAATATTGATATGTAAGTCACAATCGTGTTACACTTACCACAGTTGTCATCAGCACGATCGTGGGTTTGTGTTTTGTTGCTTAAAAGTTTTATATCATATTATAGTTGGGATAATTTTGCCAATCTTCACCAAACATTCTGTCCATTAAGTTATTCATCTTTCATTGCATGACCAAGAGGCACTTCTTATTGGCTGATTGATTATAGAGTTGTTGTAGCATTTTACCCTTGAGTGCTTGAAAACTCAACAATGTTAAAATGGAGCCAAAACATTACTGTAAATTACATTCAAACAGCTGAGGCAAATATCCTAAAGAGTTTCACAGCTGTCCTCCCATTGTATATTGTAGGCCTATTTAATACGTGACTATAGCGCTACATGGAACTTAGGGCCTAGGGACAGGGCTTTGGGGGGGGAGAGGGGGGCTCAACACCCACACCCCCCAATTTTCCGAAGTTTTAAATATGATGGTCTTGTATCAAACATCAAATAACTTACAGGGGCAATCATTTTTCAAAACTTTTCCGAGGAAGGACTACTCCAAATAGCTTCTTAAGGAATTTAATTTTTGTGAAAAAAAATCAGAAGAGGAAAACACCTAGTATCTTCTATGGACATCCAAATTTTTTAAAACATCTGGGTGAGGACCACTTCAATTAGATGATACGGAATTTAATTTATATATAAGAACAAAATTGATGAGCACTTCATAAAATAGCTTTTAGTGGCTTTCAATGTTCAAAAATTTGACGAAGAAGACTAGTCAAATAACCTCTAGGAATATACAGATTTCAAAACATTTAAGGGGCTATTCTAAATAAATGTTAACGAGTATAATTTTCAAAAACTCTACAAATGAGGACCACTCCAAATAGCTTCTAGGAGCATCCAATTTACTAACATTAACTGGGGGAGAGGAGGGTAAAAAGACACCCAGAAACTTTTTTGTTACATGCCCCTCCCCCCTCCTATTCGCCTCACACAAATCAAGTTCCACTACTACTGTATAAAGTAACAATGTTATTTGGTTTAAAAGTAAATCTTAGCATCATGTCAAACTTACGATTTTGAACCCCCCCCCCCTCCCTCATCCCCCCAAAATTAAATTCTCTTTATGCTTTTTTGATTGAAACCGATTTAATATACAAATTCGGCTCAGAAAATATAAATAACTAGTGAATATATATATAAACATTAAGCTATGTGGGCTTAAGTCAAAAAAAAACCAAAGTGCTTTTAAAAGTTACCTCCTTTCATTGAATAACAGAATTTATCGTTTTGTCAGCATATTTTTTATTTCAAGATTGATTTTTTTTTCACTAAGTCTTACTACCCATTCGGGCTACACGCTTATGTACTAACTACGCTAATGTGTTAGGGACGAGTTTAAAGTGTAGCCGCATTTGTGAATAGAGTGGAAAACCACCTTCAGTTGCCCAAACCGGGAATCTAACCTCGCTCTCCCACTGATCGGCAGTCCAGTCTATTGTGAGTGTGTCGCTTTCGAACATCCAAGTGCGTTTGGTTTTGTTGATGTATTTTAAGTTGTGTTTGTATTCGGGCAAGCTGGGCCATTTCGGACAAACAAAATGGCCTGTCAAAGACTAGGAGGTGCCGGATTATTGGAATATTCGAATTACTGGATTATATAGGGAAATTCAAGGTAAATAAAATAAAACATTACATATGTAGGTAGTATGTATTTACATACTATATATTTCTTTAAGACAACTATCTTACTTAACTAATTTATCTTAAAATAGTCTTTAATTGATGGTTTTTTTTTTTGCAACTTGTAGTCCTTGTTTAAAAACATTTTCTCGGAGGTTTCGAAGAACTATAACATCCTTAGGCGATACACAGTTTTCTTCAGCCCATGTTAGACAGGTATTGAAACAGTTGAACGCCGTATCTGGTTTTATTTTCAGAGTAGTAGTTGGTGGCTCTAATATTTCTGTAAGGCTTTCCTCTTCTTGCAGTACCTCTTCACATATTTCTTCATCTGTCATCATTTGCTTTCTTTCTTCAGTGTTCCCTTCAAACCAAGAATTTAAGTCTGCCTCGTTTATCTCGTGTCCTCTTTCTGCAAAACTTTTCAACCAATCAGCAATAGGAGATCTTCTTCTGCAGTCCATTCTTCTGTTTCTTGTGAAGTGTTCATCGTAGGCCATAGTTTTTCCCACGATGATTGGATTAAGTTTAGTGAAACAGATTCCCATGAGTGAGCGAGGGAGGATACAACATCCTTCAAGTTCAATTCTTTGAGCAACTGCTTTATGTCACCACCCTGAGAGAGCAACTTATTTTTATACAACGACTTTACCTTGTGGATGATATTTTGGTCCATAGGCTGCAAGAGAGGTGTGCAGTTCGGTGGTAAGAACATGGTTTGGATCTTCCCATCACTTGATCTAAGTTCTTGTTCGTTTGGGTGGCTTGGAGCATTGTCAAGTAAGAGTAAAGCCTTTTCGGGCAATTTGGATCTTTTTATAAACATCTTCACTTCTGAGACAAATTCTTCATGGAACCATTGACTAAACACTTCTCTTGTTTTCCCTTGGTTCTTGTAGCAAACATTCTTGAAAGCTCTGGGATTTGTAGCTTTACCAATCACCAACAAATCGAGTTTGTGCCCTCCGGTAGCATTTGATCATGTCATAAAGGTGATTCTGTCTTTAATCACTTTAAGGCCTGGTGCGCTCGCTTCTTGAGATACAAATGTTTTATTGGGCAACATCCTCCAGAACAAACCGCTCTCGTCTGCATTGTAGACTTGGTCTGGAAGAAGACCCAGTTCCTCTACTTAAAAAAACAACAACCTAGGATAAATGGCTCCACGGCAGATTCGTCGCTTGAGAGTTTTTCACCTGATATGGGTAACAAACGGATACCAAATCTCTTTTTAAATTCATCCAACCACCCAAGGCTGGCAAGAAAATAATATTTTTTGGTAATTTTCTGATAAAGCTCGATTGCCTTCACTTTCAAAATTTCTCCAGAGATAGGAGTGTGTTTAGAACGCTCTTGCATGAGCTACATAAAGAGAGCGTTTTCTATCTTCTGACAGTCACCAACTCGTAATGTTTTACGCTTTCCTGGTCCAGACTCCATCGTCTTCACGTGTTCCACCATCTTCTGTCTGTTTTTCTTAAGATCGTGTACAGTAGCACTCCCAACTCCATACTCTTTCGCCAGTTTGCACATGTTTTCTCCAATATCTATATTCTTTAAAAGTAGTAAAAAAGTAGTTTGGTAAAGGTTGGCAAGTTTAAAAAAAACAACTGCAGAGCTATCTTTATTAAATTGATGCACCCATACCTTTTTTCTACGTCTCTTATTAAAGAGAACGTTCTTCTTTAGCAGAGGCCAACACAAAAAATCATCTTCAGAGTCACTCATGGTACCCCCACAACACAACTGCAACTGCTTCCCGATCGGGTGTAACTGAGGCGGACAACATCGGATCACATAATCGCCCTAAATCGGATCGGGAGAAATACGGATCCAATATAGGTGCAGCCTAAGGGTTCAGCCAGATTGACAAACGTGCGAGCGACTGAGCGGCTAAATTGGCGAACGCGTGATTAGCAGATAGCTCTTGATAGTTGTTGACGAGGAGGCAAAGGTTCGAATCTTGGCTCAGTGAACTGAGGGTGGTTTTTGACAAGTGATTTATTGTTGTGGTTTTCCCATCCTCTATCCGTGCTATGGTGATTCTTATTTGTAAAGGTCTGCTTTAATTACAATATTGAAGTTGATCTTACCAATTAAATTAGGCCGTTAGTAGCAAGTGTGCTAAACCTATCGATATTTACAAAAAAAAGTCAAATATCATGTCAGATTGAGAGTTTTCTTAGCACTCAACGAACCAACATACAATAATATTGCCCAGCGCCTGTAAACTAGACTGTTCCGGCTCGAGTGCGCGCTCCAGTCTGGCAACCTTTCATTACAACTAAAGTGTTTTATTTTATTTTTTAGTCGCACGCTCGCTCGCCCAGTCTTGTCGCACCCTAATATTCGGTAAATCCACTTCCGTATGGATCTTAAAGAGTCACCGGGAATCAAACAAGTGAGCCTTTGATGAATAAAAATACATTCTACCAATATAACAACGGTCCCATTTTCATAAGAACCTCAAGTGACAGCTATAATAGTTACTAGATATAATTAAGTCAGGTCATGTGATCTGCAGCTTTAACAAATAAACTAATGAGATTACATCGTTGCTAACCGCATAACATTATGTTTGTATTTTACTAAAAGTTTTTTCCTCTCAGAATCCTACTTTAGGATGTAATCCAATTTCATGAACATATTAATTTTAAATCAATTTAAAATAGTACACATTTTTAGTATAAAAGATTACAATAAGATAAACAAAAAATTGGCACTCATGTTTGAGAATTTCCTTTCGTACTGATTACTAGTATTTTATTTTTCTATAAATAAAAATAACTATTCACAATACATTTGGTTTTTATTCGTGTTTTATCAGATGGTTATGTAATTGTAATATATAGGATGTTATAATTTAATTAAATGCACCAATATCCGAATGAAGAGTGAAAAAAAGTATTCCTAAAGCAGCCAGCCTGGACCAATCCAGGGCTTTCCAAACTAAGTGTCAGTCATGCTAACCCCTCGCCCACGATAGCAAGGTCGACCTAAATTATGCTAGTTATAGGTTCTCGTGATTTGGATTATTATGCTCGATATTCGTATTGTTTCGAACATAATTTGCTTCTTCAGCAATGCCATATTTTAAATACCTAATTTGTTGTAGAGGTGAGATGGTCAACTCCCCCTTAACGTGTATGGTTGTAAAATTCCGTGGTTTCATAGTTCTTGAGACAAAGCAAAGGTGAGTCAAAGATAGGTGAGATTACGACTCGCAAGGAGTGGATTAGAGCAACCTGATTGCGATTGTATGAGTGTTATCCGTGCATTAATGGGACAGGATGAGGACATTAAAATCTGCATAGTAAACCATTTAGAAGAAAAAAATCTTCAATACACCAGGCCGGGATTTGATCTCGGACCTCCCCTTAAGTGTAAAACCAAGATAACACGAGCCTAACCTTTAGTCCGCGTGTCCACCGGTACGGGTGTGATTAGTGTGTTTTTGTTTAGCATAACACACTTTATGATGCTTTGTGCTAGGTTTAATTTCTTACGTCACTCTAATACTTATTTTTCTTCTCTCTCTTTTTAAGAAGCATTATTAAATGCAGGGCACCAATAAAATAATTTCTTTACATTCGCTTTGTTTGTTTTTAAAGCACATTTTCATGTTTCACTCTAAATATTATACTGAAAGCTGTATTGCTCGTGTTTATAGTTTATCTTTAAAAAAAAACACCCTGGCAAATATATAACTTTTCCAAACCGATGCTTTCGCAGACCCAGTAGCCGTTGGCGACCTCTTAACCTCATGGTAAATACCTAACGCTGTCGCTTGCTCATGCTCACAAGTTTGTCGCAACAATTTGTTAAAATAAAGTCATTCTGGTGCTTTATCTCGAATTATTTGGTTCGATATAGAACTGGAAAAGTGTTGTAAGCTGAGCACCAAATCCGATAAACGAGTCTGAAAAACGACCCCATGCTCCTGGAATTTGTTGTGTGGGTGTTTTCAAAAATATAGTTCTTCTGCTACTCAGAGTAAAGGAATCCAATTAAGATCTTATGAATGGGTGTATTCTGAAAATTGTTGAGTTTTACTATTGTAATGATGTATGATGACGTTTATGGCTGTTCTAGGTAACAAAAGCCCGCCCGCACACCTTTATTTGGGAAAAGGTCACGAAACATTTGAAAGTGTTGAAGAGTGAGAAAGATGCGAAAAAATAACACAAGTTTAATTATTATTCCCGAAAGAATGAGTCATGCCCATTTTTCCAGACACTTTAAAGCAACTATGGGCAAATTTTCTGTCCATCAAGTATATGCGGTTTTATGCGGCCCCTATTATATATATATATATATATATATATATATATATATATATATATATATATATATATATCATGCAAAGTGTATATATATATATCATGCAAAGTGTATATATATCATGCAAAGTGTATATATATATCATGCAAAGTTTATATATATAAACTTTGCTAAAAAATACCAGGATTAAAAAAAAAGTTATTCTTATTTAAGTACACTATGTATAATTTCTATTCAACACACAGGTTTAAATCTTTAAGTCGTTTTAATAATCGTAATCATTAAATTTACATCTGGCAAAGGCCATTAAAGAAACGATGAAAGATTTGAAAAAAGTGCATTCATCTCAAAGTTTTATTTTAATAGTAAATTTTTTTTTAATGGCCTCCTTTATTATATTGTCTATATTATTTTCTTATATATATATATATATATATATGTATATATATATATATATATATATATATATATATACATACATACATACACACACACACACACACACACTCTAACACATACACTCTCACATATAGGAGTACAAAGTGATAGATAACCAAGTGGCCGACACGACTAAACCAACGGGTAGACAAAGATGGACCTAGTTAATAGTTGCTCAAGTTACAAAGAAGTTAATGCAATATTAACAAAGTGATCAACATGGACTTAAAATAATGCGAGCTGAATTGTATCAATTTTGAATGGTATCCATTCTCATCATATCCACAAATTCCTTAATTGTATCCATTCTGAGTGGTCTCTATTTAGACATTTTCTTAAACAAGCACCACAAATAAAAAGTCTAATTTGTATCCACTAGAAATAATTGCATTACATCCACAAAATCCTGAATTGTATCCATTTAATTGCGGTGCCACTTGCCTGATAAATGGCAGCAGCAGAGATTCTCCTTAACTCATTTTGTGTTTACTAGAGAGCAGCACTATCACTATGTAAATATATATAAAAAAAAGATAAATACTTATTCGTGTTTCTTTTACAAGAGTAATAAAAGAGTACTTTACAAATGCTTGATTTTTAAAAATAATTATGATCTAGTTTAAAATTGGTACATGGGGAAGCATTTCCTAAAATAAATTAATATTTTAAATAATTTGAAAAATGTAATATTTCAGGATCCCGAAATTTCATGAAAAATGTGTTGACGCCTGAAAGGTTAAGTTTTGTTCGGGTGGTTTCGTTTATAATATTAGAATTATAACTATTGCCTATTAAATACTTTGGTGCCATGTTGTGACATTCTTTGAATATTCATGTTATGAATAGTAACGTTCATCTGTGATTGATGAGAGTTTTGTTGATTTGTTAAGATTATATATAATTTATTTTACAATATTAATTTGGTTATCATTGAAAATTTGTTTTGCCTCTGTGTGTAGAGATGGCAAAAAATATAAAACCTGTAATTTATGATGACAAAGAAAAACAAGGAAGTCCGCTCTCTTTGTATACCTACTATTATAGAAATAAACACAAGTCCATAACTTATAGGTTTACTGGTATATAATCACTTTTAACCATAGTCTCAAGAATTACCTTCAAATCACAAGATTAATTTTATTATTTAACAGTTAAAAACAAATAATTTTATTTTTAAACACTGACCTCCCTCTAGTTTCACTTCAGATGGATAAATGGTCAGGCATTTCTACTCATAGTAGGCCTAATGGGAATAAATTCACATTGTCTGGACATATAGCTGTTGCGGAGAGTGGTAAATATAAACACTTTCTGGAGGGTTTTCAATCAAACTTAACAAAACTAGCACATAAAATGTAGGCCTGTGTTCAAGTTGAGTATGATAGCCTATAAATAAGATTTCTTAATCCAACTTCAACCCAGGTAGCCCTACATTAAAGAGTGATGAAATTATATATAGATAATAGGATATGACACTTAAACACAAATCTATGCAGATTAAAAGCATACAATTACAAAAACATTGTTTCTTTGTTGCCATGTCCTGTGTGAGATATAACTTACTTTAATCTTTGCTTAGAGTGGGTGATAGTTTTGCGTGCGCAAAAAATTGATAAAATGGCATTGTTAAAGTAGCTAATGCTGTCAATTTGTCATAATATAGTATTTAAATACAGGATCGCCAACAGGATGATACTAGGATTATTTATATGTAAATATATATAAAAAATATCTTTGTCTATAAAACATGCATATAACCCGAACGGGTAGTAAGACGCGGTGCTAATAATAATAATAATAATAATAATAATAATAATAATAATAATAATAATAATAATAATAATAATAATAATCTATAAAACAAGCA
This sequence comes from Timema podura, assembly GCA_033556935.1. Lineage (NCBI taxonomy): Eukaryota > Metazoa > Arthropoda > Insecta > Phasmatodea > Timematidae > Timema > Timema podura. The sequence continues at coordinate 52,492,007 of JAVRXN010000007.1, read as the reverse complement.
CCTTACACACAGGTATATTAAGTAATGTTTATAGAAAATAAGTATATTAATTTTAAATCCATGTTTAGATTAATATTTTAATATAAATCAGAAAAAATCAGAATACAAAAGTGTTTTGCCAAATTTAAGTTCTGAAGACATTATTTTGAAATTTTAAAACAAAACAGTTAATAATAATAATAGTAATTATAGTAATAATAATAGTAATAATGATACTAATTATAGTAATAATAATAATTATTATTATTATCACCACGTCTTACTACCCATTCAGGTTATACGCACTTACGCTGATGTGTAATGGTAGGGTGATTATGAGATGAAATGGAGGACCTACAGTTTAACGTGAGATCCGAACCACGGTGGAGGCCTGGCATTCCACACATTCATAAGTTGTGATTAATACAGGTCTTGCTAGAGGTGAATAAATGGTTTGGCAATTAGATAAATCTGTGCCGGGACCGAGGATTGAGCCCCGGACTCCCAGCACAGAAATCTGACACCTTACCCCTAGACCGCCAGGTCACCAAAAACAAACAGTTGAATTATTGAAACATAAAACACGTTGTTATCAAAATTATTACTCTACTCACATCAATGGTTTTAGTTAAAAATAAAGGTTGCATATGATTTTTACTCAAATCGCTTAGCGTGCCAATGAAAATTGTTCCGCGTGCCGTAGGTTGCCGACCCCTGATCTAAAACATCATTTACTATCGTCAACATTAATAGAATAAAGCTTGTGTGTTGTTATTCTATGTGCAAAAAGTGACAACATCAGACCATGATACGGCGTTGCTCTAACTTTTATGAATGTCAGCTGCCTGCCATCGTTATATCCCTGGGAATCTATCTGTAAGCAGCTACGGGTCCCTTGTACCTTGTTCCACCAGCTTTAGAAACCACCTGACTCCAACATTCTCGATCTCATCTCAAACCTCTGTACAAAATGATCAGTGTCAGTATCGAAAGTGGATATCTCCCTATTAGACTCCGTCCCCGTGAAGATGTGAATCCATCAGACCGTGGAAACAAGGTCCCCGACTATCGACACATGTGGAAGAAAGAAAGTGCTGACCACACACGCGTGAGCTAGTTCCAGTGAAGGGGAACATGTGATAGCCCACATTAATTCACTTCTACACTGGGAGTTGACAGCTTGGGAGGAAATAAAGTGGGTGTGGATCCAGTTGGGATTTAAACTACGACCATCCTTATCAACGTAAACAAGAGCAACGCGACTCTTACGGCTTAGAACGCTCAATCGTCGATGATGGTCCAGATTAACAGCTCATCAGGACGAACACAGCAAACAGAACCCAGATTCTGAATTTATCAATTTACGAAAAAAAGTAACAACCCCAATTTTATAAAGATATAATATTCGGACCTTGGCGGGAATCACACCCGTGGAGCACAAAGTAGTCAGGTGGGGTGTACGACACCCTTTCAATCCTAGGTCCCGGCACAGATTTATCTGATTGCCAAATCCTTCCTTCATCTCTGACAAGACGTGTATTAATCACAACTTGTGAATGTGTGGAATGCCAGGCCTCCACCATGGTTCGGATTCCACGTTAAACTGTAGGTCCTCTGTTTATCTCACAATCACCCTACAATTACACATTAGTGTAAGTGCGTATAACCCGAACGGGTAGTAAGACGCGGTGTTAATAATAATAATAATAATGTATAACACCCTGGCTAATAGCGCAGGCTCGTGTTTTAACGGCCTCAGTTCAATTCCCGGCATGGCTGTTTATGGAGAAATGTCATAACTGACACTGAGAGACCGAAGGTCATGCCTCTTCTAAAATAATAATATTTATTATTATTATCACGGCGTTTTAGTACCTGTTCAGGTTATACGCATGTATGGTAATTACTCTACCGGGGTAGGAAGCATTTTTAAAAGTATTCTACCCACATTAGCGTGGGAAATGAGCGGAAAACCATTTAGGAGGGGGAAAAAACCAGTAGACCCGACCGGGATACGAGCGCCGATCTCCCCGTCATCAGCAGGCCAGTCTAACACGAGAGTGACGCCTTAGACCATTCGGCCACCGAAGCTGGCTAGAATTAATTTAATTTAAAAGTCGTATGGATATAATCAGCTGGCTCAGAAAGTGCAAAGTCAAACACACTTGGGTTCAGTGAGCTACAAAAATCTAGTGGGCATTATTTCCTCTCTCCCCCCCCCCTCCCCCTACCTCCCCTGAAGCTGATAAAGCAGTTCCCGTTAAGTTGATCATATATTAAACCGTCGATCACATGGTTTGTCGGACGCTTATGGTGGGTATTTACCAAAAGAGCGTGCAATAGCAAACAAGCGCTAGTATTCTCACTCAAAAATTGTCAGGTGTGTACCGGTTGGCGAAAACACACACACACATAAAGGAAGAGTTGGGAGGAACAAAAGAACAAAGTATTTTTTTTAGAAACATCGTCGATGATTATTCCAAGGGTAGTTGCATGTTAATGTAGGCTTGAGCTGTTTCTAGGGCAGCCGACGAATGGCGTCTCTTCGTCTCCCAACTAGTACCCCCATCAGCCAATCCATGCACACGCTTGAAAATATTAAAGTACCTTGGTGTTTTGTAACTTCCTAACTTCTTACCGCACCACAATAGATTAGTATTTTATTCAGCCAATGTTTGGAAAGAATATAGCTGAGGGGAGAGAGAGCATGGAAAACCTCCCCTGAATACCAATTTGTGACAACAAGAAATATGTAGCTTGGAAAAAAATATAAACAACCAATCCCCGATGAAAACAACAATATCCGCTGCTAAACGTGGTGTGGTAGGCGGCAGGCAGCGTTGCGGTTCATCTCCAGTGTTTGGAGTAGCCACGGCACGTCCGAGTCGTTTGTGAATGACGAGGAACGACGCTCACACTAGTAAAAATGACCTCAACACCGGACTTAGAGCGTTCTCCTAACACTCCAGTGGTGGGAGTGGAAATAGGGCAGAAGTACGCATCAAAAGTTTAGTCGACACTCAAAAGTAACCATAATAGGGAAATACTTGCCTGTCTTGACCGCTACTAGCAGTTTCCAACATATTGTCCTCCTTTTTTGACCTAATTATAAACAATGTACAGTAAAAAATATAGAAAAAAAGTACTATAAGATGAATTATGTACAATTTAAATGGTAGCTACCTTCTCCGGCAACAATCAGGGATTTTATAATGGCTGTATTCAAAAATGGTTACTTTGTTCTTTGGTCTAAGGGCCACATTGAAATCTAAAATAATGAGAGGCTACCACATTAAAAATCTATACTGTCATTATTTTTAGTAAAAAGAGTTTCAACTTACGTTTCATGATTACGAAAAACCCAGAGTCGACTCCGTATATAAAAGAGTAATTTGACTAACCCTACAAATTTAACAAAAAATTAAAAAAACACTTTTATTTGCAACATTGGGATTAGTAATGGATCCGTGTCGAAGAAAGAGTACACAACACATGCCAAATCCCAATTACCACATTCCAAAATTTAGTATTTCCTTAAAGTTTATAAAGTATTATTATTATTATGTGTTATTTCTTAAGACAAGTCTTATTTCTTTTTTTCAGTTAACTTTGACCACAACGCGCCCTGTCCTCTGCTTCCACCTTCAGCTCCAAGAATATTCGTCTTACCTTAAAGTCATCCAATATTTAAATCCTCCTCCTTCCTAAGCTCTTCTTTTCCCTCACCTTTGTTTCTATGACGTCATGTAGAAGAGAGTTCTTCTTAAGGATGTGTCCAATCCAGTTTGCTTTGTATAGAAGAATCCTCTTCTCACCCACTCTTCTTTGGACTTCATTTGTCCCCCTGATCTTCTCAAGTCTACCCAGCACCACATTTCAAAGCTCTCCAACTATTGCTTTCTTTATGAAGACATTAAATGTTGGTTCATCATGAGGTCCGCGGCTGTGACATGCCTGGTCTGTATTTTCCCTCCTTGTGTTAGTACATGAGGTCATCTAGCTTGACGCGAGTCCTCAGCCCATGGGACCGACCCAGCACCACACTGTGACATGCCTGGTCTGTATTTTCCCTCCTTGTGTTAGTACATGAGGTCATCTAGCTTGACGCGAGTCCTCAGCCCATGGGACCGACCCAGCACCACACTGTGACATGCCTGGTCTGTATTTTCCCTCCTTGTGTTAGTACATGAGGTCATCTAGCTTGGCGCGAGTCCTCAGCCCATGGGACCGACCCAGCACCACGAGCGAGACTCGAGAATGAATGACAAACGTGTTTAGTCTCGCCGTCCTGTGAAAACTAACTATTGCTTCGCTTTGTTTTTTCTATCTCAAGAGTAAATAGGAGCGCTCTAGTTTCTTATCGACGACGCTAATTCTCAAGCTTGATGCAAACAATGGAGAATACAAGTCCATCCTTTCTAAGTTGAGAGCGGTTGCGAACCAGCTATAAGCTTGCATCCGTAGCTTAGCTATTAGGGAGTTTGACTGGATGTCTGCGGAAAGTAGGTTCAATTTCAGGTAGCATTCATTTGTAATTAGTTTTCTCACCGCATCTGACTACCCGTTCAGGTTACACGCATGTTTAACAATCACGATAGTAGCATAAGGATGAGAAATATGTAATTTAGATCAAATGTAACCGCATTTGCATGTAGGAAGAGTAGCAGACAATTTAGGAAAAACCACCCTCAGTACACCCGAACGGGATTCAAACCCAGATCTCCACATCATTAGCAGTTCAGACTACTACAGGTTTTTAAAAAACCTATTTACGATTACAGAGCCTGGAATGTATTGACCAATATGTCCCAGAATCCCCGTCGCCAGACAGTTGAAATCATCATAATCATCACCAGTTTTATTAGGTACCAGCAATACCGTGGTTTTACTTCACATGTGAATAGCTGGGAATAGAACAGCTGAAAGAAACACACATATTCATTTAAAACAAAACGTCAATCACAAATACACAAGCTAGCTAAAACTAGGGAGAGCGTTTCTGTTCGGAGATCAAGTCCCATACCCCCCTTATGTGGTTCCCGGAGCCCCTAGTAGTATGGATACCCGCAGTTAATAACCCCTGCCTTAGGACATGCAACCACCGAGCCGGGTAGCATTAAAATAAGTTAAGTTGGTTCATGGGTAGAGGAGAAGTTTCGGTAAATTTTGAAATAGGAGAATTTTCTGGTTAAAATTTAGATCACAAGGGAAGGGGGATGTATTCGTAAATCCTTTGATTATAATATCTCATATACAGCACACACGACGTTAGTGACACATTCAACCACCAAGCGCTGTAGTCAATAAAGAGAGTGAGAAAAGGATTGAAGTCACTGTTAGGTTTCTGGTGGGTCTCATTTCTCAACAAAATTATACACTTTCGGATTTTATTATTATATTGTTCAAAATTGTTTTCTGAATAGAATGACATATCACATGTCAAGATTTTCCATTTATTACAGCCAGAAATAATTTATAAACTTGAGTTTGACGCAATTATTTTGGGAAATAGTTATAGATTTTTTTTTTCCTGTAGCCATAGCAACGCAAACATTCCATTGGGATTTTTTTATTCAAAGAATAAAACTTTTTTTATTCGGATAATATTTTTGTCTGCAGAAACAAAGTTTTGTTTATATTATTTATATAAAAGAGAGGGAAAGTGAAAAACCGGTATTTGTTGTTTTGAGGCTGATTTTAATCATATATTTAATATTAAATATTTATAAAATGGGTAGAATAAAGATGTTTGGTCGTAGAAGAAGTTTTGGTGAGAATCAATTTACAAAGATTATATTCAAATCTACTTCATCTAATGATAATACTGTTCATTTGCCTCTTACAATTCAGATTTAGATGGCAATTTTAATAGGCCTAGTCCTGCATCTGGTAGAAAATTGCGCTATTTGGAAATGTGTGTTGAGAAAAAGGTTTATATTGGTGAAAAACTGAAGGAAGGAAATATTATTTCTGATCTTTCAATTTTGAATGAAAAACTTTTTCAAAGTGTGAAATCCAAGAACTTTGTCTTAGAAAACTCGTGAATTCTGCGAGGTTACTGACAAACGAAATGGTCTAGCGTGATTGTTTGTAAATATTGTAACTATCCATGTGAACTTTATACTTCTAAGAAAACAAACACACAACACTTTGATGTAAATGTGGGGTTACTGTATGGTCTCAGAAGTGTAAGTAAAGGCAGGACTGCAGGTGAAACTTTGTGTGCTAAAATGAATTTACCTCAACCTCCTGGACATTTTTTTCAAGTACAATAAAATCAGCAAACTTTAACTTCAATTTCCCAGTAATGTGTTTTTTTTTCAAATTGAGGTACACTTATTTTTAAAAGGGTGCTAATTATTTGAATTAATTTTTTAGGAGTTGATTATGAATAGGTTCCAAATACAGTGAACCTATTTTTTTTATTTGAAGTTAACAAAATAAATTTTAAAAATATTATTAAAATTATTTTGTTGAAATAAAATAACTAAAAAAAATCACATCACTCAATCGTAAAACATGCAAGTTAAGTGTTAGGTTCACTTTGATAACAAGGAATTCAAACGTTACCATTACAAATTTGGTTATAATATATTGGTTGGTTCTGGAGATAATGATACCTGAATATTGGCAATTTAACATAGTGGGGATAGGAAGGGACTGGTCCCCTTAGCCACAGTACACACGACCAAGATTTGAACTTCGATCCCCCCCATCAAAGGCAGTCGAGTCTATTGAAACCATCGAAGCGGGTCAGTTTCAAATATGGTTTGATTAACGAATGCCAGGCATGGCCTCGGCGACCGCTGACCTTCATAGTCTGCTCGCTTTGGCAAGAACATCAAAATAACCAATATCGACAAAATATTCCTCTATCTAAACGGATGTCGACAATGAGGCCCTCCCCATGTATGGTGCGGACTAAGGCAGTAGCCTCCTCTGGGAGGTCAGGGTTCGAATCTCGTCCAGGTGTAGTGAGGATGCTCTTTCCTCTAAAGTTTTAAACACTCCCTCTCCACAAATGCTGGTACATTCCTCTAGATTCTATCTTCATCATCCTTATTCCATTGGTGTTGATATACGAAGAGATCGGACATTTAATGTCACGAGATGTCATCTGTATAACACATGATTTGGCGTTTGAATACAAGAAATGGCGATCCGACTGAATGGTAGTAGAAAGGCCTTCAAGACGTCCTTCCCGCCATGAAACGACTCCAGCTGTACGTGTTTAAGTGCCGAGAGGCCCCGAGGCTCCTCCCATGAGGCTGCAAAACTGGAATACTCAAGCGTGGAATGAATTACTGGAAAGAGGGGCCGGCGTGAGTCACGGGTACATGCCTCATTACCTCTTCTAGGTAACACTATTCCTCCTAGAACAGCGATAGTTGGTCGTCTCATCATGAACAAGTTAACAAGAGGACCTTCAAGAAGTGACCGGCCAGGGACTTGCCCCTTGTTGAGAAACTATTTCATTTTTCAAGTCTCGAATTCCAGTAACTGAGAACTAAGTAGTATTTACCATACATTTTGACTGCAATTGTCAAAATGGACGTGAACTAGCGCATAAGTACATGGGAATTTTTAACTTTATCTCACCCGCATCTGTAGCCGCGTGGTCTAACGCGCTACTCTCCCCACTCTCCCTTCAGGCAAATGTGGGTACACTTCCTCTAAATATAACCTTTCTAGGCCCTAAAACAATTAGTGCAATTAGTACATAAGCGTATAATCCGAATAGGTAGTATGACGAGGTGCTAAAAATACTATCTAAAACTCTAGTATAATCACGCTCACTAGGAAAAAAGATAATTAAAAAATAAAACCGAGTTTTCAGTCTCGCTCTCTCTTTGAGTCTGTATTTTTTATAACTGGAACCGCACCATATTAAAAAAAATCCCCAGGCGTTTAACATGAGTGGACCATTAGTGCATGGTATTGCACTCAGAATTACTAGAACCCCCACGTGATATCACCTCACGTGAAGACGCCACGAACCCGCGTGGTATAAACCAGCGTCACGCTCGAAATAGACAAGACTGCCTCGACGGTGGTATTGGGGTTCAGGTCAGGTGTATTGAAGGTGTTTTATCCTAAAACTACTTTCTCACTCTCTCACTCCACGCAAATGCGGGCACACCTCTTAATTCAACCTTCATTATCCCTAGCACATTAGCGTAATTAGTCCATATGCGTATAGCCCGAACGGGCAGTAAGACACACAACCAGGTCGATCCTGACCAAGGGTAAGGCCTAGCTGATGGAGCACAAAAGTTTTTATAAATCAAGATTCCTCAGCGAAGCCCCTCGTGCTTCTTGCGCACGGGCAGAGGAAGTCAGTCACACGTTTGTAAGAAGAGAGCGGTGAGTCAACACGTAGTCACGTCTGTCAATCAGAGCACCCCATTATCCACCGGACGCGCGTGAGTAACGGCTGGAGGGATCTCCCATCCTCACCACCCCAGGACTGGAGACTTGAGCGCGCGACTCAACGACGAACCTCACTACAACATGACGTAGCGTTCCCTCTCGACTCAAGTTTCAAGCCTTTCCGTTTAATCTCTCATCAGAGTTTTACAAACGAGAATTTTGCTGACCAAACTAACTTCGGAATTTTGCATCTGTAGATGTAACCTCAAATTACATGTACCAGGGAAAATCTTATCTAGAATATGTGTCTTATACTTGTAATTAATGGTGGGATTGGTTCACTCTTTTAGAAAAGCGTTATATTAAATTACTGAAATTAACACGATTTTTATTATTCTCCTCTTAATATATATATATATATATATATATATATAATTAGGTAAAGAGGCCTAATTTCTGTCCTCCAGCCGTTTTCAGCCTGTATTATTGCTGTTGAAAGCAATGCATGCGCATGGAGCATGCGCAGTTGCGTTCTTTTACTGTTCCATGAAAGTTTGTTGGGTGCAGCAACGTTATTTAGGGCACAGGTTACTTAGTATTTTCTTATGAACGTAGAGGTTATGTTTCATCATTGATATGGTTTAAAGATGCAACATTTTAATAATCTATTTCTTCAATACTGAAGCATTGTATTGATACATTCCCTTTTAAAAGTGTAACTAATTAAATTTTCAAAATAAATCAAATACACTGAGCCAACATAGATCCTTCTAATAGCCATCCGATGAATTAAATATTATTCTTTCCTTAGACCTAGCTAGTAGGTTTCATACGGTGGTGATTTTTCAAATCTTTCAAATTTAAAATAATCACTCAAGAAACTGTTTGAAGGGCAGATCCAACTTATGTGTGTTACTCTATTAATGCAGGTTATTGTTATGTATGTAAACAAATATCACGTGTTGATGGATGGTCAAGCTGGCGTTAGAAGGGCGGATCTCTTCTATGACAGCTGTCCTGGGCAGAATAATTACAAACCAACGTCATCTTGTATTCGTGGGCGCCCATATATGGGTAATAAGGGTGACTTCAGCCACCATGAGTTAACAAAGATAAAAATTATAAAATGTAGATTTCCTCCCATTCCCTCCTCAACAGCTTTCTTTTTACTAAGTTATGTTAAGTAAACTTGCGAAAAAAATAAGTTTCTTTTCAATGAGTTCAGTCACAACTAAGTTGGTTTGTTTTCAGAAACTTTTTTGTGGTAAAACTGGCTCTTGAAACTCATATTTAGCTTAGAACTATGTTAAGATACTCAAATTCCCTCCCAAAAGGTAAATTCCTGAAATGTTCTCTCGAGGAAGAGAGGTGTGTGGGTGTTGTGCCACACCTTCGGCAGATGGGACTCCACACCGACCCCCTTCCCCCTCATATAGAGAACCCAAATGGGCACCCTTGCTCCTATCAAGTCAAGCTGTAATCCAACATCTATTAAAACTAGCCAGTACTTGCTTCCAGGCCACACATGCATGTAGGTAGAATCCGTTCAAACTACAACTGAGAAATTCACCAAGAGACATATCTTGGCACCAAGCGAACGACCAATACCCATGTCAAGTTCAAGGGTAAACTCAAAACCATACAATACAATAGTAATGAACCACGGTGATTTTAACGATTGGAAATTAATTTCAAATCAATTCTACTCGAACAAGAGAATACACCATAACAATGGTCCAAAAATAAAATTGTATAGTATTAAAAGCTGCCAGTTTTATAAAGAACCAATAATAATTCTGGAGTACAGTTATGAACCAATGCATAAATAAAATGTATTATCACTTGCAAGTGGAAGAGCCCGTTCAGTGCCAGATGAAGAGCAGCTGCAGATGCAAACATTGTACAAATAAAATGGCTATACCATCAGCGTAGTATTATGGACTATGTGACATGGTGGTCTAGGGGTAAGGTATCGGACTTCAGTGCTGAGGGTCCGGGGTTCAATCCTCGGTCCCGGCACAGATTTATCTGATTGCCAAACCCTTCCTTCACCTCTGACAAGACGTGTATTAATCACAACTTGCGAATGTGAGGAATGCCAGGCCACTACTGTGGTTCGGATTCCACATTAAACTGTAGGTCCTCCATTTCATCTCACAATCACCCTACCATTACACATTAGCGTAAGTGCGTATAACCCGAACGGGTAGTAATACGCGGTGCTAATAATAATAATAATAATAATATAATCTAACAAATTTGTACAAGAAGGAAGTAATTCATGAGAAGCTTTCCCGGGAAATACCGAAACATTCCAGAAAGTGTAAAAGCTAAAGATAACCTTCCAGAAACTGATGATTAAGACTACATACAAGATGTAAAACAAGGCTTTACACATCTTTCTTCCTTGTCATTGAAATTTAAAATGTTGATTCATTATTGTTTTACAATCAAATTCTGCTACTATAATTCAGTGGATTGATATTTTTTCCTGTTAGTTAAATTCCTAATAATAAAGTAACCGTAGAAACAGTGATGGCAAAGATAAGTAATAATTAATTATGCTAGCTGTTCAAGCTAATTTTCTCTTCTTGAAGGATATTATTTATTTCGAATAGTTAGAACTATGTTTATTATTTGACAGCAAAATTAAAGCTACTGATAGTTAATTAACATTTTTAATTTCAATATAATGTTTGTATAATCCCACTTGAAAAGAAAATTTGTTAACCAAAATGTAGTAAACACCACTAAATTAGTAGCATTAGATTTGGTTCAGCAAAAATGATGTAAGAACCACATTCTGACAAGTAATAAGCAAAATGTTGTAAAAGCCAAAACTTGATTTGATATTAAATTTTTATTTATTTTTATTAAATGTTGAGATTCTAGATGATAAATATAATTTGTATTTAAAAATTCAACTTTTTTAATATTAATACAACTTTGAAAGCAGTTTTTCCTTCATACTGAAAATTCTTATTTTGTAACATTTGGCTTTATTTCACTTTTTTTTTCTATGAAAAGTGACAGTACATGATTTTACTTACATGTTAAAGAAAGTAAAACTTAAATAACTTTCAAACATATCGAAGTTTCTTCCTATCTAAATCAGGCTGTAGAATGTCGTGATAAAGAGGTTGATTCAAGACAAGAGCCATCCGCACCGCTGACCACGCTGATTAAATGTCAGATTCACCCGGTATGGTTTGCCGGTGACGGGAGTTGGGGTTCGATTCCAGGCTGGGTGTGTTGAGGGGGATTTTTCTTCATATTTCACCACTCTTCACTCAAACACGGGTACATTTTTCTCAAAATGCTACCTTCCTCATCATTACTCCATCATTACTAAACTACGTGGAAAGCCAGGGCGGGTAGTAAGCCACAATACGCACATACATACACACACACACACACACACACAAGAGCATCCTCTAGCATAGACCTATTCGGCGTAGCGGCCCATGATCTCTGTGGGCGAGTCTGGTCGGGAATACTCAGCCGTTACCTCATCTTCATGTCTAGTTGAAAGAGTGTCAACCTCTCCGCACAGTGGCATAATCCCCGGTTTCACCAAGGCCGCGTGGGGGTATGAGCAGAGATGTGACCGATTAAACAGTCGCGAGACAACGTCGGTAGAATTGCAAAACGGACGTAAGCCAATGGAGGCGCTTGTAATCAAGCTCATGTAGCAGAGTAATGTAAACCATCAGCGACCTTAAGCTGTCTAAACTTAAGTTGTATAAACAAGTGGGTGAGGTTTTAAAGCCTCGTTTATATTGTAACACATGTTGGCCAACACGATCCCAACAAGTTGTGTTACAATATAAACGCATTCCCAACTTGTTGGGGATGTTGGCCAACATGTTGATGTTGGGAGAGCCGGTCCGAGCCAACAAGTTGAGTTGAATTGCGTTGGATCATTTGTTGGAGATAATAAACGACCAACCCAACGTGATGGCTGATTTGGCAGGTTCTGCGCATGCGCTAGAGAGTCGAGTCAGTCTCTAGCCGTGGCAACGCACATGTTTTATGGCTATACATAAGGCTCCCGCCCATAAAGCGCAGAGTTGTAGCAAATTTTTCTCCCGGAGTCACAACAATTTTCCTTTCCATTTTAACACGTAAATGAGGATACAGAAGTGTAACTAAGCATTCAAAGTCCACATATGACACGCGCACAAAGTTATCAAATCCACTTTGTAAATGTAGGTAATTCATTATTCCCATGTACGCACCTTCAATTGGACGTTTAGCCAACAAACTTCAAAAACCCCACCGTTTCTTACGTTTTGGTTTTTTTCTGCAAAAGTGCAATTCCTGTCAACACAATAAATAAAGAACGGCAAGTAATACGATGTTATCCATGGCTAGAAATGTGTAGACTGATTAAAATCTAGCGGAGGACCCAGGGTGTTGGTGCAACAAATTGGCGACAGTAAACGCAGCTAACTTTTCCTCGTGTGTTGTCTCCCAACATGTTGGGTCCAACCTGTTACATAATAAACAATGCTTAAGAAACACGCCATCATTCTCCTGGAGAGAGAGTGAGAAACCAGCCTCCCATTTCAGGCCCGTCACAATGAGTTGGTGAATCACTTCAACAAGGAGGGCTTGTGCTCGTGATGACTCCTATCGACAAAACTACTCAAACTAAAAGAACAGGATTAGATCATCTTTCACCAGGTAGGGGCATAGAACCCCGTGTAAAGTAACTAATCATCGGTGTAGCCAGTCAAGTTCGTGTCCTTGCAGGCCGCGTCACTAAGGCCTAACAGCTGCGGGCGGGGTTTAGGGTGGGAGTGTGAGGGCGCGAAAAAAGGGAAGTGTTTTGGTAGTTTTCATTGCAAAACCTTTTTTTGACTAAAATAAATAAAATATTGGTCCAGTAGAAACATATAGTTTAGTTTTCTTCACATGGTGATATCAACAGTTCTTTAATATCCGTCAAGGGTGTCGTGGAATTTAATAACAACTTTCTCTCCTGATTTAAAAAGTTTGTCATATAATGCCGCTATGCTCATGACAAGATATTCAACAATTGTTGATATCACCACGGGAATAAAATTAAACTGTTTCTATTGGAGCAGAAATGATTTATTTTGGCCAACAAAAAAAGTTTTGCTATAAACATTACAAAAACACTGGCCTTTTATCGCCCCCCCCCAAACATTCCCACCTTAAAGGGCTCCATACACCAACGCTGTGGCGGACGGGGGGAGAAGCGATCAGTTAGCAGATCATAGCCTTTAAATACATCACGTCCTTTGATAAAAATGCATCGAAATTTAACTAAACTAGAAGAGGAAGCACTAATTGACGAAGATCAGCAAGTCAGATGATTTGGGATCGTTAAAAAACTAAGATAGCGAGAAAAAAGATATTTATTCCTCTTTTTATAGGGATGAAACTAAAGAAAATGTGGATTCACGCAAATGACGTGGTTCTCCTAGCGATCTGCCTTTTAACCCCCCAGATTTGATCTTGATTTCTTATATTTTTGTAGTCTAGGTGAGAAAAATCAAATATAACACTATGTAGCTTCATTATGTTAATAATATTTTCAGTTACAACTACTCATTGTAGATTCTAAAAAGTGGAGACCGCCGCCAACTCTTCTGTTCTGACTGAAGGATCTCTCACCCGGCATGTAATGAGCGTGGGAATGTGATCCACAGGGACCTTTGCTCGGGCAAGGTCGGTCTCTAGAGACCAAGGTGACTGTTTCAGAGGGCCATGGGTCGTTCAGTCTCTCGTACAAGTACAAAAGGATCTGTCACGGGGGATAAATTCTGATGATCCACTCGCTAACCACAACAAAAACAAAAAAAATCATACTTCCGGGACATAAGTAGTTGGTTCTAAGGGCAATTGATGTGCTGATTCCAAAAATGATAGTAGTTTTTGTATGTTACGTCTAAAACAGGAGATATACTCAAATCTATTTTTAAAAGCGAATTACAACTTTTAGTTCCATACAATTAAACATATAATTTGCATCATATTAAAATACAACAACGTTAATGTATGTATCATACAAGCTAATGTTTACATTATATATGGCTGCCAAGGATCTTTTTTATGGTCGGTTTTGCATTCCCGCTTGAGAACCCAACAATAATCTTCCATCATGGAGGCATCCCAGAGATTGATGACTATTTTTCATCGTGGATATGTCCTCATGAAAGCGTTCATTTTACTCATCCCTCACAGCTCCCAAATAATCAGAGAAAAACCTCAAATGTGAAAGTAGAAAATGAATTTTAAAAGACATTCAGCATCCCATATCCTTTACAACATGGTAGTAAAGCTTACGCCAGAGGTTTCATCTTCTTTCCTGTTTACAATAAATCCACGCACAACTACGAAAGTTACAGTATCCTGTAGCTTTGTCTCAAATACATCATCTTTCAGAAGTTTCCTTATTTAAGGCCCAGTGGGAATTCTTTCTTTCCTGCACTCAAACAAGAATTGTCAGGGTGATTGAGACACTTTCTTTGCTTCGACATTATAATAGTACAATGGTAGGCAAATGACAATAAATAAAAACTCTCCAAATAAACAGAGACCAACCGCGCAAGCTATAATCTGTAATCGAAAGAGCTATTGCGTGAGCAAATAGGCAGTACAATAGTCTCAGATGCACTACTGCCATCCGAGAACGGAGGTGACAAATATTTGGTTATTTATATGATCAGCGTCATGTTTTATTATAAGTTAGCTACTTAATATTATGTGTGCATACAGCAACTATACTGCAATATGGCAGATTAGGGCCACATTCCTTTCACTAAATTGTAGTCAAATACACGTATTGCGCGTGGACATTAAAACAACCTATTAAGTTATACAAAATTTGTCACGTGATGTGAAATTGTTTTGTCATTTCCTAGATCTATACTCAAAAATATACTAAAAACACTCAAATTATTGCTGGAGGTAAACATCCTGTTGACTAGTGTGACCAAACACGGCTCTTTAGTCTTTAATGCCCCTCACACAGGACATTGTGTTCACACTTATTAAGTAGCGATACATCTGTACTGAAATAATGATGGCAGCTATCACAAAATATTCAGGGAATTAATTACTAAGAAATATACCATTCGAATCCATACGGCCATTTTTTCATCCTTGTCATGGCTTTATGCTTACAATATAATCCAATTCTTATCAGTAAATAGTTTGTGTAAGCTAACTTAATTTTTATAATATATTTTGAAATAGTTCGGCATATTATACGAGCTATAAATAAATATATCAAAGCTTGGTTAAAATCACTTCCTAAAAATAAAAATTCAAATCAAATATAATCATTTTGCATTGCTTTTGTTTGAAAGATAAGGAGAATAATAATGGTTTCGTGTGCTAATGTATGAATACGTGTATCTTTACTGAGTACGCTTCTATACTTAAACATCGCTGAAAACTACGATGTGCGCTAGTAACAAGAGTTGGTCTTTAGCACGGTGATCGTTGACTTACTGAGTTCTGTAGGAAAACATCACACATTTCAATGGTGGCAGATGAACTCAAACCTTATCTTGACCACAAGACCGCAATTTTCACAACCAAAGTGGTTTAAGGTTATGTTAATGATCAGTGCAACGATATGGAACATACCGAAGAGCTAACTGGTAGCCATGTGTGTAATTAATTGAAATCCAGCTGCCATTGCGATCATTAACGAGAAGTAATTAAGATTATACGAGCACTCATTTTATCGTCCACCTGGTCACAGCAACATCAGGACCAAGGAAGATAAAAGGTATACGAAGAGAGAGAAATTCCTGTAATGTGATGTTTTAGTTCACGGTATAACAGGTTGGCAGCGGTGTAAGCATAATATTAATTTACTAACAGGGTAAACAAAGAGTAAGTTGGGTGGTAATATTTAATCCACCACGTCTCACCACTCACCCGGGTTATAAGCATATCTATACACTAAGCTTACATGGCAGGGATGAGGGATGAATTCAGAGGAGATGCACCCGCATTTGTGTGGAGAGTGGGAAACTATTTAGAGGAACGCCCCCCCCCCCAGCCGGGACTTTAACCCCGACCTTGCCATCAATGAAAAACTAGAATGAAGTTGACATTCAAACCACAGGCGAATAAATGGTTCAAAAGAGCCGGTTTTTATATTTCAGTACATTATCGAACTAAGCTAATTAGGTCGAAATTTTATAACTTTAAAAATATATCTATGTTCGATTTGCCGAGTCGCGGATATTTATGGGCATTGCCTCCTCCTCAATCTAGTGCCGGCCAAAGAAAAGCCCCCATCAACAACTGTAGTCCAAGTCAAATAAGTGAGTGCTCTGCTAACTGCTTAGAGAAATAGCGCAGAAAGCTAAGTTAAACTAAGCTAAGCTATACCTTGCTACGGCGCGTTGTCTTTTCGGATTGCTGGCCGGGCAATTTTTCCATCTTTCATTTTCAGCCATCTTACGTAGCGCATGCGCATGGCAGATTAACAGTTCATAAAACTTGGAACACCGCACCATACTACCTACTCAGATTATAGGCCTACACATACGTACTAATTATGCTAGGGATGAAGGTACTAAAAGTGTACTCGCATTTGCGTGGAGGGAGATTGGACTCAGTTCACCCTACCGAGATCCAAACCCCTGATCTCCCTGTCATCGGCAGTCTAGTATAACACAAGAATGACGCCTTATACAGCGCGGCCACCAAAGCAGGTTTCATAAAACTTATTTCTATTTAATCTAAAGTAGTTTTTTAAACTTGTCCTCGTCCGCTTCCAAGTCTAACTGAACTAGATGGGGAAATTCTCCGAATGTTTATCGTTGCAGGTTTATTTCGTGGGCTCGGATCCATCCTCCATTTTCTGCCTCTTCCAAAACAGCTGCTAATAGGAGCAGCTCCTCTTCCTGGGTACTATCATCCGAGCTCAAACAAGACATTTTGGAGAATGCCATAGCCAACTTCAGTGGACCAGACCATAAAGAAACAACCCTGACTACGGTAGGGAAAAGAAGAACCATAGCTTAGTTTAGCAATGAGTGTGAAACCAAAATGACAAAAGCTTAGCATAGCACAGCTTTGCGTTCTGTGTGAAACAGCCTTAAGAAATGTAGTCCCTGCTTAAGACTTACATCCCATCTAATGTATCCCACCAACATATCAAAAACAAGATAAAACTTATATTTATTATACAAAGGAATAAATTAATGGTTGATGGAAAAACATTGAGGTAGCGTAGTCCAATTTTCTTTCTTATACAGCAGCTGGAAAAGTTACTAGATTTACTTTCACGTATTCAAACGTCAAGTCATCTGATCTGCAGCTGTCACTTTTGATAAATAATATCAATACCTATAAAATGTTGATGTATCAATTATGAACTAAACATCTATATGGAGCTGCTATCTGTCAACTGTCAACTGAGATCTAGATACTAGTAGTACTGCACATGAACTGAACAAGTAGTAAGACGCGATGCTAAGAAATAAATAAAAAAGTAGCCTACTAGTACACTTTTGATATTCCGCGAAAAAAAGCAGTGTCTGTTGTTACTTGATTGTAATAATACCTTATTATTCCAGCTCATATAAAAGTATGTACAGGGTGGGGCAGAAAGTGTTGACACGTGTATTAAATAACACTATATCTTTATTATTTTAACTATTTAATGTTTCAAATTAAACTTAAAATAACAAGAGATTGACAATTTTCTACATATCCTTGAATTAATTTCTTTTTAAAAACCAATGTCCTTAAGATGGCCACCGTTTATATGTCATACACTGTTGTATGTGCTTTTCAAAATTTGACACGACTTTGCGGAATGTCTTGTTGAAATGCTTCAACTTCCACCACAATTGTTTCCTTCTTTAACATGTACCGCAAGAAAAATTCCGAAGCTTTCAAGTCTGTTGAACGTGGTGGCCGGGCGAAGTCCCCAAATAGTGAAACAGTGTGTGAAAAACTTCCAATCAGTTGGACCTTTCTGACCCCTGAACTGCAACGTAAGGGAATGGATACAAACAGAATGTGGTTCCATACAGCCCAAACATTGGCCTACTTCAACCGACTACCCTCCAGCCGGCCGCTCGACTCATTCACAACCCAGGTGATCGGCACGGACTTTTTCTTGTGGAGCATGTTTAAGAGTCACGTTTACGCGACTTGACCAAGAACAATTCAGGAACTTAGCAATTCAAAAATAGAGATTACGCAGTCATGTCAAGATTTGAGGTGCACACACAACAATGTATGATATATATTGGTGGCCATCTTAAGGACTTTTTAGCACCCGTCCGGGTTATATACTGACGCTAACATTGTTTTAAAAAATTTCAAGACAATGTAGAACTTTATCAATCTTTTGTTGTTATTTTAAGTGTAATTTGAAGCATTTAGTAATTAAAATAGTAAAGATCTTGTTATTAAATGCGTTGGCACTTTCTGTAGCATCCTGTAAATAAATAGTGTTTTTCAAACAACAATGTTCATTTATTCAATATTGGAATTTAACCTAAAATAATAATAAAAGAGTAAAATGTTATCAATGTTTGTATTTTGTAAATGGCCCTAGCTATGAAAATAGGACTGTAGGTAGCTTCCTGCAACCACTTAGGGCCAGTTTCATAGTCAGACTTAGTGAGCCTAAAGTGCGAGTCGATACTAAATACAGGACGACACCTACCTCGACCAAAATGGAATGGGTCAGTTTCGCATATGAAACTGGCCTATTCCATTCAATTTCAGGTAGGTGACGTCTTGTATTTAGTATAGCGCCGCACTTGAGGCGTACTAAATCTGACTATGAAACTGGCCCTTAGGTTCGCATCTCAACCTTGTATTTCTCAACGAATCACGAGTGTACACACTGTTTCAGTGAAATACACACCCAGCTATGCTTTACAAAATGTATAATAGCCCTTCACCTTTCCACGGCTTTGGCTGTGAGCTAGATTGCTGGGACATTATGGATTGATTAAAAGAGTTGCTTGGCTACCTCTGCTGAGATACTTTGTCGGTTAGAAACTCTGTAAAATGTAAATGTGTTTTCATTTGGTGTGGAGCCACGTTGAGATGCGAGTTATTTTTAATTTGAAAATAAAGAAGATAATATAATGGACAGCATACGTCAGACTTCTTAGCAAATGGTCCGCAGAATCCCAGGAAGTTTGGTAAAGGTAATACATTTTAAAGAATGGTGATCACATATAATACAAACAATTTGAAGTGCAAATATATATAATAAATATATTATACATAATTACGTATAATATTCAGTTGAGCCATCAATTGCATTTTTGGTAGGGGTCAAGTATTAAATGTTATTAATTATTACCCCAAATATTTTTTTCATTTTCGAAGTATTTAACGTTCACTTTCTGAACCGATTGATTATATCAGCACACAAGAATTTCTACAGGCGAGAGCGAAAAGTTGTACCAATTTGACCGGGAAAGGTATTTTCACATACCTTCCAGAGTTTTATTACACGGCCACAATCGACTGGGATCGAAGGCTTTACTTCCCCTCCGAAGGAAGCTGTACTACGGATTTTTATCGAGCTGAAGAAAAACCCGTCAACCCCGAATGGGTTTCGAACCCACTAACATCAGGTCCTGAAGCGAGCACTTTACCCCAAGAACACAGTGGTAAACTACCCGAAGTAAAATTGTCTAAAAATAATTTTTTTCTTAATTATTTTCAAAATATCCTTAAAGGTTCCACAGTGATCGTGGTTACCAGAACTTTGGTAAACACACTATACCGTCATACAGACCACGTGGCTTGTTTCAAACACTGACAGTTCCTCCAACCACAATATTAACTATCACGAGTACTTTAGTTTTCTTGACTCTTCAAGAGTTTGTTGAGAGCCGTGCTGTGAGAAATAATAGTCTACACAACCTATACCCCATTTTAGTTATCACTCTGAAGTAACAAAAAAAAAAAAAGCGGGCGAGAAAGACTACAGGGTTGCCACCATTATCTTACCAACAAGGTCCCCGTGTTTTCTAGATGGAGTTCTCAATTTTGTGGGCATATCAATAACTATTTATTGATCCTGATATCTAGTATGTAACTCAGGACATATTGGGTATTTCTACTTACAATGCTTTGTATGCTTCAATTTTATTTTTTTTATTTTCCAATATTTAAGTATGGAAAGTAACACTTAAACTAAATGTCCTAAATTCCTACTTTATAATTTTCTATCCTACTAGTTGGTCCGTTGGTATGTAATGCATATTAAAAGGCGATTTTATTAGATTAAATTTAGATCTCCCGCTTCGGTGGCTGCATGGTCTAAGTTCGATCCCGGTCGGGTGGTTTCTCCAAAATAGCTTTCCACCCTCCTTCCGTGCAAATTTGGGTACACTTCCTTGAAATATAACCTTCCTATTCTCCGAAACCATCAACGTAATTAGTACATAAGCGTATAACCCAAACGCGTAGTAAGATGTGGTGGTAAAATTTCTTAGATCAGACACAACACCTAGCCCCCGGATGTTAATTCATCACAATGAAATGGGATATTTAAAGCAGGGCTGTGGAGTCTGAGTTGGAGTCAAAGGCTTGTTGTACCGACTCCACAGCCCTGGATATAAGTGTTGTGAACGCGCCTTGATACCCATTAGCACTATTAAAAACAATAAAACTGATCAAATATCACCAGCTTAGGTTGTCGAATGGCCTGGGGCATCATTCTCACAAGTCGCAATAGGCTGGATTGCCATTGACGGGAAGATCGGGGTTCGAAATCCAGTTGGGTATACTGTGGGTGTTTTATTTAAGTGATTTTTTTAATTTAGCACCGCGTCTTACTACCCGTTTGGGTTATGCGCTAAGTAATAATTACGCAAATGGGTTAGGAATTGGAAAGGTTGAATTTAGAGGAAGTGAACCCGAAATTGCGGGGAGGGAGAGTGGAAAACCATTTAGGGGAAAAAACATCGGACCTAGATTCGAACCTCGATCTCCCCGTCCTAGCAGTCTATCTCAACACGAAACTAGTGCGTTAGCTAACTACTCCACCGAGGCTGGTGTGAATTTTTTTCATTTTAGGGCTAACCAATTCTAGGGATCTCAAGGGAAAGAGGGGATCGGACGGTCGAGATTTGTGTACGTTTGCAACGCGTCCTGACGCTCCGGTAGGCGGCCCTTTATACTGTACCCTCTTGGTTTACTTCGTTTATCAAACTTACTTTAAAGTTTGTTGTGATTGGTGAATTCTATCGCTTGTATTGGCTATCAGTGATTGTAACTGTTTCAGTTTCTAATAGACTGGCCTGTGATAAAGGCCTACTTGAACAAAGAGTCAGGAACAGGAAATGAGATGAGCTGATTAAATTGATAAGTTATAAATATATTTATCACCGCGTCTTACTATCCGTTCGGGTTATACGCTTAAGTACTAATTACACTAATGAATGAGGAATTGGGAGGGTTGAATTTAGAGAAAGTGAGCCCGCATTTGCGTGGAGGGAGAGTGGAAAACCATTGAGGAAAAACCACCCCCAGTTCACCCGACCGAGATTTGAACCTCGATCTCCCCGTCCTCGGTAGTCTGGCTCAACACGACTAGCGCGTTAGCCAACTACGCCACCGAGGCGGGTGATAAGTTATAAATACAATATGTAATGTAATATATCTCTATTATATCAAACTGTCTTACTCTAGGAACAAAGTAGGAAAAGTATTATTTTAAGGGTGGAAAAACCTTCATTGTTAGAACTTAAAGGCTGCAGTGTTAGGCAAAGTCTAATGATTAAAAAATAAAATGTCTGTATCTGATTGGTTATAAATTCCCACAGTTTCAAATTGATTTTGACCAAATTCAGTATTATAAGGGGGTTCGTTACATGAAGAAATATTCTTTTCTATTAAAAAAAAAGTTTTTCCTGAAACAACAATTATTACAAATGTAATCAAAATAAGTTCTAACAGTTTCAACCAAATTTGGTACTGAGTAATTTCGTTAAAAGAAATCCAAACACAAAATAAAGTTAGATTTTTACAATATACACAAGAACGTTTTTCTGCCAGATTAAAAAAGTAGGCCAGAGGGTATGCCGACCAAGGTGTTAGTCTCGACTAGTTTTGTTTGACTATGAAGGAGGTCGGGGTTCAAATTCCAGCCGAGTGAACTAAGGCGTGTTCCCCTGAATGTTTTCCCACTTTCCCTTCCCGCAAATTCGTTAACATGTTCTCTGAAACTGTACCTTCCTCCTCCCTGGCCCCATCAATAAAAATTTGCGGATAGCCGCGCGGGTTATTAGGATGGGGTGCTCAATAACAAATACAAAACAATTCTCTTATTTTTTATTTATCTTTCTAATGTTAGGTATTTAACGTCCACTTTCTAAACCAACTGATTATATAAAGCTCCCGAATTACAAATTAACTTGATTCTAGAAGATACACAACAACCAGTCTCCTGCACGTTAATTTATCGCTGTAAAAGGGGGGAACCCCAAGTTTCCCCAAAGATACATTTTTCGGCCATACCGGGAATTGATCCCGGTATAGTTGTTTTTTTAAGCAGACGCGCTACCGACTGCGCTAATGTGTCCGACAGTTTCATTATGGAACGTATTCTTAGGTTTAAGGGAACAGTACATGTCGCTTGAGGTGGAACGACAAAAATGTTAGCACATGGTCAGGGGGAAGGGTGAAAAGTCCTATTTGAGCAGCGACATGTTCTTGGAGACGCTAACTCCACCCCTACATAGTGACATGTTCTTGGAGACGCTAACTCCACCCCTACATAGCGACATGTTCTTGGAGACGCTACCTCCACCCCTACATAGCGACATGTTCTTGGAGACGCTACCTCCACCCCTACATAGCGACATATTCTTGAAGACGCTACCTTTACCCATACATAACGACATGTTCTTGAAGACGCTACCTCCACCCCTACATAGCGACATGTTCTTGGAGACGCTAACTCCACCCCTACATAGTGACATGTTCTTGAAGACGCTACCTTTACCCATACATAACGACATGTTCTTGAAGACGCTACCTCCACCCCTACATAGCGACATGTTCTTGGAGACGCTACCTCCACCCTACATAGCGACATATTCTTGGAGACACTATCTCCACCCCTACATAGCGACATGTTCTTAGAGACGCTACCTCCACCCCTACATAGCGACATGTTCTTGGAGACGCTACCTCCACCCCTACATAGCGACATGTTCTTGGAGACGCTACCTCCACCCCTACATAGCGACATGTTCTTGGAGACGCTATCTCCACCCCTACATAGCGACATGTTCTTGGAGACGCTACCTCCACCCCTACATAGCGACATGTTCTTGGAAACACTACCTCCACCCCTACATAGCGACATGTTCTTGGAGACACTACCTCCACCCCTACATAGCGACATGTTCTTGGAGACGCTACCTCCACCCCTACATAGCGACATGTTCTTAGAGACGCTACCTCCACCCCTACATAGCGACATGTTCTTGGAGACGCTACCTCCACCCCTACATAGCAACATGTTCTTGGAGACACTACCTCCACCCCTACATAGCGACATGTTCTTGGAGACACTACCTCCACCCCTACATAGCAACATGTTCTTGGAGACACTACCTCCACCCCTACATAGCGACATGTTCTTGAAGACGCAACCTCCACCCCTACATAGCGACATGTTCTTGAAGACGCTACCTCCACCCCTACATAGCGACATGTTCTTGGAGACGCTATCTCCACCCCTACATAGCGACATGTTCTTGAAGACGCTACCTCCACCCCTACATAGCGACATGTTCTTGGAGACGCTACCTTCACCCCTACATAGCGACATGTTCTTGGAGACGCTACCTTCACCCCTACATAGCGACATGTTCTTGGAGACGCTACCTCCACCCCTACATAGCGACATGTTCTTGAAGACGCTACCTCCACCCCTACATAGCGACATGTTCTTGGAGACGCTACCTTCACCCCTACATAGCGACATGTTCTTGGAGACGCTACCTTCACCCCTACATAGCGACATGTTCTTGGAGACGCTACCTCCACCCCTACATAGCGACATGTTCTTGGAGACGCTACCTTCACCCCTACATAGCGACATGTTCTTGGAGACGCTACCTCCACCCCTACATAGCGACATGTTCTTAGCGACGCTACTTCCACCCCTACATAGCGACATGTTCTTAGCGACGCTACTTCCACCCCTACATAGCGACATGTTCTTAGCGACGCTACCTCCACCCTACATAGCGACATGTTCTTAGAGACGCTACCTCCACCCCTACATAGCGACATGTTCTTGGAGACACTACCTCCACCCCTACATAGCGACATCTACAGCCCTGTGTGACCCGATACAGTTACATTCAGAGCTCCTTCATACGAGGTCACTTAGCAGAGCTACTCACAAGCGGTGTTGACGCTGCTAACATTCATTCGTAGTTCTGCTAACACTTGCTAGTTATAATGAAGGCGGACGTGGAAAAAGATCTACTTCTAGCGATTCTGCTCACACAGAGAAAGAATAAAAGTATAAAAAAGAAAATAAGACTCTGGATCAACTCATGGCTTTTGGAAAGACATAATCGGAGGTTGTTTCATATATTATTTGATAAATGATCACAACAAGATTTGTTTCATATTTTCGCAGGTATAAAAAATCATTTAAAGAGCTTTTAGCTGGAATTAGCGATGGCATTATGAAAAAGACACCATCATGAGACTGCCTGGGTTTGACACTGAGGTGTGGTATTAAATTAAGTACTTTTAAATGCTATATTATTTATTGTATGCATAAAATTTAAATTAGCATATATTAAGTACAAAATGTCTTGAGAATTCGCCCGGCGATTTCATGTCCAAATTTATTCTAAAAATATTCAACAACAAAAATTGTGACAACACAAGCCACCTTGTTCACTTGCAAATGGAGACTGGGTGTATTTGGTAGGGAGGGAGTTAGTGCCCAACAGTCGCGCCACTAAAATAGTGACATGGCTGCAGCCCCGTGTGAAACCTATAATTTAATTCAAGGTTTAGTAACTAGCAGCGACACTTTTGGTGGCCACCACCAGCGGTGTGAAACCACCAATACTCCAGTATCTACAAGAGGAAGTACCAGACTGTGTGTGAAACCACCAATACTCCAGTATCTACAAGAGGAAGCACCAGACTGTGAAACCACCAATACTCCAGTATCTACAAGAGGAAGTACCAGACTGTGAAACCACCAATACTCCAGTATCTACAAGAGGAAGCACCAGACTGTGAAACCACCAATACTCCAGTATCTACAAGAGGAAGCACCAGACTGTGAAACCACCAATACTCCAGTATCTACAAGAGGATGCACCAGACTGTGTGAAACCACCAATACTCCAGTATCTACAAGAGGAAGCACCAGACTGTGAAACCACCAATACTCCAGTATCTACAAGAGGAAGCACCAGACTGTGAAACCACCAATACTCCAGTATCTACAAGAGGAAGCACCAGACTGTGAAACCACCAATACTCCAGTATCTACAAGAGGAAGTACCAGACTGTGAAACCACCAATACTCCAGTATCTACAAGAGGAAGCACCAGACTGTGTGAAACCACCAATACTCCAGTATCTACAAGAGGAAGTACCAGACTGTGAAACCACCAATACTCCAGTATCTACAAGAGGAAGTACCAGACTGTGTAAAACCACCAATACTCCAGTATCTACAAGAGGAAGCACCAGACTGTGAAACCACCAATACTCCAGTATCTACAAGAGGAAGTACCAGACTGTGAAACCACCAATACTCCAGTATCTACAAGATGAAGCACCAGACTGTGAAACCACCAATACTCCAGTATCTACAAGATGAAGCACCAGACTGTGAAACCACCAATACTCCAGTATCTACAAGATGAAGCGGTGTGAAGTGGCTTCATCTGAAGGGGCTCTCACGAGGCAAGACAAGTTGTCTGAGCACTAGGCGCATTATTCCAGCGTTATCTGTCGCTCGCTTCAAGCGACGTTTGGTGGAAAAAGTGGTTTTATTTTGACAGCTGTTAAAAGCAGGTATTAGAGAAACATTGCTGCCAATTAGTTACCAATGTCCATTTCGGAGCAAAAGTTTACCTTCCTAAATCAGCTCTCCAGGTTTGTTTGGCTGAAAAGTTCGGGTTTAAATCACTTCGTCAAAAAAGTAAATAGTATTATACAAAGAAAATAGAAAGTGTTCCATACTGAAACAATGCCGCAATTTATTTGTCAGCCAACAACAAAACATCTAGTCACTGCTCGCCTAAGTGAAAAGTGTTGCTGAACTTCCAGTAGGAAGCTGTGTCTCGTATCCTTCATCGCGATAACATGTCTTACCTTCGCTATCCGGAGGATATTTCCACATTCCTGGTGGTCACGGAGCATGCGCAGTGAGATATTATTGTAACCACCGGTCACGGAACGAGAGCGATAATGCAACAGCTGCGACGACGAAACAATAATCACACTTCAAGTAAACACCAAGGAGTGTGACATCTGGCTCGAACAGAGGATCAGGAGAGCTGTTAGCGCGCCCGACTCGCACACCAAGGGTGGTTATGGGGGGTTTATCCTCCATTTACCCTGAATACCTTGCTCTGTTCCACTATGGTGTAAGCTCAGGGGTTTTCAAACTTTGGGTCGCCCAAAATAAAATATTTAATCTCCCTGAATTTAATATGAAATATGCACGTGCGCGCACACACACACACACACACACTTAAAACAATTTAGCGTTATACATATGTTTTAAACATATTTTTATTAATCAAATAAATGCATGGTAAATTATAGTCATGACCTTTTTAAATAAATATGTTTATTTGTATTATTAGCCATGCCACATTTCTAGTTAACGCTGGTTCAGACCACTGAAGAGGGTGGGTAGTAAGATGTTCTCATCCAAGTTTAGAGTGTACCTTTCCTAAAGTAAACGTTATACTGGCACTACCCACACGTCCACTTTTTGAGCTACAAACGAATCAGGTCTATCTATTTATAGAAGAGTAACTTTAGATTACCACTTGGAGTCTAACAGTACTTGTCTGCCACTGCCATACCGTTCAACATGACTCTGTTACAATTGACGCCCTCTATTCATTTCCCCCTTCCCCTAACACCCAGTGCAGGTGACACAGCTTTTGGGCATTCATCCAACATGGACTCCTTTCAAAACAGTGTAATTGTAAACGATCAAATACAGCCGATGACTAAAACCAACTTGCCCGCCTCAGTGACTAACAAAAGAGGTTGTTACTGAGGCCAGGACCCAATCTAGGCTACCCTGGTTCAATTCTTGGTGCTGCTGATAAAGACCATCTGTATACAGGTTCATCCCGATATTAGATTAATTTTTTTCTAAAGATATCTCAGTTCCTGTTGTGTTATTTATTAATACACCCAACGAACTGTATGTAAAACATTTATTAAAAACGCACCCCGTCTTTCTGCTTGTTCGGGCTGTCAGCATTTACAAGTAGGGAGAGTGGGAAAACATTAATGAAAACTATATTAGAACATACTCGCTGTCACAAGAAACAGGATTAGGATTGAAGTTGTCCAGGCAATAAACAAGATTAGGAATGAAGTTGTCCAGGCAATAAACAGGATTAGGAATTAAATTGTCCAGGCAATAAACAGGATTAGGAATTAAATTGCCCAAGCAAGAAACAAGATTAAGAATGAAGTGGCCCGGGAAATAAACAGAACTAGAAATGAAACGGTCTGGGTAGAAAACAGAATTATGAATAAAGTTATCCGGGAAAGAGAATGAGTGCATGAGATAGATGAGGAAGCATGATTGAGATGATATACTCATGTGGTGATGAAGGAAAAGGAGAGCATACCAAAGAGAATGATGGAGATGAAGTATGTAGGAAAAAGACCGCAAGGGAGGCCAATAAAGAGAGGGGAGTAGCAGATAACATACAGTGTGCAAGTGAGAGGAGAAGTGTGGAAGCAATTAAAGGAGGAAGAACGTAGGAAGGAAAGAGTATGGGAGCATTTTACTAAACTGACCCAGCCACAGGCAAGAATAAGTTCTTAGTTATGATGATGACCTTAGAAACCCCCAGCCGAGATTCAAACCACGACCCCCCATAGCCAACTAGAAAAGATAAACCCAACACATTGGTCCGCGTACCCATTGGTGAGGGTTTTTCAATCCAAACGCAACCCCTGGGTATGTAGTGTTAAACGTGCTATCCTAGGTTAAAGTTTGTAATCCATACACACGAATATTAAATAACGCACTTGTTTAATATTACAGCGAAAACATATTAAACTGGGTTCAAATCTAGGTCGGGTGTTCCTGAGGGTGGTTTTTAAAACGGGTTTTTCACGAAAATGGGGGCACACTTTCTATGAATTTAACTTCCCTAATCCCTAAAACCATTAGCGTAATTAGTAAATAAGCGTATAACCCAAACGGGTAGTAAGAAGCGGTGATAAAAAATAAACAGAAAAAAACATCGAGTTAGAAACAAAGAAAGTATTATACTTAGGGTGAACTTAAGTACTGATTTTAGCAGGTCAGTACTGTTTTTCTGGGCGATGTCCTGTTGTCCTACAGAACAGAAGGTGCTACACCAAGAGGTACTGGTTTTTAACCATGTACTTATTTTGGAATATTAGAGAAAATATTTCTAACTGAACAGCGCTAGCTCAAGGAACATCCATCATCAACTTTGAGGTTCTTTTTTAGAAGTATTTACAGGTAATATTTTCCAAATGGTATGTACAGATTATTAAAGTTCCTATTTAATATGTAATGTACATAACTTCCTATGAAAAGTGATCTCAGTTAACACTTAATTTTTATAGGAAGTTCGTTATGAAAGGTCTTTTCGCCTAGAATCCTAC
This sequence comes from Timema podura, assembly GCA_033556935.1. Classification (NCBI taxonomy): domain Eukaryota; kingdom Metazoa; phylum Arthropoda; class Insecta; order Phasmatodea; family Timematidae; genus Timema; species Timema podura. Next base: position 52,462,790 of record JAVRXN010000007.1, on the reverse strand, counting down.
TAGCCTATATAGGAGTAAAAAGGACCTTTCATAACGAATTTCCTGCCATAACAAGTGTATATCTACGTTTTATTTTTATGTGAGAAATAGTTTTGTGGAGTTTTTTCCATCTCTCCTCTATTATATTTTCTATATATACTATTTTTATTTTTTGTAAAATAAGTTCATGACATATTCGATATTTTATGTCCTGTTTTTAAAAAAAAATAAAAGAAAAAAATTTAAGTCACTGTGATAATTATAAACGAGCCCAGCGACTAGAATGCAATTCATTTGGTGCCAAAGACGAACCCATGCAAACAAAAAGACCCCGTCTGTGATCGAGCCTAGTCTTCTAGCCCCGGTTCCTCGTCTCTCGTGCAAGTATTGGTACTTACCAAGCTGTACTTGGTTAGCTAACTACACTCACACACGAGACGGGCGCACACTCAACGCAACAAGTGTCCATCACACATCCGATTAACCGGGGTGTCATATAACACACGTGTCGAAGTGAGGTGATCATAAAAAGTATATTTATTTTTCCACTTCTTTGTCTTTGCTTCGGACATTGTTTTTTCTACGTGAAAAACCGGAATCGTGTGCATCCTACCAAAACTAATCTAAGTACACAGGATTATGATGATGTGTTTTAGGGAAATGCACCGGCATTGGCCTGGAGAGAGGGTGGAAAGTATTTCATGAAAACTTCTTACCTACTGCCCCAACAATATCAGTGCTTATATGCGAGTAGCCATGTGATTAGTATGTTCAACCACAACATTTTAACGTCTTAATCTATGGGTTGAGGGTTTGTGGGAGTGATTGAGGAAATGCACCCGCATTCGCTTGGAGATAGGGGTGGGGAAAACCAGTGTGAATTAGTACTTACCATTTGTTAACTAGTTATGTTCAATGTGAATATTTATCTTTTGAAAATGTGCCGGAGTGTCTATTATATCGCTTCACTCTTTAAATATTTTTATTATAAAGATAAATATAAATGTTTGGGTCATTTAGATTAAGTGACTAAGATTAGGTCAATATGGGTTTCATGGTGAGAGTCATAAGCGAAACTGGTTCATTCCATTCTGATCCAGGAAGGTGTCGTCTTGTATTTAGTGTAGCGCCGCACTTGTGGCGTACTAAGTCTGACTATGAATCAGGACCTAATCTTTTTATGTTGTGTTATGGTAGTTAAAAATGTCGGCTCACTAAATAAAGGTGAAATGCTCTACACCGTTTCTTTGGACTAATAAAATAAGTTCTTTTATTTCCAGCCAAAGTGGGAAAGCGTTAGGTTCCTACAATAATAATTGTTGTGATAGGCCTACATGTTACAGTGAATGTACTGAATTCGTTATTTTATAAAATAACCAGTGAATGTATAGAATCACCTAAATCAATGGTTTATTTAAGAAATAATAAGATTTATTTAAATTTAACTGTAATTTTATAAATTTCCCAATGCAGTTTGGTGAAAGTATGAAACATGAACTGTATTATCTACAGATATCGGCGATTTTATAAAATATCTAGTGTATGTGGATAAAAATATAGAAAAAATCCAAACTAACCTAAACTAAGATAAACTAGTCTAAGCTTTGTCTAAACTAACCTAACCAAATCTAATCATGACGTGATGTATTAACATTCACTGGTGATTGGTGGTAATTTTGTAAACTCACCGGTGATTTTGTAAAATGTTCAGCGAGTATGTGAAAGAGTAAATACTTTTTTCATTCCCCATGTGAACCAGTGGCTTTGTAGAATCACCGGTGACTTTACAAACGCATCACATTTGGCAAATTCACAGTAGCATAATATCCACATTTCATTACTTCGGAAAAACACAGAACAAATAAGAAATAATGTCCAGGTCTAGTATAGTTTTATTGTGTTTCGTTTCTACAAAATAAACTAATTTCTTATTTTCTTATTCTCATTTATTTTTACGAATTTTCAATTGTACAGTATTTGGTTAACCTTTCAAGTAGACCTGCTAGTTTAACAGCTGTCACATCCACTCACAACTTACAAGCATGACCCCGCCGTCTTCTAGTTTCTTTGTTATTTTTAAATCCGTCAAACAATGTAAACAATGTGGTGTGTGGCGCCACGTGTGAGAGCCGCAACAATAGAACAATGAGCAAGAGAGGGAAGTTCGCTCACCCTCAGGACATGTGTGCCGGAGATTAGAGCAGTGTCACACATGTGGCGGGAAGCACAGATCAATCCCGAACAAATAAATGGACCAGTCCTTTTCATGGAAATCTCAGACCTTGAATATTTTTATCTAAGCTGAAAACAGTTCCTTAAGGTTTATTATTTTAAATAATTTCATAAAGCAAAAATAGGTTCACGGTATAAACCACAGGTTCTCAAACTGTTGCTCCCAACCCCTCAAAGGGTCGCGGCAAACAGTGAATATCTTACATATTTAGTACAGAGCTATTGAAATTATATTACACTAGAAACTTTCCATCTGTATTTGTTTGGTTTATTGGAGAAATAAGTGTCGTCTGGCATTATTACACGAACACCATTTTAATAATCATTCGTTTAGTCAACCCAAGATAAACTAGTGAATGAATAATTTTGTAAATTATAAAAAAAGAATTAAAAAATTAGAATTGAATGTATGAATTTATTAAAAAAAAATGTTCTTTATTTATATTTCTAAATTGATCTAAAACTGCTTAAAAAACTGATACTAAACTATAAAAAAAACTCAACCAAACATCATTACTGCCCGGGCTCACAAATAATTTTTATCTTTGGAAAAGGGATAATAAATTATACAAGTTTTAAGAATCCATGGTAAAAATAAACAGCGCAAGGCATGCGACTTGGATCAAAAATTGAGAAAATATCCAGGCAAATTGGTCGAGTATATGAGATGTGATACTTTTTAATAGGTCTTCTTCTTTGAACTAAGTTAATGTAAGTCCATTGTAAATATACAGTCCAATTTACATATAAAGATCCAATCTGACAGCTAGAAAAGTTACCAGACATACTTTCATGTCTTCATACGTCAGACCATGTGATTAACAGATGTCAGGACCCAATTAATGTTCATGTGTTTAAATCAAGCCGTGGTCGACGGATTTTTCTTGCGCGATAAAAATCCGTGGCACAACTTCCTTCGGAGGGGAAGTAAAGCCGTCGGTCGATTGATTGTTGCGAGTAGAAGAATCCTGGGAGGTATGGGAACTAGTAGGCCTTTCTCGCAACTACCTCTGTTGCTCAGGTCAAGGTCACATTCATGTCATTGTCTCACAAACTGTACTTCTAGAAAAAAATAAGTTTGTTTGCGGTCAACAATAATGAAGTTTTGTTTCTTCACCACGTATCCTTTCAGGTTATACGTATTCATTAATTACGCTAAATGAATAGGGATAAGAAAGATAGCATTTTAGAGAAATTGTATCCAGATTTGCGAAGTGTATGAAAAACCATCCTCAGTATACATGCCAGGGATTCGAACCCAGATTTTCCCCGTCAACGGCAGTCTACTCTATTGCGAGCGTGACACCTTGGCTTAGACCAGGGATCCCCAACCTCGTGCCCGCGGGCGCCATGGCGCCCGCCGAGCCTTTAGCGTCTGCCCGCCACTTTTTGGCTACAGCTGTAAAGTTCTTGACTAATAATTTTAATCTGTCACTTTTACGACAAAAATCAAGTTTGTGCTTATCTCCAGGTATGCTGTTCTCAAGAAGTTGGTGATTTAAAGTCCCCCTCTTTCCAATACCTCCCTTTCATTCTTCTTTCTTTGCTGGCTCATTTACAAAGTGTACTTTTACTCAGAACTATCATTCTAATGGTTTCAAGCTGAATGGTTTTGTTTTTTCCTAATCTCAAAGACCTACCCCTTCCATCATTCTCCCCACACTCACTAACACCATACTAATACTTCCTATTTCCTTTGTAAATATCTTGACAGGGGTCTACACAGCTTTGATGCTTGAATAAACACAGAATAAATATATATTTATATATATTTTAAAAATGTACCTAAGTCCCAAAATGGTGTTGAGCAGTTAAATATTTCCTTGTGTCGTTATTTTGGTCTTGTTAAAACCATAAGTAAAGCAGTTTTTATTTGTTTGTTTTTTTGTCAACTTGGGGGGTTGAACCCTCCTCCTCTTCCCCCCTTGGCTACACCCTTTAGTTGGAAACTTAACACGGCCGTTGACCAGTTGACCGGCCGTGTGTTTAGCGGTGAGGCTGACCTTTGAGCCTGGCCTGGCAGGAGTTAGTAGCTACTTTGCAGTGTAAACCAATCATGACAATTTCATCGTAGTTCATGCTCTATTCTAGTTAAATACTCATACATTATATTATTGGTTTTCCATACTTATTTTTTAAAAATATTTCAACTTTTATCCAAAAATGAGTGTATCAAGTAAAAGAAAACGAACATATAATTTTAATACTGACTGGGAAGAATCGTATTGTTTTGTCAATTTTAAAGATAAATGTGTTTGCTTGTTGTGTGGAAGTAGTATTTCAGTGCCAAAAAAACATAATGTTGAACGTCACTTCCAGACTAATCACGCCTCTTTTGAAACTAGTTATCCACTTAAATCTGAATTAAGAAAAAATAAATTAAATCAACTAAAATCAAACCTAACTGCCCAGCAGTTGGTTTTCACAAGACCCAGGGTAAAACATAAAAATGCCACTATTGCTTCTTTCAAAATGTCTCACTTGCTCTCAAAGAAGAAAAACCATTCCTGGATGGGGAGTTGTTAAAAGAGGCCTTTCTGACTGGAGCTGATTGCTTGTTTGAGGTTTTTTTTTTAATAAGCGTGAGATTATGTCAGCGATCCAAGACTTACAGCTATCAGATAACACCATTACAAGAAGAATACATGCAATTTCAACTGACATGCAAACTCAGCTAAAGAATGACTTGGAAATATGTGAATGGTTCTCATTACAATTTGACGAGTCAACAGATATAGCTGGCCAAGCACAGTTGGCAGTTATGGTAAGAATGGTATTTAATGATCTCACTACAAAAGAAGAGCTATTGAAAATATTGCCAATGAAAGGACGAACAACAAGGTGCAGATATCTACAACACATTCAAAACATATATACCAAATCAATAGATATGCCTCTGCACAAGCTATCTGCGATCACCACTGGGGGCACCTGCGATGGTGGGTAATACCAATGGATTTATTGCCCTGTGCAAGAAAGATGAATCATTTACGAACTCTATGTCGTACCATTGTATTATTCATCAAGAAGTCTTGTGTGGCAAAGTACTTTCGTTTGAACATGTTATGAAAATAGTTATAAAAATAATCAACTATATTAGAGTAGCACCCTTGCAGCATCGACTTTTCAAGGCCCTATTAGAAAATTCTGAAGTTAAACAGCCCGATCTTATACTACATACAGAAGTACGTTGGCTCAGTAAAGGTAAAGTTCCTACAAGATTTGTAAGCTTGATTGAAGAGATAAAAACATTTCTCAATACCAAAAATCTGAATTACGATCAACTAAGTGACTTTTGCTGGTTGGTTGATCTGGGTTTTCTCACAGACATCATGGACAAATTGAATTCTTTGAACTTAGAGCTACAAGGAAAAGATAAACATGTAGCTCAAATGATTAGCTCTGTGAACTCATTTAAAGCTAAACTGGTTCTTTGGATGTCTCATCTGCAGATGAAATCTCTCGTGACTTCCCAAATATGAAGAAAATGTTAGGTTAGAGTGACTTTAACTCGATATCATTTGTTATTCACCTTCAAGTGCTTCAAGAGCAGTTTGAAAAGAGATTTGAACAGTTTACAATCATTGAGCCAATTGTCACTTTTTTTTATCAATCCTTTTACTAACCAAGTAAGTACAAGAGAATTAGCTGCACCCATTGAAAGACTTATTCAAGTAAGGACAGAAGAACTAGAATTAGAGATTTTGGATCTTCAGAATGACATTGTGCTAAAATCCTATATAACAAATGAGAACTTTTGGAATTTGGTTGACAGAAAAAAGTTTCCTTTCTTGAAAAGTGCAGCATCCAAGATAAAATCTTTCTTTGGTTCCATATACTTATGTGAATCATTGTTTTCTACCATGAATATCATAAAATCAAAGTACAGATCTCGACTTACTGAAGAACATCTTGATGATTGTTTACGGACAGGAATATCATCCTATGCTCCGAATTATGAAGTATTGGCTGATGAACTGCAGTGTCAAGGATCACATTGACCTTTTGATTTGGCAAAAATTGTTTCAATTGTTTAAACTGGTTTTGGATAACTTTGCGTTTATACCATTTGCCTTATTTTATATACGAATTTAAAAAATAATTTTAAATTTTAAACTCACAATTTTTTTTAATATGTTTTTTGTTTGTGTGTTATTTGCATTATAAATTATGTTCGGATATAAATTTGCCTTAAAAAATAATTGGTGCCCGCCGTACTACCGTTAGTTTTGAATGTGCTCTAAGGTACAAAAAGGTTGGGGACCTCTGGCTTAGACCATTGGAGCATCGAAACCTCGCTCATTGTTGTGGGTATCCCAAACGGGTAGCAAGACGTGACTAATTTTAATGAGCCATTTGACAGGTCTAGAACACACAAACACTGACATAAGGTCTGTGAGCCATTCGACACGTCTAGAACAGACAGCAAAGACTGACATAAGGTCTGTGAGCCATTCGACACGTCTAGAACAGACAGCAAAGACTGACATAAGGTCTGTGAGCCATTCGACACGTTTAGAACAGACAGCAAAGACTGACATAAGGTCTGTGAGCCATTGGACACATATAGAACAGACAGCAAAGACTGACATAAGGTCTGTGAGCCATTGGACACATATAGAACAGACAGCAAAGACTGACATAAGGTCTGTGAGCCATTGGACACATATAGAACAGACAGCAAAGACTGTCATAAGGTCTTTGAGCCATTTGACACATCTAGAACACACAGCAAAGACTGGCATAAGGTCTGTGAGCCATTTGACACGTCTAGAACACACAACAAATATTGACATAAGGTATGTGAGCCATTTGACACTCTAGAACACAGAGCAAAGACTGACATAAGGTATGTGAGCCATTTGACACTCTAGAACACAAAGCAAAGACTGACATAAGGTATGTGAGCCATTTGACACGTCTAGAACACACAGCAAAGACTGACATAAGGTATGTGAGCCATTTGACACTCTAGAACACAGAGCATAGACTGACATAAGGTATGTGAGCCATTTGACACTCTAGAACACAGAGCAAAGACTGACATAAGGTATGTGAGCCATTTGACACTCTAGAACACAAAGCAAAGACTGACATAAGGTATGTGAGCCATTTGACACTCTAGAACAGCGGTTCCCAAAGTGTGCTCCGCAAAGCATCTCCAATTGCTCCGCGAATAGATTGGAAATAAAATGTGACAAGATATTAAAACTGTGAATTGGTTCGTCCATGAGCTGTGTATAGGTAAGTATTGGGTAGAAATTATTTACAGACTGCACGCGGCGAAACCAGACAGAGAGACTAGAGGGTGCCAGTTCAACCCCTCTCTCTGAGAACTTCACCACGCTTTCAGATACGATTGTTTACTTCAACACCTTTCCAAAATTTTCTGTGAAGTTTCTATTGCATATTAAAAACTTGTGTTTCTTTGCACCTTCAGTCAGCTGAAGTTCAGTCAGTATACAGTCGAGAGTCGAAACAATTCAAGTAGCAGTGCAATGTTATTTATTTGAATGTCGGAAAAGCCAACTTGGCATCGGAGCAGTATGAGTGCTTGAATGATTTTACATCATATTCTGCGGTTAAAAAGAATTTTGCAACTAAAAAGTCACTATCAGAATTTTTATGTCAGCTATGAGACAAATTTGAAGTTTTGTCAGATAGAGCGAAAATTATCCTTTTTCCCTTTACAATAACTTATGTGGATCAGGATTCTCTGCCTATGTGGCTACTAAAATAAAAGACCTCAGCTCAATGCAGAGCCAGACATTCGGTTGCAGCTGTCCCAAATTAAACAAGATATAGTCACATTGTGCAAATCAAAACACAGCAGTCCCATCTCTTCCAATGGAATTTAAGTTCATGGTTTATAATTTATCGTTCTTTTTTTATGCCTTGTTACTTTTTTTTCAGCCATGAAAATGGTTTTAACTGTGTGGGTAACATATTGTGGATTTACAATACCTGCTTTGAATTAATTATCAAATGTGTTGCTTTAGGTTAATTTATGTGTTTTGTTGTTGTTTTGCGTTTATATAGCTAAGTTCCTTATTTTTCTGAAATTGATGGAGAAAATAACTTTTATAATGAAATAAAACTTGATGTTTAACATGCTCAAATGCTTTAGCATTCGTTTCCATCGTGAATACTGCTTTAGTACGGTTTAGTATCTATCTATGTAGGCTCTATGTGAAAATATCGTCGCCCTTATACCAAAGACACTTATGTGCAAAATTGTTGTTTTGAGAAAACGATATTTAAAGTTACAATTTTCAATGGCTTTCAATAGAAAAAATTAAGTTTAGACCAAAATTTAAGCTATTTAGAAATCTAAAAATAATTAATGTTTTTACTATATGATAAAATATCGACTAACAACTTTAAAAAATGCAGTTAGGTAAATATAGCAAAAAATGAATGTGCATGCCTTTAGCATCAAGGCAACTATAGTGCTCTGTGACAAATTTCTCTCCTGAAAAGTGCTCCGAGATTCAAAAAGTTTGGGAACAGCTGCTCTAGAACATACAGCAAAGACTGACATAAGGTATGTGAGCCATTTGACACTCTAGAACACACAGCAAAGACTGACATAAGGTCTGTGAGCCATTTGACACTTCTAGAACACACAGCAAAGATTGACATAAGGTATGTGTGTGTGTCATCATTCAGCATTGATTGCCAGGTCATAGCTGCAAAGCATGCAATTTGCTTATGAACACATGAACAGTACTTTAAGCACTATTGAGATGATCTTGAAAAGCCTGTCTACACAAAAAGCATTGGTCAGTTTTAAAATATTATGGCAGTAATTAACATGACTTTATGGATGTTACATTCTATTTATCCAAGATTATAGTTTATAAAACTAAAACCCGTATCGATGGTCACATGATCTAATTAATCACTCTCGTGTTAAGATTGAATGACCGGCGACGGGATGAGATCGGATTTCAAATACCGGACGGGTTTTACGAGTTTTTTTTCCTAAATGGTTTTCCAATCTTCCTTCACCCAAATGTGGCTACATTTCTACTAAATTTTACTTTCATTAGCCCTATTCTATTACAGTTTTTTAATCTATAGGCCCGATGGGTAGTTGTCCTCCTAAAAGCGGTTAGTTATTTTTTTAAAGGTCTATATAAAACTAAACATCTTACACCTAAACAATGTGCTAAAATTTATTGTTTGAATTTATTGTTCATGTTTGTGAATTTTTTTTTTTATAATCGGTTGTGTTTGTGAACGAATGTTTTGATTAGGAGTTTAACGTTAACTATAAAGTAGTTCAACTGGCTCGCTTTAAAACTACCCATTTACCTAGAAAAATACGTTAACAAGGATAAGTTTTTTTATTGGGTAGACAAATTTTAATTCAAGTTAACTTTTAATTTTACTGGTCGACACATAACATTCGCTTCTAAAATATAATATTATCAAAAATTCGATTTTGTATAGCGTTACGAAAATTGACAAGTCATCTAAATGATTGTTTGAGCATATAGGCCTACTGTTTGGTTTTATAAATGATCAGTTCTCTTAAATGTCCCTGGTTTGAGTCTGATAACCGTAATATTTTATTTAAATGAGAGATATGGTCTAGCTGGAGAATGCGGGTTCCCCCTATGAAGATACTCCAGCCGAGGTCCACGTGTGAAGAATGCAGGCAGGATGGCAATGGAGAACAATGTTTGATGGAGGTAAACAATGGAGGCGCCAGCATACAGACAGAAGCCCGGCCATACCGCGACACTCACGTCTTGTCTACTTTGTGGAATCTTTTACAAGTTTACACGTTTCATTTATGTTTTGTTTTCTTGCGTCGCGTCGCATTACCATCCGCGGATATACACGCATTTAATTACCATAATACCCGCTTCGGTGGCCACGTACTCTTAGGCGCAGCCCTCGCGATAGACTGGACTGCAGATGATGGGGTGATCGGGGTTCGAATCCCAGCAGGGTGTATTGATGGGGTTTTGTCCTAGGTAGTTTTCCATTCTCCCTCCAAGCAAATGCGCGCAAACTTCCTCTAAATTGAAGCTTCTTCCTCCCTAACACACTATCGTGGTTGTTAGAACATATGTGTATAAGCTAGGGGGAACAAAACATCCTTATTACGACCGATCGGGATTCACGCCTTCAACTCCCCATTGCCAGCAAACTAAAAATAGACGGGCTTGACGTTTAGTCCGCGTGTCCACCAATGCGTGTTTATCCGTTTTAACAGAGGGTTTATTTAACAACTTAACTTACAGGTGAAGGATGAATAGGGTAGTTAGAACAAGTGTTTCCACGTTAGAGGGAAACTATTGTGAGGTATCGAATGTGAAATGCCTCCTCAAGTGAACCCAGAGTAGATTCGAACCTCAACCTTCCCTGTAGCTGGCAGCCAAATGGCGCGTCTACCTACCGAGCTGAGGGCCTAGGGTTCGATTTCTGGCGCTGTTTAAAAATGTATAGTTGGTGAAGTCTGGCGCTTTGGCTCAGTTGGTCACGTGTCTGTCTGCTGAACTAAGACTCCCAGGATTAATTCCTGGAACTGCCAAAAAACATTATCATTGGTGAAATGTGAGTTTCCCCTTCAAAATGATGACTTAACGGCCGGGGGGCTGGGTGTTGTGTCTCTTCTATATTTAACTTAGATCTAAGTCGTTTGTCAATATAATCAGTCGGTTTATAAAGTGCACATTAAATACCTCAAATAAATGGGAATGACAAGATATAATTGGTGCTTTCCTTTTCAGTGATGAATTAAAAGCGGAGGTACTGTGTATTGCGTCCAACCAAGTGGTGTGCTGTTGCGTCCAATCAAGTGGTGTGCTGTTGCGTCCAATCAAGTGGTGTGCTGTTGCGTCCAATCAAGTGGTGTGCTGTTGCGTCCAATCAAGTGGTGTGCTGTTGCGTCCACCCAAGTGGTGTGCTGTTGCGTCCACCCAAGTGGTGTGCTGTTGCGTCCAACCAAGTGGTGTGCTGTTGCGTCCACCCAAGTGGTGTGCTGTTGCGTCCAACCAAGAGGTGTGCTGTTGCGTCCACCCAAGTGGTGTGCTGTTGCGTCCAACCAAGAGGTGTGCTGTTGCGTCTGTTCAGAAAAAGCACCCACCCTGCATAGAAGTGCGCACATTTTGAGACATATTCCATGGTAATGATCAGGAACATGGCGTAGGAAATATTTATTTTCTAAATTCTTTACACAAGTTTGTAGTTATTTTAGCGCATACCTCGACTTTCTTACAATTTCAAGCATATTTTAGAAAGTACAAACATATTTTTGCGACACACTTCGAAAACATTTGGCTACATTAGAACTTTGGTGATTCTAAAAGCAGTTTTTGTTTTGCTAAGAAGTTGTAAAAGGGGGGAGACTCAATATTCTCTGAGTTACATTCTTTCACAGTCTATCCAAAATTGACAAACAAACATGTCCAAGAATCCCTCACCTTAACTTAAACCAGCTTAACCTTATTTGTAACGTCCCGGCCTTTCACTTCGGTCTTATGGCTTCTTTTGACTCCGCGGATATCAAGAATTGGGTATTTTACATCAATGACGAGCCAAGCACGTTCCTTTCGGGGAAATAGTTTTATGATCATTAGGAGTGTAGGGTAGGTACCGAGTTGCGTCCATCCTCGTCTCACCTGTATAACTGTTACTAGAGTGTAGGGTAGGTACCGAGTTGCGTCCATCCTCGTCTCACCTGTATAACTGTTACTAGAGTGTAGGGTAGGTACCGAGTTGCGTCCATCCTCGTCTCACCTGTATAACTGTTACTAGAGTGTAGGGTAGGTACTGAGTTGCGTCTATCCTCGTCTCACCTGTATAACTGTTACTAGAGTGTAGGGTAGGTACCGAGTTGCGTCTATCCTCGTCTCACCTGTATAACTGTTACTGGAGTGTAGGGTAGGTACTGAGTTGCGTCCATCCTCGTCTCACCTGTATAACTGTTACTGGAGTGTAGGGTAGGTACCGAGTTTCGTCTATCCTCGTCTCACCTGTATAACTGTTACTAGAGTGTAGGGTAGGCACCGAGTTTCGTCTATCCTCGTCTCACCTGTATAACTGTTACTGGAGTGTAGGGTAGGTACCGAGTTTCGTCTATCCTCGTCTCACCTGTATAACTGTTACTAGAGTGTAGTGTAGGTACCGAGTTGCGTCCATCCTCGTCTCACCTGTATAACTGTTACTAGAGTGTAGGGTAGGTACCAAGTTGCATCCATCCTCGTCTCACCTGTATAACTGTTACTAAGGTCAGAGGGTCAGTTTACAATAATAATATGACAGACATTCAATCTCTATCCGAAACTCTCTGCTGTTTTCTCGTTAGATTACGTTAACATTTGACGGTAGAATTTTATCATTCTGAACATAATTTTGTCCATCCTTCCAATATTTTATTTCTTAAACTTCACTCTCTCGGACGCAACTCATTCAAGGGAAGGCAGCTCAATACAGGTTGTTTATGTTGCTTGTGGAGTTTGTTTATGAAGAGACATTAAAGCCAAAAAACTGATTATAAAAAAAGGTTCAAACTAAGACATCAGATTGTTTTAGCATAAAAAATGTGTAGTAGCCTACATGTATAAAGTATTGTATAAAATTTCAATACATTTTAATATCACTTAACGTGTTTCTGAATAAATGTTTTATATTTACCAGCACAACTCGAATTTACAAACCACCTTAAACTATCTCCGCTCCCTCTATTTCGGATAATTGAGATTCTATTGTACTGTTGTTATTTTATAGGTCTAGATAGATATTATCTATCAAAGGTGACAGAAGAAGATCACATCACTTGACGCATGGATGCGTGAAAGTACATCTGGTAAATTTTCTAGCTGTCAGATATGTCCATTCGCAAGAAAATCAGGACCCAGCTTGATCCTATCGGGATTTGAACCAACACAGTATCTCAGGAGTTAAATGGGCACTGTTTTAAATCGTAGTGCTTGACCGATCTTGCCCACATATGGAGGCCTACGTGTAAATTAATATATTTTCTGGTAAAGTGAGTGATGCAACGTCTTCGGCGTTTATGGTTCTAATTCTTGTCCAAGATACTATTATTCTCAATCCTCCAGAGAAACTCATCTTAATATATATAATTCTTCTGTACGTGTGTATGTCACTGAACTCCTAAACGGCTGGACCGATTTTGATGAAATTTTTTGTGTGTGTTTGAGTGGGTCCTTGGATGGTTTAGATTCACAATTGGACCCGGTAGGTGGCGCTGCAATCGGGTTCTAGGAATTTATTTTTTAGAGAATTTTTTGGGGGATTTTTTTTTTTAGATTTTTTACATATCAGAACATGTAACCTCAAAATTTCACCCCCCCCCCCCTAATATTTATAATAATGAGTATAATATTAATAATTGACCGTTAAAAAAATCATAAGTTCATCAATAATTGACAGTTAAAACCTGAAAAGTTCATGAATAATTGAACTTCTGAGAATAATTCATAACTATGTTTGTTTTTCGATACAGCTGATATTTGTGGAGTTGTGGGCGAAATGCCAAAAATGAAAAGATGTTTTATTTTGTATGTTGTCTTGACAAACACTGAATTTGTAATATTTGTGCTACTCACTAATTGGAGTTCATTGTGAATTTGAAATTGTGATGATCACATAGTATTTGTTTTATTATCGAAATCAATTATGCCACCCAAACGAAAAGCCAACGTTCGGGCAGGACAACGTCTGTCGGGTCCGCTAGTATAGAATAAATTGCCTGGTACACCCTGTTTCGGGGGCACGCGGGCTAAGACGTCAGAGCCAGTAACTGGGAGAGTCCGGGGGTTAGAACTCATTTAAAGTGCACTGAGCTTTATTTTCTAAATGGTTTTTCACTTTCTCTCCATGCAAATGTGGGCAAAATTTCTTTAAATTATATTTTTCTTATCATAATCCTATCAATGTTAGACAGATAGTAATGTGCGGTGCATTTAAAACAAATGAAAGCGTAATTTTAAGCGTTTTGTCTGTAAATGTGTGGATAGTGAAAAGGACAGCTGACATGGACACACCAGGTCGAGAGGCCGAAGGAAAGTTTTGACGACTGGCCGCGAGCAAAACCCCACCTTAACCTTGATTGTGGGAGAAGAAGAAATAAAAAACATCAAGGAGAAAACACGTTTGAAGACACGCAGACTTGGAGGGGGGAGAAATTGAGAGGATTGAAAAAAACCTTGTAGGCCTATTCGCAGTGCTAACTTCCTGATCAGTATGTAGCCCGCATCACACTCTATAACCAGTCGGGGAAAGAAGGGGAGTTGGTGAACAAGGTAAAGGGGAGGGGGTTCCCCTTGTTACACGTGGTATTTTAGAAAAAATGGGAATGGCCATGTAATTATAGCTGTTTTTAATAGAAATTACGGTGTAATTTCAAAGATTAATTTTAGTGGGGATGATCCCATAATTTCAAAGAGTAATTTTAATGGGAATCATCGCATAATTTCAAAGAGTAATTTTAATGGGAATTATCGCATAATTTCAAAAAGTAATTTTAATGGGAATTATCGCATAATTTCAAAGAGTAATTTTAATGGAAATCATCGCATAATTTCAAAGAGTAATTTTAATGGGAATCATTGCATAATTTCAAAGAGTAATTTTAATGGGAATCATCGCATAATTTCAAAGAGTAATTTTAATGGGAATCATCGCATAATTTCAAAGAGTTATTTTAGTGGGAATGATCCCAAAATTTCAAAGAGTAATTTTAATGAGAATTATCGCATAATTTCAAAGAGTAATTTTAATGGGAATTATCGCATAATTTCAAAGAGTAATTTTAATGAGAATTATCGCATAATTTCAAAGAGTAATTTTAATGGGAATTATCGCATAATTTCAAAGAGTAATTTTAATGGGAATGATCACATAATTTCAAAGAGTAATTTTAATGGGAATGATCACATAATTTCAAAGAGTAATTTTAATGGGAATGACCGAATAAATTTAAAGTACAATTTTGAAAAGAATTGACAGCAACATTTCTAAATACAATTTTTAATGGGATTAACCGCATAATATCTAAGTGCAAATTTTTAGTGGGAATGGTGGTATGATGCGAGTTAGTAAGATAAACTCAAACACAATTATTTCATAGCGGACAGCTCATACAGGTAGTAAGGTGTGTGTGTGTGTGTGTGTGTGTGTATGTATGTGAATTTAAAATACCGCCTTGAGTCACACAAGGTTTCCCTAGACATGTAGTGAGCTTCCTTGACCCCTTAAAACATGGGGAGGGGCTTTGTGTGTAAAAACTTTATATTTTACTCCGCATAACATTTTTACCTAAACATTAAAAATCTTCAACACCCCCTCCACCCGTTCATCACCATTATTTAAAATTGTTTAAGATATTCTGAAACAACATTGGCAGGAGATAATAAACATCTCAACTCAAGTACAAAACTGAACAATCCTAGGATAAGGTACATGTTGAAAAGAGGATTAAAATATGTGAAGAAAATACTTCAATGGATTTAATAACAGAAACAAATATTATTACTATTATTATTAGCACCGCGTATTACTACCCGTTCAGGCTATACGCACTTACGCTAATGTGTAATGGTAGGGTGATTGTGAGATGAAATGGAGGACCTACAGTTTAATGTGGAATCCGAACCACGGTGGAGACCTGGCATTCCTCACATTCACAAGTTGTGATTAATACACGTCTTGTCAGAGATGAAGTAAGGGTTTGGGTTTGGCAATCAGATATATCTGTGCCGGGAAACAAATAAAATACTTTTATTATAGTCAGGGTTAATATAAATAAACAAGAGAAAGAAGAGATACTTATAGTTCGTTGAATGCCAACAGTGTTGACATCTACTGTCAAATTATGTTGGCTAAGCACTAGATAGTTTTTATCACTGCAACTTAACCACCTGTTCAAGTTATACATATATATGATAATTACTCTAATGGCTAGGGATGAGGAAGGAAGCCTTTTAAAATGAAACTACCCGCATTTGCATGGATGGAGAGTGGAGAACCACCCTCAGTAGACCCGACCAGGATTCAAACAATGAACTATTCATCATCAGCAGGCAATTCTAACACAAGATACCATTTAACCAGTGAAGCAGGGTTTTTAGATAGTTGTAACATTTGATTGATTCTTTGAAAAGTCCCAAAACAACATCTTTGGATATTTCAATAATTATAAGAGTAGTTTCATGACAATTCTGAGCATGAGTTATCTTGTTTGGCTCGGGCCGGTGCTTGTGAGTAGAAGAGAGAATATGAGCACAGGGATCTTGTTTGGCTCGAGGCGGTGCTTGTGAGTAGAAGAGAGAATATGAGCTGAGGGATTTTACTGCTAGCTTTATGTCTAAAATAATATGAATGTTTTTAGAGCTAGGGAAATCTCTTTAACAGTTTCCGCTACTACAGTCAAATGTTCACATTAAAATTCAACAAGATATTAATGAGCTCATACAACAAATAGAATAGGTGGAAATACAAAACATATGTTGTAAGCACATGAGTAAGTTTATATTGAGAGTTTTAAAAGATATTTCTATATATTTTCTAGTTTTAAGATATTTCTACACCTCCACAAAGTATAAGTAGCAAATAATAAGATATATATAAAAAAAACTCCATGGCGTCAATCCGTATTTGAGATATACTGACCAAGTGGTTGCCATTTTTTGACAAAGATAGTGTCAACTTCTACAGAGAGAGGGTGTTATGTGGTAAGATCTATGTATCCTCTGGCCATTAATCTCAGTTTTATAGACTGGAGCCTCTCATTTTTCATTCAAATAGCATCTCGTTTGTCCTCAAGAGGCTAGGTTGACCTCGTTCCTGAGCCACTGCTTTACAAAAAATGTGAAAGTACCTGGGATTGAACCTGGGAATTCTGTATCTGTAGCCAGGAACTTTTGACCACTTGATCACAGAGGCAGTCAATAACATATCAATCCGACATTCAAGATGTTTTCTATTAAGATACACTTTGTTTAGCCTGAAGGATTGCAGTTTTACTTTGAGTGATTACACCTACAGTATCCCCAAGGCTTCTTTGGTGCTGACTGACAGCTCACAGCTGACAGCTGACGGCTTTGAAAAGTTACCAGACCAAATTATGTATCCCTACGCCGAACCATATGATCTGCAAAAACATGTGTTTAACAGCTGTCACCTCTGACAGTCAAAATTTAGGTATATACCTAAATGTTGACTGTCAGAAGTCAGCTGTGAACGGTCAGTCAGCACCAAAGAAGCCATGGGGCTACTGTATGTTTATTATAAGCTGAGGTATAGTGAAACAAATCAAGGAAGTATGATGCTACCTTTCAGGATAAATGAAAGGCACACTCAGTTTACTTTGAGAGGTACTTAGTCACCTCGACTGATTACAGTATGTCCTTATCTTACAGGCTGCCCCATAGAGTAACATATCAAGGTAAGCTCGCTACCTTTCAGTGTAAATGAAGTGTGTATATAGAGAAATGGCCTTGACTCCCATTAAAGCCTTATTGGATATCTGCACTAAGCTCGCATCTAAAACCAATTACTTAAAAAGAAAAAAGGTTTCAATAGAGTTAATTTACATAAACACACAAAATATGTATGCATGTCTATTTTTTTAAAGAGCTCGATTCATATAAGAATTCATAATATATTGTATTTGAAACTCAAAATAAATCTTTAAGAAAACGTGTAATGGAAAACTTGTGCCAAAACAATAATCCAGGCTAGATTTAGGAGCGGTCAAAAATAAATTTCAACCCACTCTCCATTGATTGTATAGTCCGTTTAGAATGGTTCACATGTTCAATATGTTTTAATCTAGGCCTATGCCTTTTTTTATATAAAAAACACCAATAATTTCAGATCTCCTGTTTATATAATATATCTCTATAAGGAAAACCTCTTTTCGCTTTATGAGGTAAGTGTATTATATTTAAAATTATTACATTTAAATTTTAGTTATAATTATAAAATAATAAAGTACACTAACATAATAATCTAAGTTCATTAATTAACTTATGAAAATAAAGTTTTTTTTACAGCATGTTTTATGTTCTGGTGACCTGGCCGTCTAGGGGTAAGGTGTCGGACTTCTGTACTGGGAGTCCGGGGTTCAATCCTTGGTCCCGGCACAGAGTTATCTGATTACCAAACCTTTCCTTTACTTCTGACAAAATGATTATTAATCACAACTTGTGAATGTGAGGAATACCAGGCCTCCACCGTGGTTCGGATCCCACGTTAAACTGTAGGTCCTTCATTTCATCTCACAATCACCCTACCATTACACATTAGCGTAAGTGCAGATAGCCCGTATGAGTAGTAAGACGCTAATAATAATAATTATTATTAAAAATAATAATACCCGTTCAATGTATACACCTATGTACTAATTACACTAATGGGTTAGGAATTGGGAAGTCTTAATTTAAAGGAAATTCACCCGCATTTGCGTGGAAGCCGAGTGGAAAACAATGTAGGGAGAAACTCCCTCAGTGCACCAGACCGAAATCAAACCCTGGTCTTCAGCAGTATAGTCCAACACGGAATTAACATGTTAGACCACATGACCACCGAAGAGGGCGGGTGTTATTTTCTTAAACGTTTCCCTTGACTTTTTTAGTTTTGCAAGAACAGTTTAATGGTCTTTAAAATAGCAGAAACTATTATTATTATTATTATTATTATTAAAATAAGTATTTAGGACTGCAAATAATCCGTGGGGATGTAGGATACCTGAGAAAAGGTCAATGTTGATCCAGTTTAGATTTTTTTTTTTGCCAAAATAAATCAAATATATTGCTCCAGTACAAACATAGAGTTTAATTTTCTTCACATGCTGACATCAACAGTTGTTGAATATCTGTCAAGGGTGCCCTGGAATTTAGTGACAACTTTTTCTCTTCATTTAAAAAGTTTCTCGTCTGATGCCGCCATGGTCATGCCGATATTCACCAACTGTTGAGGTCACCATGTGAAGAAAATTAACCTCTATGTTTCTATTGGAGCAATATTTGATCTATTTTGGCCAAAAACATTGTTTTGCTATAAAAAAAAAACAGTGGCCTTTTCTCGCGTTTCCTACATCCTCACTTTAAAAAGTTTCAAAAAATTGTATTATATTCTGTATTATCTTATCTTATAGTTCAAATCAATTTCAAATGTCAAATAAGTGATTGGAAGATTGAAGAGATTTTATTATGCCTAGTGTATGATGTGTTGAAATATTTTTAATTTACTTAAGTTCATGAAAATTAAATTTAATTGCACATTTTTTCTATGATTTTAAATAATTTGTTTCAGCCTAGTTTGAATGATGCACCTAATAAGGCCTTAGACCATGTCTGACGATCAACTACTAGGATCGGAAACTTGCTTCGGTGGCAACATGGTCTAAGGTGTTACTCTCACAGTAGACTAATCTGCTTATTACGGGAATATAGGGGTTCGATCTCGATCGAGTGTACTGAGGGTGTTTTTCTTAAATGTTTTTCCACTTTCCCTTACACACAAATTCGGGTACCTACACTTTATCTAAGTTCAACCTTCATAATCCATACCATAGTAGAGTAATTAGTACATAGGCATATAACCCAAACAAAAAGTACTAAAAAAACTACTAGGAAAATAAAAGAGGTATCGCTACTTATGAAAAACACTGTACACGATCTAAAAAAAGCAAGTCAAGAGCCATTTTTGAGGTATAGCTTATAAAAACACGTGCATACATTGCATTGAACTTAGGAAGGGTGTTTGATCATGTGAAAACTGCCACAAATACAGATTGACGAGATGGAAGACGAGTTGCCAAATTAAACATCTTGAAGGTCTCAGAGTTGCATATTGAAGATGATAAAATTGTGGAGCAATCAAGAAGCAATTCTTTTTCTAATAAAATTTAAATCAAAACATTGAGTTTTACTGTTTTCTGATTTTGTATATAAATCTTGAGGGCCTTCTTCAGAAGTGTAACACTTTGACGGCGGAGAGATGCCCTCTCTTTTCTCGATTCCAGTCATGTTTGGGATGGTGGCGAGTTCTATTTGTGGGTGATCAATGGAACCGAATAGACTATTTTTATGTATCCCTTGGATTAAATTTCATGTAATGTTTATTTTGGTCACTAGGGCTAAAGCAACTTGTTTTTAATTTTTTATGTTTGTTATAGTGTAATTAAGTATTTTTGTGGCGCATCTTAGATTAGAGTTAGTGTGAATTTCTATGTATGTGACCATTGGCCACCTATACACAAGTAGTTTGGTCCATGCAAATTGTGAAGATGACTTTTTTTCCTGAACTTTGTATTATTGTATGCCTATTAATTCTTGCAGATTAGTCAACTTGAACATAACACCAATTTAAAAAACTTAGAAATGTTTTGCAACCCAAAGACACCCTTTCTCTTCATATAAAAAACACTAATTACTTTAGGTGACATTGATAGTGTCTGCCTACAAAAGCAAATTTGATCTGTCCCCTTCCATTTTACCTTTATTGCCACACTCCAACACATACAATCTCATAAAAAAAGGTTTGATATGCTTCCCCTTTAAACCCCGATATATCACTATCCTAGTGCAAGAACACTACAAAAGATTTCTCTGAGATCAGTGAGAAAAAAACATGAAAATAACTATAAATAACCTGATCACACGCAAGCAAGATAGGCTTTGGAATGTTGATAACAGATAAATCAGAGTTTGAATCCTGGTCAGGTGCATTGAGGGTCTTTTTCCTAAATGGTTTTCCAATCTTTCTTCACAAAAATGTTGGTACACTTCCTCAAAATTAAACCTTTTTCAACCTTATTATATTTGGGTAACAAGTACAAAGGTGTATAAACTGAATGAGTAGTAAAATATTATGACAAAAAAACAAGCCATAAATAGAAGAAAACTTCAATAACTATGTTATTCTTCATTTTTATAAATGAACGTAAATTTAATACATGGGTCAATTTTGTTTTTAACAAATATTACTAATTTCTAAATGAGTATCTAAGCTACTTTTTTTTACATACAATACAAATACCTATGTATGTACACTTCTTTCACCCTAAAAGGTATAAGTCTTACCTTGACAGATTACACTATAAAACTATCTTATAAGCTATACCATAGTGGAATAATTTAAGGTAAGTTTACAGCAGTGGGTACATACCTTGTTTGATCAAAGTTTATTTATTTAATTAATTTCACTAATAAGGCATGGATAAAGGTGAGATTTAGAGAAAATATATTCACATTTGTGTAGAAAGAGAGTGAATGGGAAACAATTTAAACCGTAAAACTGACCTTGGAACACCCAGCCAGAATTTGAGTCTCAATCTCTCCATCAATTAACATTGATGTGGGTACAAAGTTTAATAAACATACAGGAAATTTACCAGCAATTTCCTGGAGAAATAATGGAATCTTATCAAGGTGAGAGGTGTAGTGGATGCATAAAAAATTCGGTGATTTTGCAGTTTTTAGAGCAAAACTTTTTTTATCATAATAAATAAAATATGGTTCCAGTAGAAACATAGTTTAATTTTCTACACATGGTGATAACAGTTCTTGCAGCATTAGATGATAAACATTTTAAATCAAAGAGAGAGTTGTCATTACATTCCAGGACACCCTTGACAGATAATCAACAGCTGTTGATATCAGCATGTGAAGAAAATTAAACTCTATATTTGTTCTGGAGCAATATTTTATTTATTTTGACCAACAATATTTTTATATCAAAACTGCAAAAACACAAACGGTATATTTTCTTGCGTCCCTTACACTCGCTCCCAACTTAACGTGGTGCACTAGGCTGGATTTGAATACTGGCAGACTAGGTCTTAAACACGCATGCTAGCTCTGAGTTACTAAAATTCATTATTTTAAAAATTAATCTGCATAGATGACAGCCACAAAGAAGGGAAAATATTTAATAGATTCTAACAATAAAATATATTACTACCCCAGCAACTAATAACTAGTTAGCCCTCAACTTTAAATGCCTGACCTATTAGTCTTGTTTTGAAATAACTCACAGCTAATTGTGTTTTCCAAGTCACACTTCAAACCTGGGAATGAATGTTTCAGGTGGATTACCTATTGTGAGACAGGACATTGTTGAGTGGGCAGGAAGTTAATTCAAGGGTGGGACACCAAAACAAAGTGGGGTGTGTCCGCATCAGGTATTTTAAAGTGGTTTTTTTTTCTAAATAGTTTTCCACTCTAGCTCGATGCAATATGAGCTTAATTTTATCTTTATCCTACCTGACTCATTCCCACCCCAATAGTGTAGTTAAATGTGGATAGTCTGTATAAGAAAAAAAGAGACCCAAGAGGAAATAAAAAGGAGATGAGTAGTAAACATAACAATTTAATATATAAGATTGGTGGTTTTACAAGCATTACAATATGCTTGTAGCTATGTGAAGCTATGTGACAACTCCTTGTTGGACTATTTTAACGTTGCTCAAGCTTCCCTGATAGAACTATATTAGGCTTCCAACATCCTCCGCCTAACTAACTTAAACTTAGCACAGACAAACCAACTAGCTCTCTCGGTCGTTAATTCAGCAAGGTGAAAAGGGGAAACCTGCATTTCATCAATGATATTAACTATGTGGCGATGCTGGAAATAATTGAACCTAGGACGCTTTGATTAGTAGATTAGTAGACAGCCACAATGCCGACTAAACTAGGATGTTAGTTTATATCAGATCCTCATATTGTATCCCTGACTCTTTAATGTGGCAATTGGGACAGGCCGCTGTATCTTTGTTGTGATGAGAGCTATATGTGTTAGATCGCTGTGACCCGCAACAAGTTGGTACTCATAACAAAGAGGTACCGACAAGTGTGGACCCCGCCTTTAGATGAGTGATTTTGTCTCCAACTATTTGTTGAAGGAATGAACCCATTAATACCTTGTTGATGAAATTTTCTACTTGTTGAAGTCTTGATAAATTTAATTCTTAAGAGGTGGGGGATGGCTGGGTATCATTGTGTTTAGACCATTTTACACAAAAAAAGTTTCCCATAAAAACTACACCAATTTTCCAAATTAAAATATTCAAAGGTAAGAAAACATCTAGCTCCTGGTTTGTGTGATTATGTTGCAGCGTTGATTTATGTGTATGTTTCCATCATGATCACTAAATGGTTTCTGAGTTAAGGTGTATTTTTTATCAATTATTTTGATCAAATGATGGTTAAAGCTAAGTTGAGAACCAGAAACATAAGAAATGAGAAGTTTATTTTGTAATCTCTTAGCCAGACAGACTTATCAAGTTTTCAGTATGAAAATATTTGGCTTGGTGCTTGATAACACGACACCTCCACACTCCCATGTTTGAAAATGGGACGCCTCTTGGAGTAGTCTTTGCCTGTACATTTTTTTATGGTTCAATTTCTCACATCATAAGATATTTGGAGTGGGCTTCTTGGAAGCAAATTTTTGGAAATTGAATATTCCTAGAAAATGTTTAGAGTGGTCCTCACCAGTATTTCTTTTGAAAATTGTATGCCTCAAAAATGGGAATGTCAAATTCACTCGTTTTGTTCATCAACCAACATACCAACATAGAATGTAGCCCTAATCTTATTTTTATGCCTCCTCTACACATTCACCCGAATGTCTCTCCGAACGTATGGCTAAATGCCGGCGTCAAAATGAAGTCGAATGTTAGCCGTCCACACATACAGCTTTATTTGAGTTAAGTTCAGTTTTATAGTGGGGTGAGCTCACTCAGGTCCTTTGATTTTGGCCAAAAAACAAACATAAAGGTGACTCCGAGCAAAGACAAGTGCAATGTCTACACGCTCACCTTTGGGCTCGCTCGGATATGCTTACCATATTTGGGGAGGAGGCATAATAAACTACATACAAATACAACATTTGGGAATTTGTTATAATTTGAGGAAATTGGCCAAGTAAAGCTAGTGTACCAAATTTGTAGGCCTAATCTTTTTCCTAAAGGGATCAGTTCTTAAAAGTTGACTAATATAAGCACCAATTATGTGCAATGTTTGGGAGAACATACAGTATATATGTTAACAAATGTTTTCTCCCGTTAACAGGTAAAAAAAAGAATGTCTAAAATTACATTCACATCATTGCTGCAAATAATAGGTTTTAAATTTTTTGTCGAAAAGGGGTATTTTTTGTTATATATATATAGGGTACTACTCTTTTCTCTTGTTAGTAACTAAGGTACTAGGTTGGAATTCTTTTAACTTTAAGTATGAGCATATTAATAAAACTAACAATGCAGTTCTCATATTTTTAGTTTTCATTTTATTCCATATGCTCTATAAGTGGTATTCAATCTGGGGTTGGTGAACACATCTTAGGGGGTACGTTAAATTATACATACATATATATATATATGAGACACCTTAGCCCAGTCAGTAGCATGTCTGTCTACTGAGATAAAGGTCCCGGGTTTGATTCTCAGCATGGTCGAAAAATTTATCATTGGTGAAATGTAGGTTTACCCTTTCTCAGTGATGAATTAGTGGCTGGGGACTGGATGTTGTGGCTGTCCTAGTTTTAAGTTAGATTATAGGTCATATGAAGCTACAACAGGCCTAACCAGCTGGTATTGGAAAATATATGGCTTGAATAAAAAACTGACCCAGACCATAGGTTGGAGAGTGGAAATAGTAATGGATGTAAAAAATATATTATATGTGTCTTATTTAATACATTATTTTGTATGTAGTTTATTTTAGATATAGATTACTGATATGTGTAGCTTGCATTATGCACCAACAACTTTGAGGGTACAAAGTTGAAGAGAAATTATAACTGGGGGTACATGAACAAAAATGGTTGAATACCACTGTTCTAGAATATATTTGGAGTTGTCCTAGTCTGTTTTTTTTAATAAGATGTCTATAGAAGCTATTGAGAGTGGCTCTAACAGATTTTATTTTTTATTATTAAATGTCTCTAGAAGCTATTCAGAGTTTATTTTTAATCATATTTAAAAATATCAATATTGAGTGAAATAAAACTAGAGAGGATGGGGCGCATTTTATCCAAAGAGAAAAATTTTTGAAAAATACTTTCATGCCAAAAACCCAATTAGGTTGTATACCTTTCCCAATATTCTTGATGAATCTTATATTTTATTTGTTCAGTAACACACACAAAACAAAAGGTTGTATGCTACTTAATTTTCATTTCACGGGCTGGTCAGCATATGCATAGCAACAAATTAAAAATCCACACAATGCAATTTCCAATAGAAGTGGGTTTTTCTCTATTTTTATATATACTAAATTAACTTAACCTCTGGATCTAGTTTCTTTACTCCAAAGTGTATGTGCAAACCAGTCAAAGTTTCTCACAAAATTCACCTCAGGAGATTGTGAGTGTGAAATGTTAAAATCTAAAGTTTGAAGGCTTCGGGAATTTATGTGTGCGGCATCTATAAGGTTAATGCACTTTAAACTAAAGACAAGATTTTACAGGATCTATTTGAATTAAGTGCTAACTTTAGGAACCTATAATTGTTTTCAAGATAACGGTCTAGTTATCACTATACAAAAAGGTAGTGTGAGAAAAAATATAGAAGAATAAAAGAAATACGTACAAAGCCATTTTTTTCTTTCATTAAAACACTTATGAGCATTTGGACATTTTAATACTGGTGTGTATAGTTATTTTATAAGCCGCACCATAGTGTAACTATGCAAGGTAAGTCTTTCAGGGTAATCAAAGGGTAGAAAGTAATGGGTTTTTTTAGTCTGAGGAACATTAATTTGGAAACCTATTGCCAAATTAATAACCAAATAATTTTTTAAAGGATAAAACTTGTTTATTTATATAATTTTGTGAGAAAGTAAAACTAAAATAAATAAGATGTGTATCATCTTGGTGTAATGGCAAACCTTCTGACGAAACCAGACCTCTGAGCTGGAACGAATACTTGTACAAGGAAACCTTACAAGATCCACACGGGGAATTGGTCTGAAATACTTCACTTGTGTGCTCTGAGCTCACTGTATGGACACACAGTTTAGTCAGTAAATATTACAACACAATACCCCAAAGAGCCATTTAGCGTACAAAAAATTTCAGATTTTCAAAAATCCATTATTAGTAAATTACCCAATTATAAACATAGTTGCCATTCTTTTCTTACTGATCCAGATTCTCTGTGTTTCCTAGGCTTTTCAGAAAGAATTTCCACTTTTACAAGCAATTTAAATTGAAGAAGAGTAATAAAATTTCATTTTTCATCAAACTAACTGGTGTGAAGCCACGTAGCTTAGGTTTTAAATAGAATAATATAAGAATGATAGGGAATACATCTTCTGTCGCTTCTAACCAATAAGGTATTAGAGTATTTTTACTAAATTTTGCAAAATCCCTTGTGTTTTCGCAGTTTTCCGGAAGCATGGCAACCCTGTTAAGGTGAGAACCAAAATCACGATTTGACCTCGAGGTATGACCATACAACTTCTACATCTCAAGTTTGTATAAAATATATCACACCCCTTCAGTTGTTGTCCCAGTTAAAATAAATGGTAAGGCGCACCGCACAGACTTTCTCTCTCTTTCTATAAACTCGTAAGATTTCTGAACAGAATAATGTAAATTGTATCATCACCACTCCACATAAGAACACGCATAAAATAATATACAATGATATAGAATCAATGAGAAAAGAGGCGCATCTTTGTCCACCTAAGAGCATTTCAAACAGTTTAATGTATTCCACAAGGGTCAACACTTCGTAATAAAATTTCGATTTTTGGTTAAAATTTTAACATTTTATAAGGTGTTGCAGATCTTCAAGTCATCGAATTGATATTTAATTATTCATTTATACATTTTGACCAATAAAAAATGTAAATATTGACTATTGAGTCTAAAATGGAGATAGATCATTGCTGTGCAAACATTTCTCCTAAGAGCTTTAAGGAAAAATAACATTTTTTTTAGATACTTATTTATATTTAATTACTCTATGGCATTGGAGAATTATTGCGTTAAGACTTAAGTAGTATATGTTTACAACTAAAGCTCACAAAATTGTATTAATATATTTGCAAATATCTCAGAAACTGTTGCTTTTATAAAAATATATGTCAAATAAAAGTTTTTTATTTCTAATAGTCCTACAATTTTGCAATGATAAGTTGTTTAGTTTCTCAAATGGTTGTGGAGATACGGAAATTAACGCTTCTATAAAGTACCCTAAAAATCATTTTCATAGGAAAATGAAAATAGCCAGTTTATTTATAATCTTAATTAACGCCTAGATACGAATTTTAATCAAAATCGTTTGAGCAGATTTTGAGAAAACCAATTTTTTCTCTTTTCGCCCTTCAGTAAACTACCCTTAATTTTAAGTTTTTATAGACACACAGATAGACGGCATCGCAAAGACTATTTTTAGGGTTGTGGGGGTCATGAGACGTCGACATCCATCTACATTTCAGGTTAGTTTTTTTTACGGTCGCAATACTTAAACTTTAATGTATAAAAAGTTAAAAAAATTCATATAATTGCGTATAGATTGAAAGTTATTAGTTTTATAAAAATATGTTTCGGATAAAATATTTGTATTATAAATATATATACATATTTGTAATGCTAAGTAATTTCATATCTCAAATAGTTTCGGGCTATTATAAAAAAATGTTAATTAACGCATCAGACCTGAGCCCTTAAAGCCATTTTGCCGAAATATTGAGGGTAGCCATTTTGTTTGGAATATTTATTAATGTTTATAAATGAAATTTAATCAAAATCGTTAGAGCCGATTTTGAGAAAATTGACTTTTTCTCTTTTTGCCCTTCAGTAAACTACCCTTAATTTTAAGTTTTAATAGACACACAGACAGACGGCATTGCAAAGACTATTTTTTAGGGTTCGGGGGGGTCATGAGACCTCGACATCCATCAACATTTCAGGTTAGTTTTTTTACGGTCGCAATACTTAAGTTTTAATGTCCAAAAAGTTAAAAATATTTATATAATTGCGTATAGATTGAAAATTATTGATTTTATAAAAATATGTTTCGAATAAAATATTTGTATTATAAATATATATACATATTTGTAATGCTAAGTAATTTCATATCTCAAATAGTTTCGGAGCTATTATAAAAAATGTTAATTTACGCATCAGACCGGAGCCCTTAAAGCCATTTTGCCGAAATATTGAGGGTAGCCATTTTGTTTGGAATATTTATTAATGTTCATAAATGAAATTTAATCAAAATCGTTATAGCCAATTTGGAGAAAATTGACTTTTTCTCTTTTTGCCCTTCAGTAAACTACCCTTAATTTTAAGGGTAGATATCCAATTCCAAAAACCCCTCGGGGCAACCCTATGAAAACCCTAGATATCAAGTTTTAGCTCAATCGGTAAAATAGTTTAGGCTCTAGTTGGAGGTACAGACAGACAGACAGACGGACGGACGGAAATTCAAAAACCACTTTTTCTGATTCAGGGAGTCATGAAACGTCAAGATTCATCAAAATCTCGAGTTCGATTTTTTTTGACTATCACCATACTTTCTCTACCTGTAAGATAGAGAGAAAGTAAAAAGACATACAGAGGGGTAGAAAGACATGAGGACATGCAGAATTGCAAGACCAACTTTTATGAGTTCAGACGCACATTAAGATGTAAAGATCCACTAAAATCTCAAGGTTGAAAATGTGTATGATTAGAATACCTTATGCTTGGCTGACTTTTTTCTTCCAAAAATGTAAGCACAAATCTTGAGTAGCTTATTCCAAGCAACAATTTTTAAAAGATAAATTATAAAATATTACCTTTTCTCTGCACAATGACTCTCAAAAGGGGTCTAGCATTAAGTATTGCTCTCCCTAGGTTGTCATCATTGTTGATGGGAAGAAGATCCCCATCACTTGGATCTGTGTACGAGATGAGAAACGGCACATCGGCAAGGTGATGAAGGCGCTCCACCAACTCTTTGAAGTCTTCATACTTCCCAGTGCTATCCCTAGTCACTGAGAAGCGCCGAAACTCGGCGTCAAACTGTAAACGTAAATTAAAACCAGGGTAAGATACAAATGTACATGTAAATAATTGGCAATCATCAAAATGTGGGCTAACTTAAGTACATAAATACTTTTGAGGCTATATACTTTTGCCAAAAGTCTAGTTTCTTAGGGTATGTATTACATAGCTCTATCTCCTTTCATAACAATGTTCTTAGGGTATGTATTACATAGCTTTGTATCCTTTCATAACAATGTTCTTAGGATCCTTAAGATATTCCAAACTAGTTCACACTTTATATGCAAAGAGTGTGCTTCAAATAGAGTGCATACAAATTGTGTTTATTTTATTATAATATATTATTTATTATTATTACACACTTAAGAATATGAAGAATTAAATTATATTATATTTATAAAGTTTCATAAGTGTGTATGCAATTAAAACCATACTCACCTAACTCACACAGAAAGCTAAATATTTAAGAACAAGCTATTGTGATCTGTAGTCCTGTTTTAGGTTCCTGCTTCAATATCCATGACATCATTTAAATATTATTTTTTGAGTTTTTTAACAATTCATTTCATCAATATTGATTTAAATTTTGATTTATTAGCATACGGAAGTTCGAAAGGTTAGATTGAATTAGCTGGGTAAGTGCTGTAATAATATATTTATAAATAATTTTAAAAATGCTGTTGTCTAGATGATTTTGTTAAGTTTTTAGAGGGTTTTGATGTACATAAATAAATGTATTTTACATACATTTTGAAAAGTATGTAAGGAAGATTGCAAGAGACCAATAAAGAGATGGTAGGAGCAGAAAACAGAAAAATTGGAAGTGTGAGAAGAAGGGAAGCACATGAAGAAAGAATAAAGGAAGAATGGAGGAAGATGGAGGCATTTTACAAAACGGACCTAGCCATAGGCTGAAAACAGTTGATTATGACAAAATAAAAAAGCTACCCCTCCTAAGAAACAAGATATGGCGAGCAATGTTGCTTTAAAAAAGCGAGAAACAGTTTGATGACATGTGGCCCACCTAAAAACCTACCTACAAATTCAAAAAAATAGTCTAAAAACAACATTTCACCTTTTTTCCATAGCAAACCAAACTCATGAAAATGACCCCCAATTATCTGTTTGTCTTATTCGAAGAAATCTTGAACTAAGAGATAAAATAAAATTACAAGACAGAAGTATCCATCCGAACTCAGCCAAGTATTACAACCACCAAACCTGTTAAATGAGGTCACAAATATAAAATATTAAATTAATGTTTAAAATACCGGTAATTATTATGAGACAAGCCTAACTTTCAAGCCTTCTCTAATTTATGTTATATGACTGTGGTTCTTACCCAACCTAACTTAACCTAACCTTTCACACAGTTTTTAAATTTTGAATAATATTGTTCAAGTAAATAGCGACAATGATTTTTATAGGAAAATATAACATCGTACAATGTAAAGGATCACGGGTCAACACTAGATTATCAATATTTGTGTTTCTCTTGTGGGTAAGAATAGGCTACGCTTTATCCGTCCATTTCACGCTCTTTGCTATAGCACAATATTTCAATATTTTATTCACTTAATTACACACACAGGAGCATGTAGAATCGAATTACACCAGGTTTATGAATTTTGTACACTTTTAATAAATATTACACCCGAACAAAACTGGACAACAAAATGCCCAAATCGCTTTCAGAATGTTGCTTCGTTGACAATGATGGGTAAATTTATTATGATCCTGTGCAGGATACTTCATGACCTTGAGCATCTAAAACTGCTATGCCATCAAATGATGTGTAAAATTAGTAATTAATTATTTTAAAAAATACATTTATTACCAGTTACTTATTTTATCTATAGTAATTAAAAATCAAATTTATTAATACATGAAATGTTAGGTTAAGCTGATTTGGGAAAATATTCTAGTAATGAAAAAATAGACTAGGCTATGTTGTCTTATTATTTTCATTACATTTATCAATATGTATTACAGTGCCTTTTGTAACTAATTCTTTTGTTTAATTTAGTTGAAATGTGTGGCTTTTACAAATGGTTTATGCAATTTTGTGAAAACAATAAATTTACTTTGTGTTTTAACATAAGTTGTGGAACGTGTTTTAGAAGAAGGTAATTGATAAAAGGATTTTTTTTCAGAAGTGACCTACATTATAAGCCTAGCAATACATCTGGTTTTTATATTATTATGCTTTATGTTGAAGGCCATAAACGAGAAATCTTTAGTTTCAATGTTCAAGGCCATGTTTAACAACATGGTCAAAAACTCGCTTTGGTGGCCGCATGGTCTAACATGCTACTCTCATGTCAGACTAGACTACCGATGACGGGGAGATAGAGGTTTGAATCTCGGTCGGGTGTATTTAGGCTGGTTTTTCCAAATTGGTTTTCCACACAAATGTGGGTACACTATCTCTAAATATAACCTTCCTATTCTCTAAGACTATTAGCGTAACTATTACATAAGCCGAATAACCCGAATGGATAGTAAGACGCAATGTTTAAAAAAAATTGCCAAATGTTAACTTAATTAATTTTAAGAGTTTCTTGTTTTTGCTATGTTTTATTTGATTGATCCATGTTGTTATTATGTTTGAAAAAATGTATGACCAAAATCAATATTTTGTTAAAAAAATATTAAAAAGCTGAAAATTTAACAAATGAATAATAATGATGATAATGATGACAACAACGACGATGAAGATGATAATGACGATGATAGTAATAATAATATACTATAGCAAAATAAAGAAAATAGTTTGTATAAACTCTAGATATATAATTAATAAAAGTGATATTCTATAGACTATTTGTGAACATTACAGTTGACATGATTTGACCTATGAATATGAGAAAGTTGATCTAGTAACTTTTCTAGCTTTCATATAAAATTATTCCTACAATTAATGAATATCAAATTTTAAGTTAAGTTAGTTTTTTTAGCATAGGGTCTTACTACTTGTTTGGGTTATAGGCTATGTACTGATTATACTAATATGAACTATAATATGTTAGAAATTCAGTGGCGGCGGAACCGGGGGTGTGGGGGGCATTGCCCCCTTGAAGATATTTGCCCCCCCCCCCCTCCCTTCAACCTCAAACATTGTTTTATTACAACGTTAATAGTCTTTGGCCCTTTTGTTAAATACTTAAATGTATCTATGACTGTCCACAATTTGTTTTTCAGCTGATAGAATTATGCGCCAACCGCCTGCCCGATGCATTGAGTCATGAAAGCTACCCACATTCCATGCTACAGCCAACTTCCTGTCCAAGGTCACGTCACAAGTCACCCCTTGTCCCCTTTCTTTTCCAAGGTCACTGATGGACTAATGCTAAATGAACAATTGCCATCAGTATATTTCTATTGCAAACTATCGCAAAATGGTTAGAGGAAATCCTTGTTCGATTATTTTGATAAAGTGAAAGAGTCTCCGTCATTCCCGATCATGATCTCCAAAGTGATAAATCTTATCCAACAGTAATGAAGGCCACTAACATTGTTCAAGAATGTAATACCAGGTAAGTGTACTTGATTTTTAAAATCAGAACTTTATCATTTGATTATTTTTTTGTCACCGCGTTTTACTGCCTTTCTGGGTTATATGCGTATGAACTCATTAAGCTGATGGGCTATGGATGAGCTAGGTTGAATTTTGAGGAAGTGTACCACATTTGCGTGGAGGAAGCTTAGAAAACCATTTAAGGAAAACACCACTCAGTACACCTGACCGAGATTCAAAACCAAATTTCTACGTCGTCGGCAGTTCGGTGTATTACGAGAGTGACCTCTTAGACCAAAGGTGACCAAATCGTGGCACACCTAAGTCAAGGTAGATTTTTTTAAATATAGTAAATTATAACAATGTCAAATAAAATAAATAAACAATCTAAGTTAATAAATTGCAAGAATTTTATCTATCAAGTTGGCCGGCTGTGTGAATTGTTTCCCGCCACTCAAGCTGCCTTTCTCTCCCCTCTCCGCTACATACTCTACACCCCCTCACACTGCACGTGCCACCCTGTATACATTCCTTAGTTGCTATTTGGTGGCATACTGACTGCTATGTACTGTGCTATACTCAGTCTTAAAATATTTGTTTCTCATTATAAATAGGAAAAAAACAAAAAAAATTCTATACCAATTAGGAACTTAAAAAAACTATATATTACCCTACCAATTTTTCAAAAAATGGTGGTGGTATGAAGGTAAGTTTAGGTTAGAGATTTTGGGGTAGAATGGCACACTCAAGATTATCTCAGATAGTGGCACGCCAGAAAAAAAGGTTAGTACATCATTTGGCCACAGAAGCGGGTCATTCGATATATTACAAAGTAAAAGGATTACACTTGAGTCACAACAACACAATACAAAATGGGAAATCAATGCGATATTTAAAAAATGTTCTATATGATTTAAATTTTTAATTAAATTAAGTTAAATATAAGCGTAAGGTATTATTATTTTGTGAGTTTAACAAACTTTTGTGGCACTATGAATGATTATTAATAAAATTACACTAGGCCTCAGGGACGTAGCCTGGGGGGACTGGCCCCCTCCCCTCCGGAAATCTAGATCCTTTATGTAATTTAATATATAAATATATTTTTGTAAAAAAGACCATAAATAAAAATTAAATAGCAAATTTCTTATTAAAAATGAATTTGTATTCCCATAATTAAATATTGTTAATAAATAAGATTTTTCCTTTTTTTTAATCTAGGAAATGAGGATGGAGCTGAGAACGCAGTTTCTGGTCTCAGTCACTCATAATAGAGGATGTAGCTTTGGAGTTTGATGGAAGTAATAATATTAGCGGTCTCGTCCAGGGCCAACCTTTCTCTGTGCCAAATTACACTGAAAACGCAAAAGGTGATAAGAAAATCAAACGTTGTGACCATAAATTTCTTCAACGCTGGTATTCTGAATTTCCTTGGCTTCACTTTCAAAGTGAAGAAGTTGGCATATTGTGCTTCGAATGTATGACATCAAAGAATGAGAAATTCTTTGGCTACAGCTCAAAACTTGAAACCACGTTCATTAGTAAAGGTTACAAGAATTGAAAAAAAGCTGAACGTGAATTTAAAATACATGCAAAGAGTAGTATGCACGAGGAGGCTGTAGAAAAGAACAACACAAAAGAAAAACTTGATTCAATGGCCAAACAATTTTATAAAGAAAAAGAAAAGCAGCAAATTGTAGCCCGAAAGGCATTGCATGCACAAATGACGTCTCTTAGATATCTTGGAAGACAACAAATTCCAATACAAGGTTACAATAACAGTGATGGAAACTATAAGGCATTGCTTGCTCTGCGTCCTGGTGACATTCCTCAACTCAAACAGTTTAGTTTTCGATCAAAGTATTTCACTACACATGACATCCAAAATGAAATGATAAAATGATGGCAGACGCTGTCCTAAGAGAAATATTGAATGAAATACGGAACGTAAAGCATTTTAGTTTGATTGTAGATGAGATTACAGATATTTCCAAGGAAAAAGTTTCAATCTCTGTAAGAATTGTAAATGAAAATATGGAACCAAGAGAGTACTTTTTAGGTTACTATGAGACAAGTTTGACCACAAGTTCTGTCCTAACAAGTCTGATACTGGATACCTTGACGTGATTTCACCTCTCCCTGGAGAGTGTTCTTGGTTAATGCACTTCAAATATGTGAGGAGTTCATAATGGTGTCCAAGTTAAAATCAAATAAAAACAGTCGCTAGCAATGTATGTGCATTGCACTAATCATTGTTTTAGTTTAGCGCTACAAGACACTGCTCGTGCGATCCCTCTGATGAAGGACTGTTTGCAATGAGTACATGATGTGGCCATAGTTATGAGAACGAGTAAAAGATAATCGGAATTTCTATGCATCACAAGTGAGTTTGTAGATGTTCCAAACACTACTCCAAAAGCACTCTGCACGACACGGTTCGATACTCATCTATTGTCAGTGTCATTAAAACATATCCAGCTGTACTTCGAGCATTAGAACAGCTCAGTGTATCAGGTGAAGATGTGTTGAGCACTGCACAAAGTCTTTACTTTCACTTTTTAAAGTGTGAAGTTTATTTGGGAATGCTAATAGGAAAATAAGTTTTGGGCTGCACAGAAAAGCTTGCCTTAATCTTAGAGAGCCCCAAGAAAACCGCTAATGGAGAAATGGAAGCAGCTGTCTCAACTGTAAAATATTTAAGGAGTATCAGATCCGAAGAGACATTTGATTCACTGTGGAGTGAGATGGAAGAGGCCCAACAAAAATAAGATCTTATACCTATCCGCCTGTCACGAGCTAAGCAAGTTCTAAGGAAACTAGAGCATAAACAAGGAACCAGAGAACCGACAGTGATTCTTAGTAGAAAAGAATTAATGAGGAAAACGTCCTACGAGATAGTTGATACAGTCACAGTACAGATCGAGAGGTGCTTTACACAAACTGATTCAAATAAATTTTGCATGCTCAAAAGGGTTCTTTTAAGAGCAGTGATGAATGGGATAGTGATGTAGAAACACGACACACACTTAGAGACTATGGTTTAAAAATGGATGATGTTGAACTAGATGCAAAAATGATGTTAGCACAAATTACTCCCACCCAGCTTAAGTGCTTAAAAGATCTAGTTGACATTTAAATTGCGATGCCTGAAAGTACAAGGAGATTATTTCCAGTAACTTGGGAGCTTTTGAAGTTGCTTTTAGTCGTTCCATCATCAACAGCAGTCGCTGAAAGAACCTTTTCAGCCTTAAAGCGACTCAAGACATACCTACGTAGGACCATGGATCAAGATCGGTTAAATCACTTGGCCATTTTGCATGACTACAACGAATGAGTTGATGATATTGATGTGTTGTGTGATGAGTTTGTCAAAGCTAACACATATCATGTGAGTGTATTTGGAAAGTGATAATATATAACATGTATTCATTTGACAAACTTATTTTGTATGAATTATAATGCATTCAAACCCATACATCACAAATGTTAAATTTTAAAACAAAAGAAAAACTTAATTTGAGATATTCTATGCAGATCATAGTTAGGTCTAGTTCTATTTATGATTATTTAAACTTTATTTGTGACAATGTAAATAAATATTTTAATTTTGTTATAGGACTAGTTACTGTAGTATAAACATTTGACTAAAACTATGTTTCTATTATTCCTATTTTTAAATTGTACAAGATCCTAACTATAGCAATATTAGAATTTTGTTTGTCAAATAAAATTATATATATATATATATCTAGTATTTTTTATATTATTGCTATGTAACATTGCTTGTTCGTGATTTAATTGAAATATACTTTGTTGAAAAATATGACAGGGAAATTGAACTCATAATTTTTTCTTAGCACGAGGTTTCATTTAAGTGTCCAAATATTATTGTTGAGCTTTAGGCAACACCAGAACGGCTGAATAAGATAATAATATAATTTTAGTGTATGTTATGATTTTATTTAGATATAAAATTCAATACATATTTAGATGACCACTTCAAATAGTTTTTAGGAATATCCATTTTACAAAAATGATACTAGGGTTGTGGGGGGGTGGGGGGTTTGCAAGGCAAGTCTCTATATTAACTTTTTTTTGCTTGCCCCCTGCCCCCCTCCTAGACAAATTACGTTCCACCGCCACTGTAGGGATTATGAAGGTTTAATTTTAGAGAAAGTGCTCCCATGTGTGCATGGAGGGAGAGTGGAAAACCATTTAGGGAAAACCACCCTCAGTGCACCCAACCGGGATCGGACCCCAATCTCATCTTCGACAATGCAGGTTAACACTAGAGTAGTGTGTTAGACCAAGCGGCCATCGAAACAGGTTAGTTAGTTATATCAATATTTATTAAATTACTAGGGAGGCTAATCTAAAAGTATTATATTAATATAGCAGACTAGTGTGCCAACAATTTATTTTTGAAAATAATAACACTGCCAGACAACATTTGATGCATAAATGAGAAAGAAGTTCAAATATTTGATAAAATAATTACTAATTAATTTGTGAAAGGATTAAAATACTTTGACCATATTCATGCTATGTTCGTTACCTTTCTTCACTGTCAGCTTGCAGTGTGACAGCTTAACATGTAAGCTTATTTACTATACTCTAATACAAAGTGGTCCAACTTTTTCATCCCAAGGGCCAAATCTGGTTACCAGTTTGCACCACGGGCAGAAGATATATTTGGTGATCTCATCAACCCTTAATAAATTCATCTGATATTTGAGGTATTTAATGAGCATTCTCTGAACCAACTGATTATATCAGCACACGAGAATTTTCTCTGAGCGAGAGCGAAAGAGCCTACCAATTCTGTCGGGAAAGGTATTTTCCCGTAACTTCCAGGGTTCTTTTACATGCTGCACTCGATATGGGTCCAACGGTTTTACTTCCCCTCTGAAGGATGTTTTATTACGGTTTTTATCACTCAAGAAAAATCCCTTCAACCCCGCTTGTATATGAATCCACGAACATAGGGTCCTACAGTGAACACTGTACCCCAAGACCTCCGAGGTCAACAACTTAATAACCGATTACTTTCATTACTTATGTACAAATTTTATTTTTTGTTGGAGGAATCTTTCAAATTTTAGGCTACTAAAAAAAAAAGAAAAGAAGTTTAGCATTAATCCCCCAAAAATGCATAGTAAAATATGAACGCACACACACTTTCACAAAACCACTTAGACAAGTTAAAGATAAATAGGCCTTTTATAAATATTTTTACTAATCAAATAAATGCATAATAAAATGCAATCATCATGGTGTCTACTAAACTTGACCAATGAAATTCCTGACTTTTTCCCTGATTATTTCCTAAAATTCCCAACTAAAAAGTATGTCACATCCTTCTAATTCCCCCACCTGCCTCCTCTATTTTCTATTAATCTTTATTATGAATAATGATAAGTTTTAAAATTTAAATAAACATATTTTTTAAATTTGTATTAACATTGTTTATTAGGAATTATAAAATTTATCCCACAGCTACAAAAAAAACTAGTTTGAATAACATTATTATTTACTGTTTTAATAATTATTATATTTTATATTTTGAGTAAAACCACATTTTCCCAGATTTTTATTGTAATTTATCGAATTCCCGGCTTATTCCCGTTTTTTCCCGATCACTTCGAATTCCCGGTTAATTCCAGTTTTCCCTGATTTTCCCGGATGGTAGACACCCTGAATCATGACCTTTTTGAATAAATATTTTTATTTGAATTCTTTTCAAATCTCGACAAAGGAGTGCCCTTTAATTTTCCTCAAGGATACTGTGAGGGCCCCAATCTCAGTGAGCATGGGCCGGCAGATGGACCACACTGCTCTAATACATTAACACCCATCCCAACTTGTACTAACATTTAATTTTCTAATCCATTGAAAGTTAGGTAGGTTGGTTTGTAATTCACAACATATTAACAATTATTTTAAGCACACTAATCTTATAATATGAAATATATTTTTAAGTGTATAACATACTTAATTGTTTATATGTTATGGATTAAACTAACTCAACCTAACCTTCCATATTTGAAAAAAATATTAATAAGAGTTTGAAGGGTAGCCTACATTTATTTAGGTGGACATTTATGTAGGTTTGGAGGTTAACAGTTTTGAGGAACATGGCCGAACCTTATCCTGTGAATTAGGTGAGTCAAGTTACTATTTTCTAAATTATAACTTAAATTTTTTAAATATTTTTACACATTTCCTTTTAATGTGTCAACTAGTTACTAAATAGTAATAATAATAATTGTCTGGTACCTAATCTTAATGTTATTCTCAAGATTTTTTTGATTTTTTCCAAAAAGAAATTGTTTGCATACGCCAGCGGAGCTTGCCAAATAGCAATAGCCAACTTCTACACCTGTATTAACTGGAGTTAGCCCTTGGGGATCGAGAATCTGATCAAAACAATAATGCTAGATCCTAGTGATGAATCAATCTCCTAATAAATAAGGAACTTGTGTAAATACATTGGTCTTAATACCGTGGAAATAATGTCAGACAGTGAAATTGATATCGGTTACGGTAGTTATTAATTTTAAAAGAAATTAGCGCAGTGCAGGCATACCTACACAATATTATAACATTTAAATCCAAACATTTAGAGCATAGTCCTATTGGTAAGTATTTTAAATTCAAAGAAAAGTGATCTGAGCTAATTCCAAGGCACTTGAAATGGTTAAATGTTCTCTCAATAATTTTTGGCAAAATTAATTTGGGTTAGGCCTACATAAGCAATAAACTCCAAGGTAGTTAAACTAGTGGAATGTTCTGTACAGCAAAATACTTTAGGTGGATTAAGTAGCCAAGTTATTATAGCTGTTAAGTACTGTATCCGTAAGCTAGCTAAATATATTTAGATTAAAAACATGATAAGTGGGGATTCCGTGTTCAGGTCTCATTTTTCAATTTAAAGAATAAAATAATGTAGGCTAAATATGCAGTAGACTCCTAAATCGGTTAAACGTCACTGATATTGTTATATAAAAATACTTTAAGATAAATAAAAGGTGACCTCCAAAGTGCCTGAACTATGTTTGTTAAATGTACCCAAATTATGTTATAGCAAAGTACTTTATGCTATTAAAAAAGTTCTAAGCAATAAACTTCAAAGTGACAGTTTTAAATTATTCCCCAAACGTGATTTAGCAAACTTACAGGCAATATAAAAGTCAACTCAAGGAGGGAAACTTAATGATCAACTAATTCTATATTTTTTAGCTAGAGGTTATAATTAAACCAAAAATGTTAGTATTAGCCGACCCACCTTGCTTTTCACTTCCACTGTTCCACTGTCAGTTTTATGTTGCGTTTTCAAGTTCTTCGACATAGCGGAAACATTTATACTTCACCTCAAACTTATGTAAAGCATAATAAACATAATAAAAAACTAGAAAACACTAATAAACAACACCAATTCCATCAAATTCTTCACATTTCTAATACATTCTGTTACACTGAACCCGACACAACTCAACAGACAAACACCGACATTTACAATGACGTCACACACATACACCTGCTGTGCTGTAGTCTCGACCTAGGGCGCTAAGAAAAATTATGTTTTATAAAAATAAAATACTTATATAAAATAATCAATAAAAATAAAATATTAAAATCTTAATTTTATAAATTATTACTTATCTTAAATTCATACAATGAGTAAAAATTTACTTGGGATGTATTAAATTACAGAGGTATAATTAATGATACACCAACATGATGTAAGATTGATTAAAGCAAATCAAGTTCAACAACTAACCTATAGGGGCCGTGCGTTGATATTTATTACTTTATATTTATCATTCATACACTAAGTTGCACATGCTCTTTTATTATTAAAACCCTTAATCTTCATCTTTTTCACACATTCGTCTACAACATTTAGCCACGTCTTGGATGGACTACCCCTTTCTTTTCATCCACACACTCTTCCCTCGTATATTTGCTTCGTTACTAGATCCATAATCATACACCATGCCCAAACTAACGTAAGATGATTCTTTCAGATTAATTTATTGGATTCCCTTTCAAACCGTACTCCTTCAGCACGCATTCATTACTGACTCTGTCCGTACAAGTTTTTCCACATAGGCTACATTTATTAGATATACCATTCTAACAGCACCCACATTGCTCTTGTATTTCTCCTAACAAACCTAGGCTACACATCCATAAAACAGTGTTGACTTCAACGCACTTTTATATACTACCATCTTTGACTCTTTCGATGCTACCTACTTCATTATTTTTAAGAGTTCACATACCTCTAACTACTCTCCATGATACACTCTGCCGTCTGTCTATTTCGCCATCAATCCTTCCATTTCTACATTCTAACATTCTACCAAGCTACCCAAAATCGTCCCCTTTGTCTAACAGTGTTCCATATATAATAATCTGACAGCCATTTCCTGATCCACCCTTATAAAAAAAAAAGCACCACCTTAGTTTTGGAGACGTTTATACGGGGATCCATTCTGGATGTCACTACATTTAAACTGTTTAGTGCATTCTGCAAGTTACTTTCACTCTTAGTCATTTATACGACATCATATGCATATAACAGCATTCTCACATTCGCATCCTCCATTTGTATACCAGCCCCGTTCTCACTAACATTCCTCATAGCTTATTCATGAATAGGGCCTACATTCAAAAATTATGGAGGCATAATATAACCTTGTCTAGCACCATGTTCAAAGTCAAACCAATAACTAGTTTAGCTCAGTTTTTGCTATTGCAGATTTGTAAATATTTGTCTAGTATGGGCCAAACAAAAAATAATAAAGTACATCTGTCAAATCCATTTATCTCTATAATATAACTGGATGGACATCTGTGGCTAAAATTTTCGAGCTGTCGTTTGCATACCATTGTGTAGGAGAGAAGGAAACTTTCGGGTATCTCCTTCTCTTCTACACCCATAAAAGACAAAGTGGCATTTTGACATCGTTCATTAATTTGATTAAATATATGAGATACATCACTGTGTGATTAGTTAAATGAAATGAAAATGTCTGTGTTATTAAAGTCTTTGAAGAGCATAACAAAGTTTGAAACTGGTTAGTTTTTTCTTTAAATAAGGTTATATAGGCTAATGTCTACGTTGATTTTTTAAGGAATTTCGTTTGAAAGGCTTTATTTCGTACCAAAATCCTACCCAATAGTAGTGTTTAGGTAAGATAAAAGATCTTCCAGAAGGGAATTTCTACTTCCATTCTAAATAGCTGTTTATCCTGCCAAAATACTAATATATGATTGTATTCTGGTACGAAATACATCCTTACAGATTGGGATTCTTACTAAAATCAGGGTTTAGTAGATACCGTACTTACTACAAGCCTTTAACCTAAATTATCATTTGAGCGTAAGACTTCTATACAAAGTATTGCAAAAACAAACTATTTTGAGTTTATAGGCTCATGAAGTGTGAATATCTATCAAAATATCGAATTCAATTTTTTTTACGATCACAGTACTTCCTCTCTACTAGGTGTATCGATGACATTTCTCTCTTCGGGATATTTATTTGAGCACCAGCCTCCAATTATAGTGCAAAAATATATATTTGCACAGTAAAATATAATCTAAAGAGATAAGTTTCTTAGATAGGATTATGTCAAGAAATATTTTCTGTCAGCGGTTTGTATTGAACAATTACCTGATCCGTTTTGATTGACATGAAACCTAGTAAACTTTTGGCACTTATTAGAGAAACTAATCGATTCAATACTTTAGCTCAGTCGGTAGCGTGTCTGTCTATTGAACTAAGTGTTCTGATTTCGATTTACAACAAGGTCAAAAAATGTAGTATTAGTGAAACGTGGGGTTGCCCTTTCATATTGATGAAGTAACGGCTGGGGACTGGATGTTGTGCTTGTCCTAGTCTTAAGTTGAATTGAAGGGATCGGGTTCAGATAGTCCTATGCCACATCACCCTCAAACTGAGATAAAGGGAGAAACATTCATTGGATCGCCAGCTAACACTAAAAATATATAGCACACGTCTTTACTGTTTTGTTCTACCATCAGTTGTCAGAATATAATAGTACTTTGTACAGACAGAAGATGGATGGTTTTGGAAGAAGTTGATGTTAATATCCCATTTTTACCAGAAATGTAGCTTAGGAGTATCAGATCCCAAGCCATTCAATTATAAGGTATATGAAGCTACGATAGGCCTAGCAAACCGATAGTGTTAAATATATGGATTGAATAAAAAAAACTGACCCAAGCCTACGGCTGTGAACAATAATGGAGGTCAAGTAAAGATAAACTAATCAGTGGAATAATTCAGCTATGGCATAGAGTCAAGGGTGTAGAAAGGCGGGGATACAGACCCCCTACCCTGGGATTAATAGAACCTCCTCTGAAAATCTGTTGGACGTCCCCTTAAAGGAGGTGGGGGGCTTACAAATATATATAAAAACCTAATGTTTAATTTTTTTTGGGTCTTATTACTGTTTGAATTGTAAAATCATCAACCAAATATTGGTTGATGAATATTTTAATATTCACCTTCAAGATCCCCTTGCAAAACTCCCGATTGTCAAATTAGTTCTGTCAACAATTTC
This sequence comes from Timema podura, assembly GCA_033556935.1. Lineage (NCBI taxonomy): Eukaryota > Metazoa > Arthropoda > Insecta > Phasmatodea > Timematidae > Timema > Timema podura. Next base: position 52,419,479 of record JAVRXN010000007.1, on the reverse strand, counting down.
AAACAATGTACTTCTTTTCTCATACATTCATATTGTATTGGAAAAATAGGGACTTTTCTTGGAATTAGCCTAGAAGATGGGGTCCGAGAAAATGAGGCCATCATTTCTGCTATTACCTGTGAGATCCTACTTGAGGAATCACCCTAAGAAAAGAGCAGATTAAATAACAGAACAACAACAAACATACCAGTTGTTCCAAATCTGGGGGGGCTTATAACAATTTGGAAATAACTTTAAAAATAGTAAAAAAAATAAAAATATTCTTTATATATAAATCACTTTTCTAAAGTAATTAAGATAATTATTCCTTGTGGTATTGGCAACGCTTCCTATCAGTTTTAATAAATTCGATGACGAGAAAAAATGTCCATGCACATGTTTATTTTCAAGCATGCAAACCTTGGATTCACCCCACAAACCTCCTTATTACATTCTCCCTATGCCAGAGGTTCTCAAACTTTGCACCATAAAAAATACATGCAGATAACCTCATATCATTTTATACACTAATCTTAAGTACAGTCCCTAATACTTATTACTGATGCTATTTTATAGTGTGACAAACCAATAAAGATTATTATAAAATTGCATAATGGAGCCGCCAAGCTTCAGATAATGAGAGATGTACGTGCTTTTATGTCAAAATTAAGGTCTAAGTTTGGTTGCAAATCTATGTTTAGTCGTAATAGGTGTCCGACTACCAATGCCCCGATGTGTGGTCGTGTCACAACTTAAAGTTTTCAAATGATGCCATCTTATATTGGTCGATTTAAACCATTTGAAAATATTATTTTCATTCATTTATATGAGTTCTTTTGTGTTTTTTATGATAAAATATCTGAAACCATTAATAGTCAATATTACCAGCTTCGGTGGCGTAGTTAGATAAGGTGCAAGTCTCATGATGAGCTAGACTACCGAGGATGGGGAGATCGAAGTTCGAATCTTGGTTGGGATATCTGGGGGTGTTTCCACTCTCCCTCCACGTAATTGCGGGTTCACTTCCTCTAAATTTAACCTTCAAAATTCCTAACCCGTTAGCGTAATTAGTACATAATCGTATTAGCCGAACAGGTAGTAAAACGCGGTGCTAAATAATAATTAATAATAGCTAATATTATTTAAAAGTTATTATATTCTTTTTAGCATTTTACTCACTCTATGATCGATATTAGAACCAAATAATAATGCTGGCTCACTCTACTATCGAAATTAGAACTGAATCATCCGCATACTCTGGTCAAGTTAATGTGGATGTGGCGTTCTTCAAACTCTGGAAATTTTTAATATAATAATATAGGCACCATTGCTATCTATAACATAAATGGATGGACAGCTGAGGCTCAAATTAGAACTGTCGTCGGAACACTTTTGTTTAAAAGCGAAATAAACTTTGGGGTATCTCTTTCTCTTTTTCACATATTCAAGGCAATGTGGTATTTTGACATAGTTCGTTAATTTGTATTATTATATATGAGATACATCAATATATGTGATAGTTAATGAAATAAATGTATTAATAAAAGGTTTGAACAGCACAATTAATTTTGAAACTCATGACTTGATTCTTTAAATAAGTTGATGTAGACCACGGGCAATCATTATAAAAGAAAATGTATTTTATTACTGATCCTGGCGTGACTTTTAGTGAATAGTTGCAAATTTTCCTCAGACCTGCTTTAGTGACAACTCACCTTTCACACGTCCGATTAACCGAGAAAAAAGACACAAGATTACGCTCAAAACCGTAATGAAGTTAGCTTTTCTGCAATTTTCTTTGGACAGAAACAAAATTGGGATCAGATAATAGATTTCTTTACATTTTTGTGTGTGTTTACTTAACTTAAGTATGAAGCTTATTTCACACATTCACCGAAAATAAAGATCAGAATCTGCAGATTGTTGTAATGATTCCCACGCTAGCATAAATATAAGTTAACACATGACGCTATACAATACAAACTAAAAACAGCTTATTAAAAACACGTTTTATTTTCTAGTGGAAAAACAAGTCTTTAAGCTTAATTTCACCCGCTTCAGTGGCCACATGGTTTATGGTGCTACTCTCGCGTTAGACTATACTGGCGATGACGGGGAGATCGAGGTTAGAATCTCGGTCAAGTGTACTGAGGTTGGTATTTCCAAAATTATTTTCCACTTTCTCGCTATTAAAATGTGGGTACACTTTCTATAAATATAGCAGAATTCCGTTGATAACCTAACAGTATTTTTATTATTCTCAAATTACACAATTCCTAAGGTTTCAAATATTAATTATTTACTTACCATTTAAATATTATATATATAATCTACTTACTTGGGTTTCCCTTAATGAACATCTCTTTTCCGTTTTTGTTGAGGTTTTTTTTCTTAAATAAACAGATGCACATCCACGCCATACTTTTGTGTGTGTGTAATTTTAGCGCTATCTCCTTTAGAGAGTGGTTTTTTTTTCTTAATTACATATTAGGATATTAATATTATTTATGTTCTTGGACGCTTATAACATCTGGCTGTCATTTGAGGAACTAATTTTCCCTAACGGAATAAAGAGGAGCTATAACTCTAAAATACCACGTTTATTGTATTTAACTCAGCTGGATTTTTTCTGCGAAATCTGACAGATAATTTGTGTTTATTCGTCAAATTGTAACATTAAGGTATTTTAGAACTGTAATGTTTATCTTTCAACGTTTTAATAGATAATTTTTTGATAATTATGTAATCACGTCAATTTTTGCCTTTTAAGCTGGAAGTTTTTTTAATGGTTCATCGGACCTTTCGCCGGTGAAAATTATCCTTAAACCAAAAAGTAGCCTTTGAGGAACGTTAAGTTAAAATTTAAATTGATGTTTTTTGAAATATAAAGCCTGGAAGTTTTTACCAGGGCCATTAATCGCCATTCTTCATAGATAGGATTTTTTTTTCATGCTAAGTTTAAATATGCTGAGTTTCTTTGAGAAATTTTTCAAATTTCATCTTAGAACATCTCTCCAGCTTTTCAGGTTCAGAAGTGTTGAATATTTATTTAAAGAAGAGAGAATACTTGAGAATAGTTCTAAATAACTTTTTATTTCAATACTATAAATATTACTGTCTGTCAACCTCCCAACAATATTTATTTTTGTTTGTTAAAATCACCAGATTTATAAAGTTTTAAAATAGCTTTCTGAAGAACACATTTTATTTTAATCTCTTTAAAAAAATATTTAAAAACCTGGTATTTTTTTTAATGTATATTTTTGTGTTGTAATTAATTATTATTTTTGCCATCACAATTCAAGTGATGGTTTAATATTTTCAAGTGTTGTTTAGCAATACTCTTATTGGTTTTATAATTTACTAGGCATGCCTTTTAGGTAAGGTTTATTAGAATGTGTCATTTACAAGAATAATAATAATCACCCTAGAAATGTCACTGTGTCGTCTTTTATATTCTGTGCACTGTATCTCAAACGTTGCATCCCGTGTATAGAGGTGTGTAGTTTTTGTAGGTCTGGTGCCCATGAAAAGCGAGCTGACAGGCTCCAGGGATGGAGTCCGATACTGTGTCAAATCTTAGTTAAAACTTTAGGTAAGGTCGAGAAGTCTTGGAAAGCGAGGTTTCTTCATACCACTGAGCAGTTTAGTGGATAAATTAATTTTCTTGTATAAAATCTACCTACCTTAAGAAAGTAGGTGGGTTGGTAGTTGGCGCCCATTCATTAATTTATTTATATTAAAATATATTCCGATTTAAGGGTACTTTTTTTAACATAATATCTAAATTCGTTTAATTTTACGTGTGTAAAATACATTTTAAAATACTACAATGAACTTTAAAAATATTTTGATGTTCTAGAAAATGTTCGTAAAACACATCTTACAATAATTTGGTGTGTCTAATTATCATTAATAAAAAGTCTTGGATCACAACCAAATGATTATTATGATCTTGAAGTGGTTTTTCTGGTGACGTATTTTATTTAAATAGGCTGCAAATAGGACTCTTTGGTCTATTCATAAAAAATAATGGGTGGAAATACGCGTGCCAAAATTCAAAATTAAAATTTTCCGTGGAAGGTGTATTAATATATCCTAACCCAGGACAGAGCACACCGCATCTAGAGCGATATGATTAGTCCTAGCTCTTAACGCGTTCTTCAAACAATGGTCACTTGCCATACGCAACAAAGGCTACTAGCTTGAAGTTTGCCCTCGGCTTCGTTCGCATTGAATTTAGGTAAATTATTCTTTTTCAGTGCATTATTTTTACAAGCATTGACACAAATTCAGGAACGTACTATTAGGCGGGGATTTCTATACATTAAGAAGTGAGGTGAACGAAAGAAAACGTATAAAATACATCTATGGTCACTCGGTGTATTTTATTAATAAGATGATGACGTGTCATAATTTTACTATATTAAAATGTATCATTAAAATAAAATAATTAAATACCGTATAATTAATTTAAAGGAAGATTTAAAATAAGACAAAATAAAAGTTTATTTTAAAATGAGAATACTCCCGTTCAGTTGCAAATAATAAGAGTGAAAACGTGAATCTTCTTGTGAGCACGAGATTTGAAGGTAAGCTACTGACTCTTTCATCGCTATCTTTCAGGACATTGTCGAACGTGTTGTTATAAACATCACTGGGTATAAACTACTCACTTTCTTTCTGCCCTTTTAAAGTACTTACTTTCATTCCTCCCAACCTGTTTCGTACATTGTCGAACGTGCTGCTATTACAGAACAAGTTCTAAATTACTCTCTTTCCTTGATTTTTATTTCTCATCTTCTACCTCCTAAATAATACCAGTGTTGATCTGAATCTAGTTTATTCCAAAATATATAGAAAAAATATTGAACACAGACAGTGGCGCAGGAACATTTTTATTTGGGGGAGGGGGTAGTAATAATCATGTACTAGAGGGGATAACATTTTTGAGATTAAAAAATGACCAGGGAAATGTAATACAGCTGTCCCTTGCACTACGCGAGTGTTAAGTAAACAACGCGTAGAGGGAATTGATCTTAACATGGGTAAGATAGGGATTACTCCAAAGGGAAAAAAGTAAATAGAAACCTAAAACTTGTTAATGAATGCAGATTTTATTAATTTATGTAACTAGTACAATACTATAGGTAGCCAACACCTTTTGTCAATCTTAACTCCTCTGAAATTTGTAAACAAATACAATTTTTAATAAATGTATCTAATTAATACAATGTTACAGGTACACTTACTGTTAATCTTCAATCGCATGATAAATTAACTGGATCTGGCAAATCTGGATTATTACTCTCTTGCTCTCTTGATGACCCTGGGATGGTATGCTCTGCTCTCTTGATGGCCCTGGGACGGTAAGCTCTTGCTCTCTTGAAGGCCCTGGTACGGTAGGTTCTTGTTCTATTGAAGGCCCTGGGACGGTAATCTCTTGCTTCTTTGACGGCCCTGGGACGGTAGGATATTGCTCTCTTGAAGGCCCTGGGATGGTAGGCTCTTACTCTCTTTAAGTCCCTTGGACAGTAAGCTCTTGCTCTCTGGAGGGCCCTGGGACGGTAAGTTCCTACTCTCTTGAAGGCTCTTGCCTGACAGCTCTTGCTGTCGTTGAGGGCCGGGTCGTTAGACTGAAGATTTTCAACTTTTTTGATGAATAGTCAAGACTCAGTTGACGGGAGCATTATTCCCCTCTCTATATAGTGCTTTGTAGCATGCCAATTAACTCAATTTCTCTGGCAATTTTGGCGCTTCTACCCATGTTAGAATCATTCTCTTCAATGATTCTAATTGCACTGTCAATGTACTTAAAATATCCAGCAATTTGTTTTGTTGAAGTTGTTTGATAATCTCATCAATAAAGGGCTCTTCCTCTTCATCCTTTATGCCACTCTCCATTTCCAGAAGATCTTCATTGGTGAGTTCTATTGAGTGGGATTGGTGCTATTCATTCAAATTTACCTGGTCTACGTCCACAAATCCGAAATATTGCTATGTAAATGATCTCATGTCTTGAATTGGAAAGCTCGTGTTAAGGATCAAAATCGCTAGAATCAGAAACTTCAGGCCAAATATTTTTCCAAACTCCCTTCATACAGGACTGTTTAACTTCTGCCCATGCATCTTCAATGTTGTCAATACCAATACCCCTAACACCAAACTGTACAGTAAAGATCTTTGTCCTCACTGGAATGTAAGCGCACAAGGTCACGTCACCGCCGCACGGGGTGACTGCGAAATTACAGCCAAACATGCATTATCTTTATTATTTATTAATCGCGTTATGGCGAAAACGCGTAAAGTGATATCACGTATAGCGAGGGATACCTGTATTTAACGGTTCCATTGTGTATTTTTTAAATTTATTTTAGTCATGACAAACAATAGAATTAATACACACAAACCAAATTAAGAAAATTTATATCTGGTTTGGCTTAGCTAAAAATTATGAAACACCGAAAATTAAAGTAGGTTTCCATACACATTTGCCCTATATTCTTTACTAGCTATAAGACCACTTACTAGTTTAGGAATTTTCAAGTTTGTTGATCCTCTCAGGGTTTCCATTCAACAGACACAGGAGATTTAGTCTACGTTGCATTATCGTGGAGCGCAGATACTTTTTTTTTCGTACAAGCATTGTAAAACTTCTTTCTGCAGTAGCTGATGTAGCTGGTATCACTATCAGAGTTTTCAAACAGTGTGTGCTCAAAGCACATTTTATTTTCACTATTATACCTTACAAGCAACAGCTATCAGAGGAATCAAAGAAGAAGAATTATTCAGTTCTCTATGTATCTATATTTCTTTTATAAGCTACTATTTTTAGAATGGTTTTATGTCAGTTTGTTTGAGTTTGAGAATTTAGATGTATTTACGTCTTGTATTTTTGTAAAGGGGGAGTGGGAAACAGTTTAAGAAAACATATAATTAGTAACTTTGACGGGATATTTTCCTGACCTTACCGTACCAACAAACTAGACTGGATGAGCTTGACATTTGATCCCTATACACACGACTTAAGTATGCTCTATCGTCTATTTTGAATTAGTAAACGTGCTATTTAGTAAGTAATTTAATAAGTCAATAGTGACACACAACTATCTACGTTGATGCATTTTAGCACAAAGGGTTTTACTTTCATGTGTAATGTGTTGTAAATGGTAACGCCCCAAAGACGTAATTGAATTATTAAAAAATTATAATGTTTGTGTATTTCATCTTTACAATATTCACTCCTGGCCCATTACATTTAGTCGTGCATAATATCTCTGTCAAATGTTATAACAATTTTCCAGTATATAAATATATTGCGACCCGTTTCAGTGCCCAAATGGTCTAAGAAGGTACAAAATACCGGAATAAAAATAACGGGGAGAAAGTGTGCGATTGGTTTTTATAATTTAAGATTAGTTTTTCTCTTAATTATTTCCACATTGGTTGATCAATGTTTGCAATAAAAAACTTCTTCTAGGTATCAGTTACCACAATTCCTATGTCGTTGGCTACTTGTATGTTTATTTATAATTATTATAACAATGATTTTTCTACTGCCTTAACTTCAAATATTATTTATATACCAAAGTAGAAGAGTTTATTTTTAATGGGGGATGGTACTCTAGAACTGATACAAGTAAAACACTATATTTTCTTAAAACACCAAATCATTAAGAAATTACTATTATCATTTATACTTGCAAGTAAACGGCAAATCAAATGATACCATAATCATATCAGGCCTATTTAATATGATTTTATTTTGTAAGATTCAAACATATTACTAGAATCAAATCCAGGTGAAAGACGTTTTTTGCACATGAAAGCTTAGAAAGGGTAAGTAGAAAGGGGACGATGCTCAAAAACGTAACCCATAAATATTTTACTTAGTTTTGTTAGTTATTAAAATTTTGATAGTTTTTGTATCAATACACTCACAAAGATATGGAGAATCGATAAAAACTAAAAATTATATTATTAACATTCGAAAGTATTTGAAAACATCACATTAAAATAGTAAATCTATTTGTTTAGTTTTTTTAATGTAACTTGCCTCAAAAGTATTAAATTATTCATAGAAGACTGAAACTGCTCACAATCCTAACCTCTTAAACTCTCTTAATATGACTGTACTACAGCTTGTTAGTAAAAATCGATATGTTGCTGCGAGTAATATTACCACAGTAATTAAATTAAATAATATATAGGGATAATAGGTACTATCAATAATTGTCTTGACACTTAAGTCAAATATAGTATTTGAAAAATGTCTACTAGAAGGCGGGAAACAAATTAAATCTCATTTTTTAGATAAAAAATTTATATTCAACCGTTATAGTTTGTATGCAGGAACGAAATGATTAAAAGTGGAAGGTGAGTGGTATTGATTTGCCTCGGTATTGAGCCTTCTGCAAGAACGTACCCTCTAAGATAGCTAATTAAGACCACTCATACTTAAGAATAAGAATTAATATTTTTTAAATGGACTTAAAAATCACAATTGTCTTTCACTCTTCACGTTTGCTTATTTCATTCTTGCATTCTGCCTTATCCCTTTATTGAAGGAAATATTATAATTTTCATATTCAGACAAATTACCCTAAATGCTACTCAGTAGGAGGATTTCTCATCCTCATATAGTTCCTTCATACCAAGAACGGTCTATATTTTAGCTCTTCACATCCTCAGATATTGGAGGTATAGTCCGTTTTCGCTATGAAGGTCCAAATTGCTAATGTAAAAATACTTTCTCATCCTCAGACATTGGAGGTATAGTCCGTTTTTTCTATGAAGGTCCAAATTGCTATTGTAAAAATACTCTTCTCATCCTCAGATATTGGAGGTATAGTCCGTTTTCGCTATGAAGGTCCAAATTGCTAATGTAAAAATACTCTTCTCATCCTCAGACATTGGAGGTATAGTCCGTTTTTTCTATGAAGGTCCAAATTGCTATTGTAAAAATACTCTTCTCATCCTCAGATATTGGAGGTATAGTCCGTTTTCGCTATGAAGGTCCAAATTCCTAATGTAAAAATACTCTTCTCATCCTCAGATATTGGAGGTATTATCCGTTTTCTATATGAAGGTCCAAATTGCTAATGTAAAAATACTCTTCTCATCCTCAGATATTGGAGGCATAATCTGTTTTTGCTATGAAAGTCCCAATTGCTAATGTAAAAATACTATTCTCATCCTCAGATATTGGGGATATAGTCCGTTTATGTATTGAAGGCACAAATTGCTAATGTAAAAATACTCTTCTCATCCTCAGATATTGGAGGTATAATCTGTTTTCGCTATGAAGGTCCAAATTGCGAACGTAAAAATACTCTTCTCATCCTCAGATATTGGAGGTATAGTCTGTTTTTGCTATGAAGGTCCAAATTGTTAATGTAAAAATACTCTTATCATCCTCAGATATTGGAGGTATAGTCCGTTTTCGCTATGAAGGTCAAAATTCCTAATGTAAAAATACTCTTCTCATCCCCAGATATTGGAGGTATAATCCGTTTTCGATATGAAGGTCCAAATTGCTAATGTAAAAATACTCTTCTCATCCTCAGATATTGGAGGTATAGTTTGTTTTTTGCTATGAAGGTCCAAATTGTTAATGTAAAAATACTCTTCTCATCCTCAGATATTGGGGATATAGTCCGTTTTTATTACGAATGTACAAATTGCTAATGTAAAAATACTCTTCTCATCCTCAGATATTGGGGGTATAGTCCGTTTTCGCTATGAAGGTCCAAATTACTAATGTATAAATATTCTTCTCATCCTCAGATATTGGAGGTATAGTCCGTTTTCGCTATGAAGGTCCAAATTGCTAATGTAAAAATACTCTTCTCATCCTCAGATATTAGAGGTATAATCCGTTTTCGCTATGAAGGTCCAAATTGCTAATGTAAAAATACGCGAGACTGTGAAACTATATAGATCGTGAATGTGAGTGAGGTATAGTCCGTTTTCGCTATGAAGGTCCAAATTGCTAATATAAAAATACTTTTCTTATCCTCAGATATTGGAGGTATAATCTGTTTTCGCTATGAAGGTCCAAATTGTTAATCTAAAAATACTCTTCTCATCCTCAGATATAGGATGTATAGTCCGTTTTCGCTATGAAGGTCCAAATTGCTAATGTAAAAATTCTCTTCTCATCCTCAGATATTGGAGTTATAGTCCGTTTTCGCTATGAAGGTCCAAATTGCTAATGTAAAAATACGCGAGACTGTGAAACTATATACATCGTGAATTTGAGTGAGGTTTAGTCCGTTTTCGCTATGAAGGTCCAAATTGCTAATGTAAAAATACTCTTCTTATCATCAGATATTGGAGGTATAGTCAGTTCTCGCTATGAAGGTCCATATTTTTAATGTAAAAATACGCTTCTCATCCTCAGATATTGCCTTAGGCTATGAAGAACCATACGTTCTTTTCGCTAAGAAGGGAGAAAGTGAAAACATAGACGGTTTTCGCTAAGAAGGGAGACTGTGAAACTATATACATCGTGAATGTGAGGATGGGAAACAATGAGTAGTTTCTCGTTCTCTAAGGTAAAATCTGGAGCATTGTTTCCAGAGCCCTTACTTCCGCCCCGCTCCCAGCCCCCCGCCCCCTTCCTGGGCTCCCTCTCCATATCCTAACAGTCCTTGCTTGACATCTAGCGCTGGGTAGCAGTCGCACTCCTTGCCCCTGCAACAACCTTGTCGAGGAATATAGAATAAATAATCTCACAATCTCGAGAGTTTGAAAAACATCCTTGAGGAACATTGTTATTCGTGGATACCGCATAACAAACCATGTGAATAACAAAGCATCTTGTCGTAGAATTTTCAACAGTCATTATTTGAATTTAGAGACATCAATACGGGATCACTGGCGAGTAGTCGTAAACACTTAATACAATTTTTAGCGTGTGGAAACCGAATAAGTTGTTATTGAATCTTACTATTTCATTCTGATTACACGTTTATGTGCTAAATAATCTAATATATAAATCGGGAACAGACACAGTTTCAGACCTAATATTCTATGTCAAGAATATAGCAATTACTTTGATAAAAAACAAACTATCTGTTCAGGCTACAAACAAATAAAACAGTCTGATCAATAACAAATAATTTATTTAACTTATTAAATGCTCCATAAAGCTTAGGAAACGAATTATAGCATTGACCTGTCTTTGAGTAATACTATTACTCTGATAAAAATATACTACCCGTCCAGGTTACAAACAAATACAACAGACTGAATATCGATTAAAAATTATTTAACTTATTAAGTGTTCTATAAAGTTTAAGAAACAAGTTGTAGCACTAGTCGGTCATTGAATAATATAATTAGTTTAACATATATTATAATACTTCCTGTCTAGATGACAAACAAAAAACATTTTTGATCATTGAATAATTAATTACCGTATTTAATGTTCCATAAAGCATAGGAAATGAGTCATAACAAGAGTCTAATTAGAAGCTTTTCATAAATTTACCCTGAGGGGTTATACATGTTTTCTTCGAATATACAAAGCGGAATTCAACGACCTTGAGTGAAAAGGATAAACTAAACAATCTTCCAAAAACCTTGACTTTGGCTGTCATAAACACCCGGATAGGGAAAATTGTTTGAAAAACAACTTTCTGGGAACTTGTAATTACCAAGTTTACAACTCGGAGTATAAGAGGGTTGAGAGCTTGTAGAGGAAGGTGGAGGAGGGAGTCGGCAAGAACACCTATTTAAGACCTCACGCGACCTTGCTAGCAGTTATAAAAGGTCGAGCATCACCATGGATATTCTCAATAAACTTAAGAACGTGTCGTGCTGCGTGCAGAAGCAGGTGAAGTTGAGTGAATTAGATATAGGCATACCATATCCGGTTAAGAGTTTCAAATCGATAACAAAAAAGTTTGGCAGAAAGATCATCGCGCAACTGAGAAATAACGAATTCGCATACCTTCCTAGTCGCATCTCTGAATCATTCAACGATGAAGAGCTGCAAGAGCTGAATACTAAGAAGCTGGTGCTGATATACAACGGGGTCGCCGGTAATACATCGGATATATCGTTTGAAGGTTGGTTCAAGCTTTGATTATTTAGAATGTTACACTTGAGCAGATACCAAGTATCTAGGATCATTATAGTTAGGCTTGCCAGATTTCTGAAATGTTCAACCGGGACACCGGAATGCCGAAATTTAAACATTTTATTTCTTACCTGTTAATATTTATAGATAAGTTACTTAAGTAAGAAGAAACACTTTGAATGAGGAATAAAAATTTGAACTATATTTACATGTACTTTTCATTGGCTAGGACTTTTTTTAGAAAGTCTTTTTTGGTTTTAATTTTGTTGTAAAAATCTTCACAAGCTAATCCGATATTAATTGTACATGTCATCAAGCCTTGAACCGTAGATTCCTTCATTAAACCCCTATCATCAGTCCATGCGTTGTTCATCAACGAAAATACTCTCTCAACTGGTGCTGATGTCCCAGGTAAGCAGAAGGCATACTCAACAATCTTGATCAGATTGGGGGCTTCTATGTGATTCTCCTTGAAGTGACCAAACAGCCTGAGCCATTTTTCTTCACTTGAAATAATAACATCTCTGGTAGTCTCTTCTTGCTTCCACTTTTCCCAATTTGACTGCAAATACTCCTTAGCAAGCACAAGTTCGTCAAACAGCTGATCATTGTTTATTTTCATATCGGGTACATCAAGACTGCTATTAATAATTTCAGCAGAAGTTTCGGCGTTTTCCCAATCAACAGCATTTGTTTTTGTCAGATTGACCCATAACAACTGTTTAACGTTTCCAAAACTATTCTCCCAGAGGTCCAAGTATGCAATGCATCTTTCATAAAAGCCATCAAATTCTTCTTTCACTCTGTTACGGACTTGCTCATATAGATTCCTGTAGATGTTCTTTGCGCCCATAGGGATAAAGTTTGAAGCCTTTCTTTCTGTCAGGTTTCTTTTGAGATCTTTATGAGCTTCAGCAACCTCAAAAGCTGTAGTGTTATCTTTTTCCATTCCCAGGATGGCCTTGTTAAACAGTGCAAGCTGTCCGTGGACAAACAACAAGTAGAGCTCGCCCGTTGAATCAGTAAACAACTTCTTTATTGTTGATGGGCACATTTCTTGGTCTAAAAAAAACTCTTTCAGACCTTCAAAAATCTGTAAAATTCTTTCCAGAGCGGGCATCATTGATAGAAACCGAGTGTTCCCGTGTTGAATGAGTTTACGGTACTGTATCTCGGCATATTCACAAAATTCTTTTAGTTTTGTTACACAGACTGTGTATATGTGGAAGTATTTATAAATCTTCACTAGTAAGGCCTCAATATCGATTGGGAGACTGTCTACTGCAGTTTGCACACAGTTGTGCACAATGTGTGCTCCACATCCGATTCCATTGATTTCCCGTCCTAGACTATTCTTGATTCGATGGAAAACATTGTTTTCCCCTGCTCTTTTCACACCACCGAAGTTAGTGTTGCAGTTATCTCCACAAAAGCCAACTACTTTGTTGTTCAAATCGTTTTGCAACAGGACAGAACATAAGTGATTTGTAAGAATTTCAGATGTTTCACCCACCACAGATTTGAAATCTAACAACTTTACTTGCACACCTGATTTAGGATTAAAGTAGCGCACAACAATTGGCACAAGTTTTATATCCTTTCTGTTTGATGCATCCATACTTACAGATACGTAGTTTGACTTGGTCAAGTCTCCTTTAAGCTCTTCTTGAGCTAAAGGAGCTATGACATTTAAAACTATTGCCTCACACTTAGTTTTTCCGAGTGAGAATTTAGGTTCAAAAAAACTTAGAAATTAGTTTTGATGAACAAGAAGTCGAATTGAAACTTAGGCTATGGTTTGCTGTGTGGTAAGCAAATGTCGCCTCTTTCGCTGCTAAGTCTAAGTTATTTTCATTAGAACTCGCAGTCTTAAAAAAACTTGTCAGTTTTGATGAGCTAGCAGCACATGCTAAACTCTTTTTATGTTTATTCGACTGCAAATGATTTTTTATATCGGATCGACCACCGTGAGCAACCGAAAACTCAGAATTACAATGTGAACATTTTACTCTATCGTCTTGATGTTGATTACCAGTACCAGTACATACCTTCTTCAAAAAAAGGAATTCATTCTGTAAATCCTCGGTGAATTTACACGACCGTTTTGGCATTTTAACAATGAACGCATAAACTTTCACTTAAAACATAAATAAAGCAGCGCTAGCTCACTAACACAACAGGCACCGCCGACGGGGACTGACAAATGACTGACTTATCTTAATCGCAAGCGGCTTGCGCCGAGGTGGGCGAGTCCAACGTTATTGCACACGAGGGGGTGTAGCGTGCAGCGAAATCTCTTCTGGCGCTAAAGCTACACCCCTTAGTGCCCAATATTGGACTCGCCCGGAGAGCGGGACGGTGAGACAAGACGATACGATGACAATATTATTCGCAGACCATCACTCTTCCACAGTTTTCACTTTACATACAGTACAGTGAAATAAATGACAAAGTATTTATCATAAATAATCCTTCACAGTTAATTATTTTTAGACTTTTTTGTCATCTATTATAAGAACTATAATCAAATTTAATTTTTACCGGGACGTGAAGTAAACCGGCCGGGACACCGGGACTTTGTCTGAAAACCGGGACTGTCCCGGTCAAACCGGGACGTCTGGCAAGCCTAATTATAGTCAGCCTATTTAACACAATCTGTCTAAACCGACGCTGCTGTGAGAATCGGGACTGTATTGCTAGACCTTCAAACCGGGAGTACAAGTAGCTGAAACTGTACGGTAAGGAATAAACAATTGAACTTGTGTCTTTTAACAGGTGCAGTCGGATGTGAAAGCTGACTTTATCTGCTCGTATATAACATTTAGCTCATACTTTTTCGATTATTTTCTGTTGCAGAGGTAGTGTCCGATCTCGCGGATGCTAACCATGATCCTTGGGAGCTCGATATATCCAAGACGTTCGAGAAACAGCGACAGCTGAAACGTCCTGTTATGGGAGAAGAATCTCAGGCTATCGTGGAACCAGAGTTTACAGTTCGTGACAGGAAAAAAAAAAAAAAAATCCAACAAGTAATAATTGGTATTTAAACTTGCTATTATATATCTATGTGAAGGTAGACTCAAACATTTAAACTTTCTATTATATTTCTGTGTGAAGGTAGACTTTTGACATAGTACTGAGTGAGCTTTCCTGGATTAAATAAAAGAAGTAAAGGTTAGCTCGTAAATAATATCAAACAAATTGCTGAAACATTAACTTTAAAACGAGCTGAAAGTACTATTAGCAATAATAAGTGAACTTCAATCTTATATTCTTAAGACGAATTATGTAATTAGCTCTATCAGAACATTAACTTAAACGAGCTGTGCAGTTATAAAAAAGAAGTATGGGTCAGCTTGTAATTAATATCAAACATATTGCTAAGACATTAACCTAAACGAGCTGGAAAGTGCTACTAATATATTTTCAGAAAATTAGGTGTAGGATTATT